>CM014272.1:42996263-43096840 GCA_004135705.1 Alloteropsis semialata | reverse complement strand
TCGAGGCCATCAACCTCAACCCCAACTCCATTATGGCGATCTCGGTCTTCATCCACCTCTGCGAGGCGTATCTGGGGATCTCTCCCCACTTTCAACTTGTGGAGGTACCTGTACTGGCTGAAGCCTCAGCCGAGTGAGGAGAAGATGGTGGTGGTTGGAGGCGCTGGATTTACGCTGCGTCAAGGGCGGAAGGACGAGTACTTCGACATCGCCCTCAACACCTCCAACAAAGGATGGAAAGCCGAGTGGTTCTATGTCGGGAACCACGAGCCGGCGATCCCCTGCCATACCGGAGAGCGGCCGAAGGTTAGGGATTGCTGGAATGAACTTCCTGACGCCTCCGAGATGGATGAGGTGGACGAGCTCCTTGTGTTGATCAAGGAGCTAAAGGATCAAGGCTTGACGGCGATTGGTGTCGCCTGCAACTTCAGCAGGCGGCTGATCCAGCCGATCCAGGAGCGGAATCACCCGAGCTACGAATACTCGGGCCGGGATGATCCTACTCGGGTTGCCAACCGCACCGTGAGCAAGGAAGAAATGAAGGCGCGCGTGGGCGGGTTCTTCCTCGGCCACGTGTCGGAGAAGGACCAGCCGCGTCCTTTTTCACTGAAGAGGCCTCCACCACCGGTAAGTTGCCATTCCGAGTGCTTTTTGAATGTTCTTTCTTGACGTAATTTCTGGTTTCGTCCGTTGGCCGTCTGATTTTGCGTCTTCTCTTGCGCAGGATCGAGTCTTCGAATACTTCTCTGCTGCCCCACTTCCAGAAGACTTCCCGAGGAAAGTGATTCTGGAGGAAGCGCCTCCGGCTGCTCAGGTCGGCACTCAGGGAGAGGGGGCGGTTGATCCGCCTGCTCCCCGTATATGGGCGCCGAGTGACACGGAGGGCTCTCTGAGTCCTTCGGATGAGGAGGTGGTGGAGGACCGTCCGCGGAAGCGCCGGGCGGCTGTGGCGAAAAGGAATAACCGCGGGGGCGGCGTTTCCAAGCGGGCGGTGGCCGTTGACGACGGGGCGGCCGACGACTCGGCCACGTTGTCGGATGAAGCGCCCTCCGTCCGGGATGCAGTGGCGGGTACGTTGCCGCCGCCTCCCAAGCGGAGGCGCACGAAGAAAGTGGCGGCGAAGAAATCGGACGCGCAGCCGGCTCAGCGACCGACTGCGGGTTCGGACGCCGATGTTGACGAGCCGGGACGTCCTTCCCCGGCCGTCATGGAGGAAGAGGAGAAGGACGAGGCGGTGCCTGACGACGTGTTCCAGGAGCAGGAGCACGCCCGGGCCATGGGCGTCTCAGTGGAGGAGAGGCGGCGCAGGGTGGCGGAGACGCTTGTGCAGGCCACGGCGGATGCAAGGCCAGTCTCCGATTTGGGGACTAGGCCAATCCTCGTGGCGGCTTCGGCGCAGCGGCGTCCTAAGCTCCCTGTCTTCCGGCCCCGAGTCGCGGTGGTGAAGAGTACTCGGTGAGTTGTCGGTCTTCGCGTTTCTTCTTGTTATCATTTATCTCCGAGTTCTTGTTTTAACTTCCGAGTGCTTTTTTCAGCAATGCCTCCGATCTGGACGGTGAGGCGGCCAGCGGGAGGGCTCCTTCAACTGATGCCCTGCGAGGCCCGAGTGCTCCCCCGGCCGCACCTGCAGGCCAATCATCCTCGGGTGCTACACCCGAGGTGACGAACTCGGCCGATGGGCCGGGAGCGGCGCAGACGGCGGAGGTCCCAGTCAGGCCTGACCCGGAGGTGGTAGTGGAGGTGCCGGCGGCCGACGACGATACGGCGATTACTCCAAGCGTCACTGGGGATCCTGTCGTGGACACGGTGATCCAGTCTTCGCCCGCAGGCGCGGGCGACATTGCTCGGGGAGAAGCCCAGGAGGAGGATCTGCCGAAGCAGTCGGACACCTCGGGGACCATCACTGTCCCCGGGGTTGACGCCATGGCGGAGAAGGAGGGCTCGGTGATCGCCGAGCTTCAGATTGCTGTCGACCACGCCCAGCGCCTTGCAGCGGTTAGATTCCTCCCCTGTCTTGTTGATCTTTTCTTTTTCTTTATTGGTTTTCTGAGTTCTTCGCCTTTTCGGACGGTTGTAGAAATTGGCTACGCTCCGGCAGTCGCGCCTTGCGCAGACTCGGGACGCGGAGTCGGCGCTCCGGCGTGCGGCGAAGGCGGAAGCAGAGCTCAAACGGGTCAAGCGTCAGCGTGACGCTGCCAAGAAGAGCTTGAACGACGCTATCGTGGAGCATCGACACAGTCTTCATCGTAAGGCCCTGTCCTTGTAATTCCCGAGTAGTTGCTGAACTGTAGGACTTTACCGTGTTGTTTTCGTCCTGACCGAGTGCTCCCTTGCCTTTCCAGAGAAGGAGATGGAGAGGGAGCGTCACATCACCGAGCTGAAGGAGCTGCGATTTGCGAACGCGACTCTGCAGCAGTCGGAGGAGGTGATGGCGGGCAAACTGAAGCAGGAGCAGGACTTCCGGAAAGGTGCGGACATGACGATGCTCCAAGCCATGTATACAATTCAGAATAACTCTCAAATCATAACAGGCTTGGAGCAAGATCTGTCATCGGCGCATCTGGCCCTGACGGAGGTCAACGAGGCGGCGAGGGACCTGCTGGACTCCGTGGCCCCGGAGGAGGGTGAGCCGACTGCCTTAGTCGCGCGTCTTCAAGCTGCGCCAATCCGCATCACCGAGCTGATCAAGGAATCGGCCGTTGTGTGTGCGAACGACGCCTTGGCGCGTGTTCGGACACTATACCCGCGGATTGACCTTGCGCCGGTTGGCGATGGGGTGGCGGCGGACGCCACGGCGGAGCAGGTCGATGCGGCGATGGCTGAAACTCGCCCGATCGCCGAGAAAGTTGGCGAGGCTCTCAAGTTTGAGTAGAGTCCTGTATTCTGTAGCAGAGTAGTGTAAACCTTTGTATATACAAGCAGTCAGAAACAAGTAAAACAAGAGTGTTGGATACTTTGTTTTATGTTTTAATGTTGCCCGAGTAGCTTTTGGCTGAAATGTGCTTTTTCCTTTGCTTCACTTATCCTAAGTTCATAACGTCGAGAGCAGATCCCGTGCACGTGTAGAAGGCTTAGGCGTCGTTCCAGGCCCGGTTACACAGCATTTAGTTAAGAACTACTCGGGAACGGAGTGATTCTGAGAGGTTTTGCAAGGAGAACAAATATACGAAGGAAAAAGCATATACTATTATTGAACTTTGTGATACATAGCTTTTCATGGGTAGAATCGGCGTAAATGCTCTATGTTCCACGGGTGTGGGACCTCAGTGCCATCCTCATATTGGAGACGAAAAGTACCCGGACATATGACCTGAGTCACGATGAACGGGCCTTCGCATGGGGCGGAGAGTTTGTGAACCCCTGCTGTGGATTGCACTCGACGTAAGACGAGGTCACCAATGTTGAAGTCCCGTTGCTGGACATTCTTGTCGTGGTAGCGTCGGAGTTGTTGCTGGTAGCGCGCGTGTTGTATGAGCGCGTTAACTCGGTGTTCTTCGATGGAGTCTAGGTCCACCTCGCGAGCTGCCTCTGCTTCACCTTCGTCGTAGTTATCGATGCGCGGTGATCCAAAAGCAATGTCGGTGGGGAGGATTGCCTCGGAGCCGTAGACGAGGAAGAATGGAGTATGACCTGTTGCACGACTCGGCTGAGTCCTGAGTCCCCAGATGACTTGCGGTAGCTCTTGGTGCCACCGTCCGGCGAATTTCTTCAATGGGTCGAAGACTCTTGCTTTTAGTCCTTGGAGTATCATGGCGTTGGCTCGTTCCACCTGTCCGTTACATCTGGGATGGGCGACGGAGGCGTAGTATACATCGATACAGCTGTTCTCGCAAAAGTCCCAGAAGGCGGATCCGGTGAACTGTGTCCCCAAGTCAGTGATGATCTTGTTAGGGACTCCGAACCGGTGTGTGATTTCTTCGACGAAGGCGGCGGCTTGCTTTGATGTTGGAGTTCCGACGATGGCCTTGTACTCTATCCATTTAGAGAATTTATCGATGGCCACGAGGATGTGTGTGTAACCTCCCGGGGCTGCTCTGAATGGTCCCACCATGAAGGCGGGATGGTGCGTAGAGCTTGGGCCGGGAGGTGTTTCTGCTTGGCGAAGAATTGGCACCCCTGGCATCGGCGGACGAGTGCTTTGGCGTCGGAGACGGCGGTGGGCCAAAAGAACCCTGCTCGATATGCTTTCCCGACTAGTGTTCCTGCGGCGGCGTGGCTTCCACAAACTCCCGAGTGGATGTCATCAAGGATCTGGAGGCCGACTTCTTTCGTGATGCATTTGATGAATACTTGATTTGTGGCGGCTCGTCTGTACAAGGCGCCACCGACCACCACGTAGTTTTTGCTTCGGCGTTCCAGGATCTTTCGCTCCGTGGGGTCCTTTGGCACCTTGTTGTATGCGAGGAAATCTATGAACTCGACCATCCAGTCTTCTTCTTCGGCGTTAACGGCCAGCACCGAGGAAATCTATGAACTCGGCCATCCAGTCTTCTTCTTCGGCGTTAATAGCCAGCACCTCGCAGAGTTCTGGGGCAGGCTCTGGCTCGTCGCTCAACTCTTTAACCGAGGGTTTGAGGAGGCCTTGCACGAACACTCCCCCTGGAACTTCTGCGCGGGTGGATCCCAGCTTGGCGAGTGCATCAGCGGCGAGGTTGTTTTCCCGTGGGACGTGGTGGTACTCAACTCCGTAGAATTTCCCCTCCTGCTTATGCACTGCCTCGCAATAGGCGTTCATCCGCTTGCTGTGGCGATCCCACTCTTTGTTCACCTGGTTTATCACAACAGCAGAGTCGCCATAAATCAGGAGCCTCTTTATCCCTAGTGATGTGGCGATGCGGAGCCCATGGAGAATTGCTTCGTACTCGGCGGCATTGTTGGTGACAGGGAAACGAATTTGGAGGACGTATCGGAGCTGTTCCCCTTTCGGCGAGATGAAGAGTACCCCGGCCCCTCCTCCGTCGATCATCAGGGAGCCGTCAAAGTACATCTTTCAGTGTTCGCCGCTGGTGTCTTCTTTCGCGTCCTGGCTCTCGGTCCATTCGGCGACGAAGTCGGCGAGGATCTGTGACCTGATGGCAGTGCACGGGACGAAGTCTATGATGAAGGAGGCGAGCTCGATGGACCACTTGATGATTCGCCCCGTGACGTCTCTGTTGTGGAGGATTTCCCCGAGTGGAAATTGCGTGACCACCTTGATGCGATGCGCTTGGAAGTAATGCCGGAGTTTTCTTGACGTGATCAGCAGTGCGTAGAGTAGCTTCTGCACCTGGGGATAGCGAGACTTGGATTCGCTGAGTACTTCGCTCACGTAGTAGACTGGTCGCTGCACTCGTTGCACCTTTCCTTCTTCCTCCCTTTCCACGACGATGACGGTGCTCACCACGTTGGTCGTGGCAGCGATGTACAGGAGTAGCGTTTCGTCGTTATGCGGAGCGGCGAGTACTGGTGGATTGGAGAGGTAGTTCTTGAGGTCGGTGAAAGCTTGCTGCGCCTCTTGGTTCCACTCAAACCTGTCGGTCTTCTTGAGGATCTTGAAGAACGGCAAGCCCTTATCCCCCAGCCGGGAGATGAATCTGCTCAAGGCCGCCATGCAACCAGTCAGCTTTTGGATCTCTTTCTTCCTAGTCGGCGGTTTCATCCTCCGGATGGTGTCTATCTTCTCTGGGTTGGCTTGAATGCCTCTGTTGCTGACGATGAAACCGAGTAGTTTCCCTTTGGGTACGCCGAAGACGCACTTAGTCGGGTTCAGCCTCCAGTTGAGCCTGCGGAGATTGTTAAACGTTTCGGAGAGGTCGGCGATGAACTCGGCTTCGATCTTCGTCTTGATGACTATGTCGTCGACGTAGGCCTCGGCGTTGCGGCCGATCTGAGTGCCCAGGGTCAAGTTAATGGCCCTCTGGTAGGTGGCTCCGGCGTTGCGGAGGCCGAACGTCATCTTGGTGTAACAGTAGGCGCCGATCGGAGTTATGAAGGAAGTCTTCTCCTGGTCTTCTTCTTTCAGGGCGATCTGGTGGTAGCCGGAGTAACAATCAAGGAAGCATAGGAGTACGCATCCGGCGGTGGAGTCAACGACTTGGTCGATGCGGGGTAGGACGAAGGGGTCCTTAGGGCAGTGCCTGTTGAGATCCGTGTAGTCAACACACATTCTCCATTCATTATTCTTTTTTCTTACAAGGACTGGGTTAGCGAGCCAGTCTGGGTAAAAGACTTCTCTAATGAACCCGGCGGCTAGCAGCCTTGTAATCTCTGCCCTAATGGCCTCCTTGCGGTCCTGCGCGAAGCGTCGGAGCTTTTGGCGAACTGGCTTGGCGTTCGCATCAACCTTCAAGGAGTGCTCGACCACCTCCCTCGGAACACCCGGCATATCTGATGGAGTCCATGCAAATATATCGGCGTTGTCCCGGAGGAAGGCGACGAGCGCGCTTTCCTATTTGGGGTCGAGCCCTGATCTGATCAGGGCGGTTTTGGAGGAGTCGGAGAGCCCAAGTGAGATAGCGCGCACTTCTTCAGCCGGCTGCATCGTGGTCGGTGCGGCTCTTCGCTTGGAGGACTCGGGGATGGAGCCCGGGTCTCCTTGGAAGGTTCTTGCCTCGTGGACCACCTCCATCTGCAGCACGCTGCGTTCGATGCCGGTGCAGAGGTGGAGCCCTTCTTTGTCGCAGCGCTTGGAGATGTGGACGTCGCTGCGGATGGAGAGGACGCCGTTTGGTGCTGGCATCTTCATCAGCAGATATGTGTAGTTGGGGATCGCCATGAATTTGGCGAGCGCTGGTCTCCCCAGTATGGCGTGGTAGGCGGTGGTGAAGTCGGCGACCTGGAAGTTGAGGTACTCGGTCCTGAAGTTGTCCTGATCGCCGAAGGTGACGGGCAGAGCAATCTGCCCGAGTGGTTTGGAGCCCTTGCCCGGGATCAGCCCGTAGAACGGGTGGAGAGAAGGAGTCAGGGCATCAAGGCCGATGCCCATGTCCCTCAGCGTCTGGGCGAAGATGATGTTGAGCCCGCTCCCACCGTCGACGAGTACTTTGGTGAGACGGGCGTTGTGCACGATCGGGCTAAGTACCAGCGGGTACTCGCCCACGTCGGAGACCTGGAACCACTGGCCCTCCCTGGAGAAGGTGATCGGCTGCTCGGACTAGCGGAGTGGTTGGATCGGTGAGGTGTAACAGGAGAATATCTCCCGGTCACGTACTTTCTCCCGGCGCTTGTCATCTACGGGCGGTGGTCCTCCGAGGATGAAGTTCACCTGCCTGTCGACATTCGGGAAAGCAGGGTTCGCGGGAGCCCCTTTTCCCTTGTCGCCTTTGTCGTCATCTCGTGGCGGCAGCTTCCCCTCCTTTTTCTTGTAGGCGTCAGCGAGCCCCATGCAGTCGATGATGCGATGCTTAGACTGCTTGTGGATGGGGCAGGGTCCTTGGAGCATCTTCTCGAAGTCAGCGCTGAAGTTGGACCGCGGGCGAGGGCCGCTACGATCCATGGCGGCGACGGTGAAGTCTCTCGAGCGCTTCCGGTCATCCCTCCTGCTTGGTTCAGGCCGGGGGCGGCGTGTGTCCTCCTTCTTCGGGTGGTCTTCTCGGCGAGGGGGACGATCATCGTCCCGAGTGCTTTTCTTGCCGTAGTGGAGGCGGACGGCCTCCTTGGCGTTCGCCATCTTGTTTACCCGGCCAAAGAACTCGCCGGAGGTCTTTGGCATGTCCTCGCAGAGGCGCTCGAAGACGGCGGAGTCGGCGAGGCCATCGAGGAAGTAGCTGATGATCTCGGACTCGGA
Source organism: Alloteropsis semialata (assembly GCA_004135705.1). Lineage (NCBI taxonomy): Eukaryota > Viridiplantae > Streptophyta > Magnoliopsida > Poales > Poaceae > Alloteropsis > Alloteropsis semialata. The sequence goes on along the minus strand of CM014272.1, from coordinate 43,089,075 downwards.
GCAGCCGGGAACTAAGTTTCGGTTCTCCATATACCGGTCGGTGTAGTCGCGGAGGCTCTCCCCGCGGTTCTGCTTCACCTTGCCCAGGTCCCAGGCGGTGCCTGGTCGGATGGAGCTCCCCTGGAAGTAGCTCTTGAACTTGTCGCAGAGGGTGCCCCAGCTGTCGATGGAGCCGGGCTCGAGGCTGTGAAGCCAGGTTAGCCCCACCTTGGTCATGGCGACGGGGAAGTAGGCGCACATGGAGTCGTGGTCGCCGTTTACCGCGCGGATGGCGATGCTGTACGTCCGGAGCCACATCGTCGGGTCCGCCTTCCCGTCATATTTTTCTATGCCTGTAGGTTTGAAGTTAGCAGGCATTCTAATGGATCTTACTCGGGCAGTGAATGCCGGGAAGCCGTCGCAGTCGTTGAGGTTCCCGACATCCGCGTGTCCTGAGTCGGCGGAGTAGTCTTCCGGGGTGTTAGCCCGGGGCGGCCTGTCTTGTCCGAGTGGAGGCCCGTACTTGCGGTCGAACTCTCGGCGGCGTGCGGCCTCAGCGGCCTCAAGCTCTCGGCGTTGGCGCGTGTCGCGATCCAGCCCTGGGGGGCCGTGTTCACGATTGTACTCGGCGCGCCGTCGGAGCTCTTCCTCGTCCCTTCGCCGATGGCGGTCGTCGAGGTTCCTTCGGAGATCGCGGTTGCGGAGTTGTTCGCGGAGGTCCCGGGGCTGATCGACCACGCCGTGATCGGCTTCTCGGCGGCTGGCCGACTTGGAGTGGCGAGATGAGGAGGCAGGAGCCCTCTGGGCATTGATCATGCCCGCGGCTGCAGTCAGCCTAGCCTTGATCCGGTTGAGCTCCGGGGTTTCCGGGATCCCTTCCAGCTCTTGGTGCGCGGCGGCGAGGTTGGCTGACGGGGTGGCGTAAACACCCACGCCGCCAATTTCTTGGATGAAGTCGTCTTGGAGATTACGCGTGACCCTGGGGTTTCGGCGTTCTCGCCGCGCGTCGCGGCGTCGTTGCTTCTCACCATTGCGCCCGATCCTGGCGTCACGATGCGCTTGGTCCTCGCCTTGGACCGTTGGCTCGTCGGCGGATATGTCGGAGACGAACATCTCCCGCTTGGCAGGCGTGATCCTCTTATTTGGAGGGAGGACACGTGTCACCCGCGGGAAAGTCGGGGTTGGTTCAGGTGGAGTCGGCGTATCTTGAGGATGAGGATGCTGTGTCGCCGCAACGTTCGGAGCAGATCCAATCTGGGTGGTCGTGACATGATCGACCGCCCTGTCCGCATCTGGGGAGTAGTCGGTGTTCACGCGTTCGCCGAGTGCTTGCTGGTAGACGGCCCCGCTGTTCCCGAGTCCCAACGGGAATCGTGTCGGCGAGGCGATGCTCCGACGAGCAGATTCGGTGAGTTCGATGCATTCTCCGATGGAAGCGATGGCGTGGTCCATGTCCGCCTCGAACCGGCGCTGGCGTGCGGCCCATCGGCGCATTCGCTCCTCGGGCGTCTGCTGCACCTTGCGTGGCTGAGGCGGAGTGGATGAAGCAGTCGGCGGTATAGGAGAAAGTGTGTTCCCCTCGGATGGCGGGAGAACGATGCCGGCCGTCGCGGTCGCCGAGTTGTTGGCGATAGTTGGCGGCGGAGCGGTGATGGTGATGATCCCGTCTGGCGTAGTGTCAAGTCGCGGCGCTGTCTCCTCCGGGGTGGCGTCACGGGTGAAGGAGAGCTCTCCCTCGGACCCGGCGGTGAAGACCATGGATCCGAAGAAGAACATAGCCCCCTCAGCGATGGAAATCTTCACGGATGCCGGCGTGATGACGGCGGAAGTGGATGCCATCGAGCTTGCAGATTGATCTCGTCGATCTCCCCCTACCTGGCGTGCCAACTGTCGGATTTATGGACCCGGCAGTCCACACAGGGTAGCCTACATGGTTGATTTGTTGAGGGACAGATCGAGGATCAGAAGTCGATGGTAACACAAGACGCAAGGATTGAACAGGTTCGGGCCGTCAGATGACGTAATACCCTACGTCCTGTGTTGGGTGTATGGATTGCTGTGTATGAAGTTCCTGAAGGATCTCCGTAGTTGGTTCTGTCCTAGGTTTTGTATCGTGGGTTGTAATCTCGTGTTCTGGAGGGGGGTCTCAAGGCGCCTTATATAGTCCGGCTGCCTTGAGTTACAAGTCGGCTAGAGATCGTAACCTACCCGAAATACAAGGATTCGATCATATAACGATTACAGATATCTTTCCCTATAATTCCGGCTAGTTTATCTTGATCTCCAAGCTTCTTGCGGGATACGCCGCCTGCTTCCTTGCCGCACGCGCCGTCGCGCCCATCCGGCTCGTCCGACTGGTGGGCCTCCCGACTGGTGGACCACCCAGTCAGACAAACCGATCCAGTTGCACTCGGACCGGGCCACCCCTTGCTGGTTGGGCCAATCCGCCTTCTGGGTACCCCTGGGGGTCTACCCCCGACAATCACGTTAGACAAAACCGAGGTAAAATTAGACTTTCATATCTTCGATACCCTCGATTTTGATCTCCTCCTAGGCCGCCCACTAGAAAAGCTTCTCCAAAAAGAAGTATCTCATGGGAGCCTTCATGACACACTTGAGAAAGCTGCTTTTGCCAATCCTATCTCTTGCTCAAAAATTCCAAGGGCAAAGTCATCTCCCAAGCATAACTCGCTCGAGAAGGTGATATTTATGTCGCCATTCGAACCTACTTCTCATCTCGAGCGATCTTCGTCACCTTCAATCAAGCGGAAGCCATGTCCCTTAGGCCCTCAGGAAGTTATTCTCGATAGTGGTCGAGAAACAACCCCGATTTTCAATAATGAACCTCTGGAGTTGGAGAACCCAAGGACCATGGACACGTTTGAAGTATTGACTATGGAGTCCGAGCGAAAGGATTCTATAAATGAGCATGAAACCTTCTCTTTCGAAATCCCACAAGAGTCATGCTCATTTAACCAATATCCAGAGTTAGTCATGCTTTGTATCACAAGCACACATGAGGACTACAACCACCTTAAGGTCCTCTTTTCTAAAATGTTTAGGAGGTTGGTTGTGGATGCATTCATTTACCATAAACATTGCAGATTTTGTGTTGCATCTTTGTCACTAACATTGTAGCTAGAACTTCAATGGTACATCTACAATTGACGATGGAGTGGGGAACTACGTCGCCAAAGATAGCTGCAATGTGAGGATTCCCCATGGTCTAGCTTTAGACCACAAACAAAGCAATGCCGGGAGATGGCCCAGATTATCATTTTCCTTTCAAATAAAGGCAAGAACATGTTTTTTATAAACTTTTCTCCGGGTATTTTCGGTCGCTAACCATCTCAGGTGGAGATTTAGAAGAACGATGGATAGGTGATGCTTAAGAACATGGAGCTACATCATCATAACACCTTGGTAGGTTTTGTTCGTGGAACAAATTTCGTAGGAAGCCAACACACTTGATTTTTGGTGTCCCACGACACAAAAATCCAAGTGTGGGGGAGGTCGGTGAGTATTTCACAACAGGTTCCATTTGTACAAAATTTTATCTTGGTTTTTAGGTGATGTTGGTCTTTCATCTTGCTCTATAAAAAATCACCATAAAAAATTGCATAACTAAAATATAGAAAATATTTGAATCCAATAAAGGCTCCTGGTCTTCAAAACTAAAAAGCCATTGTTTTGTTTCCACCATGTATGAATAAATGCAGGTACAAGATCAAGTGTGGGGGTCTCTCAAGCTTTTTGATGCACACATGTTCAAGACCACCCACAGACAGGCTGCACAACATCGCACAGGTCAGCTCAAGAAAGATCAAGGTGGAGAAGGCCCAAAAGGGGTCGGCCGACTCCCCCAGGTCGGCGGAAGGCCCTCTGGTGCCTCTCGTCTCCAATTTCGGCCAGAGCGATGGTTTACGCACCCTATCCCTCATCCTCTCTAATTCATGAGTTAATTCGTTCCTATCTTGGATGATCATTAAAATTAAACTCAAGATAAAACTTGGATGCTCATTGGGTTTACATGTCTATCCTTGATTGGCTTACATATACTTTATTCCTTGCACATACACCTGGTGCCTGTGAACATATATCTTTAGGAAACATGTTTATCTAAGTGGTCGAATAATGAGATATAGTATGATAAAAGAAATCTTGCTCTTTCTGTACAAAGTACTTGGGATGTTTTTCTTGCAAAACCTTAAAATCAATAGCCTTGCAAAGCTCCTCAGTGATGCCTTATTCCTACCAAAGCCATATGATGTTAACATTGCAAAAATTGATACACATATGCTGCTTGCTATTGCATTGAGCTTTGTCAAATTGTTGTGGCCCTTGTAAAATTCTCTTCATGCATTCATGATCAAGATCACGTACACTCCACATATGCATGCTAAGCTTCTACACTGGAAGTTAGCAATATTCCATCTATTCACAAAATAAATGCTCCATATAAGTATTGATCTCCCTCTCTCCAAATATCCTTTGTAAAAGAGACATGGGCTAAAAAAAGAGAAAAAAAAAAGAAAAAAATACATGCTCACAAAAGCATTGAGCATGAAAAAAAAGGGAGAAAAGAAAATATAGATAACCATGTTCCCAAAATATTTTCAAGAGGAGAGATATCATATAAAAAGGAGCTACAAATTTCATTGTTTCACACACATACACATCTTGATCAGTTTGTATGAATAATTTTCTTCAGGGATCCACCTTTTGATTTTGCAATATATGTGATGCAAGTATGCCTTATCTTCACTTCTACCTTAAGTTCCACATAAGCCTTTTAGAAGTAGGGTGAAAGAAGGCAAAATAATGCCTTGGTGAGGATTTATACACTTTGAGAGATTTGAGAGAATCATTCGAGGAGCTAAGTAAGGTTATGTTTAATTTACCTAAAACCCAAGTTTCTTAACAGAAGAGTGCAGATGACTTGAATCAAGGCCATTTCATTCCTCAACCATCCAAGATGACATGATAGACACTTCAAAATTCACAAGTGCAGGTATGTTTTGGAATAACTTATATGCTTGCATCATATCAGTTGGAGTCATGTTGTTCCACCTTAGTCCTTAAACTTTAGTCGAGGACGAGCAAAGGCTAAGTGTGGGGGAGCTTGTTGACGGTCCTTAAGTATAAATTTTAACCGTCAAATCCTGCAAGAAATATATCAAATATAATCACCAAACCTAGCGATAGGGTTTATTACTAACTATTTCCATGAGTGTTGGTGTTTTACTTTGTCATGCAGGAAAGAGCACTATAGGCTTGAGATGAGAAATAAATGTTGAGGCCATAATACCAGGGTACCCGACCACGAGGATTGCCGACTACCGACTCCAAGACGACCAAGACTCCGAACAAGACACGATGGCCTGATCGCAGAAGGGAAGCCCGAAGACAGTTCGAGTCCTACTAGGTTTAGGTCTGTTTTGTCTTGTAAGGCACGTCTCCCTGGATATAAATAGCGGGGGTCCTGTGCGTAGAGGGTATGATTCCACATCCAAGTTCATGATCCAAGTCTATGTTCCATTGATCTGTAGCTTTAGACAAACCACCCGAGGGTACTTGTTACGCATTGTAATCTGTACTCGACGAAATAATACAAGCAGCAACTGGACGTAGGGTTATTACTCGATCTCGAGGGCCCGAACCAGTATAAAAATCCTGTGTCTTTCTGTCCATCACCGTGATCAATCTTCGCACGAAGCGGGGTGTCTGCCGGACAAATATCTGACGAGTACAACCTCGACAGAGGCGCGCCAGGTAGGGGCCCTTGCGTGAAGAAAGATCATGCCGATCGTCAACGGAGTCTGGTTCGCCGACGCGTCGAGTTCCTCGATGCCCTACATGCCCAGTTCCGTCAAGTCGGGAGCGATCGGGAGTTCTGCTTCCGCTTCCGATCTCTACGCTCACCGCCATCTAGTGCCTGCACGGGAGATCCGCTTCGGAGACCTCGTGTTCGAGCACCAAGGCGACTACGAGCTCAAGTTGACAGGGATCCACGATCCCGATCTCACATGCGCCGGTCGGGAAGTTTTCGCCACCTTCACGGAGCCAACTCTTGAAGACATTGCAGATCGCACTGCGCAGTTGGATCTCGACTACAGTGGATCTAGCAATGGGTCAGAACCATCTGAAGACCGCCGCATCCATGTGCTGAACGCAAACGGGACAGAGGCCGCCGCCGAGTCGTCCAGCTCGCGTCGACCCGTGCCTCCTCCACGTTTGAGCAACGCACCGACACTTCAAACGGCTAAAACCCGTACACAGCAGGTTGCATCCTCGTTGGCTCCCCGAGATCTCAACAACGATTTCCGGGCCGTCGAACAGGACAATTTGCAGATCCGAACCCTCTTGGAGACCATGGAAGCAATGGCCGAAGGGACTCCGATGGCCACCATAGCCAAGAAGGCTCGGGAAGCAGCAGACAAGGCCAAAGAGCGCATCGAAGCCGCCGCTGCCGCACCACCAGCTCCGTCAAACAGACCACGCGAGCCACAGCCGGTTCGGTCCCGATCTGTCAACGGACGACCATACTATCGCCCACACGAGGGGCGCGACATGAGGCCACAACTCGAGCGCAATCGTCGCACCCGTGACGCTCGGGAAACTCTCAATCACAATCGAGATTACCGAGCGTGAGGGTTACTATCGGTCCCATCAAGATTCACCGCCACGTGACTCCCGACCAGGCATGGGGGGATGCCTTGCATACTCCCCAGCCCTGCGCAAGGTCAGGTGGCCCGAAAAGTTTCGTCCTACTAGCATTGAGAAGTATGACGGAACAACCAACCCCCGCGAGTGGATTCAGATCTACTCCACGATCATCGATGCCACCGGGGGTGACGACTACGTCAAAGCCAACTACTTGCCGACTGCTCTGCAGGGATCAGCCCGTACGTGGCTCATGAACCTGCCCGAAGCAAGCATCAAGTCATGGACTCATCTCCGGGAGACGTTTGAAGCCAACTTCCAAGGCACCTATAAACGCCCCGGACACGAGGGAGATCTGCTCAACTGTGTGCAGAAGCCTGGAGAATCCCTCCGAGACTACATCCGCAGGTTCAGCGACACCCGTAACACCATCCCCGACATGGTGGATGATCGGGTGATTGTGGCCTTCAATCAAGGTTGCAAGGACGAGCGAACGGCGGAGGAACTTGCCAAGAAGAACCCGAAGACGGTGGCAGAACTGTACGGGATCCTGGAAGAGACCGCCAAGATGGCGGACGCCCGAGCACGGGTTCACGGAAAGCCCGAACAAAGCCATCCGGCCGGGGAGGGCAAGAAGAAAAATAAACACAAGAATAAGAAGCGCAAGACCGAGGGTGACGAAGTCATGGCCGTCGACAACAAGCCCCCGTACAGGCGTCAAGGCAAACCGGAGAACCTCCCGATGTACTGCCCGATTCACCGATCCACGAAGCATCACTTCGTGGATTGCACGGTGTATAAGAAGCAGAAGCAGGAGGAGGAGAGCCAGAAGCAGGGGGCTCCACGTGACCAGGCAGCTCACAACCCTCGCGCGGCAAACTACATGGATTGTGATGATGATCTAGATCTCCCCGAAGATCTAGAGATCGCTACGATTTTCGGTGGCTGTTCAACCCGAACCTCCAAATCCCAGCTCAAGATGGTCGAGAGGCAGATAAACAGCGCCGAGCCCTGCAAGCAACTCTTGAGGTGGTCAGATATCCCGATCACGTTCGATCAAAGGGACCACCCCGAGACACTTTACGACGGGCCGCTACTCCCACTGTGCATCAAGCCATGGATCGGGCCCCGCAAGATCGGGCGAACCCTGATCGACAGTGGAAGCGCCCTCAACCTCCTGTTTGTCAATGCTTTTGACGAACTTGGGATCCCAAGAAGGTCCTTGTCCCCCGTGGAGAAGCCTTTCTATGGGGTCATACCCGGCATTCAAGCCTTTCCCTTGGGGAGGATCGATCTGCAGGTGACCCTCGTAGAGGGCAAAAACATCCGATCAGAGTTCCTCACCTTCGAGGTGGCTGACATCACGTCAGCCTACAACTGCATCTTGGGCCGACCGTTCCTGAAGAAATTCATGGCGGTCGCTCACTTTGCATACTCCATGATCAAGGTCCCGGGGCCGTTGGGCCCGATCACCGTCAGCGGCGATCGCAGGGGCGCGGTCCAGTGCGACATGAAGACCCTGGACATGATCAAGGGTGACGAGCAGGAACCAGCCAAGGCTGCCGAGCCTGCCAAGAAAAAGACAAGAAGCCAGCCCAAGGCTGCCGCCAAGGGCACATTGGCTGAAACCTCCCGAGCAGCTGAGAACCGACCAAGGGCCAAGGGGAAAGAAGTACCCGAACAGGAGCTCGTCGGCGGACAGGGAGCTGACAACCGTCCTGCTGAAGGGCAAACCGTGGTGGACCAGACCCCACTCAGGGGGACGCCGCCACAAGCAGCTGGCGAGTCGCCGGCCAACGCCTCACCAGCCGAGCCACCTGCCAGACGCCCCGAGCCGGGCACGAAGGCAGTAATCCTTGATGAGGCAGACCCGACCAAGACCACCCAGGTGGGCCTTGGCCTGGGTGACAAATAGGAACTCAAGCTCATTGCTTCCTCCGGGCAAACGCAGATGTGTTCGCTTGGGAGCCATCTGACATGCCCGGGATCCCCAGGGAGGTAATCGAGCACAAGCTTGGCATACGAGCTGGCGTCCGACCAGTCAAGCAAAAGCAAAGGAGATATACCCCGGAGAAGCGAGACGCCATTAACGAAGAAATCAACCGACTACTCAAAGCCGGCTTCGTTCGAGAAGTCCCTTTCCCGGAGTGGCTGGCGAACCCAGTCATGGTCAAGAAGCCCAACGGAACGTGGAGGATGTGCGTGGACTACACAGATCTGAATAAAGCTTGCCCGAAGGATGAGTATCCATTACCTAGGATAGATCAAATTGTAGATTCAACCTCTGGATGCGAGTTGCTTTGTTTTCTAGATGCCTATTCGGGGTATCACCAAATCAGCATGTGCATTGACGATGAGGAGAAAACTGCATTTGTAACTCCCTTCGGTGTTTATTGCTATATAAAGATGCCTTTTGGTCTGAAAAACGCAGGTTGCACTTATCAAAAATGTGTTCACATTGTTCTTGAAGGCCAAATCGGCCGTAATGTGGAGGCATACATAGATGATATTGTTGTGAAAAGTAAGTTAAAGGGCGATTTAATCGCTGATTTAACCGAAACATTCAACAACTTGCGTAAAAACAGGATGATGCTCAACCCCGCCAAATGCACCTTTGGTGTATCATCGGGTAAGCTCCTCGGTTACCTTGTTTCCCAACGAGGTATAGAGGCAAATCCACACAAGATCAAGGCACTCGACGACATGAAGTCTCCACGCAGCCGCCACGAGGTCCAGAAGTTGGCAGGAATGATGGCGTCCCTAAGTCGATTCGTGTCCAAGTCAGGCGAACGAGGTATGCCATTTTACAAATTGCTACGTAAAACTGATCGTTTTGAATGGTCGGCAGAAGCAGAAGAGGCGTTCCAGGCGTTCAAACAGTACCTACGGAAAATGCCCGTGCTGGTCCCGCCAAAGCCACAAGAAGAGATGCTGTTGTACGTAGCAGCGACACCAACTGTTGTCAGCACTGTTTTGGTGGTCGAAAGACCAACAGAAAAGTCTACAACACAACATCCCGTTTACTTCGTAAGCGAGGTGTTACACGATGCCAAAACGAGGTACCCTCAGATTCAGAAATTATTATATGCTGTACTAATGACTTCCAGGAAGCTCAAGCATTATTTTCTGAGCCACAAGATCAAGGTTGTGTCAACTTACCCCCTAGGCAACATTTTACATAATCGAGATGCCGTGGGTAGGATCGCACAATGGTCTGTGGAGCTGGGGGCTTACGACGTTGAATTCGTACCCAGAACTGCCATCAAATCGCAGGCTCTGGCAGATTTCATCGCAGAATGGACTAACCCCGAACCTGAAGAAGCTGCCCAAAATCCCGAACACTGGACAATGTTCTATGACGGAGCATTTTGCAGAGCAGGCGCGGGGGCTGGGGTGGTCCTGATTTCACCACACAATGACGTCATTAGGTATGCTTTACAAATCAATTTTGTTGATCCAACTCCTACTAACAATGTTGCCGAGTACGAAGGACTGTTGACAGGTCTCCGCATAGCTGCATCTCTTGGTGTCAGAAGGCTGCTCGTGAAAGGGGATTCCGAGTTAGCTGCAAAGCAAGTCATGAAAGAGTACAGTGCGCGGAACGAGGTCATGGCCAAATACTTGGAAGCATATAGGCGGATGGAAAGCAAATTTGATGGGCTTGAAGTACAGCACGTGAAGAGGGAATTCAATGGCGACGCAGATAAGCTGGCAAAGGCAGCTGCAGAGCGCACACGGCTCCCAGGTAACGTGTTACTTGAAGTTCTTACTAAACCATCTGTGTCGGTTTCATTACCGAACCTAAAAACTGAACCCGCCAAGGGACCAGTTTCTACAACCAACGAATCCGTCAAGGAGTCTATGTTGGTCGGTACGGCCCGAGCTGCCGCTCTAGTTGGAAACGAGGAGAACTGGATGGATCCAATCCGGGCGTACCTCACAAACCAAGCTATTCCGGACGATGATGCTACATTGGAGAAAATCCATCGTAAAGCCAAAAACTATCAATTGGTCGACGGGCGATTATACAAGCTAACCCGCAATGGAATGCTCCTCAAATGCATCACACGGACCGAGGGCATTAGTTTGCTCCACGACATCCACGGAGGAATCTGTGGATCACATGCTTCTCCCCGATATCTAACAGGGAAAGCATTTCGACAGAGCTTCTACTGGCCTACAGCTCTTCAAGACGCAAGCGATTTAGTGAAAAAGTGTGAGGCATGTCAATTCTTCGCACGAAAACAGACTAAACCTGCGCAAGCTTTAAATACTATACCCTTGTCATGGCCCTTCGCCACTTGGGGTATAGACATCCTCGGGCCTTTTCCAAGGGCTGTCGGGGGATACAGATTTCTGTTCGTCGGCATTGACACATTTACAAAATGGGTTGAAGCCGAGCCCGTTCAGAAAATCACAAAAGAGGCAGCTGTTAAATTCCTACGGAGTATTGTCGTACGATTCGGTGTCCCGAACAGGATAATCTCTGATAATGGAACACAGTTTAAAAGTAAAAAGTTTTATGATTTTTGCTACGATCACGGGATCAAGCATGATCGGTCATCGGTAAACCACCCGAAAACAAACGGGCAAGTAGAACGTGCCAATGGCATCGTGCTCCAGGGCATCAAGAAGAGGATTTTTAACAGATTGCAAGCTTACGACAAGCGCCGGATTCATGAAGTCCCGACAGTACTCTGGTCAATGAGGACCACTATGAATCGGGCAACAGGCGAAACACCTTTCTTCTTGGTGTATGGAGCAGAGGCGATTCTACCATCCGACATCCGACTACAAGCCCCTCGCGTGGCAATGTTTTCAGAAACTGAAGAGCCTGATAGACGCACTGATGAGCTAATCCTCCTGGAGGAGGCTCGTGACGCGGCTGCTTTTAGAGTGGCCCAATATCAGCAAAAATTGCGACAGTACTACGATGCTAATGTTCGACAACGAAGCCTATGCATTGGAGACATGGTGCTCAAATTGGATCAACGCACCAAGGACAAAAATAAATTGTCCTCTCCATGGCAAGGACCGTACATTGTCGTAGATATCGCCCGACCAGGAGCCTACAGGATCGCAGAGATAGATGGGGACGTACTGCCAAACACGTGGAATATGGATCAACTACGCAGATTCTACGCCTAAACAATAAGATCGTGCACAGTTCTAGACCAACCATCACGTTTGGCAGGTATAAAACCGTCGTCTGCGTCGCCTACAGCGCCAACAAAACAAAAAAGATAAGTTCTATATACTCTACTCACCCTCGCTTTTATGCTCGGGGGCTGGGTTTTCTATTTTCTATTCTGTTTCTACTCTTTGTTATCATACTGCATACACTAACAAAGAGCCGGGGACTACCATGCTGAAAGTTTTCTTTTCAGACCTATTCTATGCGTCCCGAGCTATGCGCTCGGGGGCTCCCCATTTGATCGGGAAGTTTCTTGCAGTTTGTACTTCTAGACTCTTTTTCAGCATGCCAGCATGACTGTAAAAGAGCCCGGGGGCTACTACGGTACTACTACCATGCAAGAAACGGGCTTTTTAATTCAAGAAAGCTAGGCAAACGCTAAAATTACCGAACACCATGACTACAAGGAATTACACAGTTCAGAAGGCCGCCCGCGTCTCAGCAACTAAACAATTCCAAAATAGCTTATGGTAACGGGACTTTTTGGCTATGACAAAGCTATCAGTTAAAAAGATCCATGAAAAAACCGATCAGCTCTAAGACTTACGCAAAAACATGCAAGCATATGTTTAGCAAAATTTAACCGCATTCTAAACCGCATAAGTTTCGCCCTATTACAGGAATTCTGCACAAGTGTTCAGGGTGATTCTTTCGAATCACTCAGGTGAAGACCAAGTTTTTTGACAAAAGGTTCCACCACTGGGGTAAGACTATCAAACAGTACATCAGCATCTGACGCCGAACACTTGAAGCCCTTTGAGAGCAAGGAAACATCCAGATCGGGGAGGTGACTTTTCAAAGCCACGATGGTGTGAGTTGCAGCAACGCAGGCACCTTCCATCAGCCTGGATTCCAAGGATGAACTGTGCATCTTTAATGCTTCAAAGCGGGCGGTCAGATCAGCCAGTTTTCCTTCAAGGTCCGAGTTTTTCTTCTCGAGCAACTCAATGCTCTTGGAGTCAGCTACAGGATCAAAGGCAGCGCATGAACAAAAGTTCAAAGATAAAGACTCAATAAGCGAAGCATGAGGTTTAAAGCCTGTACCTTCTTTCTCGGACTGGAGAATAGTCACCTGGGCTCCCAGTCTGGTCACAGACGCTTCAGCAGCAGAGGCACGAGCGTCTAGCGAACGCCATTGCTCCGAAAGCGCATTAAAGATCGGGCCCAGGGGAGTCGGGACGGGTCCCAGGATCTCTACAGTCTTCTCTGAGCTGTCGAGTTGTGCTGTCGAGTCCGGCTCGGGAGTTTTCTCCTTGGCAAATGGCTTGACAGGAGGAGAAGCTGTGGGATCGGGATGCCTGAATTCCCGAACAATCAAGTACAATGAAAACAACATTTAAAAAAAAAGTTCATACATAATTAAAAATTGCCAAAGTTCTTACTCGGCCGTCAGGAGGTTTATTTTGAACCTTTTGGCACCAGGAGTAGGCTTTGGTAACTGTCTGGTCGGACGAATTTCCTGTCGAGAAATCTCCCGATCATGTTTAGCTTTGGTTATTCGATCAAAGGCTGCGAATAAACGCCCGAATACGATCATGCTTGGTACCTGGGCGACAGGACGAGGCTGATTACGACTGGGCGGCAGATTGGCTGACCCAGGCGATCCAGAGACTTCCGAATCCGGAACTATCCCCTCCACACTGCGAGAGCGTTTCCGAGTTCGGGGGATAGTCGCCTGGGGGCTGCTCGGGACCTCCTTTTCCAAACCAGGTGATAGTTCGGGTGGTTCGTTGATCGGGGCCCTGGTACCCTGATCAACAGGCTGCTCTCCTTCCTCTTCAACATTGATGGCCCCGCTCTGAGGGGGAGCATCAACAATAGTTGGGGCCTGGTCGGGAGAAAAGAGAAGTGCTATATCATTATCATACAAAAAAAGAACATTTTTTCTGAGAGACAGTTTACCTTTGGAGAGGGTTGTTAGCGCTATAAGGTGCTGGGACGTCTTCCCAATCCGGGAGGCCAGCCCCGAACATCTTGTTCAAGCGTTCGGACACTTCTGACTCTGGGACAACTGCTAGTTAAGAGTCATGAATTCAAATGACCGAACTAACTCAGAAAAATAACTGAACAGAAAAATAAATGCTCACCGTCAGGTTTCATCCTGTTCGGATCATTGACGCCCGTGAATGTCCAGGCGTAGCGGTCGTGAGTCATGAGTGGAATAAATCTCCATCTAATGAAGATTTCCGCTACGTGAACCGCCGTCAAACCAGCGTTGCGGAGCTTCAAAATCCGGTCAATGTGCTTTTTCATGTCAGGGGTGAGTCTTGGCACGGCTTTGACCTCGTCCTTGAGATTTGGCATCAAGTACTTCCCTTTTGCCAGTGAGGCTTGGGGAAGAGTGATGTAAAACCAGTGACGTTCGTATCCTTTCCAGCAATCTTTGACTGGAAAGGGGATGTACATCTCCCGATTTCTCAAGGAGAAACTGATGGACCCGAGCATCATTTGATTCTTATAGTATGAAGGGCTATAAAAATACCTCCACAGCAGCAGTGAGGGCTTAATTCCCAACCAGGCTTCGCACAAAAAGGCAAAGACGCTAAGCATTGTCAAAGCGCCGGGCTTAAGGTGCACAAGCTCTATTTGGTAATGATCACAGACGCTGTGGAGGAACTCAGACGGAAAAACCCCGAATCCGCAATAAAAGAACTCCAAGAACACCACCATCTCGAGAGTGTCGGGGGTCGGAAACATCTGACCTTTGGCATGACGCCGAGGGAAGAGTTCGGTGCTTGGGAGTAATCCAAGATCCTCCAGCTTCTGCAGGTGTTTATCCGTCGTGGTTGATTTCTTCCAGTACTCATCTGCAGTGGGGATCATGGTCCCACTACGGAGTTCGCGTCCGGCCGCGGCGCTGCTCTGGTTCTCTGTGGACTCAGTGCCGGAGGACGACTGGTGCGTGGATGCCATGGCGACTGGAGACTAGCAAGGTTGGAGGAGCAGATGAACAGTGGTTGAGAATGGCGAATGTGGATGCGAGCAAGGAAGACGAAGTCCCAAATAGGTCTCAAGCGGCCGCGCTTGGGGGCTTTATGGTTTTGCAGGGCAGCACGAGCCCCGAAAAACCTGCCCTTGAGCCGCGCAATCCGCAGTGACTGTTGGGTCAAAAAGATTCTTTCCTTTTTCTGCGGCACGCGTCGTTTCGAAAACTGTGCAGGTCAGATTCAATGCATTTAGAATTGTTGGCTTACAAGGGAAGCTATCAGTTTTAAATGACCGAACACTTGGTGTGAAACGAGGAAATGTCCCGATCATATCTGATTCAGGTCAAATTTCCCGAACGTACTAAAGATCGTTAGTCTGCTCGGAAGAAATATTTTGTTCGGGAGCTTTGTTTCTGGATGAACAATTTCAAGAACAGATTGATACAGATAAATTTTCAAAGCACAAGGAATTCAAAATGCATCCATCAAGTGAAATTTCTTCATTAAGTCCAAAAGAGGGAACATTTCACAATGGATTGATAGCTATCCTAAAATCAAAATACTAAATCACCCTGATCTTGGGTTGATGATTGACAACCAGACTGATCAGGGCGATGGTGTGCTCTCCGATGGATCATCATCTATCGCGTTCTCTTCTTCAGAGTCGCTGACGAGATCCACGAGCGCTCCGTCTCCAGGAATCCCGATCAGGTCGCGGTTCAGGGAGACGAAGAGGCGCCGGGCGAATTCCTCGTCGCCGCTGGTGTCCACCGGAGCAGAAGACGAAGATGCGCCTGCGTGCGCCGCCTCTGGCCTCAGCCGGATTCCACTCCCTCCTTCTGCTGGCTCGTCGTCGGAGGAGAGGGAGATAGGAGACGTCGGGGCTGGGGAGGAAGACGCAGGGCGTTTCCCGGCGGCAATGCTCGACGGAGCAGCCTCGGGAGATGGCGGCGCTACCACCGGAACCTCCTCCTCTGGTGGCTCGACCTCGACTCCCTCATCCCCGTACCAGGGGAGAGCCAGGAGCGGAGCCTGAGGAGGAGCGGTGGGTGATGTCGTCGCCGGCGAGTCCTCCGGCTTGTCGGGCGGTTGCTCGCCGGAGCTGCGAGGGGAGTCTCCGAAGAGGAGACGAGGAAGCTTGAACTTGCTGCTAAGCTTTTTCTTTCCCATGGCGAGTGGAGGAAGAAGGCTTAGGATGGAAGGTTCAAGTACATGACAATTCAGGAGATCTGATATTTAAAAACTCAGGGGTGCGACGCTTCGCACGAGAATCGAGGAGCCGGAGCAGAGCCGTATCGCGTGCGCTGCTAAAATCCCGGGAGACGTGCGGAGTGGGTTTTTAAATGCCCTGGGCAGCAGTTACATCACTCCTGGGGCGTTCCATTTTCCAAGACGGAATAGTTATATTTTATTATTATGGCTAATATTTTTCTTTGACCTTATCATTCAGATGCAGGTTTCTACATTCAAGAGTTCGGGAACTTTTCTGGCTCTCATGCAAGAGTGATTGACGAGGTATTAACATATCCAAAAATCACCCGAAGAGCAAAAAGACCCGAAGGCTATTGAACAAGCAACCTTTTCTGAACAAGATAAGCTCGGGGGCTACTGTTGAGGCCATAATACAAGGGTACCCGACCACGAGGATTGCCGACTACCGACTCCAAGACGACCAAGACTCCGAACAAGACACGATGGCCTGATCGCAGAAGGGAAGCCCGAAGACAGTTCGAGTCCTACTAGGTTTAGGTCTGTTTTGTCTTGTAAGGCACGTCTCCCTGGATATAAATAGCGGGGGTCCTGTGCGTAGAGGGTATGATTCCACATCCAAGTTCATGATCCAAGTCTATGTTCCATTGATCTGTAGCTTTAGACAAACCACCCGAGGGTACTTGTTACGCATTGTAATCTGTACTCGACGAAATAATACAAGCAGCAACTGGACGTAGGGTTATTACTCGATCTCGAGGGCCCGAACCAGTATAACAATCCTGTGTCTTTCTGTCCATCACCGTGATCAATCTTCGCACGAAGCGGGGTGTCTGCCGGACAAATATCTGACGAGTACAACCTCGACAAATATTATTATCACAAAGTATCTCAGATGCCCATTTGGAGTATATCATTGCAAAGATCTCATCGAAACAATTCCAAATGTTATATTACTTGAATTATTAGGACCACGGATCAAGAAAACATAAAGGTGACAAATATAATGGTGCCACTAAAATGGGGCCCACGTGGGCGGGACCCACCCTAGGTCAGTGCGCCCAGGCCCTGGCGTATTCACGCGGAAGCCGAACAGGCCGGCTAGCAGGCGCGAGGGGGGGCAGCTGGGGCCCACGGCACCCTCACCCATCGGACAGGCCGACAGGCGCCTGTGAAGAACAGTGCCGACGCTGCCTGCATGCAGTCAGAGGCCCAGTAGGGCCCATGGCAGCTGTGCTGCAGCACATGTGCACACATAGGATGACCGGGCCAGGGGTTACGCAGCACACGGCCGTTGGCCGAGCAGCATCACGCACGGATCGCCAGAATGGGTCCAGCAGGCCACGTGTCTGGTCTCCATTTGCTGTTTAATCCATCACGTGGATCGAGGCAGACTGGACGTCTGGATTTCCACAAACGAAGCACAGACGCGCGGACTTTTTCCTGGCGACGTTTTCTTCGCGCTACCGACTCCAGACGTAGGTTTCCCATAGACACATGGCACAAGAGGAGAATAGGAAGAGGAATATTCCCTAGGACCTAGGGAGGATCTCCACTTTCCCAAGGCACTCCCTACACTATAAATAGACCCCTACCCCTCACTCTCAACACACACAAGACTGAGAAGCCACAAGCTCCATTCCAAGGCGAAGCTCTACTCCAGTGTAGTATCTAGAGAATAGGGAGAGAGTGAGGGGTAGTCCGGGGAAAGTGCCGCTGCTGTCGGCACTCTTCCCCTGATCTTGTACCTCGACGGATGCTTCCTTCTTCTAGTAAGTTTTCGTGATCTCTTATTGTATTAAGTTCTCTTGATTAAGTAAATTCACTTCTATAGTTGCTTGCGGGTTCATCGTTCATTAATCATTTGTGAATGCTTAGTGAATACTTTGGTCTAGGAACAAGACTAAAGTAGTAATTAATAGCATAGACGTGGTGTCTGGGCTAGAAGTTACCTTTGTTTGCCTCGTAGCCCCACGGATTAGAAGAGGTAGGCGGCAGGTGGTGACAGCCCTGTTCGTCCTTTATAATCCTCCACGTTCTGGTATGGCGTAGAGCTTTTGCCGGCAATTTCCTAGAGGCCTAGGATACCCGGTGTCCAAAGTAAGCAGACTATAGACTGAGCTTATCCTTAATCAAGGTTCTTATCCATAGGAATCCTCTCTGTCCTCGCCACCATTTCCCTTGTTGTCCTTAGATGATATAGTTAGAAGATTAGTATACACGTTCCCTATGGATTCGATACCCTGAATACTTCCAGGTGAAAGCTACAACGGTATCCGTGCGCTTGCGGATTTATCTGCGACCGTAAGAAATACCAACAAACAGTTTCTTCTAGCCAACAATGTATGAAGACACCAAAGAATTTGTTCAGAGGTGTTGAAGATACCAGATGCACGGTAGGATCATTGCTTGTAACGCAATACCCTTGACATACAACCTTCAAGTCGAACACTTCAATGTATGGGGAATTGACTTCATGGGACCATTGCAAAAGTCCCATGAACATGAGTACATCCTAGTTACTATTGACTACATGTCAAAATGGGTTAAAGCATTGCCTTGTCAATCGGCTGATGCAAAACATGCTAGGAAAATGTTCCATGATATTATCTTCCCCCGTTTTGGAACACCGCAAATGGTCATAAGTGATGGAGAGTCCCATTTTATCAATAAGACCTTGCACAACTTCTTGATGGAACTTGGCACCCAGCACAACACAGGAACTCCATACCACCCTCAAACTAGCAGTCAAGCAAAAACTTCAAACAAGAAAATCAAAAACATTCTGCAAAAGATGGTTGACGAGATGGGAAAAGGATGGAAGAACAAGCTAGCTAATGCACTTTGGGCATATATGACAACAAACAAAACTCCCATCCGCATGTCACCCGACCAGCTCGTATATGGCAAAACATGCCATTTGCTTGTCGAGCTAGAGCACAGGGCTCATTGGAAATCCACAACTAGAACATGGACGAAAAATTAACAGGTACCAATAGAAAGATCTAGTTGGCGGATCCTGAGGAATGGAGGGAAAAAGCATATCACAGCTCGCAGATTTACGAGGAAAGAACCAAGAGGTGGTGTTGACGGTCCTTATAATGAAAATTCGACCGTCAATAGGCTTAGAAAACTAATAAAGATCAAGCATAACTTAGACATTTGTATTCAAATAATGTTGTAGCACACATAAATAGAATATATTTGAGTACAGGGACTTTGGCGTAAAAGATGGAGGAAAACAGGCCCAGGCCCAAGTCGGCCGACCTGGCAGGTCGGGCGACCTGGCCTAGCACCCGTTCGAGCCACTTTTACATGTAGGTCAAGAAGCACAGCAAGGGATGATCCTGACCACTGAATCAAGGTCGGTTTATGTCAAGGATGAGGGAAGAGCCATGTGTCACTCCCATAGATTGATGGGTCCACACCTCAACTCAAATGCACCCAAAACGGGTGTACCCACCAGGAACCGTAATAAGGACCCACCTGACAGTCAACCAAGGAAGGGTGGGGCCGAAAGGCGGCGGAGCCAGGTCAGCCAACCTGGCCAGGTTGGCCGACTTGGTCCTACGGCCGTTTCGCTTCCCCCTTGACCAGTACCTGTCAACCGCCATTGAGATCACATCTAGACCGTGCACTGGTCGAGGCTGTGCATCGGAGGGCCCCCAGCCAAATGGCCTTAACCGCCTCTAGCTGATTTCCCACCGCCTATGGATGCTATAAATACCTGCAAGGGGCACCGTACTCAAGACACACTAGAAGAAGATCTCTCTTTGCTACAAGCTTAGTCTTAGTCTTAGTAGTGATAGTTCTAGTAGTTGAGCTTTTGAATGGCTTCCGGAGGAGTCATGGTAAGTTCTAGAGTTCAGATTTTGTATCTCTTTACTTACTCGTAATACTCTGAGCTTAATGGAAGTATCCTCATACTTATGCTGTATGCCTTCACTTTACTCTACTTACTTAGTATATACTTCTTATGTCTTGCACCTTATCCAAGCTGACGTATGCTATGACATTGGCTCAATGTGCCTTATGGTTGCTCTATTTATTAACGTGATAGATAGAGTTGTATTTCATATTGCAAACATGGTGTTTGTAGTACGGAATACTATTGAGGGTATCGCTAGCCCACGGATTAGTAGAGGTAGGCGGCAGGTGGTGACTGCCCGTCCTTTGAAATCCTCCATGTTTGGGAGATGATATTAGGCCTTTATGATAAGACGTCCTCCTGTTGTCCCTTGATGAGGGAACACTGGACACCTCGATATGTCCTCTGTCATATGTCCCTTGTATGAGCTTGTATAGGATAATGTTGTTTATCCAAGTCCCATTTGTATGATGCTAACGAACCCTTTATGATCTTTACTAATGTTCTATTACTAACTAAAACTTCCTTAATGATGAGCAATGAACTTCTGTATGTCACTTTACCCCTACACTTCCATATCATTTACCCTTGTCTAGACTATGGTAGATCAATGATGTTGTAAGTAAATACATCAGATGGCATCTCTCTTTAACTAAACGCTTTCCCTACGGATAAACAAATAACGATACTGTGGAATACTCCTGGGTGAAATGCTAAAATGTACTTCTGTGCGCTTGCAGAATAATGTAAACATTAAGAAATACCAACAGGTGGCATGACAAATGAATTAAGCCCAAGGAATTCAGGAGAGGAGATAAGGAGTTCATGTTCAACTCTAGGGTTAAGCTCTTTGGTCAGGGAAAACTCCGAAGCAAATAGCTAGGCCCATACCTCATCATTGACAAGTCCACACATGGGGCAATTACACTACAAGATGACGATGGTAAGACTTTCATGGTAACGACCAAAGTTAAAATATTTTCCTGGACCCTGTCAAATTGGAAGAAGTGATGGATGCAATTCAGTTGGTTGATTTCAACGATTATCCATAAATCTTCTATTCTTTTCTTCCATAAAAATAAATAGAATAATTGTTTAATAAAAAGTGCTACCATGTTTCCCTACCTTGTGCTAGAACCTTTGGGCCCACATGAAAAAAATTGAGGACCAACAAGAACCAAGAAGGGTTAGGCCGAACCCTGCCTAGGGCGGCTGGCTATCAAATTTTGAATACACACCTCCTTCAATTCTCTCTGCCCTCTTTAAATAAGGGAAAGTCTACATAACGCCCCGAACTATGGAAGGTGGAATACATCACCCCCTGAACTAATAAACCGGATGTTTAACCCCCTCAACTATGCAATACCGTTTAAATAACCCCCTAAAGCGGTTTCAGAGGTGTTTTTTTTTGCCACATGGCCGCTGATGTGGATGATGACATGGCAATAAAGTCTGTATAACCCCCAAACTACCAAATATGAAATACTTCAACCCCTGAACTACAAAATTAGATGTTTAACCCCATCAAGTGTATAATATCATTTAAATAACACCATAAAGTGATTATAGAAGCAATTTTTGGCACATGGCGATGGACACGGATGAAGACATAGCAATGGTCCACATGTTAGGTACATCCTCCCCCCTCTCTCTCTCTCTCCATGGCGGAGCGTCGCCTGAGCTTAGATTGGCCATCCCTAGGCTGTGGCACCCTAGCACAGGAGTGAGGTTAGAGGATAAAGCACGACATCTAGATTGTGAAGATGGTGGAAGGAGAGTGAAGATGGTGTGCCTAAGATGTAGGCTATTGTCATGTCATCATACAGATCATACGCTATGTGGCAAAAGCCACCTCTAAATAGACCTCTTTAGGGTGTATTTAAATATTATTGTATACTTAAGGGGGTTAATCATCCAATTTTATAGTTCAGGGGGTTATGTATTCCATATTTGATAGTTCAGGGGGTTATGTAGATGTTTCTGCCACGTCATCATCCACATCAGCTGCCATGTGGTGAAAACCACTTCTATAACCGCTCCAGGGGTTACTTGAATGGTATTGTATAGTTGAGGGGGTTAAACATCTGGTTTTGTAGTTCGGGGGTTGAAGTATTCCACCTTCGATAGTTCGGGGGGTTATATAGACTTTTTCCCTTTAAATA
Organism: Alloteropsis semialata; assembly: GCA_004135705.1. Lineage (NCBI taxonomy): Eukaryota > Viridiplantae > Streptophyta > Magnoliopsida > Poales > Poaceae > Alloteropsis > Alloteropsis semialata. The sequence continues at coordinate 43,067,073 of CM014272.1, read as the reverse complement.
ACCATCTCCACCTCCATGAATGGCACATAAACCTCTCTTTTCTCTCCACCAAGAATTTCTTTGTTCTAAGCAATGGTGGGCATGGCCATGATTCCATACAGCATGAGCGCATCAACCTTCGACCTCAAAGGAACTCCAACACTAGTCAATAGGGTCTTGGCGGCCCTCTGCACAGAGGGGGAGATCGAGGCCATGATGGCCACGCCCTTGGCGTCATGTGTAGCCACTTCGCACAGCTGGGGGCCGAGCGAGGCCTCCCAGGGTTAGCCGACCCCAAGGGTTCGGCCGAACCACCAAGGCAGCCATGTGGCCCCTTGTTTTGCACCACAGTCCTCCCACTTGAAGGGATCCTGGGCAGACAAGGTCAAACGACTGCACCCATACAAGAAGCCGACGGCAGGGGATCTCGCCCCAAAGAAGAGGCCGGTGGCTACGCGCCTCTTCAACAATGATGACAAGGCATCCGAGCAGCAATGGGAGCGGTACAACTACACCCTCCTGAGTAGGTGTTGGCATATCTAAGCGTCGGCACCAGGTCCTTGGGATCGGCGATGCCGCTTAGATCTGCCATAGTAGTTCTTACATTTACGTTATCTGCAAACATATGGAATTACCGTTGTAGCATTTCACCTATGAGTATTCAGGGTATCGTTATTTATATTTTCACAAAGGATGGCATTTGGTGGTAAAGAGTTTATAGATACTCATAAGTTGACATTGTGCGTAAGCTATAAACAACTNGATAGTTCGGGGGGTTATATAGACTTTTTCCCTTTAAATAACCATCTCCACCTCCATGAATGGCACATAAACCTCTCTTTTCTCTCCACCAAGAATTTCTTTGTTCTAAGCAATGGTGGGCATGGCCATGATTCCATACAGCATGAGCGCATCAACCTTCGACCTCAAAGGAACTCCAACACTAGTCAATAGGGTCTTGGCGGCCCTCTGCACAGAGGGGGAGATCGAGGCCATGATGGCCACGCCCTTGGCGTCATGTGTAGCCACTTCGCACAACTGGGGGCCGAGCGAGGCCTCCCAAGGTTAGCCGACCCCAAGGGTTCGGCCGAACCACCAAGGCAGCCATGTGGCCCCTTGTTTTGCACCACAGTCCTCCCACTTGAAGGGATCCTGGGTAGACAAGGTCAAACGACTGCACCCATACAAGAAGCCGACGGCAGGGGATCTCGCCCCAAAGAAGAGGCCGGTGGCTACGCGCCTCTTCAACAATGATGACGAGGCATCCGAGCAGCAATGGGAGCGGTACAACTACACCCTCCTGAGTAGGTGTTGGCATATCTAAGCGTCGGCACCAGGTCCTTGGGATCGGCGATGCCGCTTAGATCTGCCATAGTAGTTCTTACATTTACGTTATCTGCAAACACATGGAATTACCGTTGTAGCATTTCACCTATGAGTATTCAGGGGTATCATTATTTATATTTTCACAAAGGATGGCATTTGGTGGTAAAGAGTTTATAGATACTCATAAGTTGACATTGTGCGTAAGCTATAAACAACTTCATACAAGGGTAAACATTATAATATTGAGATAATGTGACACATCATTCAAGAAGCCATTCCCAACAATGAAGAATAAAGAGTATCCTAAGGTTAGCAGGAGCAAGGCATAAAAAGGTCCTATGGCATTATAAAAGATCAGCACAGCTTATAGAAGACATGAACATGACTTAGTTCTAAGAACACAGGCACAAGTGGGGAGACCAAACCGCACTGGTCTGCCAGCAAGGGATGAGGCTTTTTATACCTCCTACACTGATACCCGAACATGGGGGAATACAAGGGACGGACAGGGCTGTCACCACCTGCCACCAACCCCTCAGACCATGGGCACTGTCATATTCAAAGGTTCTCGTCATGCCTGAGCACCACACTCATGCATAGGAGGACTACTCTACTTCTCTCGTGGAACATGGAACTAGAGCAAACCTGAAAGTACAACAAACCGATGTCGTAGCATAGATCGACAAACACTATAGAGATAGCATTTAGATCAAACTCCATACTTGTATAAATACAGATAATATATACAAAGACTGTAACGAATGCCGAAGGTTACGTCCCACAATGGCCCAAGGACAACTTGGAATACTGCTAAAGAAGATCTAGCCTGAGCTCCACTAGTCTAAGGACTACAACAATAGCTTGGAGAGGGAGGCTCTTGATGAATGTGTGTTGTGAAGGCTCCTCCAACCCCTTATTTGTACTAGGGAAGTACGGTTCCTGGCCCTCCTTGAATGGAAACAAGTCTTGGTGCGAAGGGGGACGCGCGGGAAGTGTTGGCGCTAAGGCTTGGCACACGTGGGCTCCTCTGGGATTCGGCCGACCCAAGTTCAGTCGACCATGGGTAGCGCCGTCCCACAGCCGTCTTTGCCTGGTACACTAGCTGGTGGGCCCTGAGCATATTCATGGTAGATTTTGCCCCGCGGTCTTGCCTTGGTGTGACTGGTTTGCGGGCCTTCTTGTCCCTGTGTTCCCGGAGCTGAGTCTGCGTGATGCTTTCTCCTACGTTCGAGCACATTTTTCCCCTCTTTGTAGTCTTGTGTTCCTGAAAACACTTATTGCTACAATATATGTGGATCTAGGTTAACTAACAAGATATATTCTAGTAAGTGCATAGTTTTCCCTTACATTGTGAGCATATTGACAGTCGGATTTGGCGTGTAAGCCACCACTACTCGAGGATGCCTTCATACACGCACGATAGTTGATTGGTCCAACCGCGCTTCACGATCACTAACCCCGAAGGGTAAGGGGCTTGCCGAGTCGTTGACCTCTTCTCCTCCTCCTAGAGTGTGAATGCATCGTTCCCTACCTCCAGTTAAACGACTCATCGAGGAATATGAGAGTAGTGAGAAGGGACCAATATATAGACAACTATTCCTTTCCATTATAGAAATGTGTAAAGAGAACGGGAAGCTTACCAAGCAGGTGGCAAAGAACAAGCTCAGGATGACTATGAGATTCTTTGCTACGGTCTTTGGGCCAGAATGGACCGTCTAGCCTAGGGCAAATGGAAGGACGACAAGTAAAAGGTTATCCTTTGCCTTCCCGTCTTATCATCTGGGCACGTCTTTTATTTTTCATCAATTTTATTTATTTACTTCCTTTCCAATGTAATGTGCCCCCATTTATTTCAATAAATAATTTAGTATTGTCGGTATTTAAACCGGATGAATCTTTCAAATCCATATTTTTATTTGTATGTTTTGGCCTATGAATATAAGACAGGTACAACGACAAGTGTAGGGGAGTAGAAACGATCCAAGACATACCCCAATTCGTTGCACAAACCATCAGCGCAAGACATGCCAAAAGACAAGGCCAACGTGCCCATCAGGGGGTCAGCCGAACCACACGAGGTTCGATCGGTCTCGTCTTCGCCCTCACTGATGGTTTGATCTTTTCCTCTACAATCCATCCTGTCCAATAAAATTTAAGTAAGAATAAATAATTTTAAACTTGAAAGCCTTGACCTTTGAAGAACTCCATACGCTTTCATGATAAATAATGCATACTCTTTTTTCCTTATTCTTGCTCTCGATTGTGAACAAATTCTTTCAAAGCTATTGATAGATGTGATATGATTGGATAATTGGAACTGCACTCTTTCTTGCAAGGCACTTGGTTTTATTCTCAAAATCAAAACTCAATGACTTAGTTCCATGTTTCCCTGGAGAACTAGAGTACTCCTCTCATTCATGAGTGTGGTGCTCGGGCATGACGAAAACCTTCGAATATGACAGTGCCCCACTATATGGAGGGGTAGGTCGCAGGTGGTGACAACCCTATCCGTCCCTTGTTATCCCAATGTTCAGGTATTTGTGTAGGAGGTATATAAAGCCTTACTGCTTGTTGACAGACCAGAGCGGTTTGTTCTCCTAGCTTATGCCTGGTGCTTAGAACTAAGTCATGTTCATGTCTTCTATAACCTGTGCTAATCTTTGGTAATACCATAGGACCATTTTATGCCTTGCTCCTGGTAACCTTAGGATATTCTTTTATTCTTGGGAATGACTTCTTGGATGATGTGTCACATTACCTCAATATTATAATGTTTACCCCTATATGAATGATGTTCATAACTTATCGCACAATGTCAACTTATGAGTATCCGTAAACACTTTTCCACCAAACACCATCCATTGGGAAAATATAAATAACGATACCCAACGGTAATTCCGTGCACTTGCGGATAACGTAAATGTAAGAACTACCATGGCATATCTAAGCGGTGTCGTTGGTTCCACGGACCTAGTGGTGACGCTAAGAAATGCCAACAACCATCATCTCACCGAAATCTGATTCAAAAGTTCTTTTGAGTGATTTGTTTCGTCAAATCACCTGGCTGAGGATAGACTTCAAATCTGGTTCAAATTTGGGTGATTTGAAGGATTTCCTCACCCAGGTGAGCAAAGTCTTCAAATCACCCAAGCAACGCATAGACAGATCCTTATATCTTAAACCTTTTGTTCAAATATGGTCAATGTTGTGTTGAACTCGACCTTATGTAATGCTTGTGTGGTTTCCTCTGAACTTGATCAATCTGTTATATACTTGTTTGGGTTGTTCAGAACTTTGACTATGTTCCTATTACCTTATTGTTTGAATATATGTGCTTCTTTGCCAAATGTTTTTGAATTTTTCTTTGTTATGTTCTCATATTATATCCTGTGTCTGTATTTGATATTTGAGTGAGCACAGACATTGTCTAACCCAGTCTCAGAAAAAAAGACATTGTATCACCCAAATCTGTTGTTATCAATGTTTGTGTGATTTTTATGTTTTGATCACTTGGGTGAGCAAAACCCTCAAATCACGCAAATTTGTTTTAAAAACATATTTGGGTGATTTGAAGGCTTTGCTTACCCATGTGAGCAGATGTTTCAAATTACACAAGTAGGACATAGACGAGAAATTTGGGATTTCGCCACTCTCAAAAGTGGGCTTCACTAGAATGCCATTCCGTAAATGGGTTTCGCTCTTATGCCATTATGAAACGATAACGACCCGCTGGAATGCCTTTTCGTGATTTTCCAATTCACTGAATCACTTTGCACTACTTTTTCCAATGAAACTACCCAAACTGCCCCTGCCCAGTCGATTTAGTGCCCGAATAGGACAAAGGAACGCTCGTCGTTCCTTATTTTGGCCTCCCATGGCAACAAGTACTTAACCTGTTTGTCATCGTTTTATAATGGCATAAGAGCTAGCGAAACCCATTTGCGGGATGGCATTCCAGTGAAGCCCACTTTTGAGAGTGGCGAAATCCCAAATTTCTCGACATAGATAGAGCCTAGTTTTTAGAACACTTAATTTAATCCCCTCTTAGGATGTCATGGTTCTTTGAACTTGGAGGGAGTGTTTGCTGTAGTCTAGAAGGACTCCTATGCTCCTATGCAACGGATACCCACGTACCGTCGTTGTACCTGCTCGTATACTGTAAAAACTAAATTTCAGTCACACGTAAAATAGAATCAACCTTTGATTTTACAGAATTCCTATCTTGTTAACAATGGATAGAATATCCCCCCTTTTCATGGTCCATCAGTATGCAGCAACAGAGCAACTAGAACCAAGTGAAAGAACCAACCAAGGAACACATACGCACAATATGATCTGAGTACATGCATGTGGACACCAACAGGTGAATCCCAAATCCCAAACGACAACAACTGACAAGCACGATCCAATCCGTTTCAGCATCCACGTCCCAAGTACACTGTATATACACCTCATCGGCCGGTTGGGCGAACGAGCTGCGAGAACACCACGCTGTTAGCAATATCCTCCTCGTCCATGTCCTCGCTGATGAGCTCAAGCGCTGCGGCCGAGGCCGCCATGCTGTCCGCTGCAGACACGGTGCTGCTACTGCCCACACTGCCTTCTCCCTCTGGCTTGCCGCCGTTCTCGAAGGTGTCCTGCATCTGCAGCGCGAACTCAAGGTTCCATAGCACGTCTCCCATCGACGGCCGGTCGACGCCGTGGTCAGCCAGGCATTTCTCCGCCGTCTCGGCGTACTTCTTCAGGCAGTCTGGCGCTATCTTGCCCTTCAGCAGTGGGTCCATGATGTCCTGGAGTGTTCCCTTCCGCTGGCAGCTCATGGCGTGGTCAGCGAGGCTGACCTGCTCCCTTGGCAGGCTCGGGTTCAGCGCAGGCCGCGCGCACAGAACCTCGAAGAGCACGACGCCGAAAGAGTAGACGTCGGACTTCTCCGTCAGCTGCTGCCGCCGGAAGTACTCCGGATCGAGATAGCCGAAGCTTCCCTTCACCATGGTGCTGACGTGCGTCTGGTTCATGGCTGTCGGGCCAGTCTTGGACAAACCGAAGTCAGAGACCTTGGCCACCCAGTTCTCGTCGACCAGAATGTTTGTCGTCTTGACGTCGCGGTGGATGATGGTGTACTTGGCGCCGGTGTGAAGATAGTGCAGGCCCCGCGCCGCTCCGATGGTGATCTCGAGGCGCTGCCGCCACGATAGAGCCGGCTTGCCGGTCTTGTACAGGTGCTCCCGGAGCGTGCCGTGAGCCATGTAGTCATACACAAGGATCATCTCGCCATCGTCCTCGCAGCAGCCAATGAGCGAGACGAGGTGCTTGTGTCGGAGCTTGGAGAGCATCTCAATCTCAGTCTGGAATTCCAGAACGCCCTGCTCAGATGACGGGTTACTCCGCTTGATGGCCACCTTGATGTCACCGTCAACGACACCCCTGTATACCTTGCCAAACCCGCCCACGCCAATTACCAGCGTCTCGTCAAAGTTCTTGGTCGCCGCCTTGATCTCCGGAAACGAGAAGTGACGGCACATGGCGGTGATGTTCGGGTTAAGCGCCGCACTCTTGCCGCCGGACGATTTGCTGGCGTTCGTGTGCAAGGTACTGCCGTACACCGGCAGCCATCCCGAGGAATGTGAGACGCTGGTGCCCAGTGCCCGCTTCTTCTTTGACTGATATGCCACGACGCAGATGGCCGCGACAATCCCAAAGGCCGCCGCGCCTCCAGCGGCGCCACCAATCACCGCGGCCTTAAGATTGCTGGGCTTGGCCTTGAATTCCCCCTGGGCCAACTCCATCTCTGCTTCCTCGAGCATCTTGGATGGGTCAGGATTTGGGCCGGCAAGGTTGCCAGAGCTATCACTCACCTTGAATATCTCGAGACCATTGAGCACGGCGTCGTAGAACTCTGGCTTCATTGACGTGGAAGGGTGCAGCGCGACCCAGAGGATTTTATCGGGACTAGCAGGCACGAATGTCGCATAGTCCTTGAACACAGGCACGTCCTTGTCTGATGTCCACCCAATGACGTCGGCGTCTGCCTGAGCTGTCTTGTTGTTGATGTAGATGTCGAAAACCCGTTGGTTTACCTTGGTGAGCAGCAGCTCGCAGAAGTGGAGCCGAACGACGTACGTGAAGTTGCTGTCCACCTCAAACACCCATGTCAGGTTGTAGTTCTGGTTCACCTTTGGGTCAGGGCCCATGGACCGGCTCTTGAGGTAGAGGCTCGCCGGTGCTACGTACTCCGCCTCGGGGCTTGGGAACTTGATCTTGTCCGTGTCGTTGGCATGGTATGTGACACCGACAGCGGCTCCGTAGATGTAAGGCGTGTCGTCGTACCAATCTCGCGACAGACCGGAGTCGTTTGCCGGGGCAATGTATGAGCCGCCGACGTTGAGCCTGTACATGGTCTGCATGCTACCCCCAGCTGTGTCAACGGTCTGGTCCGCGAAGCCCACCATCGTGGCTGGGTCGGCAAAGATGTTTGGCATGGAGACGATCTCGATGCCGTTGACGAAGGCATAGGACGCGTTGTTCATGGCGGCTGGTGCGAAGGTGAGCGACAGCATGCCGCCCGTCACAGGTGGCAGCGTGAACTCCCTGATGATGTACGCCTGGCTAAGCGCCTTGGCGGTGATGTACACGCTGAAGTTGCGGAGCAGCGTGATGCCGGTGGACGTGGACACCGAGAAGAAGAATTGTTCTGCCGGGATGCCGTGGTAGGCCGCCGGGTAGAAGTGGAGGCGCAGCCAGTGCCTGTCCTTGTCGTCGACGGAGAAGTTGTACGCAGTCTCCTTGGTGAACACCCGCGCCGACATGTAGGGCACGGGCGACGGAAGTGCCGGATCCTGGACGTCCGCATCGGCCATGGTGGATGACTTGCCGCCATCATTGAGCCACTTGCTGTCATTGTCGGTCACCCATTTCCTCCCGTCGGCGTCCTGACCCTCTTTCGCCGAGCCGCAGTTGACCAGTATGGACTCCGGTGGCTTGTACTTGTCCGCGGCGGCGAAAACGACCACCTTAACTGCAATGACGACCGCGACCAGGACACCACGACAGGCTGCCATGTCCGCCGCACCGGCCAGTCACGACACCTTGTTTCGCCGATGCAGAGCTGCGGAGAAGAGTGTTTGATTAGGCCATGTGGCGCTGAGAAGATCGATTCGGGAGGAAGCTGGCTAGAGGGGGAGAAGAACAGAGGTGCGTACGCCTCTGCAATCTCCTCCTCCAAGGGGATGTTTGTTTGGGGGAATAAGGGGGTAGCGGGGGCATAGGCTAGCGGCCGTTGGAGACGGGCGCGCAAGAGCGTTTGCCGGGGACGGCTGTGGATTCTTCATTGAATTTGGCGCTTGTCGCTCCGCAGGAATGTGTGGCTCAGCTCATGCCTAGGAAACTAAAATTAGGTTTCTATAGGTATACATGGGTGCCAAAGCGGCAAGCTAAAAGCTAGCTAGTTTCGTTGTGCAGTTCTAGCATAGTTTTAGAGGACTGTTGGTCTGTTGCAGTAGCCAAATAAAACATCTAGAGCTTAATTATCTCGTGCCTAGGAAACTAAAATTAGGTTTCTATAGGTATACATGGGTGCCAAAGCGGCAAGCTAAAAGCTAGCTAGTTTCGTTGTGCAGTTCTAGCATAGTTTTAGAGGACTGTTGGTCTGTTGCAGTAGCCAAATAAAACATCTAGAGCTTAATTATCTCGTCATAATCATTCGGATTTGCCAAAATAAATAAATAACCTTCGGAGTCTTACATGTCTTACATAAGTTTCCAATGAGACTAAGGAAAATGCATACTCCTGAGTGCGCATGCAGTAATGCTCCAGCATGGCCATCTCACTGTGTTGACAGAGAATTCTAACAACATGATGATTTAAACAGAATTGAAAATATACACTCACAGTGAAGAGAACACTACATTTAGGCACTGCTTAGTTGTGGCAAGTTTCGCAACTTTTCACTGTTCACCCATCACATCGAATGTTTGGACACTAATTAGAAGTATTAAACGTGAAATAATGACAAATCCCATTCCATAACCCCGGGTGAAATTTTGAGAGGAATCTAATGTGCTTAATTAGGCCATGATTAGACAACGTTGTGCTACAGTAAATAGTCTCTAATGATGGATTAATTAAGCTTAATAGATTTATCTCACGATTTTCCGTCCATCCGTGTAATTAGTTTTATAATTAGATCTTATTTAGTCCTTCTAATCTTCGATTTACAATTGCTACAGAAATTTTCGCAACTTCCTCACTGCAACTAAACAAGACCTTAAGAATAACACTTGTCATCCCATGGTTCAACCATTCAACCTCTCTCCCGCCTGCAAGAATCTTCGCGATGGTTTTCCTCCACCAGACCCCCGGGGGGGGGGGGGGGGGGGGGGGAGAGAGGGGTGTGGAAGGAGGATATGGTGCACTAAAGATGGACAAGCGCCCCAACTTCCGACCTATCGTGTCCCATCCACCTTCTTCATCGTCGCGGCCAGTAGCCACTGCGCCGCCCCCTCCACCTCCACTCCGGCCCGCGACTGCCCGCCGTCGCGTCGTCTGTCCGTCGTCCACCCCCTCAGCCTCGCCCTTTCTAATCTCATTGCATTCATCTCCCTCGCTGGCAGCCACCGCCCCCCGGGGATCCAGCCCATCCTCACCTACCGCCGCTGGTCGAACTGTCGCCACCGCCCGGACTCCGCCGCCCCTGAGCCCCCCTCCTCTTCTATGGCCGGAAGAAATTGGAGCTCCCCCGATCCACCCCAAACCCTAAATCTATGTACCGCCGCCTTGACCACCGGCGACCTCATCGCCGGTGTCGATGGTGCATAAGTGCCAAATCCGACCGTCAGCTATGACAATAATTAATACAATAATGAATACCAAATGATGTAATATGGTTTAACACTAACGAGTTCCACGAGTTTTGGTGCTTCACCTTTTGATGCAGGAAATGTCGCTATGGGCTGGAGATAAGATATAAAAAATAACACTATCGCAGGCTATCTCAAATGCCCATTTGGACAACGCCATTACGAAGATATCATCAAGACAATTCCAATGGATATAATATTCGTATTATTTGGAGTTGGGATGAAACAGATATAAATATTATCATAATAAGCATTTAGGTCAGGCCCATTGGGTCGGGGCCACCAGGCCCGGCCCTCGGACCAGGCCCACTAGGGCCCACAGGGCCCAGTAGGACCCAGCGGCTACAGCAGCCCATACATGGACTGGTGGAGGCCTAGGTGGCCACGTGGGCACAACCCACATGCCCCCACCTGCGGGGCCTAGCACGGATGCCGAGGGCACCACGCGTGCGTGGGAAAAAGACCACGGGACCACCTGCACCCGAGGGCGGAGCACGCATACGTAGGGGTGGATATCGAGCCAGCTCGGCTCGGCTCGATTCTGCTCGAGCTGGCTCGTTTACGTAACGAGCTAGCTCAGCTCGGCTCGTTATCTTAACGAGCTAGGCATCCAGCTCGGCTTGGCTCGTTTGTCGGCTCAAGCTGGCTCCATTAGCTCGTGAGCCAGCTTGTTAGTTCATAAGCACAACTGTATACTATTCCAAGCCAAGCAAGACCACAAGCAAAAATACAACAATGAAGTCAGAATCATGGGCATAATTATACTAGTATATATTATGCACCATTAATCAATCCAAACAACAATCTCTGCAAAGAGCAAATATGAATTGTTTACTATTCTCCAACCTAGGAAAATTCCAAGGCATCACTGGATCCTTGCCCTTGACAACTGACGTGCTCATGGCAGCAAAAGAAAAATGGAGAGGGAGAAAAATGGGATGCAAACAAGTAAATCGCAGGAGCAAGCTCCTAGCAAATGCGGTTGCCTAGGACTCTCCTGTCACAACTTGGGCAGGGCGGGCCTGCCTCCATCAGTCGATTCAAAGCCGCCAGGGACCTCTAGTTTGCCGGAATCAGAGACCAGCCTCTACACCGGCCACCATTCGAGCCACTGGCATCTGATTTGAAGCAACTCCAACACGATAATGGGGAAGGGCAGGGTGGATCTGGCGTCGGCGTGTGGCCTCCATGCCAGCAGCACAATGAACCTTTGCCTTCCTCCACGGATTTGGCAAGGCCGCAAAGGTGGAGGTGGGAGAAACAGAGTCGAGATTTGTTGCGATAGCTCGCGGACGCAGGAAACGGCGGGTGGGGTATGGAGGAGGATCCACGGAGGGAGGGAAGGGGGAGTGGCGGCGCTCGGGGAAGGGAAGGGGACGGGAGGAGACAGGAGAGGGGAGATGTCGTGTTTTTGGGTCCGGCTTCGGCTTGAACTGTTAAGTTCGGTGAGCTAGGGTTTGCTAAAATTGGGCTAGTAGTGGGCTTACTTTCTCTGGCTTAACTTGGGCTATTATACTTTCCTGGCTCGTTTTGGCTCGCGAGCCAGGTCGAGCTGGCTCGTTATGACTAGCGAGCTAAACCTCTAGCTCGGCTCATCCAAAATTCCCAACAAGCCGAGCCGAGCCAAGCCACTATCGAGCCGAGCAGAGAGAGCTAGCAAGCCACAAGCTTTTCGTCCAGCCCTACGCGTACGCACGTGGATTGGCACACGCTCGGCCATTCGGGCCCAAGTCCAGGGGCCCTCGTGGGCACAGCTGCGGCGACGCGGGAACGTGTGGACGCGCAGGCGCCCAAGCTACTGGAAAGGAACACGAAGGATGGGACTATGGGAGCACAGCGTGGGAAAAGTTGCGGCGCGTGTACGTGGGACCCAGACATCTGTGTGAGATTGGCTGGCAGGGCGCACAGCGATTGGCGTGGACGTTGGAGTCCTTGCGGGCGCATGTTTGGCGCCAATGAAAGAAGCCCATTTTGTGGAAAGGAGGGGAAGAAGTGATTAAGGAAACAAGATATTCTCTGGCCCCCTCCGCCACTATAATTAGAACCATTCTCTACAAAAACAATTTATTATCCAATTTCACAACATAATCAAGAGGTAAAATAGGAAGGGCAACTCCTAGACCTGAAGCCACTCTGGTGGCGTAGTTGTACGAAATGGGTGAGGGTGTAGTTCGGAGGAGTGCTGGGTTTGTCGGCACCCTGCTCCTGCTTGTACCTCATCGGATGCGATCTAGTTGTTGTAAGTATCCAAGTTCGTATATATGATTAGTTCCTTGATTTGGTTATGTTTCTGTTAGTTGCTTGTGAGATCGATCGTTCATCCTTATGACTGATGCACCAGTAGAGGGCCCCTGATAGTGATGGTAAACCCTGTACGACGCTAGAGTAGTAACCTAAGCATGACACTCATCCATCCACTAAATAAAAGCTCTGAAAAATATATGGTACTCTTCCCTAAAACCTTTTTGCAAAAGGAGGCATGGGCTGATAAAAAAATTTGGACACATGAAGGTCCAAGTATATAAAAAAAAGAGAGTTGAGCACATGAAGGCTCATCATTGAGAAAATAGCCATGCCTTTAAAAGCAACTCTTATAAGGGAAGAGGAACATATAAGAAGGAGCTAACACTCATCATGCCATCCACACACGTGCACATCTTGGTTTGAGAGTATGACTTACTTCTCTTTGAATCCTGGTATTGACTTTACAATATATGCACTACAAGTAAGCCACAAAACTCTCCTAGCACAAACTACACCTCAATGAGTTAAATGAGAGATGAGAGAGGATCTTGGTAATGAAATACACCTTGAGTGAGTAGAGAGTATCGCCCAATGAACTCTGTTTTCTTGAAAATTCCCAAAACCCTCTGGTTTGACTGTCAAGCAAGGTAGAAGGCAAGGTGCTTGGTCTAAGTCATTCTGGCTACCAACCGCCCAAGACAAGGAGAAGCTACAAGCCCCATAGAAGGCTAAGGTAATAAGGGAAGTTTATTTTTACCAGCTTATTTAATTCTTGGTAGAATATCTTGCTGAACCACTAGTACATTTGAGGAGTAATGAGGAAGCAACTCCTGATCCACTTAGCCTAAAGTTCTAGTTCTTGCTCGGGACGAGCAAAAGGCTAAGCTTGGGGAGTTGTTGGCGGTCCTTATAACAAAAATCCAACCGTCAATAGGCTCAAAAAACTAATGGAGATCAAGCGTAACTTAGACATTTGTATTCAAATAATGTTGTAGCATGTATATATAGAATATATTTGAGTACAGGGACCAAGGAGCAAAAGATGGAGGAAATGGGCCCAGGCCCAGGATGGGTGACCTGGCCTGGCACCCATTCGAGCCCACTTTCCTGACATGCAAAGAAGCACAATTTGGAGTCATCGTGAGCGTTGATTCAATGACGGTCGAAAGTAAAAGATAAGATTTGGCCTCAACACCATCACATGGATTGAAGGGCCCACAACCGAAGCTTTGTGCACCCAAACCAACGGCACCCACCTGGAACTGACCTCAGGACCCATAAGGCAATCTCACTGAGAGAGATGGACCCGAGAGGCGGCAAGGCTGGGTCGGCCAACCCCCCTGGGTCGGCCGACGTCCCCACGCATCTGACTCGGCCCTACCTTGGCCAGTACCTGTAAACCGACTTGGAGATCACATCACAGCCGGGCGTCACTGGAGGTGGTGCATGAGGGGGTCGGCCGACGCCCCCACTTCGGCCAACCTGGGCCAATGGCCAAACGGCCTCAACCGCCTCTGGCCGACTTCAAACCGCCTATGGATGCTATAAATACCTGCAAGGGGCGTCGTACTCAACACACACCAGAAGAAGAGCTCTCCTTTGCTACAAGTTTAGTCTTAGTCTTAGTAGTGATAGTTCTAGTAGTTGAGCTTCTGAAGGGCTTCCGGAGGAGTCTTGGTAAGTTTTAGAGTTGAGCTTTTGCATCTCTTTACTTACTTGTAATACTCTGAGCTTAATGGAAGTATCTTTATACTTATGCTGTATGCCTCAACTTTACTCTACTTACTTAGTATATACTCCTTATGTCTTGCACCTTATCCAAGCTGACGTATGCTACGACATTGGCTCAATATGCCTTATAGTTGCTCTATTTATTAACGTGATAGATAGAGTTGTATTTCATATTGCAAACATGGTGTTTGGAATACGGAATATTGTTGAGGGTATCGCTACCCCACGGATTAGTAGAGGTAGGCGGCAGGTGGTGACAGCCCTCTCCGTCATTTGTAATCCTCCACGTTCGGGAGATGATATTAGGCCTTTATGATAAGACGTCCTCCTGTCGTCCCTTGATGAGGGAATCACTGGAAACCTCGATATGTCCTCTACCATATGTCCCTTGTATGAACTTGTAGAGGATAATTTTGTATATCCAAGTCCCATTTGTATGATGCTAATGAACCCTTTATGATCTTTACTAGTGTCCTATTACTAACTAAGACTTACTTAATGATGAGCGATGAACTTCTGTGTGTCACTTTCACATACTCTTCTATATCATTTACCCCCGTCTAGACTATGTTAGATTAATAATATTGTAAGTAAATACATTGGATTATATCTCTCTTTAACTAAACGCTTTCCCTACGGATAAACAAATGACGATACTCTGGAATACTCCTGGATAAAATGCTACAACGTACTTCTGTGCACCTGCAGAATAATGCAAACATTAAGAAATACCAACAACGATGAAAAAACAAATTCAATTAAGGGGTAAGTTGAAACTATTGACATAGTTCAAGGAGTTATTTGATCAAAAAATAATTTAGGGGTTCTCTAGACTTTGATTATAGTTGAGGGGGGTAATTTAGACCTTTTCCCTTCTAATGTTGTGTTGTGCCGCTGCCGGAGCATACATAGTGGACTAGTGGTGCTGTGCCGCGTGAGCCACTCTAGTGTTGCATGTTAGGGTGGGCTGCTGCACACGGACTACTATCTCCTTTGACCTTAGGGCCACAAATTGTTAATTGTTCCTTAGATCATTCTTAACGAAAGTTTTAAGGACATTAAATAGATTGTTATGATGGTGTTTATCATGATGTGTGTTGACGCCTTTTCTGGCCAACACGCCGAGAATTGTGCTAGCTCACGTGGATCCCAATGGATCAATCACCTGCAGTAGGCCTGTCAAAACCGGTACCATCGGTTTGGCGAATCCGGTGCCACTGGATTTCTAGGGCTTGCTGCATAGACCTACGTACGCCGGCCCGAGAGGGACCCTGTCAGGGCTGGCGTGCCTAGGGTTGCTCAGAGGTCGGCAGGCCACTCAAAACACCATCAATGTCATAGAGACGAAGTACGAACAACAATGGAGGTTGGAAAAGCTAGGGTTTGGAGATGACGAAAAAGTAAAGGTATTTGTATTTGATCGATTGGATAACCCCTCAATCGGCTGCAACCCTTTATATTTATAGGGTGGGGAGGTCTTGCCCTGCAAGAAAAGTCCTATTACATCTCAGAACCCATAAAAGAGTCCAAACCTACTAGGACTCGGGGAAAACCGGTGCCACCGGTTTCCAAACTGGTGCCATCGGTTTCCAAATCCGTTGCCAGATTGGTTACAGAAGAACAAACTGGTCTTACCGGTTTCAGAGTCTGGTTCCACAGGTTTTACTGTCAAATTAGCGTCTTGCCAATTTTGATCGTCAACATATGCCCCCCAATTTTTGGTAAAACTTTCGTACTAGAAAACATATTAGCACGAAAAAATACACCTGAGGGTGATGCTAAACAAAATTCATCGGCCTTTTCACTCTAAGGACGATATTCAACAATATCAGCCATATTAACTAAGCTTTCTACCAAACACTCAAATAATACTTCTTAAAATACCTCCCATTCAGAGCCCTTGGAAGCCGCTGACCTTGCAAAGTCTCCACCATATAAGAATTACCGAACATCACCTTAATCACCTTGTATGCCCCTTCCCAACTTGTGGACCATTTACCAAACTTGTTGCTCTTCGATCCTATTGGTAGAATTGTCTTCCAAACCAAGTCACCAACTTGAAAAGATTTTCTTTTATTTTATTATTGTAGGCCTTAGCAACTCAGATTTTGTCCTTCTCAATCTCCTTCAAAGCCTTCAAATGCTTGTTGGTCAACTTATCAATGTTGTCCATCATCAAATCAAGATAATCCACAACACTAAGATCATTTTGCTTGGCTATCCTGTATGCACTCAAATTTACCTCAACAGGTAAAACGACTTCTTGACCATATACAAGCTCAAAAAGAGTGAGTTTAGTAGCACTTTGTCTAGATATGCGATGAGCTCACAAAGCCTCAGATAAAACCTCATGCCACCTTCTAGGATTTTCCTCTATCTTTTTTTAACGAGCTTAATCAAAATTTTATTACTAGACTCGGCTTGACCATTAGCCTGAGCATAGTATGGAGATGAATTGAGCAATCTAATTCCATACATCTCAACAAACTCACAAACTTCTTTCGATATAAAGGCAGTACCTTGATAAGTAGTCAAAGTTTGTGGAATACCAAATTTATGGATAATATGCTCAGTAATAAATCCAATTACCTCTCGATACATCATATTCTTCAAAGGAATAGCTTTGGTCCACTTTGTAAAATAATCAATAGCCGCTAACACGAACCGATGTCCCTTTGATGAAGGAGGATAAATCTATCCAAAAAAGTCTAATCCCCATCCTCAAAAAGGCCAAGGCTTAATAATATGATATAATAATGCTACTAGAACCATCTGAATATTTCCAAACCTTTGGCACTCCTCACAACCTTTGTAGTACCGAAAACAATCAGCTATCATATTAGGCCAATAAAAACAAGCTCTTCTCAAAAGCCACTTCATCTTAGGAGCCGATTGATGTGTACCACAAATCCCTTCATGGGCCTCACCCATAGCAACCTTAGCTTGATTAGAATCCTGACATTTCAATGATAAATCTTTAGCTGTCCGATGATACAATTCACCATCAACCAAAGTAAATTTAAATGCCCATCGTCAAACTTTTCTGTTACACTTTTAACTAGGATTCTGCAAATAGTCAATAATGGGTGTTCTCCAATCAGCAACCCTGTCTTTAGCAATTTTAGAATGCTCACAGCCAAAGCACTCCTGTCAGCAGGTTAACCGGTGCCACCGGTTTAAAAGTCAGTACCACCGGAAAATCCGGTCCCACAGTAATCTGAATCCGGTGCCACCGGTATTCCCTGGGCTGAAACCTCGGCTATACAAAGTGTCGGCTTTTTCATGAAAATTTCTCTTCTGAACATCATAGCCAGACACTTGCTGAGCTAGAGCATTCACCCTTGGATTCTCATCTCGTGACAAATGACATATGGTAAATTCATCAAAATGAGCAATCATATCTAAACATTTATCTAGATATGCATTCAAGAAACCATCAAAGCATTAATGAGCAATCATATCTAAACATTTATCTAGATATGCATTCCAAAAACCATCAAAGAATTGGTATATAAGAACAACACCAACACCACAACCATTTTTGCAAAACCAATCCATCAAAATGCAATTTCCATAGGGTAATAGTAATATAATCGATGTCTAAATCATGATCATCATTAATGCTATGCTCAAGAATAAAATCAGCAACAATTTGGCCTTTAATGGATTTCAAGGGTTCACAAGCCAAATCATATTCAATAAGATAATAAGCCTATTTACCAATTCTACTGCTTAAAATTGGTCTATGCAACATGTATTTTATTAACATCGGTTGGACAAGCCACTACGCAAGTATTGGACAATAAATAATGTCTCATCTTGGTACAAGCATAATATAATGACAAGCAAAACTTTTCAATAAATGTATACCTTGTTTCGGTATCCAATAACCGGCGACTTGGATAAGTAATAATGTGCTCCTTTCCTTCGGTTTCTTGAGTCAAAACAACCCCAATTACTCGCTATTCGGCAGCCACATACAATTTAAATGGAAACCCTCTCCTAGGAGCATTAATAACCGGCGATGAAGACAAGTAATATTTAATCTTCTCAAAAGTTTCTTGTTGTTTTGCCCCGAAGTAAATTTGACTTCATCTTTCAACCAAACAATAGGAGTAAAAGCACTAACTTTTCCAAACAAGTTACAAATAAATCTCCTCAAATAATTTGCCTTGTCCAAGAATTTCTGCAAATCCTTTTTACATGTAGGAGTTTTAATCTTTTTAATAGCCTCAATTTTCTTAGAATCTATCTCTATGCCATTTTCATGAAAAATAAATCCTAAAAACCTCCCAGCCGACACACCAAATGCACATTTGAGTGGATTCATTTTCAAGCCATATCGACGCATTCTTTCAAAAGCAAGTCCCAAATCAGCCGAATGTGGTTTCAAACTAGCTGATTTAACAATAATATCATCTATATAAACTTCTAGAATTAAACCAAGTAAATTATGAAAAATTAAGTTCATAGCCCTTTGGTAAGTAGCACCAGCATTTTTTAAACAAAAGGCCATAACCACCCACTCAAATAAACCAACAAAAACTGGACATACAAAGGCCATTTTGGATATATCCTCTTCAGCCATAAAAATTTGATTGTAACCAGCATTCCCATCAAGAAAACTAATAACTTTATGTCCAGAAGCGGGCCGAGTGCAAGGGAGAAAAGGGGAAGGGGCGATGCGGGCTGGGCCTAGGAGTTTGAGGGTCAAAAACGGACCGGCAAGAAGTTAAGGGGTTAGAAGCAGACTTATCGCGGGAAAACAAATAAACACTCATTCAAAAGCAAAATAAATGGGGATTTCAAATAGAAATTCAAAACCCATTAAATGAATTGCTAACAAACAAAAATATGTTCCGGCATGAATGCACATACATGTTTTCCTACGCTTACCTTTGCTTTTAATTTACTATCATAATTTTAATTAATTCCTATATGACATGAACAATTCATAACTAAATATATTAAATCCTAATTTTTATTTAGGCCTAATTTTTAGGGTGTTACAGACCTACCCCCCTTAAGATGAATCTCGTCCTCGAGATTCGGCTGCAGATTGGAATAGATTGGGAAACTCTGCCCCCAAATCCTCTTCTCTTTTCCAGGTTGCCTCATCCTCTGAGTGTTGACTCCACTGTACCTTGCACATTCTCGTCACCTTGTTTCGAGTAACTCTCTCTGCTTCCTCCAGTATTCTGATCAGGTACTCGGTATAAGTAAGATCCTCCTGCACATTCAATTCCTCCATTGGCAACTGTTCCTCTGGTACTCTTAAACACTTCTTTAGTTGTGACACATGGAACACATCATGAACTCCTGAAAGTTTTTCTGGCAACTCCAACTGATACGCTACTTCACCTCTTCTTTCTAGCACCTTGAATGGTCCAATATATTTGGGGGCTAGTTTACCCTTCATGTTGAACCTCCGAACTCCTTTCATGGGTGACACCTTGAGATACATGTAGTCTCCTATCTCGAAGCTAAGCTCCCTTCTACGCACATCTGCATAACTTTTCTGCCTAGACTGGGCTGCCTTTAAATTTTGCCTGATGGTCTGCACTTGCTGTTCTGCTACTCTGAGAACCTCAGGCCCAAATACTTGACTCTCCCCTGTCTGGTTCCAGAATAACGGTGTTCTGCACTTTCTGCCGTATAACGCTTCAAACGGTGCCATCTTGATACTGTGCTGGTAACTGTTGTTGTAAGAGAACTCTGCATAAGGTAAACTCTTATCCCAACTAGTCCCATACTATAGAGCACAGGCTCTCAACATATCCTCAAGTATCTGATTAGTTCTCTCTGTTTGTCCATCGGTTTGCGGGTGATATGCTGAACTGAACTTTAACTCGGTATCCACAGCTTCATGTAATTTCTGCCAAAAATGTGAAGTGAACTGCGTTCCTCTGTCAGACACAATCCTCTTGGGTACCCCATGTAAGCACACTATTATTTCCATGTACAGCTCTGCTAGCTTGGCACCTGTATAGGTGGTCTTTACCGGGAGAAAATGTGCCACCTTGGTCAAACGGTCAACGATCACCCACACAGAGTCATAACCACTCTGCGTGCGCGGCAGGCCGGTGATGAAGTCCATACCAACTTCTTCCCACTTCCATTCTGGTATTCAGAGTGGTTGCAGTAAACCGGCAGGTCTCTGATGTTCTGCCTTGACTCTCTAGCATGTATCACACAAAGCAACATACTCTGCAACTCCTCTTTTCAGTCCATACCACCAGTATCTCTCTTTGATATCTAGATACATCTTAGTACTGCCTGGATGTATCGAATAGGCTGAGTCATGAGCTTCCCTCAATATAACTTCTCTGATGTGCTTCACCTCTGGTACGCATAGCCTTTTACCATACCACAATGTTCCTTGTTCGTCGACTCTAAAACCCGGTGCGTGACCAAGCGGGATCTGCTCTGCGATTTCCTGCAGCATCTTATCCTCTAACTGTGCCTTGCGAATTTCTTGTTCCAGAGTAGGCTCGACTTCAAGTTCTACCAAGTTAGCTACCATTCCCAGGTTCAAACGTGCAAACTCCTTGGCTAACTCATCTGGCATCTGAGCCACTTCTATCATATTGGCATAGCTTCTTCTGCTCAGGGCATCAGGAACAAGATTTGCCTTCCCTGGATGATAATGAATCTCTAGGTCATAGTCCTTGATCAACTCTAGCCACCTTATCTGCCTCAAGTTCAGGTCAGCCTGAGTGAACACGTACTTCAAACTTTTGTGATCTGTGTATATATCACATTTGTGGCCAATCAGATAGTGTCTCCAAATCTTCAAAGCATGTACTACAGCTGCCAACTCCAGGTCATGAGTCGGGTAGTTGACCTCATGCTTCCTGAGTTGTCGAGAAGCATATGAAACCACTCTGCCTTCTTGCATCAGCACACACCCCAATCCCTGTCTAGAGGCATCACAGTAGATCGAGAAACTCTTGTTCAGATCTGGCAGAGTTAATACTGGTGCGGTAGTTAACCTCTTCTTGAGTTCTTCAAAGCCTTTCTGACATTGCTCGGACCACACGAACTTTGCATTCTTCCCTAGTAATGCGGTCAAGGGTTTGGCGATTTTGGAGAATCCTTCAATGAATCTCCGATAGTAGCCTGCCATTCCCAAGAAACTCCGAATCTCACTAACGTCCTTCGGTGGGTTCCAGCTAAGAACATCCTTCACCTTCTTAGGATCAACTGCCACTCCTCCATTAGAGATAACATGTCCAAGGAATGACACCTCCTTCAACCAAAAATCACACTTGCTGAACTTGGCATACAGCTGTTGTTCCCTCAATCTCTGTAGAACCAATCTCAGGTGTTCCTCATGCTCCTCTTCATTCTTTGAGAAAACCAAGATGTCATCAATGAACACCACTACGAATTTATCCAGATAATCCATGAACACCATATTCATCAAGTACATGAAGTATGCAGGTGCATTGGTTAGCCCAAAAGACATCACAGTGAATTCATATAACCCATACCGGGTAGTGAAGGTTGTCTTAGGTATGTCAGACGGACGAATCCTCAGTTGGTGATACCCCGATCGTAGATCGATCTTAGAAAACACACAGGCTCCTCTTAACTGATCGAACAGGTCATCAATCCTAGGCAAGGGATACGTGTTCTTGATGGTAACCTCATTTAGAGCTCGGTAGTCTACATACATCCTCTGGGTGCCATCCTTCTTCTCTACGAACAGCACTAGTGCCCCCCAAGGCGAAGAGCTAGGACGGATGTAACCCTTATCTAATAATTCTTTTAATTGCTTCTTTAGTTCCTCTAGTTCATTTACTCCCATCCTATATGGTCTTTTAGCTATAGGTGCAGTTCCAGGTTTAAGCTCAATAAGAAACTCAGTGTCGCGTTCTGGTGGCATACCTGGCAATTCCTCTAGAAAGACATCCGGAAATTCCCCCACAACTCTGATATCTTCCATGGCTACTCCTTTCATCTGGTTGATCTGACAAGTTCCCAGTGTAGACGGATCTGCTTGAAACTCGATCTTTTCTCTAGTTTTGGTGGTTAGTTCCACTGCCCTCTGAGCACACTTGATTACGGCGTTATGTGTGTGCAACCAGGTCATTCCCAAGATAAGATCAATTCCCATGGAATTCAGGACCACTGGTGTGGCACGGAACTCTACCCCCCTTATTTGTACACTTACTTCTGGACATGCTAATGTTGCCCTTAATTCCCCTCCAGGTGAATTAACTACCAACATATGTGGCATGGGTTGCATAGTCATTCTATACTTTTTCACAAACTGAGCGGATATGAAAGCATGCATAGCACCAGAATCAAATAGAACAGATGCAGGGTGTGAGTTGACTAGAAACGTACCGAACACCACATCGGTTGCTCCTTGAGCTGCCTCCTCGCTCAGGTGGTTCACCGTGCCACGTACAGCGTTCTGCTGTCCTCCATTGTTGCGGGGCTACTGGGGGTTCTGACCGTTGTTCCTTGGGGCAATGTTCTGCCCATTAGCATTCTGGCCTCTCTTAGGGCAATTGTTAGCATAATGCCCGGGGTCACCATAGTTGTAGCAAACTCTGCCTGCCATGGGAGCTACAGGCACAGCATTACTCTGAGTGAGGCGTGGCGCCTGGTTCTGCGGCTGCTGCTGCTGGTACCTCTGTTGGTAAGGTAGTTGCTGGTGCTGTTGCTGTTGCTGCTGCTGTTGATAAGGCGGGCGCTGCTGGTACTGTTGGCGCTGCTGCTGATTCCCAGAGTTCGGTGGGCCTTGAATGCAGAGCTGGCCACCGGATTGTGGGTTGAAGCGGGGGCGCGAGCTATGATGGTATTTCTTACGTCGCAGATAAATCCGCAAGCGCACGGATACCGTTGTAGCTTTCACCCGGAAGTATTCAGGGTATCGAATCCACAGGGAAGGCAGTGGTTGACTAGAGTAGTTGTCCATTGTATTCAATCATAACATTATTAATACACCAAAGTCTAGCAAGGGGTAAACATTGATAGATGGGTAGTGTGACACATAGAAGGTTTCACTGCTCATTATAATAGTCTAGTTAATATGAAGATCCTAAGAGAGAACTAGGGGTTCTATGTACTTCTTGCATATGGGTTACATTCCTACAAGCGTATCCTATACAAGTTTAGCAAGGGACACATGTTAGAGGGCAAATCGAGGAGTCGTGGGATCCCCTCATCCAAGGGTACTGTCACGATGTTTATCACAAAGGCCTGCAAACGCTCAGACCCGAACGCCGAGGATTACAAGGGACGGACAGGGCTGTCACCACCTGCCGCCTACCTCTTACTACGTAGGGAAGGGTATCCCCAATGTTATTCCATATACCAAACACCACGTTTACCACATGAAATACAACTCTATTTATGGTCCACCTAAACAGAGCAACCTTGCGGTACACTGGGCCATTGCCATAACATGCATCCACTATACTAAGGTGCAAGACATACATCTTATATGATGAACACACAAGACTATAAGTCAAGTAACATAAGCAAGAGAGTAATTCCATTAATAGGTCTAAGTCTTATAAGTAAACAAAAGATACAAGATAACTGAGCTCTAGGCTTACCAAGACTCCGTCGGAAACCCGTAGAAGCTCAACTCCTAGAACTACTTCACTACTAACTAAGACTAGAATGTGTGGCAAAGAGAGCTCTTCCTTCTTGGTGTGTGAATGAGGGAGTGAGGCCCTCTATTTATAGTAGAGGAGGTGCCTTGGGGATGTAGATTATGCTTCACTTGATTCTAGGGAATATTCTCCTTTTCCTTCTCTCCTCCTTCCATCTGTCCAAGAAACAGTCCTCCAAAGGTCGGTCACGCCTAATACTCGCGCCCACGAGGCTCCCAGAGGCGGTGGGGGCGAGAACCGTGCAAAACCGATCAAGAACCGGACCCTATGTCCCTGAACTGGAGCAAAACCACGTCCTGATTGGTTGCCTGTACGTCGGTGGATGGAAACCGGGCAAAACCCGTAGCATCGGAGAAATAACCGGCCAAAAACGGCCCCTGGTCCGCGCGCCTGACCGTGTCCCCCTGCAGACCCGCGCGTTCCTCCTCTCCTCGCTTTCCACGTGTTCCTAGCCCCGGCGCGTCCCTGCGTGCGCGCGGAGGACTGCGTCCTCGCGCCAAGCCGCCAACCCCCGCGTGACAGCTGTCCTGGCAGCGGCATCTCTCGCGCCCGCCCGCGGACGACCGCGCTCACGAGCAGCGGCCATTGCCCGCTCGCCACGTGTCCCGGGCGGGACTGCGTCCCACGCCCGCTCGTGCGGAGCCGTCTGGCGCTGGCTGGGCCGCTGGCTTGGGCTGCGCCTGGGCTGCACCTGGGCAGCGCCCGGCAGCAGTCCTGGGCCGCCCCAGGGTCGATGTGACGCCAGCAGTGCTGACGTCAGCAATGACGTCAGCACTGCGCAATAAATTGGGATTTATATCTTTTTATTCCGTGCTTCAAATAATATGAATAATATATCCATCGGAATCGTCTCGATGAGCTCTACGCAGTGGTGCTCTCCAATTTGGCATTTGAGATACTTTGTGATAATGATATTTTTGGATCTTTCTCATGCTTATCATGTCATTTCCTGCATGACAAGGTAAAACACCAAAACTTGTAGAAATCATTAGTTATAAACCCTATCACTAAGTTTGGTGATTATATTTGACATATTTTGTGCAGGAGTTGATGGTCAAAATTGGCATTTAAGGACCGTCAACAAGCTATTCCCACCCGTCTGGTTGAGGAACTTTCTTTTCTTGTCCTCCATCTCCCGACGCTTGTGCTCCAGCATCAGGGCTTTTTCGACCAACTCGTGAAAGTTGTCGAAGGTGTGAGTGAGCAGCTGGTACTGAAGGCCATCATTCAATCCCCGAAGGAACTGCCTCTGCTTCTTCTTGTCATCCGCCACGTTCTCAGGAGCGTAGCGAGAGAGCTCGATGAACTTGTCACGATAGGAAGTGACAGTCATTGATCCCTGCCTCAAGGCCAGGAACTCCTCTTGCTTCAGGGTCATGAGACCCTCTGGAATATGGTGAGCACGGAAACGCTCACTGAACTCTGCCCACGTGATATGGTCAGGGTCCTGGTGAGAGTACAGATATGAGTCCCACCATTCTTGGGCAGCTGCTTGTAACTGTCCAGACCCATAAAGCACCTTCTCCCTGTCGGTGCACTGAGCTATATCCAGCTGACGATTCACTGCCTTGAGCCAATCTTCGGCTTGCAGTGGCTCACTGGCATGGGTGAAGACAGGCGGGCGTCCCTTCATGAACTCCCCACGCCGATCTCTGACTTGCGGCTGATGCTGAGGTGGCGGCTGGTTCTGCAGATTCAGCTGTACAGCTGCGAATGCGTTGGCCATCTGCTGCAGCATCTGATTCTGATTGGCCAGTAGCTATTCGAGCGGCACTGGAGGTGGCGGCGGTGGCGGTTTTGGGTTAGCACGACCTCCACGAGCATTCCTCCGGTTGGCCATCTGTTACAGACACATGTCACTGTTACATTTCAATCCCTTACCATGAATCCATTCTGACTGATCATAGGCACAAGGTAGAGACAGATTTGAGAGAATTCAGCAGACAGAGAGCAGATAAAGGATATGGAAGCAAAGTAAAGAGACAGATAGATTATAGAAACCCAACTATTTATTCAATAACGAACTAAACCAATATTCTAGGTGTATGTGAACAATAGGTTCACATGCACCACACTCATTACAAAGATCCAAATCACACAAGTTCACAATAATAATAAATCAAGCACTCATTAACACGGTTCAAACACTAAGACTCAGATGACTCACATGACTCAACTCGCTTGACTAGTGTTTTTATTACAACTCAAGACCATCTAGTTCTCATCTATGGTGGTGCGGCTAGCAAAAGTCCCGTAGCGGGTCCTCTTGCGGGGCGGCGCTTCTGCGAGGTACTCCGGCTCCTCCATAGGTGGTTCAGCGTCGGGATGCTCCAACTCGGCGATCCTGAGCCTTGCTGCTTGAAGCTCTTCCCACATCCTGGAGTGCTCATCCAGCAGTGAATCGAACTCTGTGTTGATGGTTGCAGCAAAACCCACGGTCTCCATGAGTCTGGCACTCTGCTCTCCAGCTGGGTTGGCGATCCTGCTAGTCCTCCTCCCACGGGGTACACATGGAATGTAGCGCTCTGCTCCATCACGGACAAGGCTGAAGTAGAGTCCACGATAGGCGTAGAGTGCCCGGCGAGCAGCATCTGTAATGCCAGCCTTCTGCGTCTCCCTGGGAGCCAGCGCGGGGTGCTCTGACTCAGTCCTGGCGGCGCCTAGCAGTCGAGCAGACACTCGAACACAAGCCGGGGTCTTCCAGAAGTCTGTGTAGCGGTGAAGAGTCCACCACTCACTGCGGCCACACTGACACGTCCATGTCCATAGTGGCGCTGAAGTAGACGAAGCAGACGATGATGGAAATAGCAGTCTCCTCCATCATGAGTAGTCTCCACCACCTTCCATCCTGTAGCTGGAGGTGCATGGTCTTCCTCATCATCATCAGAGTCCTCAGAGCCATCATAGTCGGAGTCCTCTCCATCTGAATCATCACCATCGCCTTCAGGGTCCTCTGGGCCTCCTCCGGCAGCAGCACCTTCTGACTTGACTGGAGCTAGTGGCGCCGGTGGTGGAACAACAGGCACGAACTGGTCCTCCTCCTCATCGTAGATCTCAACCATCTCGGGATCTTCTTTAGCTTCCTCTACTGGTGGCTTCTGTACTGGCGGCAGCTCTATCTCTCCAACTGGGTCAGGGTCGAAGAACTGCAGGGCGTGCTCACCAACTCTGGGAGGCAAGAACTCTCCATGTTCCAATTTAGGTTGGGTGGAGCAAAGCACACAGCACATGTCCAAATTAAGGGTTGCCTAGAACAAAGCACACAGCACATGTTCTAGATCGTGAATTGCCTAGAATAAAGCACACAACACATATTCTAGAACAAGAGTTTGCTGAGAACAAAGCACACAGCACATGTTCCAGCTACCTAACAGGTTGCTAAAAAGCAAGTTTTAATCATTCGCAAATGATCATAAGTATCCAAGTTCCATCATCCAAAGACGGTAAGCTCATGTTGTTTAGCCTAGCATTTGCTACCCAAAAGATGCATAACCCAGGTTGAACAAGAAAGTAAGTCTCAAAGATACTAAGGATATCCTAAAACAGATTAACTCGATGCATGAATGTAAGTGATTATTAACGTGCATAGGTATCAAGGAATTATCGCGTTATACTTGCCTTCCTCTTGGTACTGCAGCTGCTGCTCTTGCTCTTCAAAGTTTTGCTCAAAGGTCGGCTCGAAAGGTTCACCGGCTAGACACGGTCAACAGTCACCAACACACAATCCAGACAAGACAGTACATGCATATCAAGTGAAATAAATTAGAACAGTACACCAATCAATACAAACAGTGGCTAAAAGGCTAACAAAACTATTCTACACATCACTACGAACACATGAGCGCAAGAATCACAGAAATCGAAGTTAAAACGCATAATCTAGGGCTAAAACAAGGTCTAAGGGCCTATCTGCAATTAACAGAAGTTCCTAAGGGCTAAACAGCAAGAAACCGAGGGTATAAACATAAATACAGGTCAAGCTCGGGGTCTAAAAGGTGAAAATCAGGGTCTGGACGGCGTGTTCTTTTATCCGAAAACTTAGGGTTTAAACTGAAATAAAACAGGACCTAATTGTAACTATTTTCTAAAGCTTTAGGACTGCGGGTTAATTATTCAAAAACCAAGGGGCTCTTAATCAAAAGGGCGAAGGGGTATGCTGGATCCGATCTGGGCCGTCGGCTGCGGATCGGACGGTCCAGATCGAATCCGGGTTAATCCCGCCGGCGACGTGGGAAAGGGCGGCGGCGGCGGTCGTCCGGCGGTGGTAGCTTACCGGAGCGAGGCGGTTTAGGGGCTACAGGGCTCCGTTTCGCGCGATTGCTTGGGAGAGAGAGAGAGAGGGACGCGGGGGTCCTTACCAAGGGCTCGGGATTGGCGATTGGGCGACGTGGATGATGGGCGACGATGAACGGCGGCCGACTCGACGGTGTCGCGGTGCGGGCGGTGCTCCGGGCGTGTTCTCGCTCTGCTGGCGTTGGGCGGATTGCTCGGGGTTCCTGCGCATGCGGTGAAGGGTTGAGGGAGGTCGGGGAGGCTCGAGCGGCAAGGAGCAGGGGCGGCAGCGGCCGAGCCTACCTTGGCGGAAAACAACGAGTGGCGGTGCCTCGGGTTGCGAACTAGGGGGCGAGGGGGGACGCTAGCAGCTAGGCTTTATAGGGTTGGCCTCGGGCCGACTCGGAGTCCGGGGCCATCCTCATCCTGTCCGGGATTCGGGGGCGGTGGTTACGGAGCCGAGCTCTGGACTCGGTCGAGTCCGAGCGGGGGTGGAAGAGGAGCCCGACATGCGGGTCCCACCGGCCAGCGAGGGAGGGAAAGACGCCCGGGCGCTGGGCGCCTTCGGGGGTGCGCGGCGGCCAGCAGGCCGACTTGGGCCGGGAAGCTAAGCGGGCCGAGTGCAAGGGAGAAAAGGGGAAGGGGCTATGCGGGCTGGGCCTAGGAGTTTGAGGGGCAAAAATGGACCGGCCAGAAGTTAAGGGGTTAGAAGCAGACTTATCGCGGGAAAACAAATAAACACTCATTCAAAAGCAAAATAAATGGGGATTTCAAATAGAAATTCAAAACCCATCAAATGAATTGCTAACAAACAAAAATATGTTCCGGCATGAATGCACATACATGTTTTCCTACGCTTACCTTTGCTTTTAATTTACTATCATAATTTTAATTAATTCCTATATGACATGAACAATTCATAATTACATATATTAAATCCTAATTTTTATTTAGGCCTAATTTTTAGGGTGTTACAGGTATGATGAGAAGAACCTTACTCTTTTGTATAAGTGCATGGGATGTTTTACTCGAAATAAATTTAGCCTTACAAACTCCTCAGTGATATATATTCCTACCAAAGCCATATGTTGTTTACATTGCCAAACATCATACATATGCCTCTTGTTATTGCATTGAGCTTTGTCAAATTGTTGTGACCCTTGTAAGATGCTTTTCATGCTTTCATGACCAAAATCACGTACACTCCACATTCATATGCTAAACTTCTACACTGGAAGTTAGCAACCTTCATGCATCCACAAACTAAATGCTCCATGTGTTCTATGAGTCTCTCTCCTAGATATTCTTTAAAAGAGACATGGGCTAAAGAAAAAAAGAGAAGAAGGACATGCTTAAAGAGAAAATTATTTTCAAGCATGATGAAAAAAAGAAAAAAGAAAGAAAAAATGGGATGGCCACGTTCTCAAAATCAAGAGGAGAGAGATCATACAAAAAGGAGCAATCATAATTTCCACATACATTCTCCATTCACACACACGCACATCTTGATTAGATTGTATGACTCGCTATCTTCATGGATCCGGTCTTTGACTTTGCAATAATATGTGCTATAAGTGTGCCTCATACTTTCATTCCCTACCTGGAACTCCACATAAGCCTTTTAGAAGTAGGATGAAATGAGGCAAAACAATGCCTTGGTGAGGAATTATACACAACGAGTGATCGGAGAGAATCATTTGATGAGTCAAGTAAGGTTATGTTTTGAAAAATTATCAAAAACCCAAAGTTACTTTATAGAAGGATTTGAGGTGATTCGATTCAAGACCGTTCCATTTCTCAACCATCCAAAATGACATGATAGACACTTCAGAAAGTCACAAGAGCAGGCATGTCCTGGAATAACTTATATGCTCGCATCATATCATTTGGAATCATGTTGTTCTCTACCTTAGTCATGAGCTTTACTCGAGGACAAGCAAAGGCTAAGTGTGGGGGAGCTTGTTGATGGTCCTTAAGTACCACTTTTGACCGTCAATTCCTGCCGAAAATATGCCAAGTATGATCACCAAACATAGTGGTAGGGTTTATTACTAACTATTTCCACAAGTTCTGGCATTTTAAGATGTCATGCAGGAATTCACACTATAGGCTTGAGAAAGATCCAAATATATCATTACTACAAATTATCTCAAATGGCCAATTGGACAGCACCATTGTGTAGAGCTCATTGAAATGATTCCAAGGGATATTATTCATATTTTTTGGAGCGCGTATGAAAAAGATATGAAAATCCCAAATTATTATAGCGCTGACGTCATACGACGACCGAGTGGACCAGTGGCCCAAGCGGCTTAGCAAGCGGGCCAGCAGCCCACACCCAGGCCCATCCTGGCCGACGCGTGATAGCTGCAGTGCTTGCGAGCGCGCGGGAACCGGCCGGGGGCGGCCCACGTGGCGCACGAAGGAGGCCACCCGCCGGTTCCGCGTGGGGGCAGGCGGCTAGGGCGGTTTTGTGGGCGGCTGAGGACACGTGGCGGCTGCGGACGGGAGCTGGCGAGGTTTTGTGTGGTTGAAGGCCGGTTTTGGTGCAGGGCCGGTGGTTTTTCTGGTTCTGTCTGGTTTTCGTCCGATTTTGCTCTACCGCCCTACGCAGAAGAGAGAAGGCCACGGTTTTCCCATGGTTTTGGCCGGTTTTGGTTCCTGTCGACCTACAGATGCTACGTAGATCTGGTTTTGCTCTGGTTCTTGACCTTTCCTTCACGATTTTCGCTGGTTTACGCTCCCACCGCCTCCAAAACGTTGGTGGGAGCGCTTCTGGCGGCAATACCGACCCCAGGAGGTCGGTTTGGGGCCAGTGTCGCGAGGGGAGGAGGGGTACCCCCCTAGTTTTTAGTGGGACATCTCCACATGGCCAAGTTTCCTCCCCCTATAAATATAGACCCCCTCCTTCACTTGAGCACATAGAGAAGGTGACAAGATCCAAGGCGAAGCTATATCCACTTAGTGGTCAGAAATAGGTGAGATTTGATGTGCGAGCCGAGAAGAAGCTGGGGCTGTCGGCTTCCTCCCTTTCTCTTGTACCTCGGCAGATGCGGCTCAGGTTCAAGTAACATCCAAGTATTTTCTTTGTATTTCTGGATTAATATTTATTTAATATAGTTCAAGCTTTACTTTATATACTTGTGGGCTCCTTGTTGTGATAAGTCTTAGTACTTGCAAAGCTAAGATAGTATTTAATTGAGTAGATGTGGTGTCTAGCCTTTTGAATACCTTGGAGTGCGCCTAGTGCCACGGATTTGTTGTGATAGCCCCAGGTGGTGACAGCCTTGACGGCCTACGGAGTCCACCACGTGAGCAGCACTAGAGAGTAGTAGGACCATTGCTTGACTTGCCTAGTTCCCTTCTCATCCCTTTCTGAGGCTAGGACGGTTGGGCATCCCGAAGGAAGTAATATAGTAAATACCTTGAGCTAATCCTTAGTTATCCAGAATACATAGAAATAACCCTCTCTACCTTCTACACATATATCTCTTCTCGTGTCCTTGGCCGTTCTTGATTCTTAACTAGTGCACACAAGTTCCCTATGGATTCGATACCCTGGAATACTCTCGGGTGAAAGCTACATCGGTATCCATACGCTTGCGGATTTATGTGTGATCGTTAAAAATACCAATAGTAGGCGGTAGGTGGTGATAGCCCTGTTCATCCTTTGTAATGCTCCACGTTCGGGAGATGATGTGAGGCCTTTATGGTAAGAAGTATTGTGTCGTCCCTTGATGAGGGAACCACCTGACACCTCGATATGTCCTCTAATATGTGTCCTTTGACTGAGCTTGTATAGTATAAGGTTGTATATCCAAGTTCCATTTGTATGAAGTAGAATAAACCCTTTGATCTCTTCTAATGTTCTAACTACTAACTAAGATTTATTTATCTATGAGCAATGAACTTATGTGTGTCATTATACCCCCTACATTGTTATATCTATTTACCCCTACTCACATTTTGGTTGATTAATAATGTTGTAACTAAATGCATCGGATGACATCTCTCTTCAACTGAACGCATTCCCTATACATAAACAAATACGATACTCTGGAATACTCCTGGGTGAAATGCTACAATGTACTTCTATGGGCTTGCAGAATAATGTAAACATTAATACACACCAACACCGTGCAAGTCCGATGCCCTTTTCGTTGCCCGTCGCCATCGTCTTCCACACATCGAAGAACCACTCGAAGTGAGTTCACGAGGTCCTGAGCTTCGCCTAGGGCTTTTCCCCACTAGATTTTGTGCACCGAAGCGCCAAATCGCTCGGCTTTGGTGATCCGCCGCCGCGGCGCCACCGTCTGCCACCGCCGCCCTCAGCTTCGGTGGGCCCGAGCATCTACGACCGTCCGCATCCAGATCTGCGGCTCAGATCAATGTCAGCGCGGCTGCGTACCTGTCAGCTTTGGTCATTTTGCTAAAGAAGCCCTCAGTTTCAAAGAAATAAACCCACAGTCCACCTCTTATGTAAAGTAATTACTATTAGGTCCTTCTTTCTTCTGTTTAACCCCCTAGCCTCTCAAGTATTATAACACGCTGTCCAACCCTTTCATTTTCTAAGTTAGCCCCCAGGTTTATAAGGATAATTTTGTTTATGCCCTTGTTTTCTTTCTAGCTAACCCTTGGAATTTGTTTCTATTTGCAGATTAAGTCCCTAGATTCCCGTTTTGACCATATCTTGACCGTTCTAGCTCCATTTCAGGTGATTCTTTCGCTCACATGACCGTAAGGACATGAACTATAACTTTACACCGTTCTTTTGTACTGTTGTCCATGTTTGGTGTATTATTTCTTATTTGTTGTATTGTTCTTGTATGTGCCTCCATGATACGTATAGGAGGTGCAACTTTTGAGGTGTATGAGGATCATTCTTGGTGTTTGAGGATTCAGTTGTGAAGAGCCTAAGCAGTAGCAGTTATTAGCTGGATTAAAGTCAAGTGAATTCTTGATCATGACTTATGTCCTAAGAACCATATGACGTGCTCACTTTTTAGTTAAGCTATGCTCACGCATTATAATCATGATGGGTCCTATATTAAGTATGACTAGTTTCTTTAATCATTCCTTGATAACCTATTTTGTATTAATATTGGGTAGCATTTCCTTAGTTGCTCTACATGGGTATGGTTTACACTAAAGATAAATATAATGAATTTGTGATATTTATATATATCTATATTTGTGATCTTATGTTGTTATTAAACAAAGACCACATTGATTAATTGGAACATGGAGAACCACCCAGGATTTCTCGTACAACCACAATACTACATGGCTCTTGTCTTGGCTAAGTAATTAGAAGATCCCTTTGTTGTGTGGAGGCACTTCACGTTTAGTATGGGCTGGTTGCTACCCGCAAGGTTTGTGAGCAGGGGCGCAGGGGTACGAAAGTTCACCTTTTATAGACCTATCCGGCAAGGGAGCACACACACATTGGGAAATTCTTTGGAAAGGCCTCGTAGTGAATCCCTAGAACCTCACCTAAGGAAGTGTTGAAGAGGCTCGCAACCTCAAGCGACATGGGAAACACGAATTGTGGGCAAATATGTACAACCTCTGCAGAGTGTCTAAAACCTATTGCAATAGCCGTGCTCGCAGTCATGAACGCCCTGGACCCTCACATGATTAATATATCAAAAGATGAATTGAATTGGTTTATTTATTTACGTTCATGCAGATGTTTATGATTTACTTTATGCTTAATTGGGTTGGTATACACATAACCTTAGTAATTATGCTGCTAAATAAAATGTGACCAACTAAAGTGCTTAAAGCAATTTAATTAGCTAGCTAATCCTTGTTAAGCCTTTGCATGTCATATGCTTTGCTATACACTTGTTGAGTACCAACCATAAGTGTACTCAACCTTGCTTTATCTGCAGCTCAGGCTCAGTCGGGAGAGTATAGTGGAGTATTTTGGAGATTTCTAAGCATACGTGTTCCCCCAGTCGGCTGCCTGTGGAGAAGTGTTGAAGTTCCACTGCTAGTTATTCGCTTCGAGTGAGTGTAACTATGTTATTTAATAGTATTTACGTTTTGCACTGTATTTTGATTTACTGATAAAGTCTCATATGTGTGTAAACTTGATCCTGGCACACATATGATAGTCATCTGGTTTTGCCTTTAAAACCTGATATGACACAGGAGGAAATCGAAGCTTTGTTCAATGGAGAAGATGAACTGAGAAGGGGCAAGGAGGGGATCATGGTGCTTTATAGGCCATGCAGTAGAGGGGGGAGTGGCACAACCAGGTACCAGGCAAGGCGCGGCATTGGCCGGCCTAGGCGGTAGGCGTGCTCGGCCATTGGCATGCAGTGTATTGATGATGGGCGTCGCCTGCGTGGCCACGGTGAGCTAGGCAGCAGGCGTGCGACATTGGGCAGGGATGCGAAGGGCGTCGGTTGGCGAGCACGGTGGTGGACGGCTATTGTGGGAGGCAGGCGGTGGCTCAGGGGCCATTGGCCGCATGTCGCTCGAGCTCAGTTCGTTGGGGAAGAAAGGAATGGAGAGAGAAAGAGGAAAAGAGACCGGTTTTGATTGAATTTTTGGGTATTTTTTCACTCATTTTTGGAGAAGACACAAATTACAAAAGTCGTTCATTTTGAAAAAGTTCTACAACTTTTATATTAACCAAAATTTGAATTCTCATATAAAATTTGATTTATTGTTAGTTCAGGATAACCTTAGTTTAGGGGCTAATTAACACTTAAACTCATCATTTAATGTGTCTATTTTCAAATTTTTGGTCTTGATCTTTTAAGTAGTTTGTTAAACACTTAATGGTGAGTGCGTTGATGTCTTCTTCTCATCATGACAAGTTGAGTGTGTCTAAGATCACATGGACCCTAGACTAAGTTCAGGTATATACACACATACACTTGATATACACAAACATATGCAACAATCATTATGCATGCCATGATTTGATTTATTAAGTTCCAATTTGGTGTTTAAATACTACAGTGACACTAGGGGTGTCATAGTCCTATAGCAGGCCTGCTCCAATTAACTCAGCTCAAGTGTATGGGACCAATCCACATTAGGTCCTCACGCCACTTCAGTAGAACTAATCGTGCAAAATCATCAACCAGAAGTTGCACTTGCGGAACATAGCATAAAGTTGGTGATCTCTAAGGCACTGAAGCACTATGTGAAGATGCTGGATGTGCTTTTTTTCATTTTGGGAGTAGATAAAGATGTCATCAATGAAAACCACTACAAATTTGTCCAATTCTGGCATAAACACCGAATTCAAGAGCTACATGAAATAGGTGGGCGCAATAGTGAGACCAAAGGACATCACTAAATACTCATAGAGTCCATAGTGAGCAGAGAAAGCCATCTTGGGAATATTGCTAGCTCGGATTTTGATCTAATGGTATCCTGAACGAAGGTCAATCTTAGAGAATACTCAGGCTCCAGCTAGTTGGTTGAAGAGCGCATCAATGCAGGGAAGAGGGTATTTATTTTTAATAGTCACTGCATTAAGAGGTCGGTAATCCACTCACAATCTCAAACTATCATCCTTCTTTTTCATGAAGAGGGCGGGACACCCTCATGATGAAGCACTACTTGGGCGAATGAATCCTTTGTCCAATAATTCCTGAAGTTGGACCTTAAGCTCTGCCAATTCCTTAGGTAGGGTCCGTTGGAAATGCGGTCTTGGTGGGGCAAGTATAGAGTGGAAGTGTTGTGACTAGGAGAGTTTATTTCCATGCTCTGGCCTATTGTGCCTAGGACTATCCCATGAGCCCTCATCCAGTTCATACCCAGTATGATATCTATGCCTTGATTTCCCAACAAAATGAGATCGGTTTCCCAATTTGAGAGGTACTCTCCTTACTATCTAATTTGATCCCATTTTACCACCCGGTGTGGTTTCCACAAAGTTTTGTTTAGTGTTTCAAATGTAAATCCTTGCTGAGCAGCATACTTTCCAACGATAAAACTATGCGATGCTCCGGAGTCAAACAAAATAACTGCTAGTAGTGTTTGAATAGAGAACATACCCGTCATAATAGGAGCACCATCTAGAAGATCCTCAAGGGTGGTGAAGTTGACCCTCCCATGCTTGACTTGGACTACTGGCTTCTTGCCTTGCTTGTTGCTGGTCTGGAACCTCTGATTATTATAACCTACTTGCTTGGGAGGTGTCGTGCATTCGCGGGCAAAGTGTTCGGGCTTGCTGCAGTTGTAGCATGGGTCATTGTTGGTGCGGATCGGCTCCTGGGTAATGGCCATGTTGAACAGCTCATTCTAGGTGTCGGACTTGACTGTGTTCAAGCATTCCTTAAGCTTGGTGTTAAGGCCTCTACGGAAACGGTCCCATTTCTTGACATCTATATCAGCATGATAGCTCGCGTACTAGCTCATATTATTGAAGGCCTAAGCGTACTGTTGCACTAAGGGGGTTCCTTGTGTAAGTGCAGAATCTCATTTAGCTTTCTTTCAAGTAATCCTTCTAGAATATGATGAGCCCTAAAGGCACTCTTGAATTCATCCCACGTGACTACGTGGTTTGGAGGGAGCACAGCAGAGAACTTCTCCACCAAAGATGTGCGGTGTCGTGGAGCTGCTGTGCGGCGAAGCGGGCCTTGCTATCATATGAGTAGAGTGCTATTGAGAGTGTGAACTTGGACTCAATTGTATAGAGCCATGCATCAGCGTCCAAGGGCTCTTCTGTTTTATTGAACTTGGGGGGCTACGTTCCAAAGAAATCTTGGAAGCTTGCAGCTGGAGGTTGGTGAACATTGTGCCCACCACATTGTTGTTGTTGCTGTTACTGGAATTGATGGAATGCTTGTTTCCCTTGAACAAGCTGGTGCAGAAGATTAGTCTGGGCAGCCATAACCTTAGTCAAATTGTTCATCAGGGGCTGTGGAGGTTGTTCCTCAAATCCACTCTGGTTTCCGCAGGTTCCTACCATCTGCACATTTATAATTCTTCCCATTATTCACATGCTTCATATTACTCTCATGTAGGATAGTTAGTAATATTTAGAAAATATCCTCAAAAACTCAAATTTAGACACCAAGGCAACACTGAATATATAACATGATCAAATTTCCAAATACATATGCCGCATCATCCATAAGGTCTACTACACTAAGGGTGATCCTGTCACATGATCATCACCTCAAAAGAATACTATACTCTAAGTTAGCCTATTATATCCATGTCCAAAAGCTAGGCTACATCGAGGAGTATACAAAAGTCAAACTACTCTCATCAAAAAGTTGTCTAAGTCGCCCACGGACGACTGGCTGCCTGAGTAGGAAGCTGGTGGCGGCTATGGGCTATCAACCTCATAGTCTAACTCCGAGATGCCCTCTAGCATCTCGGGCTCCTCCCCGTCTGTGTCTACCTCCATAGCTGCATGCTGAGCTGCCTCCTACTGGTGATGGAAGGCTGGGTGGCCGTTGGCATCCTCAAGTGCCAACTATAAGTTCCTTAATCTGGCCCTCCAGGTGGTCTATAGTAGCAGCCCTGTCGGTATTCTTCTCGTGGAGCTCATCCACTCATGTCTCTAAGACATGGATCCTCATGTCCTGGTTGGTCATCTCCATGGTCAAGTCAGTGATGGAACTGTCTCCAAGGTCCATGGTCATGTGTGCTGCCTGGGCTGTGTCTGTCAGTGTAGCTATCACTTGAGCATGCATGTCTTGAAGTCAGTTATGCGATAACCCAATGTGGTTGATCCTCCCATCTGCCAAACTGAATTTGGTTAAGGATTGAATGTGTCGATACTATTGGTCAAGTCTTTGAACGTATTAACACATGCCGACAATATGGTAATCTGTAAGCCTAGTACCTGAATAAACTAGGGTGTGGTCTTTATCCCCGCTCTCTCTGGAAGGATTCCCTTGTGTACACATGTGGGTACATGTGCTGTCTCAGCATGGCGACCGTGTGGGCCTTGTATCC
The DNA here is from genome assembly GCA_004135705.1 of Alloteropsis semialata. Lineage (NCBI taxonomy): Eukaryota > Viridiplantae > Streptophyta > Magnoliopsida > Poales > Poaceae > Alloteropsis > Alloteropsis semialata. The sequence continues at coordinate 43,029,098 of CM014272.1, read as the reverse complement.
AAGGGGAGTGGGCCCAGGCTACGAACTGGGAATCGAGGGGAACCGTTGAAATGTGTGGACCCAGAGTGGGACGCTCAAATCGTGTGTCTAGGTCCACCTTTCAAGGTTAAGAAATTCGATTTGAATCGTCTGTTTCTCGTAGCTATTGAGACTACTTGACCTCTGTGCTGCACTGAGTAAGAAGAGGAATATGGATCAATGTTAATAATGATGTTGGATAGTTTTTTGCTCCACATGCTTGTTTAGATAGGTGCTTACCTAGAATGGTTAATCAATTATACTTTGAGCTAAACTATTGAAAGTAAGGATTCACATCTAGTTGCTCTTTGTCAAAACAAACCCAATAGCCAAAAAGACTTGCATGTCTAGGAGTCGGTGAAGTAGATATCACCAAACGAGTAAGCTTTGCTGAGTATTAGTATGCTCAGCCTTGCTATCATTGCATGTTTCAGGTAATGCACTCGAGGATATGATTGCCAGTTTGACTGGGCCATGCCAGCTTATCCTAGACTGGACGATTGAGAGGGACACATCCTCAACAGGCGAGGATCCTGTTGTTTAACATCATGGAAAGCTTCTTCATGATGTTGTGTATCATCGATTAGACCATCATTTCTTTTTTCGCTGCACTTGAACTCTAAACTACTTTACTTTTATGTCATGAACTCAGTTTGCATACCTTGATGTGTAAAATTAGTGGGTCAATGTAATCTCTGAACTCATCTTCGTGCAAGTGTGTGCATGCAAGTTTTGATCGAGGTATTCAGTGGTTACATCAGACTTGGTCGACAGACTGTCAAGTTAGTCCGTTTTAAGTGTGTGGTAACTCAAGTTACCTCAATGATGATTATCGGTTTTTTATACCAGCTAGCCTACTATAGGGGGTCCCATAGTAGTCGAGTTGTTCGCAAGGGCCTCGCCGGAACCAGAAGCATGATGGTGAACAAGAGACGATTTAGATAGGTTGAGGCCTCCTTGAGAGAGAGCATAATACCCTACATCCTGTATGGTGGATCGCTTCGTATTGATGGTTATGATTTTACAAGGGGTCCCTATCTCACCTTATATACTCAGGAGACAGGGTCTACAAGACAAATAATACAAATTCCTAGTCAGATACTATACACAGAGTCCTAACATGGTAGGCCAGGTTGTTTCCTAGTAGTCGACTAGTTTCCTTAACTTGTACGTCTCTTCCTTATATCTGTCAGAGTTGGGTCTAGTCTCCTCATGGGCCCCCGGCGCATAAGGACTCCTATGGATCTTGGTCCGTCAAGCCCCCGAGCGTCTTCATGTCTTCACATCTGCCGAGTTGTTTTCCAATAGGATAAGCATCAGCCGAGTTGTTTCCTCGCCATATTGCGCCTTTGTTGAAAACCTTTAGTAGTGAACATGATGTGCTCTTTGCCGACTTCTTTTGCAATCAGCCCATGGGCTTTGATTTTTAAATCAAAGATGATGCAAAAACTTCCACATTTAATATAATGGTGTGCAGCTTTTGAAAAAAGATGGACCCATTATGGGTTAGCCCCTGGGCCTAGAAATGTTTTTAAGGATTAAAAACAATTCCAGGGTCTTCAACGAAAAAACTTTCCAAAATAAATATACTATTTCCCCCAAAGCCCCCAAGCTTAAAGCTAATGCCAATAAGCTTAAAGACTTTTTAGGAAATAAATATATTCTTTGATTCGGGAAAAATTATTCCGATTATCGTCAGCCCCTGAGCGTGGCAACGCCTCCACACAAAAACTAACTCACTTGTTGGATTCGCCGTAACATTATGTGTCTGGTTTGTACCACGAGCACATAATGCCCTGCGCACTAGTGAAAACGTATTCTTTAGAATACACCTAGGGTTGCCCTTTCGTTAATAAAAACTAAAAGAACCGCTTCATCTTCACATCTACTCTAGTCGCCATTCTCCAAAATCTTTAACTTCTCACCCACGCGCGCCCTCCAAACTGCTCTAGCCTTGTCTGGTGATCTGCTCTTGCGCGAGAAGACCCCCAATTAGCAAGATGGTGAAGAAAGGCGCCTCGAGCAAGAAGGATCCCAAGATTCCCATCAACGGGATGCCTGTGTACAAGACTGCCCCTGCCGCCGCTCTAGTCTGGAAGCCGTCCAAAGCAACAGGACAAATGGTGCAGCGACTAGTCAATGAAGGCTACCTGCTAGACAAATCCATTTCTTTCTGGCAGACTGGCGCCGATAAGCCTTGGCCCTTTGATGAGATTGATGAAGTCGTAGTCTTCACCGCCTTTTATGAACGCGGATTTGCCACTCCCGTCCATGATTTTCTCCGCGGCTTGCTTTCCTTTTATGGGTTAAAGCTAGTGCATCTCAATCCTAACTCAATCCTTCAAATCTCTATTTTCATTCATCTCTGCGAAACCTTCCTGGGGATCGACCCCCACTTCAATCCGTTCTGCTTTCTCTACCAGGTTAAGCCTAACCAGGGGAAAGTGATTGGAGCAGCCGGTATTTAATTACGTCAAGGAATGAAAAAGGAGTATTTTGATTTCAAACTCAATGACTCTATCAAGAATTGGACAGACAAATGGTTCTATGTGGAGAACCAGCCCCCAAATTGAAGAAGCATTCGGGCCACCAGCCCCGCCCTCAGAGAAACTGGAATGAAGCACTCGGCGAAAATGAGATGAATGGCATCGCTGAATTGTTGAAACTCATTGCTGAGTAGACGAAAAGAGGCCTGACTGGTGTAGGCATTGCCAGCTCATTTATTCGCCGTCGCGTGCAACCCTGCTAGAAGCGGGCTCACGCTGGCTACGAGTACACCGGCCCCACCAACCCAACACGGACAACAGCCATAGAACTCTCCGTTGATTAAGTAGCACTGCGAGTCAGTGCTTTGTTTATGAATGCAAATGAACTACCATCCCGAGTACCCAAGTACTCGACAGAGGGCCCGCCACCAGCAGTAAGTACCCTGCTTTAGTTTAATTCAATTGACTTGAATGCAACTTTTATCTTGATATCTGTGCTGATAGCTTTGTAACCATGTTTGGCAGGAATTGCAAGCAAGGTACGCCTCAGCTCCACCACCAATTGTGGATACTGAAACTAGATCACCGCAGCCACCACCCTCCTTTCCTCTCAAACAACCCGCAAGCGACGCTGACAGAGGAAAGAAGCCCGCCAGCCCGGAGATTGAAAGTGAGTACGACAAGGATTGGTCGACAGATGATGATCCTCCGCCTCACCGGTCCGGCGACGCTGGTCAGGGTGGATCTGGTCTGAAAAGGCCAAGCACTGAGGAAGCCTAAAGCCCCCAAGTCACAAAGAAGAGGCGGACAATGAGGAAAAGAACCAAGTCCCATTCTCAGAAGCCTGCCGATTCCTCCTTGCCAGAAGCTCACGAGCTCGATGATGATGCTGAAAAGGAAACAGAGATACCTATGGGTGTCCCACTTAACACATCTCCCCAAAAGCCACTTAACACATCTCCCCAAAAGGTATTCTTGAACTCAATCTGGCAACTTTGACATTGCTTGAATTTTGTATCTTGACTAGTCCGAGTTCTTTTTGTGTAACAGACTCAAGAAAGAACCCCGAAACCCCAAGAACAGACTCCTGTGCATGAAGAACATCCGTCTGGTGTGATTTTCGCTGGTTTTACCAAGCCAGAATTTGAGATGGATTTTGCCAGGTAAGCAATTCAACTTGTTTGTTGCTGAATTCTTCTCTTATAGTAGTCTTCCTTGACATTGCATTTTGTCTGTGTAGTCGATTGCCTTCTCCTCGACCAGCCGAGACAATCGTGCCCCCAGAGCAAACCCTGCCTGAGGACACGTGATCCAAGGAGGCAGAGGTGGAGAAGGAGCCAAGCTTCCGAACCGCAGCACCACCAAAGGAGCCAGAGAAGGCCACTACGGGTACTTCTGCACAAGGGCTGAAAGATGCATGGCCTAAAGTTGCAGAAAGTACCTTGATGGCTAGTCTTCGCGCAGAGGAGCTTGATGTGGCCACAGGTCTTGTCAAGGCCACCACCATTGAAGAGATCATCCGTGAGAAGCAGCCCCGAGAACCCACGCCAAAGCCATTCATGATATACACTGCGACGCTTGGCACGGGAGCGGAGGATGATAACGCCTTCCTATTCGAATCTCAAGTTGACCAGGAAGATCTGGAGAAAACCGCTGCGCTGCAAGGACAGCTCACCAAGCTCACAGAGGTTAGTATATGTTGACGCTCATTAATGCACATCACAGACCGTCAACTCTGACATAAAGATATATATTCACCATAGCTATAGGGCTTATATCTAACATGTTCAACTAGTTTTGGTGACTATGTGTATGCAGGAGGCAACAGGTGAAATTTGAGGCAAAACGGGCTCGATGGGCGGTTGCCCGACCTAGCCAGGTCGGCCGACGCCCAACCAAGGCCAAATGACTCTATCTTTGGATATGTGCTAGGAAAGCCATTCTAGACCAACCCTTGCCTATGCACCAAGGTTGGGTCAATCCCATGTGGGAGAAGGACCTCAAGAGAAATACTCAAATGGAGTGGTGTCACCTAGGGTGGGACTCCACGGCCTACAATATAATGGCTGGCAAAAGATGAGGCCAATCAGGCACAAAAGATACGTCGGCCGACCTGGGCCGGTCGGCCGAGCCTGGCCCGGAGCCCAATGGGGCCCAACTTCATCCAGGGCAAAGAAGCACACTCCAGGACCATCCTAGCCACTGATTCCATGACGGTTGGATTCAAGAGATGGGAATGGTCCAAGGGGAGTTCACATGGATAGAAGGGCCCACCTTCCAACCTAAACGTACTCAAATGCACCTATATCACCTGGAACCGCCATTAGGACCCACTAAACAGTCACTCAGCCGAAGATGGGCCCGATCGGTGCCGATAGCCGGTCGCCCGATCTCCCCGGTCGCCCGACCTGGTCCGGAGGCCAAACCGCCTCATCCTTCTGGTCCGGGTTCCCACCGCCTCCAGGAGTCCATCTACGCCGTGCATCACTCAAGGCGGTGGATCTAACGTCGGCCGATCTCCCCGAATTGCCCGACCTGTGACTGAGTCCGTTCATCCACATCTTCCACGTGTCCACTCCCAACCGCCTCTACAAGCTATAAATAGTTGCATACCGGTCATTGAAGGGACACACAAGATTGAGAAGCCACAAGCTCCACTTCAAGGCGAAGCTCTACTCCAGTGTAGTATCTAGAGAATAGGGAGAAAGTGAGGGGTAGTCCGGGGGAAGTGCCGGGTCTGTCGGCACTCTTCCCCGATCTTGTACCTCGACCGATGCTTCCTTCTTCTAGTAAGTGTTCGTGATCTCTTATGGTATTAAGTTCTCTTGATTAAGTAAGTTCTCTGCTATAGTTGCTTGCGGGTTCATCGTTCATTAATCATTTGTGAATGCTTAGTGAATACTTTGGTCTAGGAACAAGACTAAAGTAGTAATTGATAGCATAGACGTGGTGTCTGGGCTAGAAATTACCTTTGTTTGCCTCGTAGCCCCACGTATTCAGAGGTAGGCGGCAGGTGGTGACAGCCCTGTCCGTCCTTTGTAATCCTCGCCGTTCGGGTACGGCGTAGAGCTGTTGGCCGGCAATTTCCTAGAGGCCTAGGATACCCCGGTGCCCAAAGTAAGCAGACTATAGACACTGAGCTTCCTTATCAAGGTCCTTATCCATAGGAATCCTCTCTACCCTCGCCAATCATTTCTCTTGTTGTCTTTGGACGATCTAGTTAGAAGATTAGTACACACGTTCCCTGTGGATTCGATACCCTGAATACTTCCGGGTGAAAGCTACAACGGTATCCGTGCGCTTGCGGATTTATCTGTGATCGTAAGAAATACCAACAAGCTTTCTGGCGCCATTGCCGGGGAACGGTTGCTGTATTATCTTCGAACCTTGTTCGTCCTCGTATCTTTTTATTTTTCTTTTTATTTTCTTTTACCAGTTACCCCCTCTACCATGGAGCAATATTCTATTATAGACTTCTCTGCTCCAAGGCGTGAGTTCTTTGAGCTACCACCTTCTGATCAACCAATCACCACATCTAGCTTTGAACTCCGCCCCGGCTTTATAGCCATGGTTCGGAATAAAACCTTCTCAGGGGCCAACAACGAAAATCCTTATGATCACCTGCGAGAATTCGTGTTGTTGTGCTCATGTTTGAGAATCTCAGGCATGACACAAGAGACCATCAAATGGAAGTTATTTCCGTTCTCTCTCGATGAGACGGCAAAGAGATGGTACTACCAAACCGTCAGGGACGTAAACGGAAATTGGGAAAAACTACGGGACACGTTTTGTCTTTACTTCTTCCCCATTCACCGTATATGTGCCCTTCAGAGGGAGATCGTCTGCTTCCAGCAGGGTGAGAAGGAAACTCTAGGTGCAGCTTGGGAAAGATTTGTTTCACTAAACAAGTTTGGCCCAGACTTAGGCATACCCGACTTCATGCTCATGCAACATTTTCGATCAGGCCTAAAAAAGGAAGCTGCTTTCATCCTAGATGGTGCCGCCGGTGGTTCGTTCATGCACGTAACCTTGGATGAAGGGAGAGCTCTTCTAGAAAAGATTCTGGAAAACACTCCCTCCATCGAAACACAGCACGAACCCCAGCACAGCTCTAAGACAAGATCCGAGCCAAACCTATTTATCTCGCACGATCTAGCCTTAGAGCCCACTCCCGAACCAAAATCCTTGAAGGAAGAAAAAATTCAACCTTCAGGATTCAATTTTAAATTTGAGGATGATCTATATGAAAACCATGGAAACACCTCAGACTACTCTTGGCACAAGAAGGCTACGACACTTCCTTTTTCTCATCCTCCTGATCCTCCCAACGAAGCATTTCTCGTGAAAGCCATAACGGAGGAGTGGTCGGATGGAGGGAGGCACTTTTCCGAAGCAATTTGGAATAATTCACCTTCCATAATCCTTCCATGTTATATAAAGGGAACTGTCGTAGAAGCCCATTTCAACCCCAACATGGAGATCAATGTCATGCCATGGCACCTAGCGTATGCTCTCCTAGGAAATGTTCCGCTAAGGTCATCCGACACGGTTTTAAAAAGTTGTCCTCTTGGAAACATCCTTCAATGTCGAGGGGTTGCAAGTGCCGTGACGATCATGTTAGACAAAATCGAGGTAGACTTAGACTTCCATATCTTCGATATCCTCGATTTTGATCTTCTCATAGGCTTCCCACTAGAAAAGCTTCTCCAAAAAGAAGCATCTCATGGGAGCCTTCATGACATGCTTGGGAATGCTGCTTTTGCCAATCCTATCCCTTGCGCAAAAATTCCAAGAGCAAAGCCTCCTCCCCAGCATAGCCTGCTCAAGAAGGTAATGTTTGTGTTGCCATTAGAACCTACTTCTCATCTCTTTGAACACAAGCGACCTTCACCATCACCTTCAATCAAGCGGAAGCCGTGTCCCTTAGGCCCTCAGGAAGTTATTCTCGATAATGGTCGAGAAACAACTCCGATTTTCAATGATGAACCTCTTGAGTTGGAGAACCCAAGGGCCATGGACACGTTTGGAGTATCGACTCTGGAGTCCGAGCAAAAGGATCCTATAAATGAGCATGAAACCTTCTCTTTCGAAATCCCACAAGAGTCATGCTTATTTAATGAATCTCCAGAGTCAAACATGTTTTGTGCCCCGAGCGCACACGAGGGCTACAACCACCTTAAGGTCCTCATTTCTAAAATGTTTAGGAGGTTGGTTGTGGATGTATTCATTTATCATAAACATTGCAGATTTCGTTTTGCATCTTTGGCATTAACATTGCAGCTAGAACTTCAACGGTACATTAACAATTGGCGATAATCATGGGAACAACGTCGCCAATGACAGCTGCAATGTGAGGATCCCCATGGTCTAGCTTCAGACCATAAACAAAGCACTGCTGGGAGATGGCCCGGATTATCATTTATTTTTCCTTTCGAATAAAAGCAAGACATGTTGTTAGTATAAACTTTCCTTCGGGTATTTTTGGTCGCTAACCGTTTCAGGTGGAGATTGAAAAGAACGATGGACAGGTGATGCTTAAGAACATGGAGCTACATCAGCAGTAACACCTTGGTAAGTTTTGTTCATGGAACAAATTTCAAAGGAAGCCAATACACTTGATTTTTGTTGTCTCGTGACACAAAAATCCAAGTGTAGGGGAGGTCGGTAAGTATTTCGCAACATGTTCCATTTGTACAAAATTTTATCTTGGTTTTTAGGTGATGCTAGTTCTTTCATCTTGCTCTAAAAAATGTTCTATAAAAATTGCATAACTAAAAGAAATATTTGAATCCAATAAAGGCTCTTGGTTCCCAAAACCAAAGAGCCATTGTTTTGTTTCCACCATGTATGAATAAATGCAGGTACAAGATCAAGTGTGGGGGTCTCCCGAGTTTCCTGACGTGCACATGATCGTGACCACCCATAGACAGGTTGTACAACATCGCACAGGTCAGCTCAAGAAAGATCAAGGTGAGCGAAGCCCAGAAGGGGTCGGCCGATCCCCCTGGTCGGCCGAAGGCCATCTGGCATCTCTCGTCCACATTTTCGTCCAGAGCGATGGTTTGCACATCCTGTCCCTCACCCTCTCTGATTCATGAGTTTAATAAGCCTTATCTTGAGATGATCACTGAAATTAAACTCATGCTAAAATGAACTTGGATGCTCCTTTGGTTTACATGTCTATCCTTGATTGGCTTGCATATACTTTATTCCTTGCACATACACCTGGTGCTTGTGAACATATATCTTTAGGAAACATGTTTATTTAAGTGGTTGATTAATGAGATATGGTATGATAAAAGAAATCTTGCTCTTTCTGTATAAAGTACTTGGAATGTTTTTCTTGTAAAACCTTAAAATGAATAGCCTTACAGAGCTCCTCAGTGATGCCTTATTCCTACCAAAGCCATATGTTGTTCACATTGCAAAACTTTACACATATGCTGCTTGTTTATTGCATTGAGCTTTGTCAAATTGTTGTGACCCTTGTAAGATTCTCTTCATGCTTTCATGATCAAGATCACGTACACTCCACATACATATTCTAAACTTCTACACTGGAAGTTAGCAACATACATTGCATCCATCCACAAAATAAATACTCCACTTAAAGTGTTGATCTCCTCTCCAAGTGTTATTTCAAAAGAGACATGGGCTATAAAAAAATATGGACACATGAAGGTCCAAGCATAAAAAAAAGAAAAAAAATGTGGGCACATGAAGGCCCAAGTATCATGAGAAAAAAAATAGATAGCCATGTTCTAAAAATAAATTCAAGAGGAGAGAGATCATACAAAAAGGAGCTACAATTCCATTGTTCCACACACATGCACATCTTGATCAGATTGTATGAATAGTTTTCTTCTTGGATCCACTTTTTGACTTTGCAATATATGTGATGCAAGTGTGCCTTTCCTTTACTCCTACCTTGAGCTCCACATAAGCCTTTTAGAAGTAGGGTGAAAGAAGGCAAAATAATGCCTTGGTGAGGAATTATACACTTTGAGAGATCTAAGAGAATCACTTGAGGAGCTAGATAAGGTTATGTTTTTGAAAATTTATCAAAAACCCAAGCTACTTAACAGAGGAGTGGAGATGACTTGAATCAAGGCCGTTCCATTCCTCAACCACCCAAGATGGCATGTTAGACACTTCCAAATTCACAAGTGCAGGTATGTCTTGGAATAACTTATATGCTAGCTTCATATCAGAAGGAGTCATGGTTTCCACCTTAGTCCTAAAGCTTTACTCGAGGACGAGTAAAGGCTAAGTGTGGGGGAGCTTGTTGACGCTCATTAATGCACATCACAGACCGTCAACTCTGACATAAAGATATATATTCACCATAGCTATAGGGCTTATATCTAACATGTTCAACTAGTTTTGGTGACTATGTGTATGCAGGAGGCAACAGGTGAAATTTGAGGCAAAACGGGCTCGGTGGGCGGTCGCCCGACCTAGCCAGGTCGGCCGACGCCCAACCAAGGCCAAATGACTCTATCTTTGGATATGTGCTAGGAAAGCCATTCTAGACCAACCCTTGCCTATGCACCAAGGTTGGGTCAAGCCCATGTGGGAGAAGGACCTCAAGAGAAGAACAAAGGGGCCACATCCACAAGTACACATACTCAAATGGAGTGGTGTCACCTAGGGTGGGACTCCACGGCCTACAATATAATGGCTGGCAAAAGATGAGGCCAATCAGGCACAAAAGATACATCGGCCGACCTGGGCCGGTCGGCCGAGCCTGGCCCGGAGCCCAATGGGGCCCAACTTCATCCAGGGCAAAGAAGCACATTCCAGGACCATCCTAGCCACTGATTCCATGACGGTTGGATCCAAGAGATGGGAATGGTCCAAGGGAAGTTCACATGGATAGAAGGGCCCACCTTCCAACCTAAACATACTCAAATGCACCTATACCACCTGGAACCGCCATTAGGACCCACTAAACAGTCACTCAGCCGAAGATGGGCCCGATCGGTGCCGATAGCCGGTCGCCCGATCTCCCCGGTCGCCCGACCTGGTCCGGAGGCCAAACCGCCTCATCCTTCTGGTACGGGTTCCCACCGCCTCCAGGAGTCCATCTACGCCGTGCATCACTCAAGGCGGTGGATCTAACATCGGCCGATCTCCCCGAATCGCCCGACCTGTGACTGAGTCCGTTCGTCCTCATCTTCCACGTGTCCACTCCCAACCGCCTCTACAAGCTATAAATAGTTGCATACCGGTCATTGAAGGGACACACAAGATTGAGAAGCCACAAGCTCCACTTCAAGGCGAAGCTCTACTCCAGTGTAGTATCTAGAGAATAGGGAGAGAGTGAGGGGTAGTCCGGGGAAGTGCCGGGTCTGTCGGCACTCTTCCCCGATCTTGTACCTCGACGGATGCTTCCTTCTTCTAGTAAGTGTTCGTGATCTCTTATGGTATTAAGTTCTCTTGATTAAGTAAGTTCTCTGCTATAGTTGCTTGCGGGTTCATCGTTCATTAATCATTTGTGAATGCTTAGTGAATACTTTGGTCTAGGAACAAGACTAAAGTAGTAATTGATAGCATAGACGTGGTGTCTGGGCTAGAAGTTACCTTTGTTTGCCTCGTAGCCCCACGTATTCAGAGGTAGGCGGCAGGTGGTGACAGCCCTGTCCGTCCTTTGTAATCCTCGCCGTTCGGGTACGGCGTAGAGCTGTTGGCCGGCAATTTCCTAGAGGCCTAGGATACCCCGGTGCCCAAAGTAAGCAGACTATAGACACTGAGCTTCCTTATCAAGGTCCTTATCCATAGGAATCCTCTCTACCCTCGCCAATCATTTCTCTTGTTGTCCTTGGACGATCTAGTTAGAAGATTAGTACACACGTTCCCTGTGGATTCAATACCCTGAATACTTCCGGGTGAAAGCTACAACGGTATCCGTGCGCTTGCGGATTTATCTGTGATCGTAAGAAATACCAATAGTATAAAGTAAAATCGAATGTTCAATTGTACTTATCTCCATGGCTTGAGCCTTTAATTGATGCTCTGTGTGTTTTCTCCTGAAAACAGAGCATTCTCCACTGCTTGCATTAGAAGACGGAAATGATGCGCTGAGCAAACACATGCTTCACACGAGAGGAGAAGGACTTGGCGCAGGGTCGGTCTTCGTGGGAAGAAGAATGCGCCAAGTTGCGCCTGGATCTGGACGTGGCGTATTAGAAGATAAATATGTACTAGAACCAGCGTGACGACATCATGGAGAAGAACTGAGTCCTGAAGCAGAAGCTTACAGGTAAGCTGCTGACTTCTTCACGTTGTGTTAACATAAATCATAAAATATAATAATATGATTGTATATGCAGATAATGGGAGAAAATTGAAGCGCTTGCAGCCAAGGCCACTGATATGAAGAACCTCTTCTATCGGGCGTAGGAAAGAGCAAATCAAGCCTGCCAGCAAGAGCAAGACTGCATGGCTGAACTTGCTGAAGAGTAAAGAAAAGTTAAGGACGCGAATGTCCAACTTGTTTAGGCCATGAGCAAAATCCATAGCCAGGAGGAAGAGCTTGCTCAAGTCAGAGCAGAACTCGGAGCCCTGAAGGAAGCTGCTGCTCCACTGGTAAACTTGGTCGCTCGAGTGCCTGCGGGTGGGCTTTCTCCTCCGCTGGTCGACCGTATCCGCGAGGCTCCTGGGCAGGTTCATGCTTACTACCAGAGGATAGCCCAGTCTTGCACTAAGCAAGTACCCGGCATAGTCCGATCCTGGTGGCCTGCCCAGAAGTTGAGCATTACAGAGTGTAAGGTGAACCCTGCATGTACTCGTGATATGTTTCAGGCGTACTTGGAGGAAGAGAAGGGGACAATGGAGAAGATTGTTTCTCGCTTTAAGTTCTAGGTTCTTTGCTTTGTAAAAGAAACCTTTTGTAATGAACTCTGAATTAGATGTAAATACTAATGTCTTGGTGACAACAATATTTTTAATCTGTGTTTGTGGCGCCCGATCTCTCTGTGTTGAAACAGAAAGTTGATGGCATTAGTTTATGAATGTAGCCTATTTGAGCTACTTTTAAACAACTCGGCATGATTCATAAAACATGTTATATGCGTAACTCAGAAACCAAGTGTAGCATAAAACACGTATCTGAATTCCAAGCTTGATGACAATGGAATATAGACACTTTAATAATTTTAGGGCATAAAGCTGACATCACTACATTGAAAGGACTGACTTTTATTGACTCTTAAAGACTCCTAAAAATTTTAAGGATAAAAACACCGCAAGTGCTCGATATTCCAAGCATTGGGCACTTCTGTTCCATCTTCCCGCTGTAGTTGACAAGTACCCGGACCGATAACTCTTGATACTATGAACGGGCCTTCCCAAGGTGAAGACAGCTTGTGTTGATCTTTTGAACTCTGAATTCTTCAAAGGACCACATCACCAATGTTAAACGACCGAGACTGGATGTTTTGATCGTGATACCTCCTTAGATCTTGCAGATACCTAGTTGTTCTGATCAACGCTGTGACAACTAATTCCTTCAACATGTCGACGTCTTCTGCTCTGCTCTGCTGCTTTCTCCGAGTAGTTTTGAATTCTTGGAGCTTTGTACTCGATATCCACCGGGAGTACTGCCTCGGAGCCATAGACCAAGAAGAAGGGCGATTGCCCTATCGCTCGACTTGGTTGGGTCCTTAGCCTCCAGACCATAGCTGGAAGCTCTTGCACCCACTTGCCGTCATATTTCTTGAGTGGTTCGTAGAGCCTTGGCTTTAAACCTTGGAGTATGAGGCCGTTAGCTCTCTCAACTTGTCCATTGGCACGGGGGTGCGCCACCGACGCATAGTGAACTTCGATACCCAGGTTGTTGCAGAAATCAAAGAACTCATCCCCTGTGAATTGGGAACCAAGATCGATGATAATGCGATTCGGGACACCAAAGCGATAAGCAATGTCTTGGATGAAGTTGGCCGCCTTTGGTGCTGTAGCTTTGACAAGCGGCTTAACTTCAATCCACTTAGTGAATTTGTCGATTGCCACAAATAGATACTCGAATCCTCCTGGCGCTTTCTTGAGTAGTCCAACCATATCTAGCCCCCAGCATGTGAAGGGCCAAGAGGGTGGTATGGTGTTGAGGATCGTAGCGGGAATGTGAGCCTGTCGGGTGAAGAACTGGCAGCCCTGACAAGTCCTCACTACGTCTTCTGCGTCCGCCACTGCGAACGGCCAGTAGTACCTGGAATGGAAGGCCTTGCAGACGATCGTGCGATGCCACAGATTCCAGCATGGATTTTTTCAAAGATATCCCATCCGACTTCTAGAGGGACACACTTCATCAAGACACCAGAGGATGCACCGCGTCGAAACAAGGTGGAGCCGACTACTACGTAGTTTTTGCTTCATCTGATGACTTGCTCTGCTTCCGCCTTGTCCTCGGGTTCTTTCTGATGTAGGATGTACTCGACGAAGGGCTTGGTCCACTCGGGTGTAATCACCATGACTTGTTGATGAGGAGGTGTTGTAGTCAGCTGTACTTCCTGCTCCTTGATGGATGGTTGTAATAGCTTTTGGACGAAAACGCCGCTTGGTACTTGAGCTCTGTGTGAACCAAGCTTTGAAAGTGCATCAACAGCCATGTTGTTGTCCCTAAGGACGTGATGGAACTCGAGCCCAAGGAAGTGCTTCCCAAGCTCGCAGACATCCATGCAGTATGCGTCCATGTTCTCCTTGGTGCAGTCCCAATCCTTGTTGACCTGATTGATCACCACTGAGGAGTCACCATAGACCACCAGATGCTTGATGCCAAGGGAGCCAGCCAGGCGTAGCCCGTGCAGTATAGCCTCGTACTCGGCTTCGTTGTTGGTGGCTTTCTAGAGAATCTGGAGCACGTATTTGAGATGATCTCCTTTTGGGGATATGAATAGAACTCCTGTGCCAGCTCCTTCAAGTTTCATCGACCCGTCGAAGTACATAATCTAGTGCTCTGGGGTTCTTCGGGTGTTGCTTCTTGTATCTCTGTCCACTTAGCGATGAAATCCACCAAGGCTTGAGACTTGATCGCGGCGCGTGGGACAAAATCGATGGTATGAGAACCCAACTCGACCACCCATTTGAAGATTCGCCCGGTCATGTCTCGGTTGTGCAGGATGTCGCCAATTGGAAAAGATGTGACCACTACAACTCGGTGAGCGTCGAAATAGTGGCGCAGCTTGTGTGATGTGATCAAGACAGCATAGAGCAGCTTCTCGACCTGGAGGTAGTGTACTTTCTATTCTGTGAGTACCTCACTGATAAAGTAGACTGGCTGCTATACTTTGAATACATGGCTGGGTTCCTCCCACTCAACTACAATTGCAGTGCTCACCACGTGGGCTGTGGCTGCAATGTAGAGAAGCAGTGGTTCCTGGTCAGTTGGTGCAGTAAGTACTGGTGGTGTTTGGAGGAATTTCTTGAGATCTTCAAACGCCGCATCAGCTTCCGCAGTCCATACAAACTTGTCCTGCCTCTTAAAGAGCTTGAAGAAAGGCAGTCCTCTGTCACCTTGTCAGCTTCTAGACGTCCTTGAGAGACTTGGGAGGCTTCATGGATGTGATGGCAGTAATCTTCTCAGGATTGACCTCAATTCCGCGGTGGTGTTGGCACTTACTAGCGTCGTCTCGAAAGAGTAACGATGCCAAAGCAACCGGCAGGTACTTAGTGTCCATGAATAAATCTGCAAGCGCACGGATACCGTTGTAGCCTTCCCCAAAGAAGAATATTCCAAGGGTATCGAATCCAGAGGAACGTGTGTGTGCACACTACTCGCACTAGAGATCCAAGGACAACTAACCAAGTTCAGATCTAGAGAGGATATCCTATGAACAGCACAGGGAAGATAGGTTGATCTCTTGTTTCGCACTCACTTCGGGCACCGGCTTACCCCTGAACCATAGGCACCTCAGGCCAACAGCTTTACGACTTAACCAAACGTGGGGGATTACAAAGGGCCCAACAGGGCTGTCACCACCTGTGGCCTACCCCTACTAAATCATTGGTTAAGATGCGCAAACAAAGTGTAATCTGTGACTCAGGCACCACGCCTACGCCACTAATTACTACTGCTGTTGGGTTACTGACCGAAGCCAATAAGCCCAAACTATAGCTAAGACAGAGATGGAGACAAGCAACAATATATTACTTATCAACAATGTTCTCAGGAATCAGCCCTTTACACGTTGGCCTGGGGTCTCCTTTTATAGGGAGGCCAAAGGGCACTTTTACATTCCCTCTATGCCCCTGAAAATCAGGCAACATCCTCTAGACTGTACAACTCCACTGTTCCAGGGTCATAAATGTACATTCGCAACCATCAATGTGAATGCGTAGACCAACAACACCGTGTTTGACTTGGCTTGGACTTGGTCCAACTCGGCTTCGTTGGCACGTGGAGGGTTGCAGCCACCTTTGTTGCTTGCTTCGGTCCGACAACGGCGACGTCGATCCTCCATCGGCTTCGGAGGCCGCCAGTTCTCCCTTGGACCTGCATAATGATCGCAACCGAAGCAAACCAGGGCCCTGCCCATCGTTTTTAATTCACAGTGCCGCCTTTGCTTAATTAAAACAATAGCAGAAGTTGTTCTACGGTCGCACTTATTGTTTCACCCATACTCAGAGGTGAAGCCGTTCTCGGTGTGGCATGGAGAGATGAAGCTGAAAATAGTCTCCCCTTTATAAACGAAGCCAGCGCACCTGTCATGTTGCTCAAAACTTATTAGAAAGGTGTTTCTCGGCAGGCCAATCCCCCAACAGTAGCCCCTCGCGGATGAGGGCTTTCTTCAACAGGTCGAGTTCCACGAAACTTGGATTGCTTGCCTGTCTGAGAAACACCTCCTCTCGTTGGAGAAATGCCCGAGTAATTATTTTGTTTTGATTCTTTACACTGGCTTCGACTGCCTTTTTTACCTACTAGGATTGGCTTCATTTGTTTTGAGCTCTTTAGGATGGTTCAGTTTTCGAGGTAAGCAACGGTCGTATTTTTTACCGTTGATTTTATTTTGCTTAGTCGAATTTGAATTTCTGTGATGGTTCGTTTACCGAGACGGTTAATGGTCAGATTTTTCACCCGCCTATAAATAGGACCGAAGGGGAGGGTAACTTTACTTGCTTCGGTTTTAAGCTTTCTGTGATAGCTTGTTGCTGACGCTTTTTGCCTGCTTCGCAAGTTTTAGCTTTTCAGCTCGCCCTTCATTTCGGTCACAAGTAAGTTGGCTTTCTAAGTTTCTTAGCTAATTTGCTTTGTTTGGTGTTCTATTTTGGTTTATTTGCTTCGTTTGCTTATCGCTATTTTTGCCTTTTGTAGCGGCTCGTACAAAGCAGACAGCTCGTTTGATTGGGGCTTCTGACTCTGAGGGAGAGGGTTCTCATAGCCCTGCCAACATGACAGAGGACGAAGTTGCTGCATTTGCTGCACACCTTGAGGAGGTGATGACAATATGGAAGCTGAGCCAAAAGGCAAGGCCGTCGCAGATGAGGGTGAGAATTCTGATGACGGGGAAGATGATGGCGATGCTGAGTCCCTGGCTGATGAAGCCATTGAGGATGTTGAGGTGGATGTGTCAGACCTGGTTGATCCGAAGAAGCAGCCTCGCACCACTGTTTTTGGAAAGTCTTTCGTGAGTGATGCTTTGATTAAGTTTCATGAGGAGAAAGGCTATTTCCCCGTTGGACATGGCCGAGCCCCTGGCAACGAAGTTACTCCCGTTCCTCAGTCGGACGAGGCTGTTGTTTTCCGAGGCTTTTTCACTGCTAGGCTTCGGATGCCAATTCACAAAATTATTGTAGAGATGCTTGGGAGATTTGGAATTCAACTTTATCATCTTACTCCCAATGGCATCACCCATTTGCTTTGGTTCTTTTGGGCAATTAAGACCAATGGTTCTGATGTTGATGTCGATGGTTTCGTCCGCTACTTTGAGGGCCATCGCCAAACGAAGGTCATTGAGACTGACGGTATTGTGTATGAGCCTGATTATGGTAGCATCAGCTTCTGCGCCTGCCATCATCTTACTGACCTAGAGAAGGTAGAGCTTACCTTCAGTTAGAAGAATGCTTGGGACCGAAACTGGAGCAAGTAATGGCTGTACGTGAAGGTTCCTTCGGTGGAGAGAATTTTGGAGGATGGCATGAAGCAAATAAGCTTTCCTTTGCATGGCCAAGTCCTTTCGAGTAATTTCATTTCTTGCCCTCCTTTCAATCCGAAGGTGCCTACCTACAGTCGTTGCGAGTCGGCTTTTTTCAAGGCAAGTCGTATCAGTAGCAGCCGCGACCTTATCGAGGAGGGCCTTGGCATGGGCGTGAATTTTCTTTCGGCTAGCTGGAAGCCGTTTGCAGTCGACGTGAGGTCGTACCGGGGGATTTCCCATGTATGCTTCTCTCATTTTGGGGCAAAGAAGCCCCCACATATGTCCGATTATGCCTTCATTCAGTCCATCGAGCTGATGGCTGAAATAATTCTTGAAAAATA
Source organism: Alloteropsis semialata (assembly GCA_004135705.1). Taxonomy (NCBI): domain Eukaryota; kingdom Viridiplantae; phylum Streptophyta; class Magnoliopsida; order Poales; family Poaceae; genus Alloteropsis; species Alloteropsis semialata. The sequence goes on along the minus strand of CM014272.1, from coordinate 43,011,122 downwards.
TACATCGAAGGAGCATGATAGCTGCGTTGCTCTATTGGGCGATCATTGTTTTAATAGGGTTTTTGAGGAAATGAAAGTCAGTTATCCTCAACGTGTTGCTCCTCCCAAACCTGGCAAGAAGCTTACGGCTTCTGATCACCCGAGCACACAGCCGCTTCCGAAGACAACCCGTGGCTGTGGGAGAAAGGGTCGTGGCGGCGGTCGTGGCGTTGGTGGTGGTTCTGATGAGGGCGGGGACGAAGGTGGTGGTAGCAGCGCCATAGCCCCTTCTGGTCGTGGAGGTCAGGCGAGGACTCGTGGCACAAAGCCATCCCGACTAAGAAGCGTGCGTCCACCACCGCGCTCGAAGCTTCGAAGCGGCAGCAGTTGAGCGGGGCCTTGCCTGTTACACCCATTTCAAGTGCGCCTCCGCCGCCGTTGGCTTCGACTACTCCTTCTACTGTTGATGCTGTTCCAACTTCTGCCACTTTGGCAGTGCCTTCTTCCGTTGCACCTGCTGCCCCTGCTGTTTCAGCTTCTGCTACTCTGGCAGCGCCTTCTTCTGTTGCGCCTGCTTCGGCTTCGGCTGCTATCTCTGTACTCCTATAACATACGAAATTCTGTCTTTTTCGTGGTGCGATAATCGCTTTGTCCTTTGCCCGTCGTCCTCCCTTTCGTCCGCCCGCAGCCATCCTTTCTCACCCGCAAACACCCGCCCGCAATTCGCTCACGCGCCCCTTTCGTCCGTCCGCTGATCGCTCTCACTCTCCAAAAATCCCTCTCCCAAAATCGCTCTCTCCCTCTCCCTTCGCTGCCATCTGCCACCGCCACCACCGCCCGCCGCAAGTACCCTATCTTTCGCTCGATTGGGGTTTTCCCCAGCTGGTTGCCAAGCCGCCGCCGCTGCAAGAGGAAGGAGAGGAGGGGGGAGGACCCCATTGACCGACACCCGCCGCTCGCCGTCTCTCCGCGCTGCCTCCGCCTGCGCCCGCACCGTGTACCCGGGCCCCCGCTGGTGCCGGCCTCCTCCGTGTAGACCCGCCAGCGTCGATGAAGAAGGCGGCGGTGCCGATTCTCGTCCATCTACACGATCCCCATCACCGCTCTACCCCATCCCCAGCTAGAGCGAAACGTGGCGGCGGCGGCGGGGGCACACGCCTACGAAGGAGGAGCCAGACGCGGCGGTCACCCACGCCTCCGCCAACACTACAGTGCACCTAGGAAGCTCGCCTTGCTTGATCTCCTCCTTCCCCACGCAGTTCAATGTCCCAGATTTCCGCGTCGGCACCCTCAACTCCCTCCCTCCTTGCCCTCAGCGACGACCTTGTCAAGGTGAGCTGCCATGCCACTTCGATTCGATTGCATCTCCACCTCTTACGTTGCTGCCCCAAGAAATTGTGGAGTCTAGGGTTCGATTTGATGTGACTCTGTCCTGCCTCACCTCCGCAGTCCAATGTGTTCGTCGAGGGTGTGTCGCACAAGATCCGGAGGCAGATCGAGGACCTCAAGCGCGCCGGAGGGGCCGAGAGTGGGGCCCTCACCGTCGATGGCATCCCAGTCGACACTTGCCTCACCAGGTCGGTTGCTAGAAGCCTAGAACTGCCTACTATACTGTCCAGCACGCTGATCGGATTGGATGTTTTGTTCATCCTGTATCTCAAAAGCTTGCTTGGGTTGTGCGTGCAGGTTTATGTAGGATGAGGGCAAGTACCCCGCAATGTCACCACTCAATCAGTTTCTCGGCAGCATCCAGTCTCAGGTCGACAAAATTGAGGATGACATGATGGTTTGTGTCTCATACACAACTCTGCACATCTGTTTCTAAATGGTCGAAACTGATGCCAGGTCACAATGCATAGTGTTGCATATTGTAAAAAAAGAAAAATTCAAACTCATAGGTGCTTTTACCAGAGTATTCTGGGGGTTTCCGTGTATCCCCTAGGTGCCTATATTATTGAATACTTAGAAATTTATCACATACTACAAACAGTATGCAGTATGTGATTCCTTCGTTAATTTGCTTTGTCGAATTCAGTAATACTTTGGCAGAATTCGGTAATATTGTTTTGTATTCGCTTGATTTATAAATATCCATGGCTCTATGCACGTCCTGTCACTTATATTTGGTGTTTTCATTAAATGTGTTTACCTCTTAAAATTTTATCATGATCTCACTATTATTCTTTTAATTGCCACATTCCTAGCTGCTAGGAGTAAAGCATGTTTAATGGTTCCTTTTTTTGGCAGAATTTACTGAATGTTGAATTGTCAGCACTTTTGAGTTATCTCCGAACATCTGGGAATGCACCAATATGGGCATTGTCGTCATACCTCCATCAGTGAAATAGTAGATGGTCTGTGCGTGTACTCCTGCTCCTTTCTCTTTGGCTGCAGTTACCTGTTTTTAGCTCCTATCTTAACTTGTATTGTTTTGGGAGACGATGTTCAGAACATGGGTGATATGAACACTTTTATTGGAATTCTTCATGCATTAATCTGTTTGTAATCTGAATTTTCTACAGCATGGTTAGTAAGAAAACTAAATTTTTATCAATTCTGCAGGCTGTGAAGTTGGCCACATGTATCCATATGATGGGAGACTGGTTGCTAATTAGCTTGAGCCTCTTAGAATGCTGTTGTTGTTTTTAGCTGCCGGTAATATAGTTGTTTCCACTGCCACCAGGTTAGTACGTTCTCTAATATGTTCTGAAAGTGCGTCTTTGAATTGAATCGAATCCATTTGCATCTTTGTTCAAGTTATGCGGACAGAACTTTAGACATTACTTCAGAAGGGTGCCCTTTTGATATGAGTCAATTCCTATGGGACATTGTGTCGTTATTTAAGAGAAAATGGAATTATTCACAATACATTTTTGAGCTGTTCTTTAAGACAAAGATATGTTTTATTTTTTTGTTGTCTCTGGCCCTATGAGTTTGTCATCCCTATAATAATATGTTAGTCCCATTCTCTGCTACCATGATTCCTTTGCCAGCCACTTCAAAAAATAAATAAATGAATGCATAAATGGCACCGATCAAGACTATGATGCATCTGCTATCCGAAACCCGACAATATGTGTGTTTTAACCTTGTGCATCTACTTTATGGAATCTCACAACAAGTCTATAATTACTAGATGATTTAATATTTTAGAAAATAAAAATAGCCCACATGTTGAGCCCAGTGAATCTGGTGTCCGCAAAATCAAGTGTTGTGATAAATCCTTGGTGAGTGCAATTTGGAGTAATGAGGAGAAGAAGGCACTTCTAATTTTCAGAGATGTATAATCGAATGTTTTCTTAAGAACTTGGCTATTTAAATTTCCATGGATATAGATGCCCTAATTCTACTTTCTTTCATGAATGCAGTAATGCATATTTTCAGTGTATGCATTGCAAATTAACTTGGAAAATAATATCACATTCGCTGAGCTCTAAGACTAATCATTTGCTTGGAATTGAGTCATAAACATAGTGATATCGGTTGCAATCTTCTCCCATGCACATTCTCTGACATGGTTTATGCTGTTATCATACAAAGGGTATGTCTTGTTTCATGCCAGTTTGGTTTTATTGCTTCTATTTTTCCACTTTATATAACCTGACAAATTACACGTGCCTGTCGCACATGCGTCTATGCTAGATCAGAATGATTTTATGGGATCGTGAAGGCGAAGGTCGTGAAGATCAGGTTCGAGGATGTCTGGGCTATGATCTTTAGGCGCACTCACGAGTTTCTCGAGGTGAGTGCTCCCAGCTCCCTGTGACGGTTCTTCTGGCTGTGCATTTCCAACTACAATATTGGCATTCACAATTATGTCAATGTGTTTTCCTGGGTAAGACATGTAGACGCGTAGTAAATTAGGTTGTGTTGCATGATGTAAAGGTGCTTAGTTATGTCAGATGCTGCTGTAAATTTTGTTTCCTGAGCTGGTAGGAAAATTGATTCCACAGACGAGTAAATACTAATTAAGAAAAGCAGTTCACATCAACTGCTTCTGGATGAGTGCTGATTTCTTCTGTTTTTTTTACCAAAAGACATTGTTTGTTTACTCTACTGTTATGTATTAAAACACACATTAACTTTATTGGTAGATAATGTGCTCTATTGTTCTGTATTTCACCTAGAGAATTATAGATTTTTATAGTCCCTTTATAACCTTAGAAATTCCACCGATCTAATTACCTAAAGAAATTAATATAGCACTAAGGAGCTGCAACATGGTGCAGCAGCAGCAGTTGGGTGCTTTGTTCTCAGTTCAGTTTAGCTCAGCAGGCAGAGTACAGCTGAGTTTGTGACTAGAATGGTGAGGATTTAAAATTTTAAGGTCGAGCGATGAATGGAGTTTATTAGTTTTAGTTGGCTTGTGTAGGACTATAGGTGGTATTGGTAAGGTTTCACCATAGGCTTGAAATTAATGTCCAAAAAGTCTAGCAAACAGCTGGCCTTCAGATTTTATTAGATCACCAGCAGCCAAGAGGTGTTGCCCAGCTATGGGCAGAATCAAAATCAAATGCCGCCCTGTATCCTTCAGTTATCATCCATGTGAATTTTAGTTAGTTTTCATCAGTGTAAGATACTTTTTGCAATTTAGCTATTCTATGGGAGCCTTACAGAATTAGTCATGTAATTATACTTTTTCAGATTTAGAAAGAATCGGTAAATGCACAATGCTCATGTTCTGTTTGTGATTTGCAACCTGACCTCTCATAGTCACTTAATTGTTTTGAAGTACCTAACGTGCTGAATGTCTTTTTTCGAAGTTCAGCGAGGAGGCGGCCTTAAGCATGTCGGCTGTGTCATGGAGGCACGTGGGAGGGACCTCATCAACGGCGCATACAAGGATGCCACCAAAAGCTTCCCTGACATCTATAAATTCTTCAAAGAGAATTCGGAGGTGACTCACAAAATGTGCCTCCTTTATTTGCTTCATTGCTTCTTACTGTTTGCAAATTGACCTCACTGTCTAGGTGGAGGTGAAGGCCACGAGTGCTGCGGCTGCGGCACAACCTGCGGCAATAGTGGGAAGGAGGAGCTGGTGGACAAGGCTAAGGCCTGGATCATTGGCAGCAAAAAGGTTACAAATCATGGATGTTTGACATTTGTGGCTAAATAGTCCAATTTGTCTTGTACCCTGAGTCCTTGTATCAGCACAATCATTATTGGTGGTTGTACTGTTTGACATACTGTAGAGTCCTTTTTGTGCTATTATTTGGTGCTATTTGTAGACAGTTGATGATAACCTGAGTCCTTGAGGCCTTTTCGATTAATCCATTCCCCAAGGGGATTGAGGGGGCAAAATCTATGTTTTTTCGTGCGAAACTTATGGTGTTCTAATTTTTTGTTTTCCTCCCGTAGCAACACACGGGCACGAACCTAGTAGACCTTAATTTTGGAGGTTAGTTGTTTATGTTGTCTTTTGTCTCTTTAGGTTGTTTTTGCTAACTTGTGTTTGTTTTTCTCTAGTGAAATTGCCTACTGGTCCTTTCCTCTGGGTTCGTATCCCGGGGTGTGTTGATGATGAAGAAGATGAAGTGAGCTATAGCCGCCTTCTGAGGGAAGACGAAACTAAGGATTTAGCTTCTACAGACCTTGAAGTTTCATTGTCCCAAGTCATGCCTTCTTCTCTTGATGTTCTTGCGAAGGCGGCGGCTAAGTCTCCTCTTGAGACTGCTCGGGAGGATGTTGAGCATCTTAAGCCTGCTGCCGAAGCTGGCGAGCGTTCGGGTGATGTGCATGCGGCTGCCGCCTCACCTATTGTTCCTATTCATGGAGTGGAAGCTGAACCCTTTACCAGCCCGACCAAAGTTGCTTCCGGGCCTGTCCACGCGGAAGGTAATTACTTGTTTTACCTTCGTATTGGTTTTCTTAGTTTGAATTTTTGGCAAAAAACACTAAGTGGTTATGTGATGCATTTCAGGCACCGCTAATGTTCGCGTTGATTCCTTTGTTAATCGCCTTCGTCGAGATGGGCTTCGTTCTATAAATGATGTCCCTGATTTTTCTCCAGATGGTATTATTTGCTATCTCTTGTTTTTCCTCTGCCATGATCCTTTTGACTTCATTACTAATTATAATGTTTTTGTAGAGTTTGAGAATCGTGTGAAGAATTTTGACTTTGATGTCGTTGTTGGGTCGTGCATCACTGGCAACATGATGGTAACTGATGTTTCCTTTGACCTTGTGTTTCTGTTTTATTTTCGGCTTCGATTGAGTTATTGCCTTTGTTTTCAGTCAATGATTTCGCTTCACGAGATCTGTGCGCGCCTTCCGGTTCGTCTCAATGATATTGAGAGCGAGAGGGCCGAATTGGAGGCTTTGCGGAAGGAGAGCGAAAAATGGGCTTCTGAGCAAGCTAATGTTGCCAGATTCAAGGAGTCTCTTGAGGCTGAAAGGAACAGCTTCGTATTCAGCATGAAAGTTCTCACACAGAGATTTCTTCGCTTAAGGACAAAGTGGCTTCTCTTGATGCTGAGCAAACTCGCAATATCGAGACCATCGAAGGACTTCGTACCAAGATAGCTGAGGATGCCACTTTGGTCCACGATTTGAAGAATCAGATAAAAAGTTTGGAAGGTGCGAAGGAGAAGTTTTCTGCTGACACTGAAAAGTATAAGAAAGACCTTCTTGTGGCAGTCGATATGAAGAACTCTCTGAGTGACGAAGCTAATAGGCTCAGGGCTGCTGTTAAGAAGCTTCGTTCCGAGAAGGAGAAGATGGAAGAAGAGATCTATTGTCATGGTTCGCGAGCTTATCGCGGATATGAATTGGCTCTCAAGCAGTATGGTGCAGAGCCGATTCCTTTTCCGAACCAAGACTTTAGCTTCGAGAAGCTTTTTGACGGGCTTGACGACGAGTTCAAGTTCCTTCCGGACGTTTTGTCCAAGGTTGGGGACTATGCTGCTCGTACATGCATAACAAATGCCTTGAACATGCTTTCGGATATGAGTTGTTCTCACAACAAGAATTTTCTGAGGAGAGAGTATCAATTCCCTGCTGCTCTTAATCCCGATCAGGATGATTTGTTCAGCGAAGCTGTTGTTGCTAGTCGTGGCATATTCTTGAGGAAGTTCTAGGCCATTATTGGTCGAGAATGCGCACGTCGCACGACTCATGATCGACTTGCCAATGTTAGCTTCGTTTGTCATGTTCTTGTATTTGTTTGTTTTTCCAACGAAGCTTGCTGTTATTTTCTTCTGATAGCTCATTTTGTCTCAGGCTAAGGAGTTGTTCGCGATCGAGATGCAGCAGAAAGCTGAAGCCGATGCTGCCGCTACCGCTGGGGCTTCCACCTCAAGAGCTGGAGCCGAAGCTGGCCAGGGTGAAGCTGGAGCCGGGGCATCTGATGCTGATCCGAAGGTTTAGCTTCGTCAGATCCAATGACTTTTGAGATTTTGTTGAGAGATTTTAAACTTGTAAATTTGTATATATTCAGATCCCTGATGAGGGAGATGTTCTTGAACTTGCTCCGTTGGCCATGCGGGATGGTCCCCTTTGCGTTTCTGGCTTTGCATGGGAGGAATATCAGTGGCGTTATCATCATTCAAATCTCGGTGATTTTTGGGAGTTCTGCCATGAGTTCTATCGTCATAACGAATTTGATGTTTTTGACTTTTTTACTTCGTTCATCGCTCAGCGCTCGCAGCGCGTCGAGCTTGCTAGGAGGAGGAATGCCGAAGCTGCCCATTTTTTTCCTGTGAAAATTGAGCCAGATAGCCTTAGCGCTGGTGTTGAGGAGATTGCTTATATTTTTAATGCCTCTAGATTTAGGAGATCTGGCCAGCAATTTGATGGCTATGTCTTTGAGATGTTTTGATCATCTCTTTATGAATAATCTGTTGTAATTGACTTGAGATGGTGTATCCGGATTGTTAGTGTATGAATGAATGGAAACTCGATTTGCCTTCGTTTTCGAGAGAAACGCCTCCTCCCCCCGAAGCGAGTTTTTGTTCGTTCATACGCTCTACTATTTATTTTGCCTGGTACGAAGCTATTGCTTAAGATGTGATTATAGTGGGGCACGATGTGCTCTTTTTGAATTCCCTTGGGAATGATTTTGTTTTGGATTACAGATGGGCTCAGCCAGCCAATTGCTTTGTCATTGTTCGGTTCGAAGCCCCTTTTGCTCTTTAGGTAAGCATTTTATACAAAGTGATTGTTATTTGAGCCGAAGCCCCTTTTACCCTTGGAGTAAGCAATTTATACAAAGTGATTGTTATTTGAGCCGAAGCTCCTTTTACCACTTAGAGTAAGCGTTTTGTGCAAAATAAATGTTTAAATGAGCCGAAGCCCCTTTTACTCCTTGGAGTAAGCAATTTTAAACAAAAGGATGTTATGAGCCGAAGCCCCTTTTACTACTTAGAGTAAGCGTTTTTAGATCTAAATTGGCCTTACCTTTTTGGTAGGGTCAATTTAGTTCTACTTGTGTTGTCGAATACCAACGATTTGGTCGAAGCCAATCGCTTTCGATGCAATTTTTTGGGGAATATCTCGTTCATATATTTGCACGAGTTACATTTAGCGCCGTCTCGTTAAAAACCTCACCCCTTGGTTGGGGTTCCCCTGTGAGGAAAAGAGTACGGGCTTTTTTGAAAGAGAAAAATCTACTATACTAATTGACTTCGTTTATAGATTACAAATCCAGTTTTTACAATTTTTCACAGGTAGTACCTTCGCAAGCTGTCCGCATTCAATGAATGCGGCAGCTCATTGCCTTCTTCATCGCCTAAGCGAAATGATCCAGGCCTGTTGGTTTTGAGAACTAGGAATGGACCTTCCCACTTGTTTTGTAGCTTTCCTGATGGCGTGTTTGGATTTTTTCTTAGGACCTAGTCGCCTACTTTGATGTCTTTCCTTATCATCTTTTTGTCCTGCCACTTCTTTGTTTCAGCTTGATATTTGGAGATGTTCTTGGCTGCCTGCAGCCTGTCGATTTCGATAAGGTCTTTGTCGACAGCTTCACTATCTTTTGGAGCTTCCTTTTGGGTGCGAAGCCCTTCATGAAGTATTTCCTCTGGACATACTGCTTCTTCACCATATAGCAGTTTGAAAGGAGTGAATTGGGTTGCCCTTGAAGTGGAAGTGTTGTGAGCCCAAATCACCTTCGGTAGCTCTTCCACCCATTTGCCTTTTTTCTTACAGTTTGCTAGGCACTTTCTGATGGCAGTAAAGATTAAGCCATTTGCTCTTTCAACTGTCCCATTGGTTTGCGGATGATACACTGATGTAAATTTTGCCTTCGTTCCAATTGACATGCAATATTGTCTGAATTCGTCACAATCGAACTGCTTCCCTTTATCCACTGTGATTTGTCTTGGGACTCCGAATCTGCATACTATTTGTTGCCAGAAAAACTTGACTACCGCTTTTGCCGTGATGTTAGCCAATGGCCTGGCTTTGATCCATTTGGTGAAGTACTTCACTGCTACTATGGCATATTTGAGATTTCCTTGAGCTGTTAGAAGCGGGCCAACCAGATCTATGCCCCATCTCTGCAATGGCCAAGTAGGAGTTATCAATTGTGATGGCTCCGAAGGAGATTTTTAGGTTGTTGCACATTTTTGGCATTGATTGCAGGTCTTGACTGTGTTTGTTGCATCATTGATGATTGTAGGCCAATAGAATCCTTGTCTCATTGCCTTCCCCACAATTGCTCTTGCCCCAAAGTGAGCTCCGCATAAGTCTCTATGTATCTCTTGGATTAGCTCATTGCCTTCGTTGTAAGATATGCAACGAAGCCAAGGGGCTACCACCCCCTTTTTGTACAAGACATCATCAATTATTTGGTAGCACCTTGCTCTTTGCTGTATGGATTTTAGATCATCTTCATCAGTGGGCTCATAGAATCCTCGAAGGTAAGCCATTATTGGCGATCGCCAATCTTCTGAACTTATTGCGTTGATTAGCCTTGGCTGTTCATCTGTGTCCTTTATCGATGATGTTGTTAGTGTTTGGAAAAATACATCTGGTGGAAGCTTGTCCCCTTTTGCAGCTGCCTTAGCCAGTGCATCTGCTTCTTCATTTTTTCCCTTGGTATATATTCTATTGTAAAGCCTTTGAATTTTTTCTCCATTGATCTCACTATACATAAGTATTTGATGAGTTCGGGTTGCTTCGCAATACTCTCTTTTTCGATGTGGTCTCCTACCACCTTCAAATCTGTTTTCACAATGAATCGTTGAGCACCCAATGCCTTTGCTTTCCTGAGCCCCAATAATACGGCTTCGTACTCAGCAACGTTATTACTGCTTCTGTCGCTGTTTCTGCAGAACTCTAAGTTCGCTGCATATCTCATTTTTGTGCCCAAAGGCGATTGCACAATTGTTACGATGCCAGCTCCTTTGTCCCCCCAAGCACCATCGCAGTGTATCAACCAGCTTTCCTCTCTGGTCAGATTTTCCGCCAAAGGCGATGTCCATTCTACTATGAAATCACCCAAGACTTGAGATTCGATTGCTGTTCTTCGTTCGAAATCAACTACATATTCCGACAGCTCTGCAGCCCATTTGCGTATCCTTACCAAGGCTTCTTTGTTGCTCAGGAGCACTTTAATTGGTTGGTCAGTTAGCACTTTGATGTTGTGCCCCTCTGTTGGCGGTTCTTAATGACAGATTATTATTGCCAACAAAGATATAAAAAGTGTTAAAACAAATAGACATAGGGTGATTTACTAATGAATTCCACGAGTTTTGGTGTGTATGTGCTTACAGGAATAAAGTGGAGCAAGGAAGGCTAAAGTGGGCCCAGGGCCAGGTCGCCCGACCTACCCTGGTCGGCCGACCTGGAACCAGGCCCAATGAGGTCCAGCCTTAGCTCAACAGTAAAAGCACACTTAGGAGTGATCATGAACGTTGAGATCAAGTCGGTGCGAATAAAGAGATGGGATTGGGCCACGTGGCAATCACATGGATTCATGGGCCCACATCCCCAACTAAACTGACACATCTTCACCATTACCCACCGGAAACCGATCAAAGGACCCACTGGGAAGTGACCCTGACAGAGTGAGGCCGACGGGCCACAGCCCTGGGTCGGCCGACCTAGCCAGGTCGGCCGACCTGGCCGCGCGTCCAAACCGCCACCGCCTTCAGGAGCAACTGTAAACCGTCTCCAGGAGTTCATCTGTGCCGTGCATCATCAAGGACGGTGCATCGGATGGTCGGCCGATCCCCCCTAGTCGGCCGACCTGGGCCCACCTCCGGACCGCCTCAACCGCTGCACACCGACTCTAAACCGCCTCTCCAAGCTATAAATAGCTGGACTCGGGGCAGGGCTAATCATCATCGAGCAGAAGTGAAGATCCAAGGCGAAGCCCTCCTCATATCCAGAGTAGAAATAGGGAGAGAGTGAGGGAGAGTCTGGAGGAGTCCCGTCCTGTCGGCGACCCTCCACCTGTACCTCGACGGATGCGAGCTACTCAGTAAGTATCCGGGATTCAACTAGTAATTAAGTCTGAGTTATAGATAAGTTAAGTTCTCTATTGTGCTTGTGGATTCGTTGCTTTATTTATAAAGTATTCTAATCTTTGATCAAGGTTAGGATAGCTGATATTATCTTAGGCGTGGTGCTTAGGTGTATATCTGCCCTCGTTTGCCTCGTAGCCCCACGGATTAGTAGAGGTAGGCGGCAGGTGGTGACAGCCCTGTCCGTCCTTTGTAATCCTCCACGTACGGGTACGGCGTAGAGCTGTTGGCCGGCAATTTCCTAGAGGCCTAGGATACCCTGGTGCCTAAAGCAAGCATAGGAGAATTCTCTTAACTATAATCAGAGCCTTAGTGCTAAGTTATCCTCTCTACCCAGCCTTTATATACACTCGATCGATCCGGCTCAGCTTTAGTGATTAGATACTCGTTTACATTCCTCGTGGATTCGATACCTGGTTTACTCACGGGTGAAAGCTACTTCGACAGCCGTGCGCTTGCGGACTTTCTGTTTGCCACCGCTGGTGTCAACAAGCTTTCTGGCGCCGTTGCCGGGGAACGGTAGCAGTTATCTAAGATCTAAGGTTGCCCGTATATCTTTTATTTTATATTTCTTTTTTATTTCCTTTTTATCAACCATGAATTCCACCCAAATTCATGAGTTCTCTGCTCCAAAGGGCGAATTATTGGAGCCGCACCCCTCGACAAATCCTATTTTAACCGATAGCTATGAGCTTCGCCCTGCCTTCATAGCTATGGTCCAGGACAAATCCTTCTCAGGAAGTGATGGTGAAAACCCATACCGTCACTTGCACGAATTTTAGTTGCTTTGCTCGTGTCTGGTCATATCAGGCATGACGCAGGCAACGATTAGATGGAAACTCTTCCCGTTCTCTTTCAAAGAGAAAGCGAGAAAGTGGTACGATCACACCGTTGCGCTAACGAACGGTGAATGGGAAAAGTTACGGGACAAGTTTTGTCTTGAATACTTCCCTGTTCACCGGATCTGTGCACTGCGGAAGGAGATTATTAACTTCCAGCAACAAGAGAAGAAAATGATTGCCAAAGCATGGGACCGGTTCCAGGACTCATGTCTGACCGGAACAGATCTAGGCATCCCAGACTACATGCTCATGCAGCATTTTTGGTCTGGGTTGAATAGTGAAGCCGCCCGGTACATAGACACTGCAGCCGGAGGCTCATTCCTACACATAACCCCGGCCAAAGCACAAGAAGTCCTAGCAGCCATCCGGGAAAACTCCCCTGCCGACGCGACCGAAACTGAGCAAGAAGACTCCCAGGTGGAACTTATAGACTTGCCCAGTCCAGTTCCTGAGACCTCATCCGTTGTGGAAGAGGAAACTCAACCCCACGGATTGCCATTTGAGTTCAAGGAAGATCTTTTTGAAGACTTCGGGAATACCTCGAACTACACAATACAGAAAAAGCCTACGGTAAAGACCCCCTCCATTTATATGGAGACAGAATTCCTAGACGAAACTGTGAGGGAGCTCATTCCCATCCTAAACACGGAATGGTCAAACGAATCTGAGTCTTCTTCCGAAGTCATTCGGATTAACTCACCTTCGCAGACTATTCGCGGTTTCGTAAGCAAGGTGGCCGTAGACATTCTGTACAACCCGACTGTTGGGGCAAACATCATGTCCAGTTCTTTCGCTTACGTCCTTGGACGTCGTAAAAAGATGGCCCCAACGTCAAAACTTCTTAGAACACCCTCAGGTCAAATTCTCGAGAGTCTCAGCATAGTACGAGATTTTCTCCTAGTTCACCATGGGATTGAAATGGCTTTGGACTTTTACGTCTTTGAGACATTAGATTTCGACCTCCTGGTAGGACACCCTGTCGAGGGCCTCTTTCAAGATGTAACCTCGGAAGGAAACCTCCTAGCCAAAATAGGAAGAAATCTTCTCACCATACCTTTAGCCAGGGTTAAGAATTCCATAGTTGAACCTTTGGTAGGACCTAACCCAGCTGAGGAAGTGAAATCTCTGCAACCTAGCGACCCATTTGAGTCATTTCTCGAAGAACATGTCCACGACTTTATAGAAGAAGAGGATGACGCTTCTGAGCCGCTTGAAACTGAGGAGCCACCTAAGACACGTAGAGCTAAAACTCTTGCCCGCTAGCCTTCGTTATGTCTTTCTAAATGAAGACAGGGACACCCCTGTCATCATTAGTGACAAGCTATCGCAGGACGAGAGTAATAGACTCGTAAAGGCGCTCGAGAAACACCGCTCGACGTTCGGGTACTCCCTCAAGGATTTGAAGGGAGTAAGCCCTGCACTCTGTACCCATCGCATTCCAATAGATCCAACTTCTACACCTTCTAGGGAGCCTCAGCGTAGGCTAAACAATGCGATGAGGGAAGTCATGAAGAAGGAAGTTTTAAAACTTCCGCACGCCGGGATCATTTATCCCATCCCTCATAGTGAATGGGTCAGCCCTGTCCAAGTAGTGCCCAAGAAGGGAGGTATGACCGTCGTAAGTAAGGAGAAAAACGAGCTGATTCCTCAGCGTACCATTACTGGGTGGCGGATGTGCATTGATTATCGCCGACTCAACAAGGCGATAATGAAGGATCACTTTCCGCTCCCTTTCATCGATGAGATGTTGGAGAGACTCGCAAACCACTCCTTTTGTTTCCTTGATGGGTATTCCGGCTACCATCAGATTCCCATCCACCCCGATGATCAAGATAAGACCACCTTCACCTGCCCCTATGGGACGTATGCATACCGCAGAATGTCGTTCGGGTTATGCAATGCACCAGCATCGTTCCAAAGGTGTATGATGTCTATCTTCTCAGACATGATAGAAGGGATTATGAAAGTTTTCATGGATGATTTTTCAGTCTACGAAAAGACTTTCGACCATTATCTGCAGAACCTAGATAGGGTGCTACAAAGATGCCGAGACAAGGACCTGGTGCTAAATTGGAAAAAGTGCCATTTCATGGTCCGAGAGGGTATAATGCTAGGACACTTGGTGTCCGAAAGAGGAATAGAGGTGGATAGAGCAAAAATAAAAGTCATAGAAAAGCTTCCACCTCCCACCAATGTTAAAGGGATCTGTAGCTTCTTAGGTCATGCGGGGTTTTACCGGCGCTTTATCAGAGATTTTTCTCAGATAGCCAGGCCCCTCACTAGCCTTTTAGCCAAGGACGTGCCCTTTGACTTCGATGATGAGTGTTTACACGCCTTCACCATTTTAAAGAACGCTCTCATCTCAGCACCAGTCATTCAACCCCCTGACTGGACGCTACCCTTTGAGATAATGTGTGATGCCAGTGATTATGCTGTTGGTGCTGTCCTTGGATAGACCATAAATAAGAATCATCATGCTATCTCATATGCTAGTAAAACTTTGACAGGAGCTCAACTTAACTATGCTACCACTGAAAAAGAGCTCTTGGCAGTAGTTTTTGCTATAGACAAGTTTA
>CM014272.1:42967810-42995263 GCA_004135705.1 Alloteropsis semialata | reverse complement strand
GTTTTACTGTCAAATTAGCGTCTTGCCAATTTTGATCGTCAACATATGCCCCCCAGTTTTTGGTAAAACTTTCGTACTAGAAAACATATTAGAACGAAAAAATACACCTGAGGGTGATGCTAAACAAAATTCATCAGCCTTTTCACTCTAAGGACGATATTCAACAATATCAGCCATATTAACTAAGCTTCCTACCAAACACTCAAATAATACTTCTTAAAATACCTCCCATTCAGAGCCCTTGGAAGCCGCTGACCTTGCAAAGTCTCCACCATATAAGAATTACCGAACATCACCTTAATCACCTTGTATGCCCCTTCCCAACTTGTGGACCATTTACCAAACTTGTTGCTCTTCGATCCTATTGGTAGAATTGTCTTCCAAACCAAGTCACCAACTTGAAAAGATTTTCTTTTATTTTATTATTGTAGGCCTTAGCAACTCAGATTTTGTCCTTCTCAATCTCCTTCAAAGCCTTCAAATGCTTGTTGGTCAACTTATCAATGTTGTCCATCATCAAATCAAGATAATCCACAACACTAAGATCATTTTGCTTGGCTATCCTGTATGCACTCAAATTTACCTCAACAGGTAAAACAACTTCTTGACCATATACAAGCTCAAAAGGAGTGAGTTTAGTAGCACTTTGTCTAGATATGCGATGAGCTCACAAAGCCTCAGATAAAACCTCATGCCACCTTCTAGGATTTTCCTCTATCTTTTTTTAACGAGCTTAATCAAAATTTTATTACTAGACTCGGCTTGACCATTAGCCTGAGCATAGTATGGAGATGAATTGAGCAATCTAATTCCATACATCTCAACAAACTCACAAACTTCTTTCGATATAAAGGCAGTACCTTGATAAGTAGTCAAAGTTTGTGGAATACCAAATTTATGGATAATATGCTCAGTAATAAATCCAATTACCTCTCGATACATCATATTCTTCAAAGGAATAGCTTTGGTCCACTTTGTAAAATAATCAATAGCCGCTAACACGAACCGATGTCCCTTTGATGAAGGAGGATAAATCTATCCAAAAAAGTCTAATCCCCATCCTCAAAAAGGCCAAGGCTTAATAATATGATATAATAATGCTACTAGAACCATCTGAATATTTCCAAACCTTTGGCACTCCTCACAACCTTTGTAGTACCGAAAACAATCTGCTATCATATTAGGCCAATAAAAACAAGCATTCCTCAAAAGCCACTTCATCTTAGGAGCCGATTGATGTGTACCACAAATCCCTTCATGGGCCTCATCCATAGCAACCTTAGCTTGATTAGAATCCTGACATTTCAATGATAAATCTTTAGCTGTCCGATGATACAATTCACCATCAACCAAAGTAAATTTAAATGCCCATCGTCAAACTTTTCTGTTACACTTTTAACTAGGATTCTGCAAATAGTCAATAATGGGTGTTCTCCAATCAGCAACCCTGTCTTTAGCAATTTTAGAATGCTCACAGCCAAAGCACTCCTGTCAGCAGGTTAACCGGTGCCACCGGTTTAAAAGTCAGTACCACCGGAAAATCCGGTCCCACAGTAATCTGAATCCGGTGCCACCGGTATTCCCTGGGCTGAAACCTCGGCTATACAAAGTGTCGGCTTTTTCATGAAAATTTCTCTTCTGAACATCATAGCCAGACGCTTGCTGAGCTAGAGCATTCACCCTTGGATTCTCATCTCGTGACAAATGACATATGGTAAATTCATCAAAATGAGCAATCATATCAAACATTTATCTAGATATGCATTCAAGAAACCATCAAAGCATTAATGAGCAATCATATCTAAACATTTATCTAGATAAGCATTCCAAAAACCATCAAAGAATTGGTATATAAGAACAACACCAACACCACAACCATTTTTGCAAAACCAATCCATCAAAATGCAATTTCCATAGGGTAATAGTAATATAATCGATGTCTAAATCATGATCATCATTAACGCTATGCTCAAGAATAAAATCAGCAACAATTTGGCCTTTAATGGATTTCAAGGGTTCACAAGCCAAATCATATTCAATAAGATAATAAGCCTATTTACCAATTCTACTGCTTAAAATTGGTCTATGCAACATGTATTTTATTAACATCGGTTGGACAAGCCACTATGCAAGTATTGGACAATAAATAATGTCTCATCTTGGTACAAGCATAATATAATGACAAGCAAAACTTTTCAATAAATGTATACCTTGTTTCGGTATCCAATAACCGGCGACTTGGATAAGTAATAATGTGCTCCTTTCCTTCGGTTTCTTGAGTCAAAACAACCCCAATTACTCGCTATTCGGCAGCCACATACAATTTAAATGGAAACCCTCTCCTAGGAGCATTAATAACCGGCGATGAAGACAAGTAATATTTAATCTTCTCAAAAGTTTCTTGCTGTTTTGCCCCGAAGTAAATTTGACTTCATCTTTCAACCAAACAATAGGAGTAAAAGCACTAACTTTTCCAAACAAGTTACAAATAAATCTCCTCAAATAATTTGCCTTATCCAAGAATTTCTGCAAATCCTTTTTACATGTAGGAGTTTTAATCTTTTTAATAGCCTCAATTTTCTTAGAATCTATCTCTATGCCATTTTCATGAAAAATAAATCCTAAAAACCTCCCAGCCGACACACCAAATGCACATTTGAGTGGATTCATTTTCAAGCCATATCGACGCATTCTTTCAAAAGCAAGTCCCAAATCAGCCAAATGTGGTTTCAAACTAGCTGATTTAACAATAATATCATCTATATAAACTTCTAGAATTAAACCAAGTAAATTATGAAAAATTAAGTTCATAGCCCTTTGGTAAGTAGCACCAGCATTTTTTAAACAAAAGGCCATAACCACCCACTCAAATAAACCAACAAAAACTGGACATACAAAGGCCATTTTGGATATATCCTCTTCAGCCATAAAAATCTGATTGTAACCAGCATTCCCATCAAGAAAACTAATAACTTTATGTCCAGAAGCATCATTTATAAACATGTCGGCTATAGGCATAGGATATTCATCTTTCGGAGTAGCTCTATTAAGATTTCTAAAATCAATGCACACTCTAAACTTACCAGAATCTTTCTTTCCAACCGGTACAATATTTGATAACCATTCAACATAACGACAAGACCTAATAAAATTTGCATCTAACAACTGATTAATTTCTTCTTTAATCCGGTCATAATGCCTAGCACTTTGTTTAAAAGGCCTGAAACTAGGTTTAATTGGTAGCCGATGCTCAACTAACTCGCAGCTTAAATCAGGCATCTCTTGATAATTCCATGCAAAACAATCAACATATTCTTTCAAGAGCTCGATTAATTCAGCTTTATAATCAGCTTCAAAAATTTTTGTTTACAAACGTCAGCCTAGGTACAGAACCATCACCAATATTAACCTCCTCCAAACGATCAACCAACGTGAAACCCTGTCCCAATTTACTCATATCATCAAGATCCTCAATGGCCTCACACATATCGTTCTTTTGTGACCGATAGTGCTCAAGTCTCTGTTGCAACCACTCTGAACTATTCATTAATTTCTAATAGATGGTTTAGCCGATTCTCAATCGGCTTTAAAACAGTAGGCACAAAGCCATCTCTAGTACAACTAATCATCTAATAATCTGAAATATCTAAACCTATCAAGCACTTGACATGATCATGCATAGAAATGGTAGAACTATCAGCTACAGCAACACAAGCCGATGTATCTCCATATACAACCTCAACGCCGTCGTCAACCCATTGAATTAGAAATTGATGCAAGCTAGAAGGCACACATCTATTTGCATGAATCCAATCACGACCCAATATTAAGCTGAAATTACCTTGGGCCTCGGCGATGAAGAAAGCAGTGGCCAACGTCTCGCTCCAAATGGTGAGCTCCATAGAAGCAACGCCCTTAGCACTCATAGGCCCACCTCCTCCCACACCACTGAGAGTCATGCTGGTCTTGATCAGCTCATCATCCCAACTACCAAGCTTCTTGAATATAGAATAAGGTATCAAGTTGACTATTGCCCCAGTGTCAAAAAGCATCCTAGAAACAGGTTTTCCATTGATATGTCCCTTCATATACAACACCTTTAGGTGATTTTCAGAATCCTTTGGCCTCTGAAATATAGCTACCTTTGGGCCAAAGTCAAAATGAGCCATTTCTTCCTCTAGGATGATGTAATAGTCCAAAGAGAGATGCACCACATTTGCATCAACCTTCATGCGATCAGGTGATGACTCATAATCAACAAGTTGTTCAACATCCATATCCTATAGACCCGATGACATCTTCTCACCAAAGAAAGGAGTAAAAGAAATTTCAGAAACAAGATGAGAAGGTCCCGTATCAGTAGAAACTAGTTCCACCGAATTTGAAACCGATGCCACCAGATTCGGTGTGGCTGTGGGCATTGAACAAGACAAAACTGGTTCCACCGGTTTGGAATCTGATCCCACTGGATTTGCTACTGGAGCTTCATTGATTTTGAGTTTCCACCCTTTGCCTGGAGGAACCATGGGCTTGTATTTGTTGAAGTTCTCATCTCTCTATTTCTCCAGCTCCTTTACTTTCTGCTCCTGAAAACAAAGTCGCTGCAGCTTCCTCTTCTGTGTATGCGTCAAACTTAGAGGACACCATCTTGGCAAGAAATATTTAGACTTAACAATTTCAACTTTCTTACCCTCACCAAGATCTGCAACAAAAACTTTCTGGACTGATGTCTTGACCTCATCCCCAATAATAATTGGTCTCTTGCCATCGTCCTCTAGAATCACCTTGATGTCGCCAATTTGTATAACATCAGCACTAGTAGTCCTCTCCTGGTCGACGTCCATCTTCTGAATGGCTTCCTCCAACTTCTTAGGGCGATAAACTTGCTTGGGAGGAGAAGGCTACTTCTTCTGTAAAACTGGTTCCACCGGTTTTGAAATCCGATGCCACTTGTTTTGGGTGGTTGATCCCAACCCGATCGTCGAGGCATTGAATGGTTATCCACCAACCTTTCCTGAACTATCCCTCTGGTATTACCCCATCTTGGATGAAAAGGAGGATATTGCATAGGGTAGTACATCATATACATTCCGTTGCATTCCCACGCCGGATATGTAGAATGATATGGTGATGGAATCCATGGCATGTCTTGGTACTGATTCTGTGGAGGATGTAATGTAACAAGATCACTCTTTTGCCTGGTAATCGCCCTTGTAGGCGAAAATTGCTTCTCTTGGCACATAGGTGATCTTCTCCTTTTTTTTACTAGCCAATCATCAACAACTGGCCTTTGATTCACATATTTGGAAAATAATTGATCAAAGATCGGGTTTGGCTTTGCAACTTTACCCTAATCTTTGGCCACATTTACTTTCCAGGTTCCGATCTTAGGTTGCTTGGGTTTTAGCATCTTTGGGCGACCCTGACCAAAACCGGTTGTACCGATTTCTGAAACCAGCGAAACAGGTTTAGCCTGCATAGTAGGCTCAAATGATTTCTTCAAGGATCCTTGCTAGGGCTGCTACTGGTGATCGATCTGTTGCGGATCCGCTCGAGCTAGCGCAATCCTCGGTGTGTTGACCGTAAAAAGCATCAACACATTTTTGGTGACTCCGCTAGGGAAGAGATCTTGGTTTCTATAACCAATCTACTTAACCCTAGCCAGATGGGATCTACTGTAGATTTGGACAAGGACAACATCATTGTGCCCTCCATGGAGGAGAACAGTGATGAGGAGCGTCAGAAGTTTGAAGCAGCCCAAGAGTTCTTCAAGAATCAATTCCTGATGGGGCTGAAGAAGGATCGCCATGGCAAGGTGATAAGGACTCACAAATTCATGATGCCGGCGTTCACTTTGAAGGAGAAGAAGGTGGAAGAATTACCCGTGGTAACTATACACCCACCTGAGACTTCTACTCCCAATCCTGACGATAAGCTTGGCGCTATGCTTTTACGTACTGATGAGGTAGTGGCACTCTTATAGATAGGTTGGATTAAATAGAAAAGGATAGGTTGGTAGATTCATCTTATTATGCACAAAATATACGACCTACACAACATGAGAATATGCATGCGAGTGTGTCGGCTACACCAGGAAAAACACCTGAAAATCCATTATATGGTATGTTGTTAACTTCTACCCAGGACAAGTACCACCGCCAATGCACGTTTCGCCAGCTTTGGTGAAATCGGTGGCACTGGTTCCAGAAACCAGTGGAACCGGTTTGTCGCCCTTACTGCTCCGCAGTTAGTACCACCTGCTACAGCTCCACTTTTAGTAGTCCCTAACCGAAATACAGAGGTGGCTAATCGTTCTGCTTATATTGAGACACGTGCATAGACATCGTTCCCTATACCTAATCAGAACATCAATTCTAATGGGATTCCTAATGATGTGTATGATCAATATTTGTGGCAAAGTCCTTATCGCATGCCTCATGTTGCTCAAGCTCAAAATACGGCCACAGCGCAATCTAATCTAGCTCGTTCAAATTTAGATGCTGAATTTTTTAAGTTAAAGGACGAGTTGGCTAGTATGATGCAGGATAACCTCGGCATTGATGTGGATAATTCTAGATTATATCAAAAACCATATTCTGCTGATTTTGATGTCGTTCCTTATCCTAATAATTGGCATATTCCTGATTTTGTGAAATTTAATAGTGATGATAGTAAGACCACTTGGGAACATTTTAGCCAATATCTTGCTCTACTAGGAGAGGCTAGTTCTTTGATGGTTTGAAAGTTCGCTTATTTTCATTATCTTTGACTGGAACTGCTTTTTCTTGGTTTTCTTTATTAACTCCCGGCTCAATTAATTCATGGAATCAATTAGAGAAGAAATTTCATGATCATTTTTATAGTGGAAGTACTCAATTAAAATTGACAGATTTGACATCGGTTAAGCAACAAAGAGATGAATCTGTTCTGGATTACTTTAAACGATTCAAAGAAACTTGAAACCGATGCTTTAATTTGTCACTTTCTGAAAGGGATCTTGCTGATGTTGCCTTTAATGGTTTGCGATCCTTTATTAAAGAAAAGATAGAAGGCTTAGATCATTTTTCGGTTAATCAAGTGCAAGTGAGAGCTTTAGCTACTGAAAACCAAATAAAAAATGCTAAAGATACATATAAAACTTATCGTTCTAATGTTCATGTTGTTACTTATGATTCTAGTAGTTCGGACGATGAGGAAGATGTGTATGTTGCTGAACTTGTATGGCCTTCTAAGAATAAATCGTACACTTGTCCATCTCTTAAGCCAATTCAAAAGAATCGGCATGAAGAAGTGTGATTTATTTTTGATGTTTCCAAGTGTGACAGTATTTTTGATGAATTGTTGAAAAACAGAAACATTAAAATGCCTCATGCTATTCTTTTACCTGAAGAGCTTAAAAGACGGGCATATTGCAAGTTACATAATTCTTTCTTATATGCTACTAATGATTGCAATGTTTTCCATCGACAGGTGCAATCGGCCTTAAATGAAGGACATTTGACATTACATGAGATGCAAGTTGACAAGGCACCTTTCCCTGTCAATACCCTAGAGATGCAACCTCCAAAGGTTCTGGTTCGGCCGTATCAAGTCGAATCAACTAAAGGGAAGAATATTGTTGTGGGTGATGCAAAACCTTAAAATTTGAAAGGGAAGGCAATAATCATGGAGGTAGTATGTGAGAAAACTCCCAATGGCAGAGAGACATTGGGCAAGGATCCTCAAAAGCACCATTTGAGCCTGCTACACAGGACAAACCGGTGCCACCGGTTTCGGTCAGGGTCGCCCAAAGATGCTAAAGCCTAAGCGTCCTGAGATTGGAACTTGGAAAGTGAATGTGGCCAAATATCAGGGTAAAGTTGCAAAGCCAAAGCCGACCTTTGACCAGTTATTTTCCAAATATGCAAATCAAAGGCCAGTTGATGAGGATTGGCCGGCAAAAAAGAGAAAGAGGTCACCCGTGCGTCAAGAGAAGCCAATTTCGCCTCCAATGGCGAATAACAAGCAGAAGGGTGATGTTGCTACTTTATATTCCCTGCAAAATCAGTATCAAGCTATGCCATGGATGCCACCACATTATAATTCTCCATATCCAGATGTATATGCCATATTACCCTATGCAATATCCTCCTTTTCATCTAGGATGGGGTAATGACAGAGGACCAGTGCATGAGAGGCTGGTAGATAACCGTTCGATGCCTCGTCGATCAGGTTGGGATGTACCACTCAAAACCGGTGGCACTAGAATCAAAAACCAGTGGAACCGGTTTCCTTAGAAAAAGCAACCTTCTCCTCCCAAGCACGTTTATCAACCCAAAAGGGTGGAGGAAGTTGTCCAAGAGATGGATGTCGACCAGAAGAGGACTACAGCTGCTGATGTGATTCAGATTGGGGACATCAAGGTGATTCAGGAGGACGATGGCAAGAGGCCAATTGTGATTTGTGATGAGGCTAAGGCATCAGTCCAGGAAGATGTTGCTGCAGATCTTGATGAGAGTAAGAAAGTTAAAATTGATAAATCTAAATATTTCTTGCCAAGATGGTGTCCTCTAGGTTTGATACATATGCAAAAGAGGAAGTTGCAGTGGCTTCGCTTTCAGGAACAGAAGGAAAAGGTGCTGGAGAAGCAGCGGGAGGTCAACAAATACAGGCATATGATTCCTCTAGGCAAAGGGTGGAAGTTGAAGATCAATGAAGCTCCAGTGCCAAATCCGGTGGAACCGGATTCCGAACCGGTGGAACCGGTTTTGCCTGCCTCGGTGCCTATTGCTGCGCCAAAACTGGTAGAACCGATTTTGGATCCGGTGGCACCGGTTTCTGCAGATCCAGGGCCATCTCATATTGCGTCTGAAATTTCTGTCACTTCTTCGTTTGATAAGAGGTTTTCATCGAATTCCCAGAATATGAACGATGAATAGCTTGTTGATTATGGGTCATCACCTGAACATATGAATATTGATGCTAATGTGGTGCACCTTTCTTCAGATTATTACATCATTCCGGAGAAAGAGATGGCTCATCTAGACTTTGGCCCGAAAGAAGCTATATTTAAAAGGCCAAAGGATTCTAAAAATCATCTAAAGGCGCTGTACATGAAGGGACATATCAATGGGAGGCCAGTTTCTAGGATGCTTGTTGATACCGGGGCAATTGTCAACTTGATGCCTATTCTATGTTCAAGAAACTTGGTGGTTTGGATGATGAGCTGATCAAGACCAACATGACTATCAGTGGTGTGGGAGGAGGCGAGCCTATGAGTGCTAAGGGCGTTGCTTCTATGGAGCTCACCATTGGGAGCAAGACGTTGGCTACTGCTTTCTTCATCGCCGAGGCCCAAGGTAATTTCAGCTTGATATTGGGTCATGACTGGATTCATGCAAAAAGATGTGTACCTTCTAGTTTGCATCAATTTCTTATTCAATGGGTTGACAATGACGTTGAAATTGTACATGGAGATACATCGGCTTGTGTTGCTGTGGCTGATGGTTCTACCATGTCTATGCATAATCATGTCAAGTGTTTGACAGGTTTAGATATTTCTGATTATGAGATGATCAATTGAATTAGAGATGGATTTGTGCCTACTGTTCTAAATCCAGTTGAGAATCGGCTAAACCATTTGTTATGAATAAATGGATAGTTCAGAATGGTTGCAGCAGAGACTTGAGCACTATCGGGCACAAAAGAACGATATGTGTGAAGCCATTAAGGATTTTGATGATATGAGTAAATTGGGACAAGGTTTCACGTTGACTGATCCTTTAGAGGAGCTTGATATTGATGATGGTTCTATACCTAGGCCGACGTTTGTAAACAAAAATTTGAAAGCTGATTACAAAGCTGAATTAATCGAGCTTTTGAAAGAATATGTTGATTGTTTCGTATGAAACTATCAAGAGATGCCTGGTTTAAGACGCGAGTTAGTTGAGCATGGACTGCCTATTAAACCTGTTTTAGGCCTTTTAAACAAACTGCTAGGCGTTTCAATCCTATTATGTATGACCGGATTGAAGAAGAAATTAATCGGTTGTTGGATGCAAATTTTATTAGGCCTTGTCGTTATGCTGAATGGTTATCAAATATTGTGCCAGTTGATAAAAAAGATTCTGGTAAGCTCAGAGTTTGCATTGATTTTAGAAATCTTAATAGAGCTAATCCTAAAGATGAATATCCTATGCCTATAGCCGACATGCTTATTAATAATGCTTCTGGACAAAAGATTATTAGTTTTCTTGATGGTAATGCTGGTTACAATCAAATAATCATGGCTGAAGAGGATATTTCCAAAATGGCCTTTGTATGTCCAGGTTTTGTTGGTTTATTTGAGTGGGTAGTTATGACCTTTGGTTTAAAAAATGCTGGTGCTACTTACCAAAGGGCTATGAATTTAATTTTTCATGATTTGCTTGGCTTAGTCATAGAAGTTTATATCGATGATATTGTTGTTAAATTGGCTGGTTTAAAACCTCATTTCGCTGATTTGAGACTTGCTTTTGAGAGAATGTGTCGATATGGCTTAAAAATGAATCCACTTAAATGTGCATTTGGTGTGTCGGCTGAAAAGTTTCTAGGATTTATTATTCATGAGAATGGCATAGAGATAGATCCTAAGAAAATTGATATCATTAAGAAGATTAAAGCTCCTACGTGCAAGAAGGATTTGTAGAAATTCTTGGGCAAGGTGAATTACTTGAGGAGATTTATTTGTAATTTGTTCGGGAAGATTAGTGCTTTTACTCCTATTCTTCGGTTGAAAGATGAAACTGAATTTACTTGGGGGGCAAAACAGCAAGAAGCATTTGAGAAGATTAAATATTACTTGTCTTCGCCGTCGGTGATTAGAGCTCCTAGGAGGGGAATTCCATTTAAATTATATGTGGCTGCCGAAGAGCGAGTAACTGGGGCTGTTTTGACTCAAGAAATCGAAGGTAAGGTGCATATTATTACCTATGCAATTCGTCGGTTGTTTGATGCCGAAACAAGGTATATATTTATTGAAAAGCTTTGCTTATCATTATATTATGCTTGTACCAAGATGAGGTATTATTTATTATCCAATACTTGCATAGTGGCTTATTAAACAGATATCATCAAATATATGTTGCATAGACCAATTTTGAGTGGAAGAATTGGTAAATGGGCTTATGCACTTATTGAATATGATTTGGCTTGTGAACCTTTGAAGTCTATGAAAGGTCAAATTGTTGCTGATTTTATTATTGAGCATAGCATTAATGATAATGATTTGGATATCAGTTACATTACTTTGTGATGGAGCACCAGTTATCTTTGTGGAGAAGAAGGATGATACATAGAGGGTGTGTGTTGATTATAGGTCATTGAATGAGGTTACTATCAAGATTGAAGGGAGCCAAGGTATTCTCCAAGATTGATCTGCGTTTAGGATATCATCAATTGAAGATCAGGCCATCAGATATCCAGAAGACAGCTTTCACTACCAGATATGGTTTATATGAGTATACAATTATGTCTTTTGGTTTGACTAATGCACCTACGTACTTTATGTATTTGGTAAATAAGGTGTTCAAAGAGTACTTGGATAAATTTGTGGTGGCATTTATTGATAATATTTTGATCTACTCCAAGAATGAAGAGGAACATGAGTAACATCTGAGGCTAGTATTGCAGAAACTCAAAGAGAATCAACTCTATGCCAAGTTTAGTAAGTGTGAGTTTTGGCTGAAGGAAGTTTCTTTTCTGGGTCATGTCATTATAGATGGTGGAATTGTAGTTGACCCAGGGAAAGTCAGAGATGTCTTGAAGTGGGAGCCACCAAAGAATGTGCCTGAGATCAGGAGTTTTCTGGGATTGGTAGGTTACTACAGGAGATTTATAGAAGGATTTTCTAAAATAGTGAAGCCCCTCACTTCACTGTTGGAGAAAGGAAGAGAATTCAGGTGATCAGATGCATGTCAAGCTAGTTTTGAAGAGTTGAAGAAAAGGCTAACTACAGCTCCAGTGTTAATGATGCCTAATATTCATAAGAGTTTTGATATGTACTGTGATGGTTCTCGTCATGGCCTTGGATTTGTTCTTATGCATCCAGGCAGTTGAGGAAACATGAGTTAAATTATCCTACTCATGATCTGGAGTTAGCAGCAGTGGTTCATGCATTGAAGATTTGGAGGCACTATATGCTTGGGAACAAGTGCCAGATCTACACTGACCACAAGAGTCTGAAGTATATATTCACACTGAAGGATCTGAATTTGAGGCAATGGCGTTGGATATAATTGAGCAAGGATTATGATTTGGAGATACACTATCATCCTGGTAAAGCCAATGTGGTTGCAGATGCTTTGAGCAGGAAGGGTCATGCTAATACCCTCTTGACTCATCAGATGCCAGAGAAGTTGTGTAAATAGTTTGAGCGATTGAACCTTGGGTTTGTTGCTCATACAAAAGAGTGACTATGGAAGTTGAGTCTACTCTTGAGCAGGAGATTTGCCAAAGTTAGCTTAATGATAAAAAGATCAAGGAAATCAAGGAGATTATGGAAATTGGAAAAGCCCCTAATTTTACTTAGATGAACATGGTACTATTTGGTTCAAGAAGAGGATTTGTATGCCAGATGTGGGACAGCTCCGAGATAGGATACTAAGAGAAGCTCATGATTCTACTTACTCTATTCATCCTATAAGTACTAAGATGTATCAGGATTTGAAGGAAAGGTATTGGTGATATGGGTTAAAGAGACATGTTGTTACATATGTGGCTTTGTGTGATGTGTGCCAGAGAATTAAGGCTAAACTTTAGAGACCGGCAGGATTGCTTCAAAAATTAAAGGTATCTGAATGGAAGTGGGAAAAAATCAGCATGGACTTTATTGTTGAGTTACCTCATACTCTAGATGGTTATGATTCTATTTCGGTTACTGTGGATCGTTTGACTAAGGTTGCTCATTTCATTCCAGTCAAGACCACATATACCAGTGCCAAGCTAGCAGAGTTGTATATGTCTCATATTGTCTATTGGCATGGTGTGCCCAAGAAGATAGTGTTAGATAGAGGTACTCAGTTTACATCTTGATTCTGGCAAAAGTTGCATGACTCTATGGATACTAAGCTAAATTTTAGCTTTGCCTACCACCCTTAGACAGATGAACAGAGAGAAAGGACCAATCCCATTTTGGAGGATATGTTCAGAGCTTGTTCTTTAAAACATGGAGTAAGTTGGGATAAGAGTCTACCTTATGTAGAGTTCTCTTATAACAACAGCTATCAGGCAAGCCGTAAGATGTCACCTTCTGAGGCCTTGTATAGAAGAAAATGCAGAACTCCATTATATTGGAGTGAAATAAGAGAAAGTCAGGTCTTCGGTCCAGAGAAACTACAACAGGCAGAAAGACAGGTTCAGATTATCAAAGAAAAACTGAGGACAACCGTATCTTCTGAGTTATGCTGATACTAGAAAAAGAGAGTTAATTTTTGCAATAGGTGATTATATGCATCTGAAGGTTTCTCCTATCAAAGGTTTGCGCAGATTCAAAGTGAAGGGGAAGTTGTCACCCAGATTCATTGGTGCATTCAAGATTCTGGAAAGGAAAGGTGAAGTAGGTTATCAATTGGAGCTACCAGCCAGTTTGTCAGATGTACATGATGTCTTCCATATATCCCATTTTAAGAAGTGTCTTAGAGTGCCAAAGGAGCAGTTACCCATGGAAGAACTGAATGTGCAGGATGATCTGACTTATGTGGGGTATCCAGTGAAGATATTGGAGATAGCTGAAAGGGTTACCAGAAGTAAGGTGATAAAAATGTGCAAGGTATAGTGGAGTCACCATGCAGTGGATGAAGCTACGTGGGAAAGAGAAGATGTGTTGAAGGTAGAATTTTCCCATCTCATCGCCAACATATCCGAATCTTGAGGACAAGATTCATTTTAAGGGGGGTAGGTTTGTAACACCTTAATATTCATCACAATAAATAATAGAAATATTTTAAGAATTTTCTAGGATTTATTTAAGGCTTAATTAAATTGTTGGGAATTTATTGGAATTAAATAGAATTTGTTAGCATTTATTTAAATTAAATATAATTTTAGTCCAATAAGTGTTTGATGCATTTCATTTCATGCTATTGCATTTATTTTGTAATGTCTAGTTCAAATCTGGTTTAGATTCAAATTATTTGGATTAAAAAGTTTGAATTTGTTTGCTCTATAGAATAGTTTTTCTAGCCAAAAGTTCACCTTTGCTCCTTGAACTTTTTCTCGATTCGTTTTGCCTCCCTCCACTCCTCTCTTCTTAGCCTGGTAGGCCCAGCTGGCCCGCACCAGCCCAGCTGGCTCGCGTCCCAGCCTCCCCTCCCATCTCTCTCTCTCCATGTCTCACTGCACATGGGACCCGCCTGTCCAATGCTCCTCCGACCTCGAGCCAGATCAGACTCGGGTGTGAGTCCGACCACGCCCTCTTCTGCCTGGGCCACATGCCAAGGCATTGGTGCCCCCGCCTATAAAACTAACGCCGCCTTACCGCCCGCATGGCCCCCCAAATCCTAGTCTCGTGCGTCTCTGCTCCAAAGTCCCACACGCGCTACAGACCCTAGAAGCCAGACGCCGCCACTGATCTTCCCCCTTGTGGCGCCAGCTACATCGAGAACACTTCCAAGAGCTTCGCTTTGAGGTACTAAAGTTGGCCTTGCTGCTTGAACTCGTCGATGTTCCCTTTATGCTCTGGAATTGCTCATTGGAGCTATGCCATGTGTTTACGGTCATTATAACAGAAAATCCGGCCATCAATAGCCTCAGGAAACAACTAAAGACCACATATATCTTAGACATTTTTATTCAAATAATGTGGTACTACGTGTATCTAGAATATATTTGAGTACAGGGACAAATGTGCAAAAGATGAAGCGGTTTGTGCTCAGGCCCAGGTCGGCCAACCTAGGTGGGTCAGACGACCGGGCCTGGAGCCCAAATCAGCCTAGTTTCCACACACGCCAAGAAGCACATCGAGGGATGACATGACCATTGATACAAGGTCAGTTTACACCAAGGGGGAGAGATGAGACACATGTCATCCACATGGATTGAAGGGCCCATATCTCAACCTTAACACACTCAAACTCAAGCGTACCCACCTGGAGCCGACTTAAGAGCCCACATCGCAGCCAACCAGAGAAGGGTGGGGCCGAAAGGCGGCAAAGCCAGGTTGGCCGACCCTCCTAGGTTGGCCGACCCTGACGCGCACCCATTTTGCTCCCCCCTTGACCCGTACCTGTAAACCGCCATCAGTACCTCATCTGAGCCGTGCACACGTGAAGACGGTGTATGCAAGGGTCGGCCGACCCCCTAGCCTCGGCTGACCTGGGCCCACGGCCAAACGGCCTCAACCGCCACTGGCCGCCTCTACACTGCCTATGGAAGCTATAAATACCTGCTATGGCCTCTTAATCAAACACACACCAGAAGAAGAGCTCTCTCTTGCTGCTAGTTTAGTCGTAGTCTTAGCAGTAATCGTCATAGTAGTTGATCTTCTGAAGGGTTTTCGGAGGAGTCTTGTTAAGCTCTAGAGTTCAGCTCTGTAGCTCTTTTCCTTACTTGTAAGTCTTTGATCTTAATGGAAATATCTTCTTACTTATGTTGTGTGTGCCTCAACTTTACTCTATTTACTTAGCATATACATCTTATGTCTTGCATCTTATTCAAGCTGACGTATATTATGACATTAGCTCTTATGTGCCTTATGGTTGCTCTGTCCATTAACGTGATAGATAGAGTTGTATTTCTTTATGCAAACATAGTGTTTGATATGAGGAATACCATTGAGGGTATCTCTACCCCACAGATTAGTAGAGGTAGGTGTTGACGGTCCTTAAGTACCACTTTTGACCATCAATCCTTGCCGAAAATATGATCACCAAACATAGTGATAAGGTTTACTACTAACTATTTCCACAAGTTCTAGTGTTTTAACATGTCGCAGGAATTCACACTATAGGTCTGAGAAAGATCCATATATATAATTACTACAAATTATCTCAAATGGCCAATTGGACCGTACCATTGCGTAGAGTTCGTCAAAATGAATCCAAGGCATATATTATTCACATTTTTTGGAGCGCGTACAAAAAAGATATCAAAATCCAAAATTATTATATAGCGCTGACGTCATTGCTGACATCAGCGTTGCTGGCGTCATACGACGACCGAGTGGGCCAGTGGCCCAGGCGGCTTAGAGTCGGGCCAGCGGCCCAGCATCCAAGCCCGTCCCAGCCGACACGTGGCAGCCGTAGCGTGTGCGCGCACGCGTGCTCACCAGCGCGCGGGAACCGGCCTGGGGCGGCCCACGTGGCGCGCGAAGGAGGCCACCCACCGATTCCGCGCAGGGGCAGGCGGCCAGGGCGGTTTTGTGGGCGGCTGAGGACACGTGGTGGCCGCGGATGGAAGCTGGCACGGTTTTTGCACGGCCGAATGCCGTTTTGGCGCAGGGCCGGTGGTTTTTCTGGTTCTCTACCGCCCTACGCAGAAGAGAGAAGGCCACGGTTTTCCCACGGTTTTGGCTGGTTTTGGTTCCTGTCGACCTACAGATGCTGCACAGATCTGGTTTTGCTCTGGTTCTTGTCCTTTCCTTCGTGGTTTTCTCCGGCTTTCGCTCTCACCGCCTCCAGAACATCGGTGGGAGCGCTTCTGGTGGCAGTACCGACCCTAGGAGGTCGGTTTGGGGCTAGATGTCACGAGGGGAGGAGGGGTACCCCCTAGTTTTTAGTGGGACCTCTCCACGTGGCCAAGTTTCCTCCCCCTATAAATATAGACCCCCGCCTTCACTTGAGAACACACAGAGAAGGTGACAAGATCCAAGGCGAAGCAATATCCACTTAGTGTATAGAAATAGGTGAGAGTTGAGGTGCGAGCCAGGGCGTCCTCCCTTCCTCTTGTACCTCGGCGGATGCGGCTCAGGTTCGAGTAACATTCAGGTATTTTCTTTGTATTTCTGGATTAATATTTATTTAATATAGTTCAAGCTTTACTTTATATACTTGTGGGCTCCTTGCTGTGATAAGTGTCTTAGTACTTGCAAAGCTAAGATAGTATTTAATTGAGTAGATGTGGTGTCTAGTCTTTTGAATACCTTGGAGTGCGCCTAGTGCCACGGATTTGTTGTGGTAGCCCCAGGTGGTGACAGCCCTGACGGCCTACGTAGTCCACCACGTGAGCAGCACTAGATTTGTTGTACTAGTTTCGGACCAAGTTCGTCTGTGTATCCCCATCCATACCATTACACCAACCCCATGGAATCAATGTCTATCAATCAGTACTCAGCTCCAAAGGGCGAACATCTGGAGCCTCCACCTTCATCGTTAACCATCCATACACCTGGCTATGAACTTCGCCCCACCCTCATAGCCATGGTACAGGAGCAATCATTTTCTGGAACAGGAAAGGAAACCCATACACTCATCTACGCGGTTTTGAGCAAGTGTGCTCCTGCCTTGTCACTCCTGGCATGTCGCAGGAAACACTAAAGTGAAAGCTTTTTCCGTTCTCTTTGATGGGAATTGCCAAGCTATGGTACGGTCAAACCGTAGGTAGTACCAATGGAGACTGGGGAGTGCTGGAGATTGGGGAGTGCTCCGAGATGAATAGTGGACCTCCGAGTAGAAATCCTAACCTTTCGGAAAAGGGAGAAAGAAATCTTGGGAGTGGCCTAGGCCCGATTCTTGGATCTAAACATGTCTGTTCCTAACCTCGCTATCCCCGAACCTATGCTTCTACAGCATTTCCGTCAAGGCCTTAGCGAGGAATCTGCTATCATTCTTGACACTACTTTAGGTGGGTCATTCACTCATTTGACACCTAGTGAAGGGAGAGTTGTCCTCAGTAAAATACTTGAGAACACCCCTTTCACTGGTATCTTTGATGAATTCCCCAAACCAAAAGAGGAAGAAATCCCCGAGCCAGAAAATGAGGTCCTATCTATCAAGCCTACACCCGTGACTATCCTCTGTTCTGAGCCCATGAAAGAAGAGCCTCCCGTGGGAAAATCCCACAGTCCAGAAGATGAGGAAACTCATCCAATGGACTTTATTGGTGAAATCGAGGATGATCTGTTCATAGATTTTGGTAATGCCTCGAATTTGCCAACTCAACCTAAACCCCGAGCGTGTAGATCTCCGCTCCAACAAAATCTTAGCCCATCTGATAAACCCATTCTCATAGAAGATCTGAAATACATATCAGCGATTATAAGTAGAGAGTGGCTAAGGGAAGCAGAGACATCACTCGAGGTAGTCCGACTCATCAGACCCTCAATCTCTTACTTCTGCCAAATAAAGTGGGTCACGATGGAAATCCTTTCCAACCTTACCATTGGGATAAATATCGTTTCAAAAGCTCTTGCCCAAAGACTTTGTCCCAATGCGGCCTTATCCCATTCCCAAAAGCTTATGCAAGATCCTAATGGGAACCTTTGGAAAGTTACGACATCCTTAGAATGATCCCCATAGTTTTCAATGAGGCTGAAGTTTTTCTGGACTTCCATATTTATGACGGTCCGAATGTGCCCATTCTTATCAGCAGGCCTATCGAGAGACTCTTCCAAGAAAATCCTGAAGAAGGCCCTGCCATTCAAATAGGAAAATCCACCTACACCATTTCTTTAGCTCATGCAAAGAATTTGATAGCGGAACCAGGACCAATTCTTGACCCTATCGAAGAGGTTATGGGAGTGTCATTGTCCGATACGGCCCAACCAAATTGGGACGACGATGCAATAAACTTCTCTCATGAAGAAGAGGTCATTTTTGAGCCCATTAAGTTGGACATAACGGAACAATCACTAGCACCCACAATCGAGCTAAAACCTCTCCCGCCAGGCCTAAAATATGTTTTCTTCGTGGTAACCGTCAAACCCCGGTTATCATCAGCGACAAGCTCACTGAAGAAGAAACCAATAGACTTGTTGTTGTCTTGGAAAAACATCGTTCAGTCCTGTGTTACTCGCTCCATGATCTTAAGGGCATAAGTCCTACTCTTTGCACTCATCGCATCCTGATCGATCCCAATTCCACACCTTCTTGGGAACCCCAAAGAAGGTTGAACAACGCGATGCGAGAAGTAGTTAAGAAGGAAGTCCTTAAGCTACTTCACATAGGGATTATTTATCCTATGCCATACAGCGAGTGGGTGAGTCCGATGCAAGTCGTAGCAAAGAAAGGAGGGATGACGGTGGTGAAAAACGACAAAACGAGTTGATCCCTCAACGCACTATCACCGGGTGGCGCATGTATATTGATTACTGGAGGCTCAACAAGGCTACTAAGAAGGACCACTTTCTGTTGCTTTTCATCGAAGAGATGTTGGAACAGTTTGCAAACCACTCCTTCTTTTGTTTCCTTGATGGATACTCTGGATATCACCAAATCCCCATACATCCGAATGACCAAAGTAAGACCACTTTCACATGTCCTTATGGAACATATGCTTATCTTAGGATGTTCTTTGGTCTTTGCAATGCCCTAGCCTCATTCCAAAGGTTCATGATGTCTATTTTCTCTAACATGATCAAGAAAATCATGCAGGTGTTCATGGACGACTTTTCCGTCTACGGCAAATCCTTCACAGATTGTCTGGAGAATTTGGACAAGGTCTTGCAATGATGTGAAGAACATCACTTAATCCTTAACTGGGAGAAATGCCATTTTATGGTTTGGGAAGGAATAGTGTTTGGACACCTGGTGTCCGAACGTGGCATAGAGGATGATAAGGCAAAAATTAAAGTTATCAAGAAGTTTCCACCTCCCACAAACATGAAGGGAATCCGTAGCTTTCTAGGACATGCTGGGTTTTATCGGCGTTTTATCAAAGACTTCTCTCATATTGCCCGGCCCTGAACCAATCTTCTAGCAAAAGAGGTAGAGTTTATCTTCACTGATGAGTGCCATCAAGCCTTCAAAATCCTAAAGAAGGCACTCATCTCAGCTCCAGTCATTCAACTACCGACTGAGCACTACCCTTTGAGATCACGTGCAATGCTAGCGATTATGCCATAGGAGCTGTCCTAGGCCAAACCAAGGACAAGAGGCACTATGCCATTTCCTATGCTAGCAAAACCTTGACCGGAGCCCAGCTGAACTATGCCACCACTGAAAAAGAGTTGTTGGCTGTGGTCTTCACGATAGATATGTTTAGATCCTACTTAGTGGTGACAAAGGTAATCATCTACATGGATCATGCTGCATTGAAATACCTCCTCACTAAGAAGGATGCTAAACCTAGGCTCATCTAATGGATCCTTCTTCTCCAAGAATTTGATCTAGAAATCCGAGATAAAAGGGAGTAGAAAACTCGGTAGCCTATCATCTATCCAGGTTGTAGGTTGAGGAGACACATGAGCTTCCCATCAATGACTACCTAAGAGACGACACACTCCTTAAGGTAACGGATGCTAACCCATGGTACACAAATATTGTAAACTATATAGTGGCAGGCTATATTCCCCCAACTGGAAACAAGAAGTTGGAGTATGAAAGCCGCTTCCACTTGTGGGATGAGCCATATCTATATCGGGTTTGTGCTGATGGGTTGCTAAGGAAGTGTGTCCCAATGAATGAAGCTACCAAGATCATAGAGAGATGTCATGCATCCCCGTACAAGGGGCACTTTGGAGTGTTCAGAACCCATGCCAAAATTTGGCAAAGTGGATTTTTCTGGCCGACCATGTACGATGACACCAAAGAATTCATCAGAAGATGTGATAGATGTCAGCGGCATGGCAATATCAACAAAAGAGAAGCCATGCCACTCACAAGCAACTTGCAAGTTGAGCTCTTTGATGTGTGGGGCATCGACTACATGGGACCATTCCCCAAATCTTATGACTATGAGTACATCTTGGTAGCTATGGACTACGTGTCCAAGTGGGTAGAAGCACTACCTTGCCGGGCTGCTGACTCCAAAAATACCAAGAGAATGTTTCACGAGGTTATCTTCCCTCGATTCGGCACGCCTCGGATGGTAATAAGTGATGGAGGATCCCACTTCATTGACGAGACCTTCAGGCAATACCTGATGGGATTTGGGATCCGCCATATTGTGGCAACACCATATCACTCACAGACGAACAGTCAAGCAAAACTGTCCAACAAACAAATCAAAAATATTCTGCAGAAGACCGTCAATGAGATGGGAAAGAACTGGAAGAACAAACTCCCTGAAGCATTGTGGGCATACCGCACAACATTCAAGACACCCATTGGTATGTCCCCCTACCAGCTCGTGTATG
Organism: Alloteropsis semialata; assembly: GCA_004135705.1. Classification (NCBI taxonomy): domain Eukaryota; kingdom Viridiplantae; phylum Streptophyta; class Magnoliopsida; order Poales; family Poaceae; genus Alloteropsis; species Alloteropsis semialata. The sequence goes on along the minus strand of CM014272.1, from coordinate 42,974,016 downwards.
GTAAAACATGCCATCTTCCAGTTGAGTTGGAGTTCAAAGCCCACTGGGCTATCAAGAAATGGAACATGGACCTCCATCTCACTGGAAACAACCGAAAAATGCAAATATCTGAGCTGGAGTAATGGAGGGAGAAAGCATACCATAGCTCCAATATCTATAAGGATAGAAAAAAAGGTGGTATGACAAGAGGCTTAAACACAAGGAGTTCAAGCCCGGAGACAAAGTCCTCATGTTCAACTCCAGAGTGAAGCTTTTCGGCCATGGTAAACTTAGAAGCAAGTGGGAAGGACCATTCAACGTGATTGACACATCATCCCATGGAGCCATTACTCTTCAGGACGACTCAGGTAATATATTCAAGGTAAATGGCCACCGCTTAAAAGTTTATTTTGAGCCTAAAAAGATGGAGGAAGTTGATGTGATCAAATTCCTCGACTTTGGTGATTAAATGTTTCACCCTCAAATAAAATAAAATAAAAACAAGAACCTTTTAACTCCTAATAAATGACTAAAAGCTTTGCTTTGATTTGGCTAGTACACTTTGTACTAGCCAAATCCTTGTATCTCATCACTGTGATTAAGAATGTGCAGGAGAAGACATCGCAGCAGACAACAGTGTGGAGGAGGCACCAAGGACATCCTCTTTCAACACTTAAAGGGACATCATGGTTTGCACAATTCTATCTCTCAAACTCCCTGATTCATGAGTTTATTTATTTCTTAAGTTATCACTAATGTAAAATCAATGAATCTTGGTGCTCCATTGATATACATGATTTTCCTTGATTGGCTTGCATATTCTTTATTCCTTGCACATGCACATATTTCTTGTGATCATATATCATTAGGGAAACATGTTAATCTAAATGGTTGAGGAATATGATATGGAATTGTCACACCCGAATTTCCGAATAAACCCGAATGCTACTATATGTGTACCCAGGAAGTCCAACACACACATATAGCTTTAGGATAATAGAATATTAAAGTAAATCAAGTACTCAAATACAAAAGAATAGCATCTCAAACTTATTACAAATAAGACTCAAGTCTTTAATCAAAGTTTACGCATACGAAAAGATAAGCTCTCGTGGCACCACAAACTCCACAAGGACACCGACTGGTTGACAGCTGCCTAGAAGTCCGGAACATCTTCAGGAAACTCCACAACACCTTCAGGTTCATCTGATTACCCATCCGAGATTTTGTTGGATAAGGCAAGTGTAAGTAAACCAACTTTACTTAACAAATATAACACGAGGGATGAAGGCTAAAAAGGCTAGACACGGTTTAACTGCGGTAAGCACTTTTAATTGTTTGATTTTAGCATTAACCAAATTATTACAATGTAATAGGTAATTCCCGGTTGTAACCCAAATTAAGTATAAGTAGAAAAGTATCATAGTCCACCATCATTCCAGTTCCATTCCATTTTTAAACATCACCGGGGTAAAAGTCACCATTCAAAAAGGATCCAGGCCACTCGTAACAGTGAGCACGGCTGATATATCAGTTTTCACTCTGCAGAGGTTGTACACTTTCCCCACTGGTCGCGTAAAAGTTCAGAAGAACTTTATAACCCAACCACGCAGTGCTAGCCAGGCACATTCATCACACTACCTTTGGTGTGACTGCATAGGGACGCTACGAGACCTTTCAAAATTTACTTAGTCAAGACCAGAGCCCATTTGATTCCCGTGGTTGCACTGTTTTCCCGGGTTGCCACTTTAAGATAGACCATAACAAGTGATGCCCAGAACAAAGCACACAGCAATTGTTCCAGTTTAAAGGTTGATTAAGAACAAAGCACACAGCACATGTTCCGATTTAGGTTGGATGGAGCAAAGCACACAGCACATGTCCAAATTAAGGGTTGCCTAGAACAAAGCACACAGCACATGTTCTAGATCGTGAATTGCCTAGAATAAAGCACACAACACATATTCTAGAGCTAGAGTTTGCTGAGAACAAAGCACACAGCACATGTTCCAGCTACCTAACTAGGTTGCTAAAAAGCAAGTTTTAATCATTCGCAAATGATCATAAGTATCCAAGTTCCATCGTCCAAAGATGGTAAGCTCATGTTGTTTAGCCTAGCATTTGCTACCTAAAAGATGCATAACCCAGGTTGAACAAGAAAGTAAGTCTCAAAGATACTAGGGATATCCTAAAACAGATTAACTCATGCATGAATGTAAGTGATTATTAACGTGCATAGGTATCAAGGAATTCTCGTGTTATACTTTCCTTCCTCTTGTTACTGCAGCTGCTGCTCTTGCACTTCAAAGTGTTGCCCAAAGGTCGGCTCGAAAGGCTCACCGGCTAGACACGATCAACAGTCACCAACACACAATCCAGACAAGCCAGTACATGCATATCAAGTGAAATAAATTAGAACAGTATACCAATCAATACAAACAGTGGCTAAAAGGCTAACAAAACTATTCTACGCATCACTACGAACACATAAGCGCAAGAATCACAGAAATCGAAGTTAAAACGCATAATCTAGAGCTAAAACAAGGTCTAAGGGCCTATCTGCAATTAACAGAAGTTCCTAAGGGCTAAACAGCAAGAAACCGAGGGCATAAACATAAATACAGGTCAAGCTCGAGGTCTAAAAGGCGAAAATTAGGATCTGGACGGCGGGTTCTATTATCCGAAAACTTAGGGTTTAAACTGAAAGAAAACAGGACCTAATCGTAATTATTTTCTAAAGCTTTAGGACTGCGGGTTAATTATTCAAAAACCAGGGGGCTCTTAATCAAAAGGGCGAAGGGGTATGCTGGATCTGATCTGGGCCGTCGGCTGCGGATCGGACGGTCCAGATCGAATCCGGGTTAATCCCGCCGGCGACATGGGGAAGGGCGGCGGCGGCGGTCGTCCGGCGGCGGTAGCTCACCGGAGCGCGGCGGTTTAGGGGCTACAGGGCTCCGTTTCGCTCGATTTTTGGCTTGGGAGAGAGAGAGGGACGTGGGGGTCCTTACCAAGGGCTCGGGATTGGCGATTGGGCGACGTGGAAGATGGGCGACGATGAACGGCGGCCGGCTCGACGGTGTCGCGGTGCGGGCGGTGCTCCGGGCGTGTTCTCGCTCTGCTGGCGTTGGGCGGATTGCTCGGGGTTCCTGCGCATGCGGTGAAGGGTTGAGGGAGGTCGGGGAGGCTCGAGCGGCAAGGAGCAGGGGCGGCGGCGGCCGAGCCTACCTTGGCGGAAAACAACGAGCGACGGTGCCTCGGGTTGCGAACTAGGGGGCGAGGGGGGACGCTAGCAGCTAGGCTTATAGGGTTAGCCTCGGGCCGACTCGGAGTCTGGGGCCGTCCTCATCCCGTCCGGGATTCGGGGGTGGTGGTTACGGAGCCGAGCTCCGGACTCGGTCGAGTCCGGGCGGGGGTGGAAGAGGAGCCCGACATGCGGGCCCCACCGGCCAGCGAGGGAGGGGAAGACGCCCAGGCGCTGGGCGCCTTCGGGGGTGCGCGGCGGCCAGCAGGCCGACTTGGGCCGGGAAGCTAAGCGGGCCGAGTGCAAGGGAGAAAAGGGGAAGGGGCGATGCGGGCTGGGCCTAGGAGTTTGAGGGCCAAAAACGGACCGGCAAGAAGTTAAGGGGTTAGAAGCAGACTTATCGCGGGAAAACAAATAAACACTCATTCAAAAGCAAAATAAATGGGGATTTCAAATAGAAATTCAAAACCCATTAAATGAATTGCTAACAAACAAAAATATGTTCCGGCATGAATGCACATACATGTTTTCCTACGCTTACCTTTGCTTTTAATTTACTATCATAATTTTAATTAATTCCTATATGACATGAACAATTCATAACTAAATATATTAAATCCTAATTTTTATTTAGGCCTAATTTTTAGGGTGTTACAGACCTACCCCCCTTAAGATGAATCTCGTCCTCGAGATTCAGCTGCAGATTGGAATAGATTGGGAAACTCTGCCCCCAAATCCTCTTCTCTTTTCCAGGTTGCCTCATCCTCTGAGTGTTGACTCCACTGTACCTTGCACATTCTCGTCACCTTGTTTCGAGTAACTCTCTCTGCTTCCTCCAGTATTCTGATCAGGTACTCGGTATAAGTAAGATCCTCCTGCACATTCAATTCCTCCATTGGCAACTGTTCCTCTGGTACTCTTAAACACTTCTTTAGTTGTGACACATGGAACACATCATGAACTCCTGAAAGTTTTTCTGGCAACTCCAACTGATACGCTACTTCACCTCTTCTTTCTAGCACCTTGAATGGTCCAATATATCTGGGGGTTAGTTTACCCTTCATGTTGAACCTCCGAACTCCTTTCATGGGTGACACCTTGAGATACATGTAGTCTCCTATCTTGAAGCTAAGCTCCCTTCTACGCACATCTGCATAACTTTTCTGTCTAGACTGGGCTGCCTTTAAATTTTGCCTGATGGTCTGCACTTGCTGTTCTGCTACTCTGAGAACCTCAGGTCCAAATACTTGACTCTCCCCTGTCTGGTTCCAGAATAACGGTGTTCTGCACTTTCTGCCGTATAACGCTTCAAACGGTGCCATCTTGATACTGTGCTGGTAACTGTTGTTGTAAGAGAACTCTGCATAAGGTAAACTCTTATCCCAACTAGTCCCATACTATAGAGCACAGGCTCTCAACATATCCTCAAGTATCTGATTAGTTCTCTCTGTTTGTCCATCGGTTTGCGGGTGATATGCTGAACTGAACTTTAACTCGGTATCCACAGCTTCATGTAATTTCTGCCAAAAATGTGAAGTGAACTGCGTTCCTCTGTCAGACACAATCCTCTTGGGTACCCCATGTAAGCACACTATTATTTCCATGTACAGCTCTGCTAGCTTGGCACCTGTATAGGTGGTCTTTACCGGGAGAAAATGTGCCACCTTGGTCAAACGGTCAACGATCACCCACACAGAGTCATAACCTCTCTGCGTGCGCGGCAGGCCGGTGATGAAGTCCATACCAACTTCTTCCCACTTCCATTCTGGTATCCGGAGTGGTTGCAGTAAACCGGCAGGTCTCTGATGTTCTGCCTTGACTCTCTGGCATGTATCACACAAAGCAACATACTCTGCAACTCCTCTTTTCAGTCCATACCACCAGTATCTCTCTTTGATATCTAGATACATCTTAGTACTGCCTGGATGTATCGAATAGGCTGAGTCATGAGCTTCCCTCAATATAACTTCTCTGATGTGCTTCACCTCTGGTACGCATAGCCTTTTACCATACCACAATGTTCCTTGTTCGTCGACTCTAAAACCCGGTGCGTGACCAAGCGGGATCTGCTCTGCGATTTCCTACAGCTTCTTATCCTCTAACTGTGCCTTGCGAATTTCTTGTTCCAGAGTAGGCTCGACTTCAAGTTCTACCAAGTTAGCTACCATTCCCAGGTTCAAACGTGCAAACTCCTTGGCTAACTCATCTGGCATCTGAGCCACTTCTATCATATTGGCGTAGCTTCTTCTGCTCAGGGCATCAGGAACAAGATTTGCCTTCCCTGGATGATAATGAATCTCTAGGTCATAGTCCTTGATCAACTCTAGCCACCTTCTCTGCCTCAAGTTCAGGTCAGCCTGAGTGAACACGTACTTCAGACTTTTGTGATCTGTGTATATATCACATTTGTGGCCAATCAGATAGTGTCTCCAAATCTTCAAGGCATGTACTACAGCTGCCAACTCCAGATCATGAGTCGGGTAGTTGACCTCATGCTTCCTGAGTTGTCGAGAAGCATATGAAATCACTCTGCCTTCTTGCATCAGCACACATCCCAATCCCTGTCTAGAGGCATCACAGTAGATCGAGAAACTCTTGTTCAGATCTGGCAGAGTTAATACTGGTGCGGTAGTTAACCTCTTCTTGAGTTCTTCAAAGCCTTTCTGACATTGCTCGGACCACACGAACTTTGCATTCTTCCCTAGTAATGCGGTCAAGGGTTTGGCGATTTTGGAGAATCCTTCAATGAATCTCCGATAGTAGCCTGCCATTCCCAAGAAACTCCGAATCTCACTAACATCCTTCGGTGGGTTCCAGCTAAGAACATCCTTCACCTTCTTAGGATCAACTGCCACTCCTCCATTAGAGATAACATGTCCAAGGAATGACACTTCCTTCAGCCAAAAATCACACTTGCTGAACTTGGCATACAGCTGTTGTTCCCTCAATCTCTGTAGTACCAATCTCAGGTGTTCCTCATGCTCCT
>CM014272.1:42933972-42965349 GCA_004135705.1 Alloteropsis semialata | reverse complement strand
GAAGGCTGAGTAGACTCCATTTGTGGGACGAACCATACCTGTGCAGGGTATGTTCTGATGGCATGCTCAGGCAATGTGTACCAACAAATGAAGCAAGAAAGATCCTTGAGCAGTGCCATGCAGCCCCATATGGAGGTCACTACGGGGCGTTCAGGACAAGGTCAAAGATCTGGCAGAGTGGATTCTACTGGCCCACAATGTATGAGGATACAAAAGAGTTCATTCGACGATGCCAGCAGTGCCAGAAACACGGAGGGATCACCGTAAGAGATGCTATGCCACTCACAAACAACTTACAAGTTGAGCTGTTTGATATGTGGGGCATTGATTTCATGGGACCCTTTGTCAAATCCTATGACAGTGAGTACATCCTGGTGGCAGTGGACTATGTCTCGAAGTGGGTCGAAGCGATGCCATGTCGAGCCGCTGACTCCAAACATGCACGAAAGATGTTCCATGAGATCATCTTTCCACATTTTGGAACTCCCAGGATGGTGATCAGTGATGGAGGGTCGCACTTCATCGACAAGACCTTCCGGAAATTCCTGGCAGAACTGGGGGCAAAGCATAACATAGCTACACCGTACCACCCCCAGACAAGCGGTCAAGCAGAAACATCGAACAAATAGATCAAGAACATTCTGCAGAAGACCGTGACAGAAATGGGCAAAGGATGGAAGAGCAAGTTACCAGATGCTCTATGGGCCTACCGAACGGCGTACAAAACGCCGATCGGGATGTCCCCATACCAGCTGGTTTACGGCAAGACTTGCCATTTACCAGTTGAGCTAGAGCATCGGGCGCACTGGGCCATAAGAAAGTGGAACATGGATTTGCCAGCAGCCCAGCAGATGAGAAGGATGCAACTATCAGAATTGGAAGAGTGGAGAGACAAAGCATACCACAGTGCCAGAATCTACAAGGACAGAACCAAGAGATGGCACGACAAGAGGATCAAGGTGAAGGAGTTCCACCCCGGGGATAAGGTATTACTCTTTAATTCTAGGGTGAAGCTCTTTGGACATGGAAAACTTCGAAGCAAATGGGAAGGACCATTCGTTGTGGTGGAGACTTCATCGCATGGGGCAATCACACTCCAAGATGATGAAGGTAACCTCTTCAAGGTAAATGGTCAATGTTTAAAAGTTTTCTTTGAGCCTGATAAAGTAGATGAGGAATTTGACGTGATCAATTTGGTCATGGATGATTCCCATTTATAATTACACCTCATGTTAAATCCTTAACCCCTAGCACATGAATGCACACATTCTGGGTTTAGTGGACCTGTCACGTAGTGCACAAAGAAGAAAAGGGCGACCGGGCTCAAGGCCAGGTCGGCCGACCTGACCAGGTCGGCCGACTTGATCCTAAGCCCGATCGGCCCTATCTTCTGCCAACGTTCCACTCTAACGTCTCTGAAGCCGTTTTGCGGTGGACGAGCGATTCCAACTCTATCTGATCCGAGAAGAGGGTTAGCCCATCTTTAAAATTTCACCCATCCTCTTCTTCCCTCTCATCTGAGTTCTTCCTCGCCCCCATTCTGAAATCACCAAGCCACACCTCCCAATTCTCCATCAATGGCCAGAAAAAGCCACCCCAAATCCCGATCAACCTTTGATATGGATGGAGAACCCACTCCGGCCAACCAATTGGTGCCCACCAACCTGGAGCAAGCCATGGCCGTAGTTGTCACCCCTCTGGCCAGCATCCCGCCAGAGGAGGACGCGAGAGGCCGCACCAGGGGGTCGGCCGATGTGCTTGGTCGGCCGACCGACCCTGGTGGCCCCTCACGTCCTCGCTCGGCGGCGCGATCTCAGTCCCCGAGAAGAATCCAGAGGCGTGATGCACGGGCATCAAGCCCGTACAGAAGGCCGACGACGGGGCAATTGACCCCAAAGAAGACGCCGGCGGCCGCTCCAATCAAGGGGGATGGACTCCCCAAGCTTCAACCAGGGGAGAAGCTGAAGGAGGTGGTCAGGAATAAGTGGGACGACGTCGTGGCGTATCATTATACGTCCGATGTGTCCATTTACTCTCCTGCCAGCACCCCAGAGCCACGTTTCTGGGTCTTCGGGGAAAGGAAACCCGGTGGTGGCTATGGTAAGGGGCTGTTCCCTCCCCTCACACCTGAGGAGAGGAAGGAGTTGGAGGAGTCGGTGGAATCTTCACCCGCCGGCAAGATCAAGAGGCATATCAAGCCTCCTCCAATTCGCAGGCCTGGGGGCCAATTTGAGAGTGATGATGAAGAGAAGGTCCCCAAGGCTCCCTCCAATGCTGAGTTACTAGAGTTGATTAATCAACTCGGTCGTGACCATGCAAAATTGGAGAAGAAGTTCGCTGAAGAGCGACTTGAGCGCATAAGTCTTCAAGACGACTTTGATATGCTTCGCAAATCAACAGCCGTGAAACTTAAGCGCTATGCCAAGGCTGCTGGGGATGAAAATCTCTATAATGCACCCTAGATACCCTAGGCCTTGGATTAGGATAGGCACATTAGTTTCCCTTCCATTCATTTATTTCATTTATTTCTTTTGATTATCTTGTAATGTGCCTCTGAGTTGCTGAATAAAATAAATTGTTTAGTGTATTAGGATTGTGTTTTGTGTTTCCACTTGTTTTGAATAAAAGGTACAAGTGTGGGGGAGACCTGCAACGGGAAAACAGAGTGATCCAATGCGAAACAGAGCCTATCAGAACGTTACAGAACAGCACGAGAGAGATCAGAACCAGGGGAATCACCCCCAGGTCGCCCGACCCCACCAGGTCGGCCGACCTGGTCTGGGTCCCACCTGGCCTCTGCTTCTTCCTGCACGCTGGTTTGGTCATCCTAAACTCTGTTTCAGCTGAATTGTTGCAGAACCTGATCCTGGAATTTAAAAACTTAGTAAAATCAACCCTGTTGCACCTTTCCATCACATGGAAATTCATATTAACGTACATATATTTTATTCCCTGTACCTTTTGGCTTGTGGAAATCCTCATATCTATAGGAACTCATGTCATCTAGGTTATTACATTTTGAGATATGGCTTTAATATGAAAGATACCTTTGCTACTTGAGAACTTGGAATTTATGAAAAGTTTTAAAACTTTGTACCTTGCTATGCTCCTCATGAGTTTGAGAGACAAATACCTACAAATATGATCAAACTTTACCTTTGAGCTTTGAGTTGTTTCAAGTCTTATGACCCTTATTAGAGATATTTCATGTTTTTAAAGTCAAGATCACGTACACTCCACCATAAAAGCTAAATCCTTACACTGAGGATGAAGCAAAACATGCCTTTGTCTCGTGGTCATAAAATAAATACTCCTGAAGAAAAACGACCCTTCTTCCCAGAGTTAAAATAGAAAAGAGATATGGGCTAAATGCATAGAAAAATAAAGAGAAGAAAAAGACTCATGCTAAAAGAGCATTGAGTGAAAAAAAAGTGCAATGCAATAGCCCATATCCAAAAGAAAGAGAAAGGGAAGAAAGGTCAAGACAAAGGAGTATCATTAAATGTCTACCTCATATCACACACTTGCACATCTTGACTTGATTACATGACTTGTCTCTGTTTTGGATCCAATCCTTGGAATGGCAACATAAGTGAGAAAAGGTATGTATCTTGAGAGCTCCACACAAAAAGTTCTATTTTGGAGAGTATGAGTGTTGTCTAACCACCATGATCAACCAGAGAGAAACTCTTTGAGGAGCAAGGTATAGGTTTTCTTTGCAAAAATTCAAAACCCCAAGTACTTAAGAGTGAAGTGTATCATGTCATATAAAATGATGTTCCTTCCTGCAATAACTCAAGAAGACATGATAGCCACTCATATACTTCCACTAAGCCTGAATGTTTGGGAATAACCTATATGTCTGTTAATGATCTCCATGATGAAGCTTAGACTTTACTCGAGGGCGAGTAAAGGATAAGTGTGGGGAGCTTGTTGGCGGTTCTTAATGACAGATTATTATTGCCAACAAAGATATAAAAAGTGTTAAAACAAATAGACATAGGGTGATTTACTAATGAATTCCACGAGTTTTGGTGTGTATGTGCTTGCAGGAATAAAGTGGAGCAAGGAAGGCTAAAGTGGGCCCAGGGCCAGGTCGCCCGACCTACCCTGGTCGGCCGACCTGGAACCAGGCCCAATGAGGTCCAGCCTTAGCCCAACAGCAAAAGCACACTCAGGAGTGATCATGAACGTTGAGATCAAGTCGGTGCGAATAAAGAGATGGGATTGGGCCACGTGGCAATCACATGGATTTATGGGCCCACATCCCCAACTAAACTGACACATCTTCACCATTACCCACCGGAAACCGATCAAAGGACCCACTGGAAAGTGACCCAGACAGAGTGGGGCCGACGGGCCACAGCCCTGGGTCGGCCGACCTAGCCAGGTCGGCCGACCTGGCCGCGCGTCCAAACCACCACCGCCTTCAGGAGCAACTGTAAACCGTCTCCAGGAGTTCATCTGTGCCGTGCATCATCAAGGACGGTGCATCGGATGGTCGGCCAATCCCCCCTAGTCGGCCGACCTGGGCCTACCTCCAGACCGCCTCAACTGCTGCACACCGACTCTAAACCGCCTCTCCAAGCTATAAATAGCTGGACTCGGGGCAGGGCTAATCATCATCGAGCTGAAGTGAAGATCCAAGGCGAAGCTCTCCTCATATCCAGAGTAGAAATAGGGAGAGAGTGAGGGAGAGTCTGGAGGAGTCCCGGCGTGTCGGCGACCCTCCACCTGTACCTCGACGGATGCGAGCTGCTCAGTAAGTATCCGGGATTCAACTAGTAATTAAGACTGAGTTATAGATAAGTCAATTTCTCTATTGTGCTTGTGGATTCATTGCTTTATTTATATAAAGTATTCTAATCTCTGATCAAGGTTAGGATAGCTGATATTATCTTAGGCGTGGTGCTTAGGTGTTGAGCTCTGCTGCAATAACCAGGATATTAGCTGCGACGTTGGTGTAGACATCTTGTCCGGTGACCTGCACAAATCGCTCGTTGAGGTTCTGCGGGTTAAGCCTGTGGTTGGCTCGGCAGCGGCGTTCTGCGCGAGCAGCGTTGCGTTGCCTGCGCCTTTCTCATTCGTCCGGAACTTCGTTCTCCACGGTTGGTTCGTCATTGGAGACTTCTGCTTCTTGGCCAATAATCACCATGCCTTGGCACCCTGGTGAAAAGCTTCCTATGCTTGAAGTTGCTGGGACAGTTGAGCCGCGCCCGCTTGAAGAATCCAGGGGCTACCCGTGTTGAAATGGGAGTGGATTAATGCACGCAATGATGCGAGACATGTCCAAGTCTTCTTGTGGTGTTGTCCAAGCTTTGGCTTGCGTCTGTTGACGGTCCTTATAACATAAAATCCGACCGTCAATAGGCTCAGAAACCAATAAAGATCAAGGCATAACTTAGACAGTAGTATTCAAATAATGGCATACCATGCATATCTGGGATATATTTGAGTACAGGGACTACGGTGCAAAAGATGGGCAAAACTGGGCACAGGCCCAGGTCGGCCGACCTGGCTAGGTCTGGCGACCTGGCCTGAGCCCCGATGAAGCTCAGTTTCGACACAGGTCAAGAAACACACTGAAGAAGGATCATGGACGTTGATTCATCGTCGGTTCAAGTCAAGGGTGAGGATGAGCCACGTGTCATTCCCATGGATTGAAGGGCCCACACATAAACACAAATGCACCCAAATGGAGTATACCCACCTGGAACCGTCATGAGGACCCACATGGAAGTCAACCAGAGAAGAGTGGGGCCGAATGGCGGCGGAACCAGGTCGGCCGACTCAGCTAGGTCGGCCGACCTGGCCCTGCGACCGTTTCGGTTCCCCCTTGAACAGTACCTGTAAACCGTCATCAAGAGTTCATCAGGGCCATGCGTTGCTAAAGACGGTGGATCCAAGGGTCGGCCGATGTGGGTACTTCGGCCGACCTAGGTCCACTTCTCAACGGCCTCAACCGCCTCTGGCTGGCTCCAACCGCCCTTGTGATGCTATAAATACCAGCAAAGGGCGCCGTACTCAACACACACCAGAAGAAGAGCTCTCCTTTGCTACAAGCTTAGTCTTAGTCTTAGTAGTGATAGTCATAGTGTTAGATCTTCTGAAGGGCTTTCGGAGGAGTCTTGGTAAGTTCTAGAGTTCAGTTCTTGTATTCTCTTATTTACTTGTAATACTCTGAGCTTAATGGAAATACCTTCATACTTATGTTGTATGCCTCAGTTATACCTTATCTAATTAGTATATACTGCTTATGTCTTACACCTCAATCAAGTGAATGTATGTTATGACATTGGCTCAATGTGCCTTTTGATTGCTCTATTTATTAACGTGATAGATAGAGCTGTATCTCATATTGCAAACATGGTGTTTGGGATATGGAATACTATTGAGGGTACCGCTGCCCCACGGATTAGTAGAGGTAGGCAGCAGGTGGTGACAGCCCTGTCCGTCCTTTGTAATCCTCCACGTACGGGAGTGGGTATTAGGCCTTTATGATAAGACGTCCTACTGTCGTCCCTTGATGAGGGAACCACTGGATACCTCGATGTGTCCTCTTGCATACGATCATTGAATGAGCTTGTATAGGGTATTGTAGTATATCCAAGTTCCATAAGTATGATGCTAATGAACCCTTGTTAATCTTCACTAGTGTACTATACTAACTAAGACTACCATAATGATGAGCAATGAACTTCTGTGTGTCAACCCAATCATTCACTTCTATACCTTTTACCCCTGTTTAGATTATGGTACATTAATACTGTTGTACGTAAGAGCATTGGATGGCACATCTCTCTTTTAACTAAGCGCTTTCCCTGCGGATAAACAAATAACGATACTCTGGAGTACTCCCGGGTGAAATGCTACAACGTACTTCTGTGCGCTTGCAGAATATCTGTAACGTCTAGATTTACGATGAAGTATCTCTAGTACCATTACTACTCTAAGTAGTGATGCTAAGAAATACCAACAGCGTCCTAGCCAGTGAACGATTCATCCTTCAGGGGTTGAAGTAATGACGAGTCCGACTTGTTTCCCGCTTAGAGGGAGCTCGTCGAATTCGACCAGAGATCGAAGTTGTTGTCAGGATGCCGCCTGAAAAATGGAGGTGGTGCCCACGAGTCCAAAGGGAAACTGGCTCGGGATGTCGGCCTCATGCTTAGCAGTGGCTGGACTCCTTTTCTTCTGGATTTTTGAATAGTTGGATTTTGGCGCAACCGATGGTTCAGAAACCGACTCGGATTGCCTAGTCCGCTTTGGAATCTTCCCAGTCTGAGTTGGAGTCGAACTAGGACTTGAGGTTTCCCGAGCCCGAGTTGAACTCGGACCCGGGGACGCGATCTCATCGAGCTTGTCGGCTAGTTTCTCCGGAGTCAGTGACTTGAGTACGTGGTCGAAGTTTCCCGTGCCGTCCGCCGTGCAGACCTAGGAGCCGAAGACGAAGGTGGTGCCCTTCTCGAACGCCATGTCGCCGTCGTAGTTGATGATGACTGGTGCCATCGAGCTTGCTTGACGATTCTCGATGAGAGCCCCTACCTGGCGCGCCAGCTGTTGGTTTTTATACCAGCTAGCCTACTATAGGGGGTCCCTAAGTAGTCGAGTTGTTCGTGAGGGCCTCGCCGGAACCAGAAGCATGATGGTGAACACGAGACGATTTAGACAGGTTCAGGCCGCCTCGAGTAGAGAGCGTAATACCCTACGTCCTGTATGGTGGATCGCTTCGTATTGATGGTTATGATTTTACAAGGGGTCCCTGCCTCACCTTATATACTTGGGAGACAGGGTCTACAAGGCAGGAAAGACAAACTCCTAGTCGGATACAATACACAGAGTCCTAACATGAGTAGGCTGGATTGTTTCCAAGTAGCAGACTAGTTTCCTTAATCTGCATGTCTCTTCCTTGTATCTGTCAGAGTTGTCGGCCCAATTTCCTAGCGGGCCTACAGCCCATAAGGACTCCCATGGATCTTGGTCCGTCACAAAGTGTAACTCAGAGAGGAAAGCATGCACCTCTTATTGAAGTTGTTTTGCTCGGCTACAGGTAATTGGTCCTTCATACACTTGTGCTTTTGGAGCTCTGGCTGGGATGTCCTCATCATCCTCCCCCTCTTGAAAAGGAGTCATCCTCGACTCTTCCAAAACCAAAGAATGGAGATGGATCGGCGATATTGAAGCTGGTACTAACACCATATGTACTTGGAAGATCAATTTCATATGCATTATCATTGATCTTTCGATTCACTTTGAATGGACCATCGGCTCATGACTGCAACATGCTCTTGCAGTGGTCAGGAAAATGATCCTTGCGCAAATGCACCCAAACTAAGTCTCCGGTCCCATGAGACTGCAGCTGGCCGACTCCATGGTCCGATACTCGGAGGGGATAGCCGAGGACATTCTAGTGTGTGTCCAGGATTGCTTCATCCCTGTTGACTTCGTGGTGCTGGACATGGACCTGAGCAACGACTCGTCGCTCATCCTCTGGCGACCCTTCTTGAGCACAGCCGATGCTCACGTTAATGTGGGTGCCGGAGAGATCCGGCTCCACATTAATGGAAAGAAGAAAAAGTTTGAGTTCAGGCCAAAAGTGGAGCAATGCTCCATGATCAAGATCAAGTATGGGAGGAATAGTCAGAATGTGAAGGAGGTGGAGGTTACACCTCCAGAAAAAGATAGCTTAATAAAGTTCATGGAGAAGTTTTGGTGATACATCCGGCCCAGGCGAGGGATGGCCGAGACCCAATAAATTAAGGTTGCCCGGACCCCAACAGTTCTTAGGTCCACCCACTCGGGAAAAGGCCCAATCTCCCTAAAATACTAGTCCAATAGGGGAAGGGTGGCTCTCCCTTTTGAGGTGGCTTCCTCCTCCCAAGCTAAGGAAGGTGGGATTATTCAGAGGCTCACACGGTCGCCGCCCGACTGCAACTAGGCCACTTGGTCCATTTTGTTGCGTCTTTGCCAGCGGGTAATAGTGGAGGAAGATGTCCTCATCATTTGGGAAAAGGAATTCCCCATCTGATACCACGCAAAGAACAAGAAGCCTATACGAGGTGCGAAAGTACAGGTGAAGAAAGCACCGAAACAAGCTGTCGACCACCAGAAGAAGGTAAAACAGGTATGGCGGGTTAAATCATCTGTATCCTCATCTCCAGGGTCAGATGCTGCTTCATAAAGTTAATCCAACAAAGGAGGCATCATCACTCGACGACGTAAAACACGAGTCCAGCGCCGATAGGTTCATCGGTATCAATAAAATAGCTTGGAAGAGGACCCCAATCAGGTAAGTTCAGGTAAGCATTTATGAATAAGGTTTTCTTTCAAATAAAGTTAGTAAATGAGAGCTATCTAGGTTAGTCCCTTAATGTTATAAGTTTATGCTTAAAGCCCTTATTTTGGATATGATGAATAGTTGCTCTTATTTCTCTCTTGTACCTATGTTTCATCCTGCTTTTCTCCTAAGCGTTGAGTTTGCTGGCTGAGCATGATCTTTTCTATTATCTTGTCTGTCTGTGGGTAGCCTATGCAAGATCTAGTCTAGGTTGTTTTTGGCTATGATATGATAAGACTTGAGTTTCCTTAAGATCTTACCAAGCAAGACTTGATGACCAGAGTTTTCTTTTAAAAAGAATAAAATAAAGAGTTCCTTATGGTGATTCAAATTCCCTTCCAAAGCTCATATTGTTTAAACCCCTACAAAGACTGCTTGTGGTTGCATTGAGTTTTGTGAAGATCATTGTGATTCTTAGAGACTTACTTCATGCTTTTAAAGCCAAGATCACGCACACACCACCATATACAGGTTCTACTTCTACTCTGGAAGTAAGCATGCCATCCATCCACTAAATAAAAGCTCCACCTAAAGTATGGTACTCTTCCCCAACTTTATTGCAAAAAAAGAGACATGGGCTATTAAAAAAAAATGGACACATGAAGATCCAAGTATGTAAAAAAAAGAGCACATGAAGGCTCTTGGTTTAGAAAACAATAGCCATGTCTCTAAAAGCAACTCTTATAAGGGAAGAGGAACCTGCAAAAATGGGAGCTATCATTTATCTTGCCATCCACACACGTGCACATCTTGGTTTGAGAGTATGACTTACTTCTCTTCAAATCCTAGTTTTGACTTTACAATATGTGCAATGCAAGTAAGCTACAAAACTCTCCTAGCACAAACTCCACTTTAATGAGTGAAATGAGAGTCGAGAGAGGACCTTGGTAAGGAATTACACCATGAGTGACTCGAGAGTACTGTTGGCATTTCTTAGCGTCACTACTTCATGAGTGATGGCACTAGAGATTCCTTAATATAAATCTTAGCGTTACATAAGTTCTGCAAGCGCATAGAAGTACATTGTAGCATTTCACCCGGGAGTATTCTAGAGTATCGTATGGCAAAGTAATGTGTTTTCCAATGCATCAACTATATCACAATCAATCTACCAAGGCTAAAACAGGGGATAACATGATATGAAGAGTTGGGTATGTTGACACACAGAAGGTTTCACTGCTCATTATGTAAGTCTAGTTAATATGAAGGTCCTAAGAGAGAACTGGGGATTCTATGTACTTCTTACTTATTGGTTACATTCATTACAAGTGTATACTATACAAGCTTAGCAAGGGACAAATGTTAGAGGGCAAATCAAGGAGTCGTGGGATCCCCTCATCCAAGGGTACTGTCATGATGTTTATCACAAAGGCCTGCAAACGCCCAAACCCGAACGGCGAGGATTACAAAGGCCCAGCAGGGCTGTCACCACCTGGGGGCTACCTCTGAATACGTGGGGTAGGGTATCCCCAACGGTATTCTATAACCCAAACACCATGTTTGTAATATGAAATACATCTTTACCAGTTATACGGAAAGGTAAAGAACAATCATAATGATTCATTGGGCCATTGCCATAACATGTATCAGCTATACTAAGGTGCAAGACATACAACTTATAAGATGAACACACAAGACTAGAATTCAAGTAACATAAGCAAGATAGCATTTCCATTAAGGCTCTAAGTTTTACAAATAAGCAAAGGATACAAGATAACTGAGCTCTAGGCTTACCAAGACTCCTTTGGAAACCTGTGGAAGCTCAACTCCTAGAACTACTTCACTACTAACTAAGACTATGACTTGTAGCAATTGGAGCTCTTCCTTCTAGTGTGTGTTGTACAGGAGGCATTATATTTATAGCACTGGGAGGCGGTTCAGGGCCGGTACAAGGCGGTTGGGGCCAAGTGTGCCCATCCCCGAGTCGGCCGACGTGAGGACTTCGCCCGACCCTTAGATGAACCGACTGAAGTTGTGCACGGCGTGGATGATCTCCTGGAGGTGGTGTTAACGCGTGGGAGAAGGGGGAGGCTCAACGGCCTCGAGACTGGGTCGGCTAACCTGGCCAGGTCAGCCGACTTGGTCCAGGCATGGTTCGTCTTGTCCTTTCTTTTGAGTGTCTGTAGTGTGGGCCCTGGTACTCGTGGAGGCTGGGTACGAATCCTCGGAGTAGATCTTGATTCTCATGTGGGCCCATCAATCCATGTGCCTTCACCTTATCCTCCTTTTAACCATTGGATGTAACCGTCATTGTTTCAACGTCCCAGATGACGTGCATTTGTGCTTCTTCCAGATGGCCGAACTTGGGCTTTGCTGGGCACTAGGCCAGGTCGGATGACCTGGGCTTGGCCCTGTTTTGCTTCATATTTTGGCCCATATTTCCTGCAACCAAATAATCTCCATGTACAAGTGAAACTGCATTATTTGAAACCAAATCCTACTGACCATTGCTGGTTTATTTTATTTTTACCATGTTGGTGCTACAAGATATTCATGACTTGACAAACGCCAACAAACTCCCCCAAGCTAAGACCTTTGCTCGTCCCGAGCAATGCTTTGGAGAGTTGGAAACTTTGGATCAGAATTGCTTGCTTCCCAAAGGATATTGTCAACAAGAAAGCATTTCATGACTTGAATAAGTTGGCAAAGATTAAATCATCCTTTTTACCTTGCCACCCATGGGGCTTTTAGCTTTTATTCATCATGAGCGGTTGAAAGCCAGAACAACTTAGCGAGAGTGCTTCGCCCAAACCTTCGTTCCACCATTACATCGGAGGTTTTAAAGAAACTTTTGCACAGAAAAACAATATCCTTGCCATCACTCCTCTCAATTTCCCTTAATAGGATAAACACATGGTATTTATAATGGGAAACTTTTGTTTCACATATGCATTGCTTATTTTGTTGAGTCAAATCTAGGATCAATGAAGAATTAAGTCATACACTCAAATCGAAGTGTGCAAGTGTGAATATGTGGTAATGGAAAATGAACTCCTTTAGAAAAATTCTCTCCTTTAGGAATTTGCTATAACGCTTGGCTCCCTTTTCTTTTCTTCTTTTTTTCTCTTTTTTTCTTCATGGACTTCACACATGTCCATTTCTTTTGCTCTCTTTCTTTCTTTTTTTTCATAGGGAGCCTAAGCCTTATGCCTTGAAATATTTGTGGAGAGAAATCCATTTACTTTGGAGTTTTTTATTTTTGTAAGCAAATGATAGGCATGTTGCGCTTACTTCCAGAGTAGAAGTATGGCATATATGGTGGCGTGTACGTGGCTCTGATTTGAAGAGCATGAAATAAGTATTACAAAGATCACCATGAACTTGACAAAACTCAAAACAAATGCACATGCTCTTTGTAGGTGATTGGAATGTGACACTGTTGTAGGATTTTCACTCTTCATTGAGGAGCCTAGAATTTTATTCTTTTTGAAAATAAAAACTCCGGGATCAAGTTTCACTTGGGTACAGATAAAGCAACTCTAACTTATCATATCACAGCTCCCAACAACCTAGAATCAGATTTAGCATTTGCTACCCACAAGTTTTAAGTTTTCAAGGAAGTCATTGATTTAAGCCAACAAATCCTAGACACAAAAGACTGCCTTATTGAGACTTGCATAAAAGGGGAAGGTCATAGCAAATATTCATCATTTCCATACAAGGACAAGTTTTTTTAAGCAAGATAGGAAAAGAAAGACAAAGGGAATGGTTCAGGTAAACTTACCTGTGCAGGGTTCCTCCCCCAAGTTGGGCTTCTTACTGCTGGCGGTACCGAGGGTCGTTCGGGTCAAACCCTTGGAACCAAAGGTAGGCGTTCAGGTTCTGGTTGCCTTCCTAGATGCTGCTCTGAAGGGTGTTGTAGTTCTACACTGATTGGTCCCACCAAGCCTGCAACTGCTACACATGATGGGTTAATGTATCATCAATGCGGTGAGTGGTTACCTCTAGGGTTCCCATGCGGTTGGATAACCCATCCATGCTGCTGCGCCAGTCCCTTGCTAAAAAAGACCGTCAGGCATCGAACGGAGGAGGGCCACCACTTGAGATGGATGACTGATGATAGCGCAGGTCTTGGGGATTCCATTGTGCATGCGGGGCTTCATGCCATCCCGAACCTTCCGCCATATATGGTGGAGGAGGCTGTGGCTGCTCCCAATTTGATCCTGCTAGTACGTATGGCAGGGTTGGAGGCTCCCATGCTGCTTGGGACTGTGGCATCGCGGCTTCTTCCCATGGGGACATGCTTCTCGTCACCCTTCCTGCCACGCTCCGCCTGCCTTCCTGCTGTAACTCCAACAAAAGTGATTTACACCTGTACAACCAGTATTTCGATGCTGGCAACAGAATTCTGGTTGTACTATTATGATAGACCATAACAAGCTTCTAGTCTATGGCATGAGTAATAAGGTGACTCTGGACAAAATGAGATTCATCCAGTGTTGGGCGAGGATGCGGAAGGTACTCGACTCGATAATGATCCAGAAGGCCCATTGACTCAAAAATACGAGTGACCAAAGAAGTACACTAAATGGGACCTTGCCTCTGAAAACCACCCATCCATTGATCGATCATAAAAACAACAGGGCAGATTTTTATCTTCTTGACCATCGCATATAATAATTTTAACTCATCAATGCGAACGGTCCGAAGATCATTTCGAGGAAAAAGGGTCATGGCAATCCAACGGTGCCTAAAACGAAGAGTGGGGTTATGTATGTGGCTTGTTCTTGGGGAAGTGTTAGCTATGGAACCAGAAATGTCCCGCCAGAACGATTCTTTAACAAAATGCCTCAAGATTTTATCAACCTCCAAACTACAACGCCTACTAAAACCCAAATGGATACTAAGCTGTTTCCAGGAATGAAGTACTCTTCCCTTAGAAAGTGAAAAGTAATTCCCTCCTCTGATTTTCTTAAGGTGGCAAGAAATTGGATTGTTAATAGGCGACACCCATCTTCATGAATGCGTGCAAAATCCGACCAACCCACAGCCCCCCAAACAGTTGCAAAGTCTATGGCCATACCTGATTTCTCCATGAGTTCGCTTGTGAACACACGTGTGTGATCAAAAGCGCGACCCATGAGAATGTGATACGCTTTCGTTTCATAGCCTTCCTCGATGTCGAGCTGATCATCGGAGATGAACGCCAGTCGAGGGTCGTCGTCGTCGTTGTTGCTGCTGGAGGTGTCCCCGTTTCTGCTTCCATTGCCACCGCCATTACCGCCGCCTATGGATGTGGCGCCAGCTCCGGTGTAGTAGAACTGATCGTCGGAGACCTCCATCGAGTGTTGGCTATGTGTCTCCATGGTGCCTCCACCTGAACTGGGGACTTCTGAACTGGCTGAGATCAACTCGGTGCTCCCTGAATGCTGGCCCCACCTCGAGCTTGACCCCTTCGACTTCTTTGCTTGCTTTACGACTCCTCGGATGAGGTTCATGATCCCTGCACAGAGAGCAACAAGCAACAAAAACAACACTTGGAATACAAAAGGATTAGCATTAGCGAGTTAGTTGTCCAAGCGTTAGTCATTCTTGCGGGGCGTGGTTGCCTCCACAACAGTCATCCTTGTGAGTTATGACACACCACAAACAAGCATTCTTGCGGGGTTTATAGACCTCCACAACACGTTCAAGAGCTTGAGCACATAGAGAACAGCACCATTATGCAGAAATAAAACTCATTTTTATTTGGGTTTTCAATTTTTATTTATTTTCAAACTAAGGAGCTAAAAACTTGAGAACTATCAGGAGGGAGAAGAGAAACTCCGAGGGCTCTCAGCAGCTCGGGTTGGGGCGAAGTGAGCAAGCAGCGAGCCAAGGCTTTTTATAGCCGGAGTTCACCCCCAGTCGGCCGACAAGGTGGGGTCGGCCGACCCTCCCGCGGGAGCAAACGGGTTGAGCTTTTACCACGCGAGTGCTGGACACACTAGCAAACACATAAGCTTTGAATGCTTTGCAAAGAAGAGAGGATGGGGTCGGGCGACATGGGCTGGTCGGCCGACCAACTTTGGACAGTTTTGAGTTTGGTCTTTGAATCGTGTGATGGGCGTGAATGGTAAGCGTTGATGGTGTTTGAAAGCTCTTCAAAAGTTGCTGAGAGAGGTCGGCCGACGTGCTTCGGTCGGCCGACCGAGTATTGGCTTAGGTCAGGCTTCACTTTTGCAGGGCGGGACATGGTTCAATGTTGAAATAAGTGCTGGGTGTGTGGGCAGTGGTGGTCAGGTATCCAAGGAGGATTCAAGTAGATAGCTCCAAAATTTGACATTTAAATGCAATGGTTTATGGGAATTTCAAAAATGCATGAGAATGGAAAATAAATATGCATTGTGAAATAAATATGAGATACATACCGATGTACCTACCGGTGAGGACTCGTTGTTTTTCGTCTGTCGAGTGCGGACATCTTCAAAATATGCTTTAGCTTGACGATCGTAATCTCGCATTTGAAGATGATGTGAGTTCGTTGCACCGCCACTCCTGTTTCATTTTCTTGGCGCAAGGTAGTATTGGTTTTTCTGCCTTCAGAGCCTGAGCACCTTGTGCAAATTCTTTGGGCAGGGGTAGAAGTGGCTCACTGTTAGTGACCGGTGGTCTTTGTGGCTTCTTTCCATAAATGACCTTGATTTCGCGTCCATCATGCTCTTGGCTAGATTATTTCTTGTGTCTTGCATGATTAGCCGAAATCTCCCGACTAGCTTCTTGAACCGCAGCAGCTAGCTGGGCTGACTGGGCCTCTAGAATTTTACTTAAGCGCAGTTGGTTTTTCACGGTGACTGATAAAGCATGGAATCTAGAACTTAGATCATTCACCTTTTTCTTGGCAGGTGTAGTGCGGGAACTTCCTCCTTGCTGGGATAGGTTCCAGTTATGTGCTAGGAATAGATCTCTGTACTTCTGCCAAGGATCCATCTTTGCCTGGTGGTTGTAATACCATTGCAGTGCCCTTCTCGTTAGTGAGAACGGGAATAAGCTAATTCGGATGGATCTTATCCCGATTCCCCCAAGCTGGAGCGGACTGCATATTGCTAAGAAGTGTCAGAGATGTTCTGCTGCATCCTCAGTAGCCTTTCCGCTGAATGGCTTGGCTTGCACCATTGCAATGTACATTGAATCGATCATCAAAGTTTCATTTGCCATCTTGGTGCAAGGGTGCTTCGATTTCAACCGTCAAGTTTGGAGGAACACTGAGTGTTCACTTCTGGGTTATTGGAGAAGTTTTTTCGGTAAATCGACAGCGTTGCGTAATCTTCCTGTTTCACACAAGGAGAAACAGAACAAGGGTAAACTTATCTAGATGATGGTATTTAATTGTGACATAAAGTTAGTACAGAGGTTAACACATTCTTTGACCAATGCTTTCCTCGGCAACGGTGCCAGACATGCTTGTTAGCATTTCATAGCATCACCACTTCATGAGTGATGGCACTAGAGATGCCTTAATATAAATCTTAGCGTTACATAAGTTTTGCGAGCGCACAGAAGTACATTGTAGCATTTCACCCGGGAGTATTCTAGAGTATCATATTTATTTCCTCAGGGAAAGCGTATGGCAAAGTAATGTGTTTTCCAATGCATCAACTATATCACAATCAATCTACCAAGGCTAGAACAGGGGATAACATGATATGAAGAGTTGGGTATGTTGACACACAGAAGGTTTCACTGCTCATTATGTAAGTCTAGATAATATGAAGGTCCTAAGAGAGAACTGGGGATTCTATGTACTTCTTACTTATGGGTTACATTTATTACAAGTGTATACTATACAAGCTCAGCAAGGGACACATGTTAGAGGGCAAATCGAGGAGCCATGGGATCCCCTCATCCAAGGGTACTGTCACGATGTTTATCACAAAGGCCTGCAAATGCCCAAACCCGAACGGCGAGGATTACAAAGGCCCAGCGGGGCTGTAACCACCCGGGGGCTATCTCTAAATACGTGGGGTAGGGTATCCCCAACGGTATTCCATAACCCAAACACCACGTTTGTAATATGAAATACATCTTTACCAGTTGTACGAAAAGGTAAAGAACAATCATAATGATTCATTGGGCCATTGCCATAACATGTATCAGCTATACTAAGGTGCAAGACATACAACTTATATGATGAACACACAAGACTAGAAGTCAAGTAACATAAACAAGATAGCATTTCCATTAAAGCTCTGAGTCTTACAAATAAGCAAAGGATACAAGATAACTGAGCTCTAGGCTTACCAAGACTCCTTCGAAAACTTATAGAAGCTCAACTCCTAGAACTACTTCACTACTAACTAAGACTATGACTTGTAGCAATTGGAGCTCTTCCTTCTGGTATGTGTTGTACAGGAGGCGTTGGTCATCTATTTATAGCACTGGGAGGCGGTTCAGGGCCGGTACAAGGCGGTTGGGGCCGAGTGGGCCCATCCTCGAGTCGGCCGACGTGAGGACTTCGCCCGACCCTTAGATGAACCGACTGAAGTTGTGCATAGCGTGGATGATCTCCTGGAGGCGGTGTTAACGCATGGGAGAAGGGGGAGGCTCAACAACCTCAAGACTGGGTCGGCCGACCTGTCCGGGTCAGCCGACCTGGTCCAGGCACGGTTCGTCTTGTCCTTCTTCTGAGTGTCTGTAATGTGGACCCTGGTACTCGTGGAGGCTAGGTACGAATCCTCGGAGTAGATCTTGATTCTCAGGTGGGCCCATCAATCCATGTGCCTTCACCTTATCCCCCTTTTAACCATTGGATGTAACCGTCATTGTTTCAACGTCCCAGGGTGCATTTGTGCTTCTTCCAGATGGCCGAACTTGGGCTTTACTGGGCGCTAGGCCAGGTCGGCCGACCAGTGTAGGTCAGGTGACCTGGGCTTGGCCCTGTTCTGCTTCATAGTTTGGCCCATATTTCCTGCAACCAAATAATCTCCGTGTACAAGTGGAACTACATTATTTGAAACCAAATCCTACTGATCATTGCTGGTTTATTTTATTTTTACCATGTTGGCGCTACAAGATATTCATGACTTAACAAACGCCAACAAGTACCACCTAAGGAACTCTGCCTCTTTGAAAAACTTCAAAACCTCCGGTTTGATTGTCAAGTAAGGTAGAAGGCAAGGTGCTTGGTCTAAGTCGTTCTGGCCAACAAGAGGACTTAATAAATGGTTCCACCACTTGGCTCTCCACTTCCCAATGTGGTGTCTTCAGTTTAGACCTATCTTAAACTCATCTAGGAGGGTTGTTCCTAGTATAAATATACCTTATGTACTTCTGAAAACACAAGTTGAATTTTGATATACAGATAACCTCATATGGTTTTGCAGCCATGCTGCTGAGTGCCTTGCACACCCTTGTTCTTCCTTGTTCTTCTTGGACTTGTAAAGAGATCCCTCTAGGATCCGCTACTTCGTACTCTACGGTTTCCAGTACGGCTGCACCGTTTTGTGTGGATTAGTTCCGGATTGTGGTTCTACGGTCGTTCGGAGATCGAGTCGAAGTCCTCAAGGTTTCGGTGCCTCTCTTCCCATCACTTGGTCGCATCCAATCTTGGTTAAAGCTAGTTATCCCACTGATTTCAGCAAGTTACCCTTTGTTCGTAAACCTACTGTCGTGAAGATCGGGCCATCCTTGTACCGATTCATATCGGTACCTATCAACATACCTCTCCATTCTCATCTTCCAATGAATCACAATTTAGCATATGCATATTAGGACGATCAGATTTTGGCCGAGTATCCTTATTTCGACTTTCTTAAGCCAAAGTATTTTCTAGTACTTGGTTGATGGTAAGAAATTCATAGCCTTCTAATTTATCTTTGATATGAGATCTCAAACCATCAAAAGATAATTCGGCAAGATCCTTTTCAGAAATAATCAAACTATAACATCAATTTTTAGTATCTCTAAATCTTCTAATATACTCAGCAACAGATTCATCACTGTTTTGTATAACTGATGTTAAGTGAGATAGCCTCAATTCATTATTACCACTACAAAAGTGCTCATGAAATTTATGTTCTAATTGAGATCATGTGTGATTAGAATTAGGAGATAATACCGAAAACCATGAGAAAGCAGTACCAGATAATGACAAAGGGAATAATCTAATTTTCAAATTATCAACATTAGTATGAATACCCAATTGTGCATTAAACTAACTAATATGCTCCCATGTAGTCCTATTATCCTCCCTAGTAAATTTGACAAACTCTAGTACTTTGAAACCTTGAGGATAAGGTATAGCATCAAAATTTATAGGATAAGGTTTTTGACATGCCAGAGTTTTATCCTTAACCTCTACGCCAAAAGTATCTTTAATCATGATAGACAAATTCTTTTTATATTCTTCAAGCAAACTTTTAATATAAAGATCATTTGGCCCTTGTTGATCATTGACATTTGGCACATGTTGTAGCACATGGTTCGATTGTGCATGCAATGGTTGCTGCAAATAACCTGAACTTTGGGAAGACATAGGATTTGTACTATATGTCATTGGAGTATATGGAGATACATAACCGGAAACACCATTGACTCAACCAGAACTAGCCTGAACATGTGGCATACTAGCTATAGGTTCGGGCGTTGCCTGATATGCAACAATAGCACCCAAACAGGTTGGACTGGTTCCTACAACCGGTCTGACCAGAATCTGGCTGTACTGCATGGCGGCATTAAAATCGGTTGGACCAGTTATTGAAACCGTCTGACCGGATTTGCCTGGCCAAACTGTCCTGAAGAATTCAGTCCTGCGGAATTATTCAACGGCATCCCATATTGTGGTTCTTTGGGTGGTATTGCTGCCGATGAATTATGAGGTACAATTGTATGTTGTGAAGTACCAGCCATATCAGATTTAATAGCATTACTAATTACGGTCGAAGGTTGTTTTCCTACGGATTTATCAATCATACCCTGAACAATTGTAAGAACTTTTCTTGACCAGAAACTAGTAATCTATTAATTTGATCAAGAGTAACAGGCGATGCAGCACTCACATTGGGTATTACCTCATCTTTTTCGTCTTCTTCTAAAAGAACAACCACCTCCTTGTCCTTGGAGATAGCACCCTTTTGATCTATGGAGAAGTGCGACAGGAACCACTGCGTCTTATCTTCAAATTTCTTCATGGCTTGTTCCATCGCCTCCTTCTCTTGCTGTAGGAGTTCTTCATATAGACGACGATCCTCAGCCGATAGCTCACTAGCAGTCAGCCTAGCAATATTATCAGGATCAACTTCGCCTGGCTTTGGTAGATTCGACATAGTAGTAGATCCCTTCTTCTTATCCCCAGTGGAGTCACCAAAAAGTGTGTTGACACTAAAACGTGTCGCGCCATACACTCACACGTGTGAAAACGCAGCACGCAGACTTGGCTGTGCAGAAACCGGTACAACTGATTTTGGAAACCGGTATAATCGGTTTTCTAGGGTTTGCCCTGAGGACCAATGAACACTCGCCCGGGAGGGACCCCGTCAGGGTGTGCGCACCTTGGGTTGCCCTAAGCTTGGCAGGCCAACTAGGACACCCTCAAACGTCGTAGAGATGAAGGAGGAACAACAAGTATAGAGATTGGAAAAGCTAGGGTTTGGAGAAACAAAAAGTAGAGACAAAATAAAAGATAAATTGTGTTTGATCGATTGGATGATGACTCAATCAGCTGTGGCCCTTTATATTTATAGGGTGGAAAGGTCTTACCCCACAAGGAAACCCTTTTACAAGTTGTAATCTATATGGATCTCTAAATCTAGTAAGTTTCTGCCAAAAACCGGTAGGTGAGGATCTTCCTGAAGCCATAACTCCCTCGTCCGAACTCCAAATTGGACATTCTATATATGCATCTTGATCGTCTCGACAAGAGCTACGCAATGGTGTAGTCCAATTTGTATTTTGAGACACTCACCAAATCTGGTCCTACCGGATTTAAGAAATCGGTGTGACCGGTTTTCCCAGACTAACAAGCAAATGCCAATTTTGGTCGTCAATAAGTATCCAAAGTACTCGGACTAGTTGTATTTTCATGAGTGAATCTGATTAAAAGTAGAGTACGTGATTTAGGTAGTATAACATTCTCATTAATATCAAAGTGTAACTCAGAGAGGAAAGTATGCACCTCTTGTTGAAGTTGTTTTGCTCGGCTACGGGTAATTGATCCTTCATACACATGTGCTTTTGGAGCTCTGGCTGGGATGTCCTCATCAGCTTTTCATTACATAAGTGAAACCTACTACTTTGCTGAAACCAGTCATCCCTGCCAACCTTAATGTCATTAATCAATTAAGATGTGTGGTATGTATTTGCAATATGTTCTGCTACTATATTATCGTGTATCATTAATTTCATGACCTATATGTGGATCACATTTGAAAATTGCATATGGCCATAGCACACAAGATCATAGGACCAAATAGAATCAGATTTGTAACAAAGAATATTTGTTGAGTTAATTGATTGCTTGCTTTGTGTAGTTTACACGAGAGATAATGAACAGTTATGAATGTTTTGATTGTGAATTTTGATTTTTGCCGTTTAACTTATCAGATTACTTTTAGGAGAGATTTCCCTGTGTCAAATAAATGCTATTGTAGAGGCTGCATGAAGATATTAAGACTTTCCATGTGGTATTTTTGTTAGTATAGACTACAATCTTTAGTGTAGGCTCATTTAGGCTACATTTGAAATTGGTTACAATGCATCTCCATATATATTCCTGCTTATAAACATATTTTGTTTTTTTCATACTTTCTTGCAGTACAAGTGTTCATTAATGTCAGTTGCTTCCGAAGATGGTTGGCATAGCACTCCGATCATTCCAAGATGAGATAAATATGTCATCAGGATGCGTCATGATCTTTGCTTCATTGAAAAGGAATGTTTGATCCTTCGCCCTATCCCTTTATTATCTATCTGTACATGGCCATGATGCACACTTTCAAGTTTGTGCCCACATCGTCATTCTTCGCTTTATATGAATCAGATACCTAGTGTTGGCACTTGTTAAGTCATGATTATCTTGTAACGCCAATATGGTAAAATAAAATAAACCAGCAAGGATCAGTAGGATTTGGTTTCAAATAATGTAGTTCCACTTGTACATGGAGATTATTTGGTTGCAGGAAATATGGGCCAAAAGCTGAAGCAAAACAGGGCCAAGCCCAGGTCGCCCGACCTACCCTAGTCGGCCGACCTGGCCTGGTGCCCAACAACGCCCAAGTTTGGTCATACAAAAGAAGCACAAATACATATAATCTGGGACGTTGAACCAATGACGGTTACATCCAAGGGGTGAGAAGAGGATAAGGAGAAGCACATGGATTGATGGGCCCACATGAGAATCAAGAATTACTCCGAGGATTCATACCTAGCTTCCTGGACTATCAGGGCCCACATTCAAGTCACACAGAAGAAGACCGAGGAAAGACGAGCCTGGACCAGGTCGGCTGACCTGCTAGGTTAGCCGACCTCGTCCAGCGGCCGTTGCGGCTCTCCCTCCTCCTGCGCATCTACACCGCCTTCAGGACCAAATCTACACCATGGATGAGTTCAGTCGGTTCATCAGACGGTCGGGCGAAGTCCATAGGTCGGCCGACCTAAGGGTGGGCCCATTTGGCCCCAACCGCCTTGTACTAGCCCTGAACCGTCTCCCAGTGCTATAAATAGATGCCAACACCTCTTGTACAACACATACCAGAAGGAAGAGCTCCAATTGCTACAAGTCTTAGTCTTAGTTAGTAGTGAAGTTGTTCTTGGAGTTGAGCTTCTACGGGTTTCCGAAGGAGTCTTGGTAAGCCTAGAGCTCAGTTATCTTGTATCCTTTGCTTATTTGTAAGACTTAGAGCCTTAATGAAAATGCTATTTTGCTTATGTTACTTGACTTTTAGTCTTGTGTGTTCATCATATAAGTTGTATGTCTTGCACCTTAGTATAGCTGATACATGTTATAGCAATGGCCCAATGAATCATTATGATTGTTCTTTACCTTTCCGTACAACTGGTAAAGATGTATTTCATATTACAAACGTGGTGTTTGGGTTATGGAATACCGTTGGGGATACCCTACCCCACGTATTCAGAGGTAGCCCCTGGGTGGTGACAGCCCCGCTGAGCTTTTGTAATCCTCGCCGTTTGGGTTTGGTCGTTTGCAGGCCTTTGTGAGAAACATCATGACAGTATCCTTGGATGAGGGGACCCCACGACTCCTCGATTTGCCCTCTAACATGTGTCCCTTGCTGAGCTTTTATAGTATACACTTGTAATGAATGTAACCCATAAGTAAGAAGTATATAGAATCCCTAGTTCTCTCTTAGGACCTTCATATTAACTAGACTTACATATTGAGGAGTGAAACCTTCTGTGTGTCAACATACCCAACTCTTCATATCATGTTATCCTCTGATCTAGCCTTGGTAGATTGATTGTGATATAGTTGATGCAGTGGAAAACACATTACTTTGCCATACGCTTTTCTTGAGGAAATAAATATGATACTCTGGAATACTCCCGGGTGAAATGCTACAATGTACTTTTGTGTGCTTGCAGAACTTATGTAAAGCTAAGATTTATATTAAGGCATCTCTAGTGCCATCACTCTTGTAGTGGTGACGCTATGAAATGCCAACAAGCATTTCTAGCGCCATTTCCAGGGAAAGCACTGGTCAAAGAATGTGTTAACCTCTGTATTAACTTTATGTTATAATTAAATACCATCGTCTAGACAGGTTTACCCTTGTTCTATTTCTCCTCGTGTGAAACAGGAAGATTACACAACACTGTCGATTTGTCGAAGAACTCCTTCACCTAGAAGAGAACACTCAAGTGTTCCTCCAATTTTGTCGGTTGAAATCGAAGTACCCTTGCACCATGATGGCAACTGAAACCTTGAAGATCGACCCAATGTACATTGCAATGGTGCAAGTCAAGCCAATCAGCGGAAAGGCTATAGAAGACGCAGTGGAACATCTCCGACACTTCTCAGCAATATGCAGTCCGCTCCAGCTTGGGGGAATCGGGATGAGATCCATCTGACTTAGCTTATTCCCGTTCTCACTATCGGGAAGGGCACTGCAATGGTTTTACAACCACCAGGTAAAGTTGGATTCTTGGCAGAAGTGCAGAGATCTATTCCTAGCACATAACTGGAACCCATCCCAGCAAGACGATACTCTGGAATACTCCCGGGTGAAATGCTACAATGTACTTCTTTGCGCTTGCAGAACTTATGTAACGCTAAGATATATGTTAAGGCATCTCTAGTGCCATCACTCTTGTAGTGGTGACGCTAAGAAATGCCAACACGTAGGTTGGATGTATTTAGCTATAGCTATGATAGGCATTTTGTGTCCTGCATGAGGCCCATCACTATTTTTGTAACCACTACAATATCTGCACTCTACTTTATTTATGCTCTCACTCAAACTTGCTAAGTAAAATTTGTATAGATATATACATGTACCTCCCAACTAAAATACTTACTTTATTTTTGTGCGTGTTTTGGGAGGATAATGAATGTGTTAAATGAGATTACACATGCTCTATGTTATTAAATTTCTTTATGCGGCAACTTTACACAGTACATGTCTTCATTACGTGGCCGTCTCTTGCTCACGCGGTGAAGCGCATGCCTCTTCCTATTGTAAATGGTGGACCGGTCTATGGCTCACTGCTGATGCCATGCATGTTGACCTAGATCAAGTACATAGATATCCACTAAAATGTCGGGTGGAGGGCCTTCTCTGTACGGTGGGGCTTGCACACGGAATCAAATAATGCAAGTTTGCTTTTGTTTTCTTTTCTGCAAAAAAGTTTGCTTTTCTTTTTGTGCCACTCTCTATGATTTGTTGTTATTTTTCCCCTGGAGGGAGATCCATTTTGCCAAACTCTTTAGACGTCTGCTTTTAATTGTCAACTGCTAAACCTTCACTTTTTTTGAGGAAACAGGAGGGGAAAGCCCCTACTGATTATATTAATAAATAAAGACTAAAGTTAAAAGTACATAAAGGGAAAAGAAAAAGGAGGAAGCAAGTAGCAAAAATGAAAATTACAGGGACTGAGTCCAAGACAAAATGGCATTCGTAAGGGACGGCTTGGCTCTAAGAGAGACTAGGTTTAATTCTGATAAGAAATTACGTCTACAGGAGCTGATGGAGGGGTCCATATTGTTGAACAGCCAATTATTCCTCTCAGTCCAAATACTCCATGTCATTGTGATAATGATTTCCATGAAAAAATGGGACTGCCAACTTGTTTTTGATGAGATTGAAAATCTGAGCAGGAGGTCTTGTAGTAGGGACAAACACCCCGATGGAAGCCCAACAGGCTTTGGCAAAGTTGCATCTTAGGAACAAATGTGCTGAAGTTTTGATTCGCTGCAAAATGCAGAGCTCACAAGTATATGAATCCAATTCCATGTTCCTTCTACGCAAAATATCCCTTGTGTTAAGTCTATCCTTAAGCAGCAACCAGAAAAAGACTTTATGTTTCATCTGACATTTAGAGCTCTAGATCCATCTGAAGGCCGGATGTGTGGGTCTATGTCCAATAAGAAGAGCCTTGTATGTTTTGGATGCAGAAAAGGAGGCATTGCCCCCAAATGTACTGCCCGATATCCCTTTCCTCTGACAGTCGAACATTTTGAATAATTGTCTCAAGGGCCAGAAATTGTTGGTGAGTCTGATGTGATAAAGGCAAGTGAAAGCTCAGAGTGGTAGGCATTGTATCAGCTAACATTTTGATGGTTATGAACTTGTTTCTTGCAAAAGAGAAGAGTTCAGGGAATGTTACTTAGGGCACCATCCCATTCCACAAATCTGTCCAAAAGAATACTGTCGAACCATCACCTACCACCACATTAGCAATTCCTTTGCATTAATCCAGCAGAGCCAGGATGTCTTTCCACCTGAATGACCCCTTCTTCCTTGCACCAGGCAGATCACCAGAGGTATAATAGTTTTCCCAAATTAGATGGACCCAAGACAGATCAGCTTTTGAGTAGAATTTGTGTAGGAATTTCATAAGTTGGGCATCATTGTGGGTGGCAGCATTTGTGACCCCCAAGCCTCCTTCTGTTTTGGGAGACACACCATGGACCATGCAGCTTTGGCTGGCTTCTTAGTCTGGATGGCTGAGCCTGACCAGAGGCAGTGTTTTTTGTACTTGTCCAATTGCTTAATTACTCCTTTGGGAAGCTTGAGAGTAGACATATGAAAAATTGCACAGGATGAAAGTACTGAATTTACCAGTTCTAGTTTCCCCCCCTGAGATAGCATGGAAGAGGTGCAAACTAGTCTTCTTAACACTCTCTGAACAAGTGGCAGATAATCTTCAATACTAAGTCGACTGGTGCCTAGGGGGAGACCCAGATATGTGAAAGGCAGACTCCTTTTCTGACAATGAAATACATTTTCGAGTTCCTCTAGCTTCTCCTCAGAAAGGTTCAGAGGGATCATGATGGTTTTATTGAAGTTCACCTTAAGGCCAATAGACATTGCAAAGGAGTTGAGAATATCCTTGAGAATTGTGAGCTGTATTGGGCATGCTTCCATTACCAGAAGAGTGTCATCAGCATACTGAATGATGGAAAGTCATTTCCTGCTTTTTCAGGGATGGGTAACTTGAGGAGCCCCTAATCTTTTGCCTGATTGACTAAAGTTTGTAGCTAGTCAGCTGCTAAGACAAAAAGTAGTGGTGAAAGGGGGTCTCCTTGCCTGACTCCTCTTCTGCAATGGAATGTTTTCCTAGGGATACCATTGAGTATGAACAATGAGGTTCCAGAGTCAAGGATATCCAAAATCCATCCCCTCCATTGTTCACCAAAACCTTTATGCTTGAGGATTTCAAGAATTGTCTGGTGTTCAATCTTGTCAAAGGCCTTCTCAAAGTCAATTTTAAGGATGATCATTTCTCTTTTGGTTCTTTTGCAAATGTGAAGGTATTCAAAGGCCCAGGCTAAGAAATCTTGGATGCTCGTGCTTCTGATGAAACCATACTGATTCTGGTGGATTAGCCTAAAGATGACCTTCTGCAGCCTATCAGCCAGGAGCTTGGTGATGAGTTTGATGGAAGCATTCAATAAGGAAATTGGCCTGTAGTCTCCTACCATCAATGGACCATCGTTTTTGTGGATAAGTGTTATATAGGAACTATTAATTCTTCTCACACAGAAGTTCCTTTTGTGGAATTATTCACATAAGTCATAAAAATATGGGGCAACTGTGGCCCAGCATTTTTTTAGGAATTCTCCATTGTCGGATTTATGGACCCGGCAGTCCACATAGGGTAGCCTACGTGGTTGATTTGTTGAGGGACAGATCGAGGATCAGAAGTCGATGGTAACACAAGATGCAAGGATTGAACAGGTTTGGGCCGTCAAGATGACGTAATACCCTACGTCCTGTGTTGGGTGTATGGATTGCTGTGTATGAAGTTCCTGAAGGATCTCCGTAGTTGAGTTCTGTCCTAGGTTTTGTATCGTGGGTTGTAATCTATCGTGTTCTGGAGGGGGGTCTCAAGGCGCCTTATATAGTCCGGCTGCCTTGAGTTACAAGTCGGCTAGAGATCGTAACCTACCCGAAATACAAGGATTCGATCCTATAACGATTACAGATATCTTTCCCTATAATTCCGGCTAGTTTATCTTGATCTCCAAGCTTCTTGCGGGATACGCCGCCTGCTTCCTTGCCGCGCGCGCCGTCGTGCCCATCCGGCTCGTCCGACTGGTGGGCCTCCCGACTGGTGGACCACCCAGTCAGACAAACCGATCCAGTTGCACTCGGACCGGGCCGCCCCTTGCTGGTTGGGCCAATCCGCCTTCTGGGTACCCCTGGGGGTCTACCCCCAACAAGCCCCCGAGTAGTACGTGGTTGAGAGACAAGTCGGCGAGGTCGTGCTGTCTGACGAGCGTCGAGCCTGCTGCAGTTGGAAGCGAAACCGCGTGATACTGGAGAGAAAAGAGCCGTTTTCCAACGGATGCGCCACGAGGTGCGTCCGTTGGCCGTAGCCCCCAAGCCTTGAAGCGATTCCGAAGGAATCGGTCCAAGGGTTAGTAGCCTTCTTCTGAGGTCACCGAATGATCAACGGATGCGCCGCGAGGTGCGTCCGTTGGCCGTAGCCCCCGAGCCTTGAAGCGATTCCAAAGGAATCGGTCCAAGGGTTAGTCAAGGAGCATCCGGCTAAACCATCCGGCGTTAATTTCGGCGTCCAGCCCCCGAGCGTGAGGTCCGGCGGAGCCCTGCAGGGCACACCGAGTAGTCGTACCGGCGCCAGCCCCCGAGCGTGAGGGCTGAGCATGCCGAGTAGTCGTCCCGGCGCCAGCCCCCGAGCGTGAGGGCTGAGCTCGCCGAGTAGTCGTCCCGGCGCCAGCCCCCGAGCGTGAGGGCTGAGCTCGCCGAGTAGTCGTCCCGGCGCCAG
Source organism: Alloteropsis semialata (assembly GCA_004135705.1). NCBI lineage: Eukaryota > Viridiplantae > Streptophyta > Magnoliopsida > Poales > Poaceae > Alloteropsis > Alloteropsis semialata. Next base: position 42,936,632 of record CM014272.1, on the reverse strand, counting down.
CCCCCGAGCGTGAGGGCTGAGCACGCCGAGTAGTCACTCATACCCTGCAACAAAGTAAAAATTCCAGAGGAGAAAGCATTCGGCGATATGTAATGTTAATGAACTCCGCTTCCTGCTTTTAAGTCTATTAATTTCTCCGGGTAGTTAGCCTGTTACGTTTATGCACCTGATCCCCGATAGCCATAGTCCATAGCGCAGGGAGCTGGGCCGCGTGCACGCGTAGGAGCGTAGGCGTACGGAAGAGTTGAGGTTTCACGGATTAAGGCGTGTGCTCCCGAGTACTTTAGCGACTTGTTTTAAAGCTCGCGGAATTGACGAAGTTAATCGATTGATACTTATCTTGGCGAAAGATTCGAGTCCCAGAGGATTCCTTCTCTGTCAGGTATGCCAAAGGAAAGGCAAGCAAAACGGTGTCGTATCTGAGACGCGGCGGCAGGAATAGTGTTCCCGTGATTGCACAGGGCGCTCCCGTGGTCGAGTGGAGCCAAAGGCGATAATGGTGACCTGTGTATCTTCAGTCTGAAGGGGAGACGCGTGGCGCGGAGTCCGCGCTCGTCATTGTGGAGGAAATCTCTCGTCCTCCGATGACGAGGGGCTATAAATACCCGCAGGGGAGCCTGAACTGCTACCCAAGAGCGAATAGATATAGGATTCTTGCTGTCAGCATGCCGGAGGCTCATTGTTGGGTTCATCCACCGGGGAGAGTTCACGGAGTCAGCATGGTATGGTGCTAGAAGAGTGCTTGCGAAGGACCTGAGGCGTTGATCAGCGTGTGAGTGCTGTCCCGTTCACCCCCGCATTCCCATGTGATGAGGGCCATGTGGGGTGAAATGCTTTGTAGATCAAGGGATAGCCGAAGGCATTCGCTATCAACCCTCCACCGGTGCTGTCCCATAAACGGCTGCAGTGGTGCTACAAGAGAGCTTGCTAGGAGCTCATGTGAACCAAGCTTGCTCCGGATGTAGCACTAGGCGCAGGGACGAGTGCCCCAGGCCGTCATCTTGGTGGTTGATGTGTTTGATGTTTGTAACCGGTGCAAGTCCGGCTCCGTTGTAACTGTATTTCCTATAAAAGGATTGCATTGTCTGTCGCAATTTGTTCGCAGCGTCAGTTCCCGAGCGTTTCGGGGCCGATCGAGCCCGCATGGCGCGCTGCTTTTGATGTGGCGCCAGCCCCCGAGTCCGAGTGCTGGTCGAACCTTAGCGGTACGCCTTCAGTTGTGCAGTGTTGGCCTCCGAGTGGTTCGGAGCCAATCGAGCCCGAGAGGCGCACTGACTTAATCGTGGCGCCAGCCCCCGAGCATGGGAGCTGTTCGAGCCTTAGCGGCACGCCACTGGGTTTGCAGTGTTGGCTCCCGAGTGGTTCGGGGCCAATCGAGCCCGAGAGGCACACTGGCTTAATCGTGGCGCCAGCCCCCGAGCGTGGGAGCTGTTCGAGCCTTAGCGGCACACCACTGGGTTTGCAGTGTTGGCTTCCGAGTGGTTCGGGGCCAATCGAGCCCGAGGGGCACACTGGCTTTGTTACGGCGCCAGCCCCCGAGCGTGGGAGCTGTTCGAGCCTTAGCGGCACGCCGACTTCTTTGTCTTGCTCAAGTGCTTTGGAGCCTTTTTTTTACCGTTGACGCCCGGCGCGTAACGGAAGGCGAAGCGCCCAACGGCTCTTTATACCGTTTCGTCCGCCCCCGCTAATCGCGTTATCTCACGGTAATTTCGGGCATCAAGGCACGCTATAAAGGGTCAGGTTTAGACCCGGAGGGAAATCTCCCCATTCCCAGATCCGTCCTCCCTGTTCTTCGCTTTTCATCCCGCCGCCACCAAAGCTCCCATTGCTCGTCGATCCGTTGTGCGATCTCAAACACCACGGGGAGCGTAGCCTCGTGTTGACACCGGATTTTCGCACCTGACATGCTGAGTCAGATGATGACGTGATGAGGTTGAGACTGCGCAGTGGGCCCGTTGACTGGTCAAGACCGAAGATGACAGAGAAGGAAGCCGACGCTGAAGAGGAGTCCGATGAAGCAGGAGTCCGACCCGGTGACGAGTTCAAGAGGAAAGGGGCGTCGGCTAAGAAGGAAGCGTATCAGATTCAGGGACTATTTCCTTTTCAGAAGGCGTATGAGAGTCCCGTTCTATCTTAATCTTAGTTTACCTTATTTAGTTAATCTGGTGCGATCAGGACTCTCCATGACCAGGGTATAAATATGAGCCCTCGTCCATTGTAAAAAACTATTCTCACAATCAATACAACCTGGCTTCACGCCAAAACCCTAGTAGTAGTTACCGACGAAGCTCATTGGTGGACGGGCTGCATCAGTTCTGATCTCCGGCTTACCAGTAAGTTAGTCAATTTACCGAACTAGTATAGGCTTTGAATTGAGGCGCATCGCCCTTTCTCGTTTATACTGTTCAACCGATTTATCTCTGGATAATCAAGATTGATATAGATTCCCTACGTCGGAGCTAGATCAATATTGATTATTCAACAGATTATCGTTTATCGGACTACACTTTAAGCCTAGATTCCCTACGTCGGAGCTAGGTATCAGGATTAGTCTAGATTCCCTACGTCGGAGCTAGAATAATCTTGGTTACTAAAGGTAGTCTTTGCGGTTTGTTGGAGTTGCTAGATTGGTTTAGATCTACGCCATGTGAATCAATTCT
>CM014272.1:42867507-42932972 GCA_004135705.1 Alloteropsis semialata | reverse complement strand
AGCTGCTCGGACCAGCGGAGTGGTTGGATCGGCGAGGTGTAGCAGGAGAATATCTCCCGGTCACGTACTTTCTCCCGGCGCTTGTCATCTACGGGCGGTGGTCCTCCGAGGATGAAGTTCACCTGCCTGTCGACATTCGGGAAAGCAGGGTTCGCGGGAGCCCCTTTTCCCTTGTCGCCTTTGTCGTCATCTCGTGGCGGCAGCTTCCCCTCCTTTTTCTTGTAGGCGTCGGCGAGCCCCATGCAGTCGATCATGCGATGCTTGGACTGCTTGTGGATGGGGCAGGGTCCTTGGAGCATCTTCTCGAAGTCAGCGCTGAAGTTGGACCGCGGGCGAGGGCCGCTACGATCCATGGCGGCGACGGTGAAGTCTCTCGAGCGCTTCCGGTCATCCCTCCTGCTTGGTTCAGGCCGGGGGCGGCGTGTGTCCTCCTTCTTCGGGCGGTCTTCTCGGCGAGGGGGACGATCATCGTCCCGAGTGCTTTTCTTGCCGTAGTGGAGGCGGACGGCCTCCTTGGCGTTCGCCATCTTGTTCACCCGGCCAAAGAACTCGCCGGAGGTCTTTGGCATGTCCTCGCAGAGGCGCTCGAAGACGGCGGAGTCGGCGAGGCCATCGAGGAAGTAGCTGATGATCTCGGACTCGGAGCAGCCGGGAACTAAGTTCCGGTTCTCTATATACCGGTCGGTGTAGTCGCGGAGGCTCTCCCTGCGGTTCTGCTTTACCTTGCCCAGGTCCCAGGCGGTGCCTGGTCGGATGGAGCTCCCCTGGAAGTAGCTCTTGAACTTGTCGCAGAGGGTGCCCCAGCTGTCGATGGAGCCGGGCTCGAGGCTGTGAAGCCAGGTCAGCCCCACCTTGGTCATGGCGACGGGGAAGTAGGCGCACATGGAGTCGTGGTCGCCGTTTACCGCGCGGATGGCGATGCTGTACGTCCGGAGCCACATCGTTGGGTCCGCCTTCCCGTCATATTTTTCTATGCCTGTAGGTTTGAAGTTAGCAGGCATTCTAATGGATCTTACTCGGGCAGTGAATGCCGGGAAGCCGTCGCAGTCGTTGAGGTTCCCGACATCCGCGTGTCCTGAGTCGGCGGAGTAGTCTTCCGGGGTGTTAGCCCGGGGCGGCCTGTCTTGTCCGAGTGGAGGCCCGTACTTGCGGTCGAACTCTCGGCGGCGTGCGGCCTCAGCGGCCTCAAGCTCTCGGCGTTGGCGCGTGTCGCGATCCAGCCCTGGGGGGCCGTGTTCACGATTGTACTCGGCGCGCCGTCGGAGCTCTTCCTCGTCCCTTCGCCGATGGCGGTCGTCGAGGTTCCTTCGGAGATCGCGGTTGCGGAGTTGTTCGCGGAGGTCCCGGGGCTGATCGACCACGCCGTGATCGGCTTCTCGGCGGCTGGCCGACTTGGAGTGGCGAGATGAGGAGGCAGGAGCCCTCTGGGCATTGATCATGCCCGCGGCTGCAGTCAGCCTAGCCTTGATCCGGTTGAGCTCCGGGGTTTCCGGGATCCCTTCCAGCTCTTGGTGCGCGGCGGCGAGGTTGGCCGACGGGGTGGCGTAAACACCCACGCCGCCAATTTCTTGGATGAAGTCATCTTGGAGATTACGCGTGACCCTGGGGTTTCGGCGTTCTCGCCGCGCGTCGCGGCGTCGTTGCTTCTCACCGTTGCGCCCGATCCTGGCGTCACGATGCGCTTGATCCTCGCCTTGGACCGTTGGCTCGTCGGCGGATATGTCGGAGACGAACATCTCCCGCTTGGCAGGCGTGATCCTCTTATTTGGAGGGAGGACACGTGTCACCCGCGGGAAAGTCGGGGTTGGTTCAGGTGGAGTCGGCGTATCTTGAGGATGAGGATGCTGTGTCGCCGCAACGTTCGGAGCAGATCCAATCTGGGTGGTCATGACATGATCGACCGCCCTGTCCGCATCTGGGGAGTAGTCGGTGTTCACGCGTTCGCCGAGTGCTTGCTGGTAGACGGCCCCGCTGTTCCCGAGTCCCAGCGGGAATCGTGTCGGCGAGGCGATGCTCCGACGAGCAGATTCGGTGAGTTCGATGCATTCTCCGATGGAAGCGATGGCGTGGTCCATGTCCGCCTCGAACCGGCGCTGGCGTGCGGCCCATCGGCGCCTTCGCTCCTCGGGCGTCTGCTGCACCCTGCGTGGCTGAGGCGGAGTGGACGAAGCAGTCGGCGGTATAGGAGAAAGTGTGTTCCCCTCGGATGGCGGGAGAACGATGCCGGCCGTCGCGGTCGCCGAGTTGTTGGCGATAGTTGGCGGCGGAGCGGTGATGGTGATGATCCCGTCTGGCGTAGTGTCAAGTCACGGCGCTGTCTCCTCCGGGGTGGCGTCACGGGTGAAGGAGAGCTCTCCCTCGGACCCGGCGGTGAAGACCATGGATCCGAAGAAGAACATAGCCCCCTCAGTGATGGAAATCTTCACGGATGCCGGCGTGATGACGGCGGAAGTGGATGCCATCGAGCTTGCAGATTGATCTCGTCGATCTCCCCCTACCTGGTGCGCCAACTGTCGGATTTATGGACCCGGCAGTCCACACAGGGTAGCCTACGTGGTTGATTTGTTGAGGGACAGATCGAGGATCAGAAGTCGATGGTAACACAAGACGCAAGGATTGAACAGGTTCGGGCCATCAAGATGACGTAATACCCTACGTCCTGTGTTGGGTGTATGGATTGCTGTGTATGAAGTTCCTGAAGGATCTCCGTAGTTGAGTTCTGTCCTAGGTTTTGTATCGTGGGTTGTAATCTATCGTGTTCTGGAGGGGGGTCTCAAGGCGCCTTATATAGTCCGGCTGCCTTGAGTTACAAGTCGGCTAGAGATCGTAACCTACCCGAAATACAAGGATTTGATCCTATAACGATTACAGATATCTTTCCCTATAATTCCGGCTAGTTTATCTTGATCTCCAAGCTTCTTGCGGGATACGCCGCCTGCTTCCTTGCCGCGCGCGCCGTCGCGCCCATCCGGCTCGTCCGACTGGTGGGCCTCCCGACTGGTGGACCACCCAGTCAGACAAACCGATCCAGTTGCACTCGGACCGGGCCGCCCCTTGCTGGTTGGGCCAATCCGCCTTCTGGGTACCCCTGGGGGTCTACCCCCGACACCCATTGAATCCATCAGGGCCAGGTGATTTATTATTTGGCAGTTCAGCAATAATTCCATCAATTTCTTCCTTTGTAAAAGGAATTTATAACTCATGAATCTCTATGTCTGGAGCTAGCAGGTCATTTAGATCATAGTACATGTGGGTGTACTCTGAGGCGCCCATCCTATTCTTGAAGGCATTCCAGAGGTGAAGAGCTTTTGCTTCATGATCCTTGAATTCATTTCCTGTCTCATCCCATAGTACTGTTATGCTATTTCTTCTGTTTCTGATTGACGCATTAGCATGAAAGAACTCTGTACATTCATCCCCAAATTTGGCCCATTTGATTGTTCCCTTTTGCTTCCAATATATTTTTTGCAGAGAAGGTATGCTAAGTGTGTCTGAAGTGCATCTCTGAAGTTCCACTCCTCAAGGCTCAGGTCTCTGAATTCCTCCAAGGTGTCCAGAAAGCGCAAGGTGTCTTTAGAGGCTTGAATAGTTGTAACCAGGTTTGGCAGGTGAGCTTTCCAGGCTCTGAAGACTCTTCTTAGGTTTTTAAACTTTGCTCCTATCCTCTTTGCACAACCATTGTTGGGAGTAGGCAAATTCCAGCCATGCAGCAATACAGCTTGGAAGATTCATGCTCAAGCCAGTAATTCTCAAACCTAAAGATTGTTGGCCTAGGGACTTTGGTAGATGCACAGATAACACATGGTGTGTGGTTAGAAGTGTCTCTAGACAGACCATTGGCCAAGGTATTTGGGAAAGAGGTGGTCCAGGCATTAGAGGTGAAGAACCAGTCTAACCGTAAAGGGTTGTGTTGCTTGTTTGTCCAAGTGTATTTAGAACCTTTGAGTGGAATTTCTACCAGTCCCAGACTACTGATTGCTCTGTTAAAAGCCAGAATTTCCTGAACATTTCCCCCTAGTTTGTTTCTGTCATTGGGGGATCTGATGAGATTAAAATCCCCTATAATCAACCATTTCTATTCCTCAGGCATTTCAATATGTTTGAACCAATTCAAAAAGGTTACCTTTCCTTCATGGGTGCAAGGTGCATAAATATTTGTGAGAATCCAGCTTTCCCCTGAAAGCTTGCAATTAAATTCAATGGATTGACCAAACAGATTCTGAAAGAGAAGCTAGCCACTAAATTTAGAGCTGTCCCAAATGGTGATGCTACCTCCAGAGGCTCTAGTGGAAGACATAAAGTTAAAAGAGTCGTATTTGATTTTCTTTTAGTTTCTTTTAAGCAAATTATGTCACAGTTGGACTCAATGATCTTGCTCCTAATGGCCTCCCATTTGCCTTCTGAGTTAACCCCCCTAATGTTCCAGCAGAGCATTGTCTAGTTTCTTGTGGTAGAAGAACTATTCATTTGCAACAATGAAGTAAAGAACAGTAGCTTTGATGCACAGCATAAAGCTAAAGGTATAACCATGGCATAGAAGTAGAAAGGCTCCTAAAGAGCGAGCCATCCAAATATTTTTAGGGATTCCCTCCACCAAAAGCCACCATAAGTTCAGACAAAAACATCCATAAAAGATAAGTAAAAACAAGGGCAAGAGCCTAAATAGTGCTGGGGACCAAGAATGCCCCTCATAGCTTTGCTTTCTTGTTGGCTTCAAATTCATCTTCATCTTGGGTCTTCTGCTTTCCTTTCTCCTTCTTGGTGAGAACTTTCTTCATCACCTTATTGTCTCCCACTGCTTTGCTTGAACCTTGCTTTTTGGAGAGGACCTCATCAGCCAGAGCGTTTCCAGCGATGTTGCAGACTTCTTGGCCAAAAGTTTTCAAGGCGGAGGAAGAGATGGTAGGAGGCATGGCAGCACAAGCAAGACAGTTCTTCCTCAGACAGCTGTTGTGCTTGAAGCCTCTGTTGTTGTTTCTTATCCTGGGGCTTCTTCTTGCCTCAGTGTCAACCACTGGAGTGGGCCTTGGGAGCTTTTTTGGGCCTCTTGAAACAACTTTAGCTTGTTCCACCTAGTCAGATTCAATCTGGTCAGGCCCATTGGTCTCAGGCCCATCTGGGTGAGGGGAGCTGTCCATGGCTTCTTCAAAGGAGGGCACCTAACTTCAGAATTGTCAGGGCAGCATTGTGAGATAGTAAAGGCCATCATGGCCGATTGCTCAGTGCATTTTAGCATCGTCCTCCAGGTGAGGGAAGACAGAAACTTTCTGGCCCATTCAAAATGCCGCGGAGATAGGAGCATGACAATGAAGAAGGGTGCCCAGTCCTTCGAAATGTGGACAACATGATCAGGGCAGCCAACAGGACTGAAGTGCTTAGCCCACAGACGAAGTAGATCAGGGCAACATTTCTCGATAGGTGTGAGATCAGTGAGATAAGGAGGTTGCTTGGGCTGTATGTTGGGGAGAGTGCTAAGGTCAAATCTGGTGAGAGCCATGTTAATGTTCAAGTTGATGTTGACCATATTGTGATCTTCCCGGTCCCCTGGTTGAGCCAACTCCTGTTGGTTAGCTTAATTTTCCACCAGAGGAGCAATGTTGTTCTCAGATTCCTCATGGGCGATAACAACAGGCAGAGCCAAGACAGCAAGATCATCTACCTGAAGATCATGACCAGCTGCCTAATCAACCAAGTTGGCAGGCACGAAATCTGGCAGTTGTTGATCTGGGATGGCAGGTTGAGGTCCTTCGGCAGCCACATCATCTTGATTTCCCAGGATATCCTCTATCATCTGATTGACCCCCTCATCTAAATCTGATGAATTGTTGAGGGGAGCTGACATGTTGAGCTCGAGGTCTAGCTCATCTTGAATATCTTCCTCTGCCATGTCAATTGGCTCCTCTTCCTGAATGTCTGGCATATCTTGATCTCCATCTTCCCCTTCTGCTTCCATAGCTTCATTCAGGTCAGGTATGCCTTGATTGTTAGCTAGCAATTCCTGCATATTATGCTGGGGCCCCAACCCAGGGAAAACAAAGTTGGCATCAGGCCCACCTGGCAGAATATCCTCATCCTGCAGTTGTCCACCTAGCATGTTTTGCTGAACAATCTCACATTGTACTGTCCAGGAAGTTCCCTCAAAATCATCCCCTTCAGACATTATCAGATAATGCGGCACATCTTTCAGATCAGTGACTCTTGCCTTCACATAAATTCTTGCCAACACATTGTCTTTCTGCCAGACAATTAACCTTCCAAATGATTTGATCGCCGCCGAAACTTCCTCAACAGATCGGTTGTTTGGCGGGTATCCAATGAGCATGAACCAGCATTGCCGATTGAACTGGACTTGCCTGGCATTAGTACCTCTTTTGTGCTCCACAAAGGAGATGAACATCCCGTTCATCACATGGGGGCTGTGGTGGATGAGCATATCCCTATCAGAAGCCCAACAGAGACGGACATATGCTTGTCCCCAGCCAAAGGGGCATCTCTGGATTTTAGTAAATTCCAAGCCAAACTCATGAACAAGCAGCTGCACTATGATCCCGTGGAGGTCGTCAAAAGGAATCTCACCCAGGGGAAGGTTCGTGACGGTGACGATGGCGAGGTCGTCGTTGCCATGGTGGTGAGTTCGAGGCATGACCACTCGGGCGAACTTCTCGCGGCCCTCCACTAGGACACGATTGAAGCCAGGGAGCAACATCGGCGGGGGATCGATGTTGAGGAAGGCCATTGCCGACGCGGGATTAGCCAGAGCGGAGGTGGCGGTGGGGTTTACTGTAGCTCCGCTGGGGTTTTCTAGCGGGGAGGAGGAAGGAGGAGAGGCCGATGCGGGCGAGGGGCTATATGAATTGGAACCGTCGCGATGGGGCGCGAGAATCGAGTGAGCGAACTCGGCTAGTGAACAAAAGACCGGAGGTCCACTGCTACTGGGTCCATCCGTCAGAGGTTGGGTTCCCTAAACAAGGTTTTGCAATTGAGGTTTGCCCATCCAGAGGGTGGCACAGATGAGGAGAAATTACAGCTCCAAGGTGGCCCCACGGCGCAGTAAAATTTTGAAGACCGTGTAGCAAAGGGCAGGAGTTAAGAACATGTCTCTCTTGATTACAATGTCAACACTTAATCAAGTTGCGACAGGAAAATCTTGAGTGGTTGGGAGAAAGGCAGTGGGCGCAAAAAGGAGAAAAATCAGGAGCAGTGCCGGGCCTATACTGAAATGGGCTTCTAGCACCCTGGACCGGTGCAGCCCGTTGACCCCTAGGCCCCAAAGAAGAGCCAGAAGCAAGTTCAAAATTCAAACGCTCAAACACAAATTTTCGAGGAATAACCAATCTTTGAAAAACTGACTTCCTTGTCCCTGTCTGAATCAATTCAAGGCAATTTTGAAATGGACGAGCTGCATGATTCTTCCCCAGAGGCACCTTGTTAGCACCTGAGAGCGGTACTGGAGGCGATCTGACTGCATCAGCATAGGACTTCCGGTTCTTCTTAGATTTGGCTTCCTGCCAAGCAAATGATGGGCCAGAATCTGATTTGGAGAAATCCAGAGCATGGGAGAAACCTGAAGCATTGTTGAAGAAGAAGCTTAATATGAAAGACTGAGAGGCCACTGCACCTTGATCATGAATGAAAAGCACCACAGCCTTGCAAGAGACCGAGAACCTGAAAACTTGTTGATCTAACTGCCGGACAGAAAAGCAATGAGCAGAACCACCAAGAACAGAATGTAGGCAGATCCCCACAGAAGAATCAGTAAGCTTGAAAGAATTCCTACTAAAAGATACCAGCAAGAGAAAATCCGAACTTGCTGGCTTCCCAACAGAATGCAACTGAAGTCCAAGCCGAGAGAGAAGAGCTTCGCTAAAATCCTATCCGTGGTGAAAATCCAGCTGAGAAGAATCCATGGCCAGGAGAAGAGGGGGGTTTACCAAAGAGGAGAGTCCACCAGGTGTTGATCACACCGGTGGGAGGGTCGGCGGCCTTCAGGCGGCCGGCCCAGAAGGGGGCCGCCGGAGCGAGAGCGGTGAGGGGTCAGTCACCATTGCCACGGCTGGACGACCAAACCATCGCTAAACCTTCACTTTCAACCACAACTAAAAAACCATTCGGTTTCAACCTTTAGCTCAAATTTATTTATGGTGTTTTTCAGGGACATATTGTTGACGTGGCCATGTGCTAACTGGCTTAGTAGCATTTAACACTTCTTAAAGTTCGTAATTTGCTAAAATTTTAAAAATCATGGCGTTTAATGAGTATTTGTAACCTAAACAATTTTTTATATAAGTAGACTAAAATATACAACATGTCCAAAAACCATACTAACCTTTTTTCATTTTCATACGAAACTGATTAAGAGTCTACATAAATCATATATGTGCAACTGGAGTTCTTTAAATAAAAAATAAAGTCATTTATCAACTACCAATTTCAGGAACTATGCCCAAATTCGTAAAACTAATATATCATTGTAATAACGCTGATAAATATCAATTGCATGTATGAGTATTAAAAGTAAATTTGCTTCGGGGAGGATTAAAGTTGAACTAGTACATAAGATATTTTATTCAGCTCTGAAAAGAAAAACAAAGGGATTTTTTACTTATTTGAAATACATAAATACATTTAGGCTATAGATGTGCTTCGGGGAGGACTGAAGTTTAACTAGTATATAAGATATTTTATATTTAGCTTTCAAAAACATAGGAAATTTTTACTTTATTTGAAGTACATAAATACATTTAGGCTATAGATACTGCATTGTATGAGTAGTAAAACATTCTAGGTATTAAGATATTCTACTAGTTTTGAAAATACAATAACAAATTTTAGTGTTGTCCATACTGCCACATTACACAAAGCCACTCTAATCTTGAGCCAAGTTTGAAAAGTGAATGGTTTTAGTAGCCATTGATTGAATATAACTGTTTCATAGTTAAGGATTGAAAGTTCGATTCAAGTGTAATCAGTTCAAATGATAATTTAAATGTAGCTTTCAGAATTGCTTTTCTGAGTCGTCTGGAAGACTTTTCTGAGTCGTCTCAACATAGCCGGTCCCAAGCCCGGATAAAGGAGGAGGGGGTGCGTTAGGTTTGGCGAACCAGCATCTATGACAACCACTCTAATGGATGTGAAACCCATAAGAAATTCGTTGGGGCGTAACCCTCTTAGCGACGCGCTACATCGGAACCCGGGTGTAGTGTTAAATGGGCAAGGGCCGGGTCGTCGCAACCTTAGTGGCGCGCTACATCGGCGCCCGGATGTAGTGAAAAATGAGCAAGGGTCTTCGCACTTCCCTCGACGGGTGCGAAGGGTAAGGAAGTTAGCCGAGCCAACTAGGATTCGCCTAGGTAGTTGGAACGTAGGGTCCCTAACGGGTAAGTTACGAGAGCTAGTCGATGTAGCAATTAGGAGGCGTGTAAATATTCTATGCGTTCAGGAGACTAAATGGAAGGGTCAAAAGGCGAAGGAGGTGGAAGGTACTGGCTTCAAGCTTTGGTACACGGGGACAACATCGGGTACGAATGGTGTAGGCATCTTGATCGATAGAAGCCTTAAGGATGGAGTTGTAGAGGTTAGGAGGCAAGGCGACCGGATTATTCTAGTCCGGCTGGTAGTTGGAGATTCTACTCTAAATGTGATCAGTGCCTATGCCCCTCAGGTAGGTCTTAGTGAGAGCACCAAGAGGCAGTTCTGGGAAGATCTGGATAGCATGGTTAGTACCGTGCCTATCAGTGAGAAACTCTTCATAGGAGGAGACCTCAACGGCCATGTGGGTGCGACTAATGTAGGTGTCGGGCGAGTGCACGGGGGGTTCGGGTATGGTAGTAGGAATCAAGAAGGGGAGGATGTTTTGAACTTCGCGTTGGCCTATGACTTGATGATAGTGAATACCCTCTTTAGAAAGAGGGAATCCCATCGTAGCGGACAACACTCGAGCCAGATCGACTTTATCCTTGCAAGGAGGGAGGATAGACGGGATTGCTTAGATTGTAAGGTGATACCCGGGGAGTGCGTTGTCCCTCAACACAAGCTTGTGGTGGCGGACTTTCGATTTCGGGTACGTGTCCACCGGGACAAACGTGCCAAGACTGCAAGAACGAAGTGGTGGAAGCTTAGAGGGGAAGGGGCGCAAGTGTTTAAGGAGAGGATGCTAGGCGAGGGGCCTTGGGAAGAAGGAGAAGATGCAGACGACATGTGGCTAAAAATGGCAACATGTATTCGGAAGGTGGCTTCAGAAGTGTTTGGCGTGAGTAGGGGAGGCAAACAGGAGGCGAAAGACACCTGGTGGTGGAATGAGGAGGTGCAAGTGGCTATTAAGGAGAAAAAGGAGTGTTTCAAGCGCCTACACCTGGACAAGAGTGTAGCCAACATCGAGGGCTATAAAATAGCGAAGAAGGCTGCAAAGAGAGCTGTGAGTGTAGCAAAGGGCCAGGCGTATGACAACCTTTATCAGAGGCTAGGCACGAAGGAAGGGGAGAAGGACATCTATAGGATGGCTAGGATACGTGAGAGGAAAACAAGGGACATCAACCAAATCAAATGCATCAAGGATGGGACAGATCGACTTTTGGTGAAGGACGAGGAGATCAAGGAAAGATGGCGGGAGTACTTTGATAAGTTGTTTAATGGGGAGAATGAGGGTCCTACCCTTGAGTTGGATGACTCATTTGATGATACCAGCAGATGCTTTGTGAGGAGAATTCAGGAGGCGGAGATTGAGGAGGCTCTGAAGAGGATGAAGGGAGGTAAAGCGATGGGCCCTGATGGTATCCCCATTGAGGCGTGGAGATGCCTAGGTGTTAGAGCGATAGTATGGCTAACAAAGCTTTTCAACCTCATTTTTCGGGCAAACAAGATGCCTGAAGAATGGAGAAGGAGCATATTAGTACCGATCTTCAAGAACAAGGGAGATATTCAAAGTTGTACTAACTACCGTGGGATTAAGCTGATGAGTCATACGATGAAGCTCTGGGAGAGGGTTATCGAGCATCGCCTAAGAAGAGTGACGAGGGTGACCCAAAACCAGTTTGGGTTCATGCCTGGAAGGTCGACCATGGAAGCGATTTTCCTAATACGACAGTTGATGGAGAGATATAGGGAGCAGAAGAAGGACTTGCACATGGTTTTCATTGACCTCGAGAAGGCGTATGACAAAGTACCAAGAAATGTCATGTGGTGGCCTTGGAAAAGCACAAAGTCCCAACTAAGTACATTACCCTCATCAAGGATATGTACAAGGATGCGACAACTTTTGTCCGGACATGTGATGGCGACACCAGTGACTTTCCAATTAAAATAGGACTACATCAGGGGTCAGCGTTGAGCCCTTATTTATTTGCTTTGGTGATGGATGAGGTCACAAGGGACATTCAAGGTGATATCCCTTGGTGTATGCTCTTTGCTGATGATGTGGTGCTAGTTGATGAGAGTAAGGCAGGGGTCAGTAGGAAGTTAGAGCTATGGAGGCACACATTAGAGTCGAAAGGCTTTAGACTTAGTAGGACCAAGACCGAGTACATGATGTGCGATTTCAGCGTGAGTAGGCATGAGGATGGAGACGTTAGCCTCGATGGGCAAGTGGTGGCCAAGAAGGATACTTTTCGGTATTTAGGATCGATACTACAAAAGGATGGAGACATTGATGAAGATGTTAGGCATAGGATTTCAGCTGGCTGGCTGAAATGGCGTCAGGCTTCTGGCGTCCTCTGTGACAAGAGGGTGCCACAAAAACTAAAAGGTAAGTTCTATAGGACGGCGATTCGCCCGGCGATGTTATATGGTGCCGAATGTTGGCCTACAAAAAGGCGACATGTCCAACAACTGAGTGTAGCAAAGATGCGTATGTTACGTTGGTTTTGCGGGCACACTAGAAGGGATAGAGTCCGGAATGAAGATATTCGGGATAGGGTTGGGGTGGCACCAATCGAGGAGAAACTGGTGCAACATCGGCTGAGATGGTTTGGACATGTCCAACGGAGGCCTCCTGAGGCGCCAGTGCGTAGTGGGGTTTTAAAGCGGATAGATAATGTAAAGAGAGGTAGAGGACGTCCTAAATTGACTTGGGACGAGTCGGTTAAGAGAGATCTTAAGGAGTGGAATATCTCCAGGGATCTAGCTATAGATAGGAGCGCTTGGAGATTAGCAATCAACGTGCCTGAGCCGTGATCTTTTTCTTTTTCCCTAACTCTACCTTTTGTCTTTTTTGCCTTTTTATGTCTCTCTTATCCTTGTTTCTTTTGGGTTTCATCTCTAGCCTACCCCAACTTGCTTGGGACAAAAGGTTATGTTGTTGTTTGTTTGTTTGTTTTCAGAATTGCTTTTAATTTCAAATCTAAATTTACTATCACGGTAGATCCAACACAAAGTGGGTTAATTTAATTCATAGTATTTATTTACAAAGTTTCAACATTTTTGGAAAACTTCAAGAGTGTAAGAAGTTCATGTGTTAATTTTAATATAGTTTTTCAAAATAATTTAAATTTGAAATCTAAATTTACTACAATACTAGAATAATGCACAATGGGTCTAGTATTTGTGTACAAAGTTCTAACATTTTTTGGAACCATCTCGATCATAAAACAACTTAGTGACAACTTAAATATAGTTTTTTAGAATAATTTTAATAATTTTTTGGGGACCATCTCAATCGTAAAGAGTGCATGTGAAAATTTTAATATAGTTTCTTCAAATAATTTTTAATTTAATATCTAAATTTACTATCATGCCAACTCCAAGTAAAATGGGTCAATTTTGATTTATAGTATTTTTTCACAACATTTTATGATTTTTGAACACCATATTAGTGTAAATAGCTCAGGTGACAAATATAATTTTTAGTTAAAAATATAAGTTTGCTATCATGTCAAATAAAATCAAAATGGGTCATTGTTAACTTATAGTGTCTGCTAAAAAATTTAAGATTTTTAAAATTATATGTATTTTATTTTATTTTGATTGTATTGTTTGGAGGCAGTGTTATTCGAACCGATGGGGGCGCGAGGGACAGACCATGGGGCGTCGTAGATGTGGAGGTTTCATGCATAAAAAAGTCCACACTTCTTTTTTCGGAGTAGAGATTCTACTTTATCTTGTTTACTAGGTTCGTTCATGTGTTGCTGCGGGCGAATAAAATATTGCGAACATGGTTAAGTTAACAATAAAGATATGTTTACTGAGAAAAAAATCACACTCAATAATAGTTATCCAATTCAAGCGAATAAGAATAAAATGACTGATTAATGAATGATTTAGAGAGATGATTCAACCAAAACACAAGAACATCTCACATCGCTTAGGCATGAGCGCAAACATAAGAAAAGGGTTCCATGGAATTCAATGGAAGAACTCATTGGATGCAGGGAGGCTTAGACACAGGAAGGTCGGCAGCGTTGCCTCTCCTTCGTCCCTCTACATTGCCTCTCCCACACTGAACATGGCAGTTATGGGGGGCAGCTGTAGCCGCATCCTTTGGACTGTTGTCGCCAAGGAGGTGGCCATCATCGCTGCAGTTGCAATCACTTTGACTAGTTCGCCGCCTCCTTCACGAGCTTTGGTTGCTAGAAAGTTGATTAGGATTTTGGGATTTGGGATATCCAAGAAAAATTCTTAGGGTTAGGAGTGGATTTATTTGTGGCTAGTGGATGAAGAGTAGGACGTGCATTGCGATTTTTCGCAATGGTTACATGCGTGATCTACATTAGCGCGTTGTGGGAGCGAGGGATCATGGTGTGGGATCATCCCATGATCAAACAAACATTCAAGATGTGACGAAGGTCTAACACGCCGAAGGATCAGACCGTGTTTTGAAAAGCGGATGGATCACCTTCGATAGTATTGTTGACGGTCCTTAAATACCAATTTCGACCGTCAACTATACCAGTGAACAGTAAAATAAAAAACACAAAACTAGAGATAGGGATACAATTCTAAAATGTTCCAAAAGTTTGTGTGTATAGTTTACTGGGATCACATCTGCATAAGGGGAGAAACATGCTCGAACACGGACAAAGTACAGTCGCAAACCACTCTGTACAAGCACAAGGGTGAAAGGGTCCACAAAACAATCAAACCAACCAAACCCACGGGAAATCTGCCAAGAATATACCCTTGGACCACTTACCAGTCGACCAGAGTAAGGCGGTCGCGGGGCCGGTCTACCCGGGGTTGGCCAAACCCCGAGTGCACCCACGTGCACCTAATGCACCCAACTTTGGTGGGAAGGCCTCCCGCACTCTCCCTTTGGCACCAACGCAGGGTTCCATCCTTGGAGCCCCCGGAACTACCCCGAACTAGTATAAAAGGGGGAGGAACCCTCTCAACAATACCATTCCACCACAACACATCAAGAGACAAGAGAGGGAAGAGCTACTCCTAGTCCTAGAGCCACTCTGGTGGCATATTTTGATTGGATAATCAGAGTACGTGAGATCTTCATGCACATTCAATTCCTCCATTGGCAACTGTTCCTTTGGTACCCTTAAGCAATTCTTCAGTTGTGACACATGGAACATATCGTGAACTCCTGAGAGTCTTTCTAGTAACTCCAACTGATATGCCACTTCTCCTTTCCTTTCTAGCACTTTGAATGGTCCAATATAGCGGGGCGCTAATTTACCCTTCATATTGAACCTTCGAACTCCTTTAATAGGTGACACCTTAAGATACATATAATCTCCAACCTCAAAGCTAAGTTCCCTTCTGCGGATATCTGCATAACTCTTTTGTCTGGATTGTGCTGCCTTTAGATTCTGACGGATGGTCTGCACTTGCTGTTCTGCAACTCTGAGAACTTCTGGTCCAAACAATTGACGTTCCCTCGTCTGATTCCAGAATAATGACGTTCTGCACTTCTTGCCATACAATGCCTCAAATAGTGCCATCTTGATACTCTGTTGATAGCGGTTGTTGTAGGAAAATTCTGCATAAGGTAGACTCTTATCCCAACTAGTCCCATACTGTAGAGCACATGCTCTCAACATATCCTCGAGTATCTGATTAGTTCTTTCTGTTTGCCCATCTATCTGAGGGTGATATGCCGAACTGAACTTTAACTCAGTATCCATAGCTTCATGAAGCTTCTGCCAGAAATGCGATGTGAATTGCGTCCCTCTGTCGGACACAATCCTCTTAGGAACTCTATGTAGACACATTATCCTTTCCATGTATAGCTCTGCTAGCTTAGCACCTGTACAGGTAGTCTTTGCTGGGAAGAAATGTGCCACTTTGGTCAAACGATCTACGATCACCCACACGTGGTAGACCTGTGATGAAGTCCATACCAACTTCTTCCCACTTCCATTCTGGTATCCGAAGTGGCTACAGTAGATCGGGAGGTCTCTGATGTTCTGCCTTGACTCTTTGACATGTATCACACAAAGCAAAGTACTCCGCAACTTCTCTTTTCAATCCATACCACCAATATCTCTCTTTGATATCGAGATACATCTTAGTACTGCCTGGATGAATCGAGTAAGCGGAATCATGGGCTTCTCTTAATATAGCTTCTCTGATATGCCTCACTTCTGGCACACATATCCTCTTACCATACCATAGTGTTCCCTGCTCATTGACTCTGAAACCCGGTGCATGTTCCAGTGGGATTTGCTCTGTGATTTCCTGTAGTTCTTATCTTCTAGTTGTGCCTTTCTGATTTCCAATTCCAGAATAGGTTCAACTTCTAGTTCTACCAAATTAGCTACCAATCCCAAGTTCAGCCGTTCAAACTCCTTGGCTAACTCGTCTGGCATCTGAGCCACTTCTACCATATTAGTGTAACTTCTTCTACTAAGGGCATCAGCAATGAGATTTGCCTTCCCTGGATGGTAATGAATCTCCAGGTCATAGTCTTTGATCAACTCCAGCCACCTTCTCTACCTCAAGATTAGGTCAGATTGAGTGAACACATACTTCAGACTTTTGTGATCTGTATATATATCACATTTATGACCAATCAAATAATGTCTCCAGATCTTCAAGGCATGTACCACGGCTGCCAACTCTAGGTCATGAGTTGGGTAGTTGACCTCATGTTTCCTGAGTTGCCAGGAGGCATACGAAACCACTCTACCTTCCTGCATCAACACACATCCCAGTCCTTGTCTAGAAGCATCACAGTAGATTGAGAAACTCTTAGTCAGATCTGGTAGTACTAATACCGTGCTGTGGTCAACCTCTTCTTGAGTTCCTCAAAACTCTTCTGACATTGCTCAGACCATACAAATTTGGCATTCTTCTCTAGCAACGCTGTCATAGGTTTGGCAATCTTAGAGAATCCTTCAATGCATCTCCGGTAGTAACCTGCCATTCCCAAGAAACTCCAAATCTCACTAACATCCTTTGGCGGGTTCCAACTAAGAACATCCATCACTTTCTTAGGATCGACTGCTACTCCTCCATTGGAAACCACATGCCCAAGGAATGACAGTTTCTCCAACTAGAAATCACACTTACTGAACTTGGCAAATAGCTGTTGTTCCCTCAACCTTTGTAGTACCAATCTCAGATGTTCTGCATGCTCTTCCTTGTTCTTCGAGAAAACCAATATGTTGTCAATGAACATCACCACGAATTTGTCCAGATAGTCCATGAACGCCTTATTCATCAGATAAATGAAATATGTAGGTGATTGGTTAGACCAAACGACATCACAGTAAACTCATACAAGCCATACCGAGTAGTGAAAGTGGTGTTTGGTATGCCAGACGGACGAATCCTTAGTTGGTGATATCCTGATCGTAGGTCAATCTTTGAGAACACACAAGCTCCTCTCAACTGATCAAATAAATCATCAATTCTGGGCAAAGGATACTTGTTCTTGATGGTAACCTCATTCAGAGCTCTGTAATTGTCGGACTTATGGGCCCGGCAGTCCAGACAGGGTAGCCTACGTGGTTGATTTGTTGAGAGACAGATCGAGGATCACAAGTTAATGGTAACACAAGACGCAAGAATTGAACAGGTTCGGACCGTCAAGATGACGTAATACCCTACGTCCTGTGTTGGATGTATGTATTGCTGTGTATGAAGTTCCTGAAGGATCTCCGTAGTTGGGTTCTAGTCTCGAGGTGTGGATTGGCTGTTGTTGATCGTGTTGATCTCGTCCTCTGGAGGGGGTCCCAAGGCACCTTTTATAGTCCGGTTGCCTTGAGTTACAAGTCGGCTAGAGATCGTAACCTACCCGGAATACAAGGATTCGATTCTATAACGATTACAGATATCTTTCCCTAGAATTCCGACTAGTTTATCTTGATCTGATCTTCTTGCGAAGCACGCCGTCTCCTTCCTTGTCCCGCGCGCTGTCGTACCCAACCCGGTTTGTCCGACTAGTGGGCCTCCCGACTGGTGGGCCATCCAGTCTGACAAGCCGGTCCGATAGCACTCGGATTGGGCCGTCCCTTGCCGGTTGGGCCAACCCACCTTCTGCGTACCCCCGGGGGTCTATCCCCGACAAGCCCTTGAGTAGTACGTGGTTGAGCGACAACCCGACGAGGTCGTGCTATCTGTTGAGCTTCGAGCTTGCTGCGGTTGGAAGCAAAACCGCGTGATACTGGAGAGAAAAGAGAGCCGTCTGCAACGGATGCACCACGAGGTGCGTCCGTTGGCCGTAGCCCCCGAGCCTTGAAGCGATTCTAGAGGAATCGGTCCAACGGTTTGTAGCCTTGTTCTGATCATCTCCGTCATGGTCGCCAGTCAATCAACGGATGCGCCGCGAGGTGCGTCCATTGGCCGTAGCCCTCGAGCCTTAAGGCGATTCCATAGGAATCGGCTCAAGGCTTATTCGAGGAGCATTTCAGCATTTTCTTCTGGCGTCAATTTCGGCGGCTCGCCCCCTAAACGCGAGGGTCAAAGCGTGCCGACAGGTCACTCCGGCGCCAGCCCCCGAACGTGAGGGCCGAGGCTCGCCAGGCGGTCGTCCCTGCGTTAGCCCTCGAGCGTGAGGGCTGAGGCACGCCGAGTAGTCGTCCATACCCTGCAGCAAAAGCATAGCGCAAAGGCAGTATATGGTGCAGCAAAATACAAATCCGAGAGAAAAGGTATTCGGCAACGCATGAAAATGAATCCTGCTTCTAGCTTTTAAGTCTTTTAATTTCTCGTGGTAGTTAGCCTGTTACGTTTATGCACATGATCCCCGATAGCCATAGTCCGTAGTGCAGGGAGCTAGGCCACATGCACGCGTAGGAGCGTAGGCATACGGAAGAGTTGAGGTTTCACGAATTAAGGCGTGTGCTGCCCAAGTACTTTAGCGACTTGTATGAAAGCTTACGAAATCGACAAAATTAATTGATTTAATACTTAGCTCGGTGGACGATCCGAGTCCTTGAGGATTCCCTCTTTTTCGGATACCCCAAAGATGATGTAGACGGAGGAACGTCGTTTCTGGCATGCGGCGATAGGAACAGTTTTCCCAGTGAACGCACAGGGCACTCCCGTGGTTGAGTAAAACCAAAGGTGATAAGGATGACCTGTGCGCTTTGGGCAGAAAATGGACGCGTGGCTCGAAGCTCACGTGCTTCGCAATGCCAGGGGGTCTCTCGTCCCTCGGCAGCCCGAGGCTATAAATACTCACCGGGAGCCAGATCTGCCACCCAGAAGCGAGTATGTATGGGATCCTTGTAGCAAATATGCTGGAGGCTCATTGCTGGGTTCATCCACCGAGGAAAATCCATGGAGTCATAAGAGCATGGTGCTAGAAGAGTGCTTGCGATGTACTTGAGGTGTTGATGAGCGTCTGGATGCTGCTCTATTGGCTCCTTGCCTTGCCTTTGGTTTAGGACTGTCCGAGCGTAACGCTCTGCCAAACCAAGGGGTACCCGGAGGCATTCGCTCTCAAACCTCGAAAGGGGCTGCCTCGTCGATGGCTGCAGTGGCGCTACAAGAGAGCTTGCGATGAGCTCATGTGGACAAAGCTCGCTGCGCACACAGCATTTGGTGTACCAGCGGGTGCCCCAAGCCGTCTTCGTGACGGTGATGTTTTTTGTTCCTTGTAACTGGCGCATGACCGGCTCTGTTGTAACTGTATAATCCGCAAAAGAACCTTTCTTCTTGGTTGCCTCGAAAATGGAGCTTTTGTGTTCCTTTTATTAACTGCGCCAGCCCCCCGAGCTGTTGGGGGTTGATGGCGCTCGTCCGATTGCAGTAACTTGTTTGCAGCGTCAGCCCCCGAGCGCTTCAGGGTTGATCGAGCCCGAGAGGTACATTGCCTTTGATGCGGCGCCAGCCCCCGTGTCTGAGGACTGGTCGAGCCTTAGCGGCACGCCACTTGTTTTGCAGCGTTGGCTCCCAAGTGGTTCGGAGCCAATCGAGCCCGAGAGGCACACTGTCTTTAACGCGGCGCCAGCCCCCCGAGTCCGAGTGCTGGTCGAGCCTTAGCGGCACGCCACTTGTTTTGCAGCGTTGGCTCCCGAGTGGTTCGGGGCCAATCGAGCCCGAAAGGCACGCTGTCTTTAATGCGGCGCCAGCCCCCGAGTCCGAGTGCTGGTCGAGCCGTAGTGGCACGCCGACTTCTTCGTCTTGCCCGAGTGCACGGGGTCGTTTTTTATCGTTGACGCTCCGAGCGTAACGGTTCACGAGGGCGTTCAACTGCTCTTTTTACCATTGCGCTCTCATCCATTAATCGCGCCGTCCTGCGGTAATTTTGGGCATTGTGGAGCGCTATAAAAGGCGAGAAATAGGTCCAACGGGGAAATCCCTCCGTTTCCAGATTCGATGCCCCCTTGCACCATTCTTCATTCCGCCGCCACCAAAAACTCTCTCTGCTTCTAGATCCGCTCCGCGGATTTAGCCACCACGGGGAGCGTAGCCTCACAGATGCGAACAAAGGTCTCCGTGCCCAAAGCCATGGCGCCGAAGAGGAAGCTCTCCGACCTTCCCAAGTTAGAGAAGATCCCCTCCCTCGCCGTCGCATGGGTATGGGGGAAGTAACCGAGGAGATATTGGAGGAGATGGTGGAGCGGAGTATCCTTTCGCCTCAAGCAGTGGCGGAGTGGTGCCCAAGCGCCGGGGAAGCCTTCTGTCGGAGAATTCCGGCGAACTGGTGCTCTTCAAGCCGTTCTTCGAGGCGGGGTTTGGCTTGCCGGCGGGGGCCTTCTTCCGAGATTTGCTCCACTGCGACGGGATCGAGGCCATCCACCTCAACCTGAACTCAATCATGGCCATCTCCGTCTTCATCCACTTGTGCGAGGCCTACCTGGGGATTACTCCCCGCTTCGACCTGTGGAGGTACCTCTACTGGTTGAAGCCTCAGCCAAGTGAGGAGAAGATGGTGGTGGTGGGAGGCGCCGGATTCATGCTGCGCCAAGGCCGGAAGGACCAGTACTTCGACATCGCCCTCAACACCTCCAACAAGGGCTGGAAGGTGGAGTGGTTCTACATCGGGAACCACGCGCCAACGATCCCCTGCCATCGCGGAGCGCGTCCGGAGATCAAGACCTGTTGGAATGATCTTCCTGCGGGTCACCAGATGCGCGAGGTGGAGGAGCTCCTTGGGATGATCAAGGAGCTGAAGAATCAAGGTTTGATGGCAGTCGGCGTTGCCTGCAATTTTAGCCGGCGGCTGGTTCAGCCGATCCAGGAGAGGAAACATCCGGGCTTCGAGTACTCGGGCCGGGAGGATCCTACCTGAGGGGCCCGCCGGACGGTGGGCAAAGAGGAGATGAAGGCGCGTGTAGGCGGCTTCTTCCTCTGCCACGTGTCAGAGAAGCATCAACCATGCCCATTCTCCTTGAAGAGGCCTGCTCCACCGGCAAGTTTTTGTTCCGAGTACTTTAGCGTGTTCATCTTGATGCTGGTTTTCAATTTTGATCTAATCGTCCGTTGGCCGTCTGATTTTGCGATTCCCCTGTCGCAGGATCGGGTCTTCGATTATTTTTCTCCTTTTTCGCTTCTGGAGGACTCGCCTAGGAAGGCGTACCTGGGGAAACACCCCCGGGTGATCAAGGCGACGCCCCGGCAGGAGGGGCAGTTAGTCTGCCTGCTGCTCGGGAGTGGGCAGCCAGCGACATGGAGAGCTCCCTGAGCGCTTCAGATGAAGATGTAGAAGAGATCCATCCATGGAAGCGGCGGGTGGCCGTGGCGAAAGTCGGGTCTCATAGGGCCCGTGCTTCTGAACCGGCGGCGTCTGGGGTCGGCGATGCGGCCGACGATGACTCGGCGGTATTGTCCGACTAGGCGCCCTCCGTCCGGGAAGCAGTGGCGCACATGGCGTCGCTTCCCAAGCGGAAGCGCACAAGGAAAGCCGGCTACGCAGCCGGCCAAGCAACCAGTGGTGGGTTCGGACGCCGATGTTGATGAGCTGGGACAACCTTCCCGGGTCGTCGTGGAGGAAGAGGAAGAGGAGAAGGACGAGGCAATGTCCGACTCCATATTCCAAGAGCAGGAGCACGCCCGGGCCATGGGCGTGTTAGTAGAAGAGAAACGGTGGATGGTGGCGGAAGCCATTGTCCAGGTTGCCGCGGATGCCAGGCCAGTCTCCAATCCGAGGACCAGGCCAATCCTGACAACGGCCACGGCGCAACAGCGATCCAAGCTTCCGATCTTGCGGCCTCGAGTTGTTGTGGTGAAGAGTACCCAATAAGTCTTTGTTCTCATGCTCCTTAGTAGGTTAGTTGTGCGTATCATTATTTCTGAGTTCCTGTTTTAACTGCCGACTGCTTTTTTCAGCAAATCCTCTGATCTTGATGGTACAGCGGCCGACGGGACGGGGTCATCGACTGCTACCCCACGGAAACCGAGTTCCCCCTCCCCCCGTCACACCCGTTGGCACGCCGCCCTGGGGCGTGGCGCCCGGTGTGACGGATTCGGCCCAGGGGTCGATGGCGCTGCGATCAGAGCAAACGCCAGGTGGGATTGCTCCGGGGGAGAACGTGGTGGCACCCGGGACGGAAGACGTGCAGGGTAGAGGGGAAAAGGCGGCGGTTTCCCCAAGTGGTGGCGCTGGGGATCCTGTACTGGATCCCGCGGCGCCGGCCCCGCACGCAGACAAAGATGCCGCTGTTCAAGGAGAGGTCCAAGGGGAGGGCCTCCAAAAGCAGTCGGACGCCTCGGGGACTATGACGGTCCCCGTGGTTGATGCTAGTGCGGCGGAGGAGGAGGCGGTGATTGTCGAGCTACAGCTCGCAGTCGNCGTGTTCATCTTGATGCTGGTTTTCAATTTTGATCTAATCGTCCGTTGGCCGTCTGATTTTGCGATTCCCCTGTCGCAGGATCGGGTCTTCGATTATTTTTCTCCTTTTTCGCTTCTGGAGGACTCGCCTAGGAAGGCGTACCTGGGGAAACACCCCCGGGTGATCAAGGCGACGCCCCGGCAGGAGGGGCAGTTAGTCTGCCTGCTGCTCGGGAGTGGGCAGCCAGCGACATGGAGAGCTCCCTGAGCGCTTCAGATGAAGATGTAGAAGAGATCCGTCCATGGAAGCGGCGGGTGGCCGTGGCGAAAGTCGGGTCTCATAGGGCCCGTGCTTCTGAACCGGCGGCGTCTGGGGTCGGCGATGCGGCCGACGATGACTCGGCGGTATTGTCCGACTAGGCGCCCTCCGTCCGGGAAGCAGTGGCGCACATGGCGTCGCTTCCCAAGCGGAAGCGCACAAGGAAAGCCGGCTACGCAGCCGGCCAAGCAACCAGTGGTGGGTTCGGACGCCGATGTTGATGAGCTGGGACAACCTTCCCGGGTCGTCGTGGAGGAAGAGGAAGAGGAGAAGGACGAGGCAATGTCCGACTCCATATTCCAAGAGCAGGAGCACGCCCGGGCCATGGGCGTGTTAGTAGAAGAGAAACGGTGGATGGTGGCGAAAGCCATTGTCCAGGTTGCCGCGGATGCCAGGCCAGTCTCCAATCCGAGGACCAGGCCAATCCTGACAACGGCCACGGCGCAACAGCGATCCAAGCTTCCGATCTTGCGGCCTCGAGTTGTTGTGGTGAAGAGTACCCAATAAGTCTTTGTTCTCATGCTCCTTAGTAGGTTAGTTGTGCGTATCATTATTTCCTGAGTTCCTGTTTTAACTGCCGACTGCTTTTTTCAGCAAATCCTCTGATCTTGATGGTACAGCGGCCGACGGGACGGGGTCATCGACTGCTACCCCACGGAAACCGAGTTCCCCCTCCCCCCGTCACACCCGTTGGCACGCCGCCCTGGGGCGTGGCGCCCGGTGTGACGGATTCGGCCCAGGGGTCGATGGCGCTGCGATCAGAGCAAACGCCAGGTGGGATTGCTCCGGGGGAGAACGTGGTGGCACCCGGGACGGAAGACGTGCAGGGTAGAGGGGAAAAGGCGGCGGTTTCCCCAAGTGGTGGCGCTGGGGATCCTGTACTGGATCCCGCGGCGCCGGCCCCGCACGCAGACAAAGATGCCGCTGTTCAAGGAGAGGTCCAAGGGGAGGGCCTCCAAAAGCAGTCGGACGCCTCGGGGACTATGACGGTCCCCGTGGTTGATGCTAGTGCGGCGGAGGAGGAGGCGGTGATTGTCGAGCTACAGCTCGCAGTCGACTAATCTTAGCGCTGCGCAGAGGTTTTTCTCCTCATCTGCCTTGTTCATCTATCGTTCTTTATTATAAGTTGCCTGAAATCTCCGCTTTTCGCTAATTAGTGTAGAGGTTAGCCACGCTCCGGCAGTGACGCCTCAAGCAGCTCCGTGACGTGCAGTCGGTGCGATGGCATGAGACGGAGCTGAAGGCGGAGCTCAAACGGGTCAAGCGTCAGCGTGACGTCGCCCAAAAGAGCTTGAACGATGCCATCGTTGTTGACGGTCCTTATAACATAAAATCCAATCGTCAATAGGCTCAGAAACCAATAAAGATCAAGACATAACTTAGACATTAGTATTCAAATAATGGTATACCATGCATATCTGGAATCTATTTGAGTACAGGGACTACGGTGCAAAAGTTGGACGAAACTGGGCACAGGCCCAGGTCGGCCGACCTGGCTAGGTCGGGCGACCTGGCCTGAGCCCCAATCAAGCCCATTTCTCACACAGGTCAAAAGCACACTGAGGAAGGACCTTGAACGTTGATTCATGGTCGGTGGAAGTTAAGGATGAAGGATGAGCCACATGTCCATCACATGGATTGAAGGGCCCACAACCAGAGACAAATGTACCCAAACCGACGGAACCCAGCTGGAACCGACCTTAGGACCCACCTGTAAGCCTCCCAGAGGAAAGTGGGCACAAATGGCGGTTATGGGGGATCGGCCCGAATGGCGGTTATGGGGGGTCGGCCGACCCAGCCAGGTCGGCCGATCCCGGCGTGCGTCCGACTCGGCCCTCCTTTGACCTACAACTGTAAACCGCCATGGAGAGTACATCTGAGCCGTGAAACGCTGAAGACGGTGGATCCAAGGGTCGGCCGACCTGGGTGATTCGGCCGACCTAGGCCCATCTCCCAACGGCCTCAACCGCCTCTGGCTGGCTCTAACCGCCCTTGTGATGCTATAAATACCTGCAAAGAGCGCCGTACTCAACACACACCAGAAGAAGAGCTCTCCTTTGCTACAAGCTTAGTCTTAGCCTTAGTAGTGATAGTCATAGTGTTAGATCTTCTGAAGGGCTTCCGGAGGAGTTTTGGTAAGTTCTAGAGTTCAGTCTTGTATTCTCTTACTTACTTGTAATACTCTGAGCTTAATGGAAATACCTTCATACTTATGTTGTATGCTTCAGTTATACCTTATCTACTTAGTATATACTGCTTATGTCTTACACCTCAATCAAGTGAATGTATGCTATGACATTGGCTCCATGTGCCTTTTGGTTGCTCTATTTATTAACGTGATAGATAGAGTTGTATCTCGTATTGCAAACATGGTGTTTGGGATACGGTATACTATTGAGGGTACCGCTGCCCCACGGATTAGTAGAGGTAGGCGGCAGGTGGTGACAGCCCTGTCCGTCCTTTGTAATCCTCCATGTACGGGAGTGGGTATTAGGCCTTTATGATAAGACGTCCTACTGTCGTCCCTTGATGAGGGAACCACTGGATACCTCGATGTGTCCTCTTGCATACAATCATTGAATGAGCTTGTATAGCGTATTGTAGTATATCCAAGTTCCATAAGTATGATGCTAATGAACCCTTATTAATCTTGACTAATGTACTATGCTAACTAAGACTAACATAATGAGGAGCAATGAACTTCTGTGTGTCAACCCAATCATTCACTTCTATATCTTTTACCCCTGTTTAGATTAAGGTACATTAATGCTGTTGTACGTAAGAGCATTGGATGGCACATCTCTCTTTTAACTAAACGCTTTCCCTGCGGATAAACAAATAACGATACTCTGGAATACTCCCAGGTGAAATGCTACAACGTACTTCTGTGCGCTTGCAGAATATCTGTAACGTCTAGATTTACGATGAAGTATCTCTAGTACCATTACTACTCTAAGTAGTGATGCTAAGAAATACCAACAAGCATTTCTGGCGCCGTTGCCGGGGAAAGCAAGTGGTTAAAGAGATTTGAACATCCATGCATTCCGTGCAACAAAATTAATTGCCAGTAATCTAGCAGGTTTACCCGTTTCGCTCTGTTTCTCTTTGATGTGAAACAGGGTAGTGCATGACTGGTTTCCAACTACCATCCAACTACGTCGAGAACCCAAATACCATAGGAAGGAGGGTACGCTCTCGTGTCGTAATCCCTCAGGTGTTCTTGTCAGAAACCGAACCAGTCATCGGAGAATCCTCCAACCAAGGAGAACAACCCGTTCCCGTAGCACCCCAACCGGAAGAAGCCATGGCTGACAGAACCATTCGTGACTACTCCGCTCCGTCCGCTGCCCAGATCCCTACGGGTCCAGCAGTGGAAGTGGGGGATCATGCCTTTGAGCTGAAGGCTCCGCTTATCAACATGGTGCAGGCTAGCCCCTTCTGTGGGAAAGCCAATGAAGACGCCAGTGCTCACCTGCAGCACTTCCTGGAGGTGTGCAGTACCATCACCATCCGAGGGGTGGATCAAGAGGCCATCAGGCTCCGTCTATTCCCGTTCTCGCTGCTGGGTAGAGCCAAACAATGGTTCTATTCCAACCGTGAGGCGGTGAATACATGGACCAAGTGCTCCAACGCCTTCTTGGCGAAGTTCTTCCCCATTGGAAAAACCAATGCCCTTCGGGGAAGAATTTCCAGCTTTCAGCAAGAGTCCGGGGAGACGGTCCCAGAAGCATGGGATAGCTTTCAGGATTACATTCTGGCGTGCCCCCACCATGGCATGCAAGAATGGCTCCTACTTCAGAATTTCTACCATGGGCTGTCCCAAACAGCCCGTGAACACATGGATGCTGCTGCTGGAGGGGCATTCCTCTCCTTGACTGTGAACGCCGCCAAGCTTCTCATCGAGAAGATGGTGTCAAACCAATCCTGGAATGACGACCGTCTTCAGGGACGCAAACGCGGTATGTACACCGTAAAAGAGGTGGACATGCTGGCCGCCAAGATGGATCTTATTATGAAGCGCCTTGATGACCGCACCAAGGATGGAGGCGCTGACAACCAAGGGCCACTGGACTCACACATGACGTGTGAAGTCTGTGGAGAAACTGGCCACTCGGGGAACAACTGCCCCGAGACACAAGAGGAGGTACAGTTCGTGAACGGCAACAACGGGTACCGGCCTCAAGGGAACTGGAATCAGCAACGCCCATTTTACCAGGGAGGTAACAATAATAACTCTTTCTCCAATCAACCTTCCCTTAAAGATCTTGTCCTTGGTCAGGCCAAGATTAATGAGTCTATCTCTAAGAGGCTTGCTGTTAATGACAAGGCTCTAGAGGGCATAAACTCTAAAATAGAAAGTTTGTCCTCTACCTTCCAAAGCCAGCTGAGTTTTAATAAGATGTTAGAAACCCAATTAGCTCAGTTAGCTGCCGCTGTTCCGTCTGGTGATAAGGGGCGAATTCTCGGACAGCCGGATTCGTCATTTGAAAATGTTAAGGCTGTGTCCACGAGGAGCGGAAAGGCTACTTGGGACCCGGTTCCCCCTAACCATGCAGGGAAAATAGCAGCACAAAGAAAGGAGATCCCTACTGTGGAAGAAGAGCCAGAAGCCGAACTAGCACCAGCTGGACAGACCGCGCCGCATGAGTTTTACGACTCCAACGTCTTGCCATTCCCGCAGCGTCAAAAGAAACCATCCGCGGACGAACAATTCGCCAGGTTCGTAGAAGTCATACAGAAATTGAATATACATGTGCCTTTGCTGGATGCTATGCAGGTACCGACCTATGCAAAGTACTTAAGGGACATTCTCAACAACAAACGTCCACTCCCAAATACCGAGGTCGTAAAGCTGACTGAGGAGTGCAGTGCAGCGATCCTAAATAAAGTCCCGGAGAAGAAGAAGGATCCAGGATGTCCCACCATCACATGTACAATCGGGACACAACACTTTGAGCATGCGCTCTGTGATCTAGGAGCAAGTGTCAGCGTAATGCCAAAGGTAGTTTTTGACCGCCTCAACTATACTACCTTGTCTCCTACTCCCATGAGACTGCAGTTGGCCGATTCCACGGTTCGCTACCCGGAGGGGATAGCCGAGGACATTCCGGTACGCATCCGGGATTGCTTCGTTCCTGTCAACTTCGTGGTACTGGACATGGACATGAGCAACGATTCATCGCTCATCCTTGGACGACCCTTCTTGAGCACGGTAGACGCTCACATTAATGTGGGTGCTGGAGAGATCCAGCTCAACATTAATGGAAGGAAGGAGAAGTTTGAGTTCAGGCCAAAAGTGGAGCAATGCTCCATGATCAAGATCAAGTACGGGAGAAACAGTCAGAACGTCAATGAGGTGGAAGTGACACCTCCAGAGCAAGACAACCTAATTAAGTTCATGGAGAAGTTCTGGGAGAAGGATTTCCCCATCCGGTATTATGCAAAGCACAACAAGAAGTCTACACGAGGTGCAAAAGCACAGACGAAGAAAACACCGGAACAGGCTGTCGACCGCCAGAAAAAGGGAAAACAGGTATGGCGGGTTAAATCATCTGTATCCTCATCTCCAGGATCAGATGCTGCTTCGTCAAGTTGAATTCCACAAAGGAGACGTCTTCGCTCGATGACGTGAAACACAAGTCCTGCGCCGACAGGTACATTGGTGTTAACAAGCTAGCTTGGGGGAGAATCCTCCACCAGGTAAGTTCAGGTAAGTATTAATCGAATAAAGTTTTTTGTTCAAATAAAGTTAGTAAACGAGAGCCATCTATAATAATCCCATAAATGTTTTAAGTCTATGCTTAAATCTTTTCCTTTGGATATGATGAAAAGTTGCTCTTATTTCTCTCTTGTACCTATGTTTCAACCTGTTATTCTCTTAAGTTTTGAGTTTGCTGGTCGAGCATGATCTTTTCTATTATCTTGTCTGTCTGTGGGCAGCATAAGCATGCTCTGGTCTAGGTTGTTGTTAGCTGCGATATGATAAGATCTGAGTGCCTTAAGATCTTACTAAGCTGGACTTGATAACCGGAGTTTTTCTTCTAAAATAAAATAAAGAGTTCCTTATGGTGATTAAATTCCCTACCAAAGCTCATAATGTTTTGAACTCCTACATAAGCAACTAGTTTTGCAATGTGTTTTGTCAAGGTCATTGTGATTTTTAGAGATTTACTTCATGCTTTTAAAACCAAGGTCATGTACATGCCACCATATACATGTTATACTTCTACTCTGGAAGTGAACATGACACCCATCCATCCACAAAATAAAAGCTCCACATAAAGTGTTGGTGAGGGACTCCACAAAATAAAAGCCATAAACCAGTAGCCTCTTTATTCCGAGTGAGGCGGCGATGCGGAGCCCGTGGAGGATTGCTTCGTACTCGGCGGCGTTGTTGGTGACGGGGAAACGTATTTGAAGGACATATCGG
Organism: Alloteropsis semialata; assembly: GCA_004135705.1. Taxonomy (NCBI): domain Eukaryota; kingdom Viridiplantae; phylum Streptophyta; class Magnoliopsida; order Poales; family Poaceae; genus Alloteropsis; species Alloteropsis semialata. The sequence continues at coordinate 42,904,121 of CM014272.1, read as the reverse complement.
AGTAGTTCCCCTTTCGGCAAGATAAAAAGTACGCCAGCGCCCCCGCCGTCGATCATTAAGGAGCCATCAAAATACATCTTAAATTGTGCCGCTAGTGTCTTCCTTTGCGTCCTGGCTCTCGGTCCATTCGACGACGAAGTCGGCGAGAATCTGTGATCTGATGGCGGTGCGCGGGACGAAATCTATGATGAAGGAGGCGAGCTCGACGGACCATTTGATGATTCGTCCGGTGGCATCCCTGTTATGGAGGATTTCGCCGAGTGGAAATTACGTGACCACCTTGATGCGATGCGCTTGAAAGTAATGGCGGAGTTTCCTTGACGTAATCAGCAGTGCGTAGAGTAGTTTTTGCGCCTGGGGATAGCGCGCCTTAGATTCGCTTAGTACTTCGCTCACATAGTAGACTGGTTGCTGCACCCGTTGCACCTTTCCTTCCTCTTCCCTCTCCACGACGATCACAGTGCTTACCACATTAGTTGTGGCTGCAATGTATAGGAGCAGTGTCTCATCGTTGTGCGGGGCGGCGAGTACCGGTGGGTTGGAGAGGTAGTTCTTGAGGTCGGTGAAAGCTTGCTGCGCCTCCTGGTTCCATTCAAACTTGTCGGTCTTCTTGAGGATCCTGAAAAACGGCAAGCCCTTATCCCCTAGCCGGGAGATGAACCTACTCAAGGCCACCATGCAACTAGTCAGCTTTTGATTCTCTTTCTTCCCAGTCGGCGGTTTCATCCTCCGGATGGTGTCTATTTTTTCTGGGTTGGCTTGGATGCCTCTGTTGCTGACGATGAAGCCGAGTAGTTTCCCTTTCGGTACGCCAAAGATGCAGTTGGTCGGATTTAGCCTCCAGTTGAGTCTGCGGAGGTTGCTAAACATTTCGGAGAGGTCGACGATGAACTCGGCTCCGTTCTTCGTCTTAATCACTATATCGTCAATGTAGGCCTCGGCGTTGCGATCGATCTGTGTACCCAGGGTCAGGTTTATGGCCCTCTGGTAAGTGGCGCCAGCATTGCGGAGGCCGAACGTCATCTTGGTGTAGCAGTAAACATCGATCGGAGTAATGAAGGAAGTCTTCTCTTGGTACTCTTCCTTCAAGGCAATTTGGTGATAACCGGAGTAGTAATCGAGGAACCATAGGAGTACACATCCGGTGGTGGAGTCGACGACTTGGTCGATACGGGGCAGGACGAAGGGGTCCTTAGGGCAGTGCCTGTTGAGATCCGTGTAATCAACACACATTCTCCATTTATTATTATTTTTTTATTACAAGGACTAGATTAGCGAGCCAGTCGGGATAAAAGACTTCTCTAATGAACCCAGCAGCTAACAGCCTTGTAATTTCTACCCTAATGGCCTCCTTGCGGTCCTGCGCGAAGCGTCGGAGCTTTTGGCGAACTGGTTTGGCATTCACGTCAACCTTCAAGGAGTGCTCGATCACCTCCCTCGAAACACCCCGCATGTCTGATGGAGTCCATGCAAATATGTCGGCATTGTTCTGGAGGAAGGCGACGAGCGCGTTTTCCTATTTGGCGTCGAGCCCTGAACCGATCAGGGCGGTCTTGGAGGAGTCGGCGAGCCCGAGCGTGACGGGGCGTACTTCTTCGGCCGGCTGCATGGTGGTCGGCGCAGCTCTTCTTTTGGAGGACTCGGGGATGGAGCCGGGATCTCCCTGGAATGTCCTCGCATCGTTGACCACTTCCGATTGGAGCACGCTGCGTTCAATGCCGGTGCAGAGGTGGAGCCCTTCCTTGTTGCATCCCTTGGCGGTGTGCACGTCGCTGCGGATGGAGAGGACGCCGTTTGGTGATGGCATCTTCATCAGCAGGTATGTGTAGTTGGGAATCGCCATAAATTTGGCGAGCGCCGGCCTTCTGAGTATGGCGTGATAGGCGGTGGTGAAGTCGGCGACCTGGAAGTTGAGGTACTCGGTTCGGAAGTTACTCTGATCGCCAAAGGTGACGGGGAGAGATATTTGTCCGAGTGGTTTGGAGCCCTTGCCCGGAATCAGCCCATAAAATGGTGGGGGAAGGGGCCAAAGCGTCGAGGCCAATGCCCATATCCCTCAGCGTTTGGGCGAAAATGATGTTGAGCCCGCTTCCGCCGTCGACGAGTACCTTGGTGAGGCGAGCGTTGTTCACGATTGGGCTGAGCACCAAGGGGTACTCGCCGACGTCGGAGATTTGAAACCATTGGTCCTCCCTGGAGAAGGTGATCGGCTGCTCTGACCAGCGGAGTGGTTGGATCGGCGATGCATAACAGGAGAATATCTCCCTGTCGCGCACCTTCTCCCGGCGCTTGTCATCCACCTGCGGCGGTCCTCTGAGGATGAAGTTCACCTGTCTGTCGATGTTCGGGAAAGCAGGGCTTGCGGGGGCCCCTTTCTCCTTGTCGCCTTTATCGTCGTTGCGTGGCGGTAGCTTCCCTTCCTGCTTCTAGTAGGCATCGGTGAGTCCCATGCAGTCGATCATACGGTGCTTGGACTACTTATGTACGGGGCAGGGCCCTTGGAGCATCTTGTCGAACTCGGCGCTGAATTTGGTCCGCGGGCGAGGGCCTCCGCGATCCATGGCGGCGATGGTGCGATCTCCCGAGCGCTTTCGGTCGCCCATCCTGCTCGGTTCTGGTCGAGCTCGGCGCGGGTCCTCCTTTCTCGGTCGGTCTTCTTGGTAGGGCGGCCGATCATTATCCCGAGTGCTTCTCTTGTTGTAGTGAAGGCGAGTGGCTTCCTTGGCGTTAGCTAACTTGTTCACCCGCTCAAAGAATTTGCCGGAGGTCTTTGGCAAGTCCTCGCAGAGGCACTCGAACACCACCGAGTCGGCTAGGCCGTCAAGGAAGTAGTGGATGATCTCGGACTCGAAGCAGCCGGGGACCAGGTTGCGGTTCTCCATGTACCTGTCGGTGTAGTCGCGGAGGCTCTCCCCGCGGTTTTGCTTCACCTTCTCCAAGTCCCATGCTGTGCCTGGCCGGATGGAGCTGTCTTGGAAGTAACTCTTGAACTTGCGGCAGAGTGTGTCCCAGTTGTCGATGGAGTTGGGCTCGAGGCTGTGAAGCCAGCTTAGCCCCACCTTGGTCATGGCGACCGGGAAGTAGGCGCACATGGAGTCATGGTCACCATTCACCGCACGAATGGCGATGCTGTACGTCCGAAGCCACATTGTAGGGTCCGCCATCCCATCGTATCTTTCTATGCCTGTAGGTTTAAAGTTAGCAGGCATTCGAATGGATCTTACTCGGGCAGTAAACGCTGGGAAGCCGTTGCAGTCATTGAGGTTCTCAGTGTTCTCACGTCCCGAATCAGCGGAGAGATCCTCAGGGGTGCGAGCCCGTGGCGGCCTGTGCTGCTCGAGTGGAGGCCCGTACTTGCGGTCGAACTCGCGGCGGCGCGCGGCCTCATTGGCCTCCAGTTCTCGGCGCTGGCGGGTGTCGCGATCCAAACCCGGGGCGCTGTGTTCACAGTTGTACTCGGCGCGTCATCGGAGCTCTTCTTGTCCCTTTGCCGGTGGCGGTCGTCAAGGTCTCTGTGGATGTCGCCGTTGCGTAGTCGTTCGTGGAGGTCTGGCTGGTCAACCATGCCTTGATCGGCTTCACGACGGCTAGCTGACCTGGAGTGACGAGAGGAAGAAGCAGCGGCATTTTGGGCGTTAATCATGCCTGTGGCTGTGGTCAGCCTGGTCTTGATGCGGTTGAGCTCTGGGGTTTCTGGGATCCCTTCCAGTTCATGATGCGCAGCGGTGAGGTTGGCTGACGGAGTGGCATAGATGCCTATGCCGCCGACTTCCTGGATGAAATCATCGGTGAGGTTACGGGCGGCCCTGGGGTTTCGGCAATCTCGTCGCGCATCGCGGCACTGCCTTTTCTCATCGTTGTGCCTGATCCTGGCGTCACGCTATGCTTGATCCTCTCCTTGGACTGTTGCTTCGTCGGCGGATATGTCGGAGACGAACGTCTCCCGCTTGGCTGGCACGATCCTCTTGTTTGGGGGAGGATGCGCATGACCTGCGGGAAAGTCGGCGATGGTTCCTCTTCGGGCGGAGTCGGCACATCTTGATGACGAGGTGGTTGCGTTGTCGTGATGTTCGGGGCAGATCCGATCTGGGCGATCGTGATGGAATTGGCCGCCCCGCTTGCATCAGGAGAGTAGTCGGCGCTCGGCCGTTCGCCGAGTGCTTCCTGGTATACGACCCCGCTGTTCCTGAGTCCGAACGGGAATCGTGTCGGGGGAGTGACGTCCTGGCGGGCGGATTCGGCCAGTTCGATGCACTCGCCGATGGAGGCAATGGCTCGGTCCATGTCTGCCTCGAACTCGCGTTGGCGTGCGGCCCATCGCCTCCTTCGTTCCTCGGGTGTCTGGTGAGCCCTGCGTGGTGGAGGCGGAGTAGACGAAGCAGTCGGCGGTGTAGGCGGAAGAGGGCTCCCCTCGAAAACTGGGAGGGCGGCGTCAACCGTCGCGATCGTCGAGTTGTTGGCGACCGTTGATGGTGGAGTGGTGATGGTGATGACCCCGTCCGGAGTAGCGTCGAGTCATGGCGCGGTCTCCTCCGGGGTGGCATCGCGGCTGAAGGAGAGCTCTCCCTTAGGTCCGCCGGTGAAGACCATGGATCTGAAGAAGAACATGGCCCCTTCAGCGATAGAGATCTTGGCAGATGCCGGCGTGATGACGGCGGAAGTAGATGCCATCGAGCTTGTAGATTGATCTCATCGATCAGCCCCTACCTGGCGTACCAACTGTCGGATTTATGGGCCCGGCAGTCCACACGGGGTAGCCTACGTGGTTGATTTGTTGAGAGACAGATCGAGGATCACAAGTCGATGGTAACACAAGACGCAAGAATTGAACAGGTTCGGGCCGTCAAGATGACGTAATACCCTACATCCTGTGTTGGATGTATGTATTGCTGTGTATGAAGTTCGTGAAGGATCTCCGTAGTTGGGTTCTAGTCTCGAGGTGTGGATTGGCTGTTGTTGATCGTGTTGATCTCATCCTCTGGAGGGGGTCCCAAGGCACCTTATATAGTCCGGTTGCCTTGAGTTACAAGTCGGCAAGAGATCGTAACCTACCCGGAATACAAGGATTCGATCCTATAATGATTACAGATATATTTTCCTAGAATTCCGACTAGTTTATCTTGATCTCCGATCTTCTTGCGAAGCACGCCGTCTCTTTCCTTGTCCCGCGCGCTGTCGTACCCAACCCGGTTTGTCCAACTAGTGGGCCTCCCGACTGGTGGGCCATCTAGTCTGACAAGCCGGCCCGATAGCACTCGGATTGGGCCGTCCCTTGCCGGTTGGGCCAACCCACCTTCTGCGTACCCCCGGGGGTCTATCCCCGACAGTAATCTACACACATTCTTTGGGTGCCATCTTTCTTCTCAACGAACAATATTGGTGCTCCCCAAGGTGAAGAACTAGGACAGATATAACCCTTATCTAACAATTCCTTTAATTGTTTCTTTAGTTCTTCTAATTCATTTACTCCCATTCTATATGGTCTCTTAGCTATAGGTGTAGTTCCAGGTTTAAGCCCAATGAGAAACTGAGTGTCGCATTCTGGTGGCATACCTGGTTGCTCCTCTGGAAAGACATCTAAAAATTCTCCCACAACTCTGATATCCTCCATGGCTGCTCCTTTCATCTGGTTGATCTGACAGGTTCCTAGTGTAGACGAATCTACTTGAAACTCGATGTTGTCTCCAGTCTTGGTTGTTAGTTCCACTGCCCTCTGAGCACACTTGATTATAGCATTGTTGGCTTTCAACCATGTCATTGCCAAGATAGGATCAATCCCCATATAGTTCAGAACTACAGGGGTGGCATGAAATTCTACCCCCCCTTATTTGTACACTTACGTCTGGACATGCTAGTGTTGCCCTGAATTCCCCTCCAGGTGAGTTAACTATCAGGGTGTGTGGCATGGGTTGCATGGTCATTCTATACTTTTTTACATACTGAGCAGATATGAAAGCATGCGTAGCACCAGAATCAAACAGAACAGATGCGGGGTGTGAGTTGGCTAGAAACGTACCGAACACCACATCGGTTGCTCCTTGAGCTGCTTCTTCACTCACGTGGTTCACCTTCCCTCATGCAGCATTCTGCTGTCATCCATTGTTGCGAGGCGGCTGGGCATTCTGCTCATTGTTCTTTGGAGCGTTGTTCTGCCCGTTGAAGTTCTGGCCTCTCTTCGGGCAGTTATTGTCATAATGCCCGGGGTCACCATAGCTGTAGCAGGCTCTGCCTGCCGGGGGGAGCTACAGGCACAGTGTTGCTCTGGGTAAGGCGTGACGCCGCGGCCGTTGCTGCTGCTGGTACCTCTGCTGGTATTGTGGTGGCTGGCATTGTTGATGTTGCTGTTGGTATGGGGGACGTTGCTGATACTGCTGGTGCTGCTGTTGATTCCCAGAATTCGGCGGACCTTGGATACGTAGCTGGCCGTCGGTCTGTGGGTTGAAGCGGAGGTGTGGCTGCTTCCACCCATCTGGTTGAGGAACTTCCTCTTCTTTCCTCCATCTCCCGACGCTTGTGCTCCAGCATCAGGGCATTGTCTACCAACTCGTGAAAGTTGTCGAAGGAGTGAGTGAGCAGCTGGTACTGAAGGCCATCATTCAATCCCCGAAGGAATTACCTTTGCTTTTTCTTGTCATCTGCCACATTTTCAGGAGCGTAGCACGACAACTCGATGAATTTGTCTTGGTAGGCAGTGACAGTCATCGACCCTTGCTTCAAGGCCAGGAACTCTTCTTGCTTTTAGGGTCATGAGACCCTCTGGAATGTGATGAGCATGGAACCTCTCGCTGAACTCTACCCAAGTGATATGGTCAGGGTCCTGGTGAGAGTACAGGTATGAGTCCCACCAGTCTTGGGCAGCTCCTTGTAGTTGTCCAGACTCGTAGAGCACATTCTCCCTGTCGGTGCACTGAGCGATGTCCAGTTGACGATTCACAGCCTTGAGTCAGTCTTCTGCTTGCAGTGGCTCACTGGCGTGGGTGAAGGTAGGCGTGCGTCCCTTCGTGAACTCCCCACGTTGATCTCTGACTTACGGCTGGTGCTGAGGGGACGGTTGATTCTGTTGGTTCTACTGCACTGCTGCGAATGCGTTCGCCATCTGCTGCAGCAGCTGGTTCTGGTTGGCCAGCAACTGATCAAGAGGAACTAGAGGTGGTGGCGGCGGGTTCTGGTTAGCACGACCTCCACGAGCATTCCTTCTGTTGTTTGCCATCTGTTACAGACACATATCAATGTTACTACCAAATCCACACTATAAATCCAATCTGACTGATCATGAGTAATAAGATAGAGACAGATTGGGAGAATACAGCAGACTGAGAGTAGATAAATGATATAGAGGCAAAGTAATGAGACAGATAGATTATAGAACCCAACTATTTATTCATTAATTCCTTAAGACCTTATACCAATATTCTAGATGTATGTGAACAATAGGTTCACATGCATCACAATCATTACAAAGATCCAATCAACCCAAGTTCACAAGAATAATAAAGCAAGCACACAATGACACCGTTCAAACACTAAGACTTCAAATGACTCAAACGACTTAAACTCGCGAGACTAAGCATTCTTATTACAACTCATGGTAGTCTAATTCTCATCTAAAGTGTTGAGACTAGCAACAATCCCATAGCGAGTCCTCTTGAACGGCGGTGCTTCCCAAATGTACTCTGGTTCCTCCAATGGTGGGTGGGCATGTGGACGCTCCAGCTCTGAATCCTAAGTCGTGCTGCTTCTAGTTCTTCCCACATCCTGGAGTGCTCATTCAGCAACTCTGTGTTGATGGTCGCAGCAAAGCCCACGGTCCCCACTAGTCTTGCATCCTGCTCTCCAGCGGGGTTGGCGATCTTGCTAGCTCTCCTCCCACGTGGCACACGTGGAATGTAGCACTCTGCTCCATCGTGGAGAAGGCTATAGTAGAGTCCACGGTAGGCGTGGAGTGCCCGACGTGCTGCATCACTGATGCCGGCCTCTTGAGTCTCCCTGGGAGCCAGCGCGGGGTGCTCTAACTCAGTCCTGGTGGCGCCAAGTAACCGAGCAGACACTCGAACATACGACGTGGTCTTCCAATAGTCGGTGTAGCGGTTGTGAGACCACCACTCACTGCGGTAGTCCACGCTGACCTGACCATTCCACAGTGGCGCTGAAGTAGGCGAAGCAGACGATGATGGAAGTAGCAGTCACCTCCATCGCGAGTAGTCTTCACCACCTTCCATCCTACAGCTGGGGGTTGGTGGCCTTCTCCTTCATCCTCAATGCCTTCCGAGTCATCTCCACCATGCTCGGAGTTGTGATCATCAGAGTTGGAGCCATCTCCATCTGAATCACCACCACCTTCGGGGTCCTCTGGGCCACCTCCGGCAGTGGCGCCCTCTTGCTTGACTGGTGCAGGTGGTGCTTCTGGCGGGGTGACAGGCACGAACTCTCCTTCCTCCTCATTGTAGATCTCAACCATCTCGGGATTTTCTTCAACTTGCTTCACTGGCGGCTTTTGGACGGGCGACAGCTCTATCCCTTGAACTGGATCAGGGTTGAAGGACTGCAGGGCATGCTCAGCAACTCTATGAGGCAAGAACTCTCCAACACGCTTGCACGGAGTGACCTTAGTACGAGCCATCTATAGAAGAAAGAGAATAGAGGAGTAAATTAAAATTTTGCAATAGAGTGAGATAGAATAATAAAATAACACAAAGTGAATCAGTAGCCTAAGTGAGACAGAAATAAGGAATAAGAATAAGAATAAATGAAATAATCAAGAGTAAACCTTGAATTGAATGAAATCAAGAGCAAAAGAAGACTCTAAACGACTATTCTAACTAGGTTGCGTGTCCTACAGTCAGCACGGCTTTGATACCAATCTGTCACACCCGGATTTACGAAGAAACCTGAATGCTACTATATGTGTACCCAGGAAGTCCAAAACACACATATAGCCTTAGAATAACAGAATATCAAAGTAAATCTAGTGCTCAATTACAAAAGAATAGCATCTCAGAATTATTACAATAAGACTCAAGTCTTTAATCAATGTTTACGCAATATGAAAGAATAAAACTCTCGTGGCGCCATTAACTCCGCAAGGACACCGACTGGCTGACAGCTGCCTAGAAGTTAGGAATATCTTCAGGGAACTCCACAACACCTTCAGGTTCATCTAGTTACCCATCCGGGATTTTGTTGAATAATGCAAGTGTAAGTAAACCAACTTACTTAACAAATATAACATGAGGTGTGTAAGTAAACCAACTTACTTAACAAATATAACATGAGGTATGAAGGCTTAAAAGGCTTGACACGGTTTAACTGCGGTAAGCACTTTTAATTGTTCACTTTTAACATTAATCTGTTTACTACAATGTATAGGAAAAACCCAAGTTATAACCCAAATTAAGTAAATAGAATAATATCATCACGTTCATCATAGTTCCATCATCACCAGGGTAAATAACCACTAACCAAAAAGGATCCAGGCCACTCGTAATCGTGAGCACGGCTGATATATCAGTTTTCACTCTGCAGAGGTCGTACACTTTCCCCACTAGTTGTGATTCCCGTGATGCCCGGTGGATCAGACCCATTTCACACTTCCTTTGGTGTGCGGCTGGGTTTCACTACGAGACATTTCAAAAGTCCCTCTAAAAAGATAAGGGCCGCTGAGGTTTCAACATGGGCACATGAACCCAACTCCCGAGATCAACAAAACACACATGGCGCAATGTGAGTGGGTTGATGGCGTTCAGGGCGCAACGTGAACAAAGGCCTATGGACATCAGGGCGCAACATGAGTCCGTCCCCGAGCAGATCAGGCTCACACTTAAACCGTGTTCCCCCTAACACCTTTTGGTAACCCCCGCTAGTTAGAGTTGTGCATTTTACTTAGCCAAGACCAGAGCCCATTGATTCCCATGGTCGTACTGTTTTCTTGGGTTGCCACTTTAAGAACCGGACCTTAAGGAGAGACGCCTAGAACGAAGCACACAGCACATTGTTGGTATTTTTAACGATCACAGATAAATCCGCAAGCGTACGGATACCGATGTAGCTTTCACCCGAGAGTATTCCAGGGTATCGAATCCACAGGGAACATGTGTGTACTAGTGACGATCTAAGATCGACCAAGGACAAAAGAAGTGATAATTGTGTAGAAGGTAGAGAGGGTTATTTCTATGTATTCTGGATAATTAAGGATTAGCTCAAGGTGTTTACGATATTACTTGCTTCGGACGCTCAACCGTCAAAATCCGGAAAGGGATGCGAAGGGGACTAAGCAAGCCAAGCAATGGTCCTACTGACTCTAGTACTTCTCACGTGGTGGACTACGTAGGCCATCAGGGCTGTCACCACCTGGGGCTACCACTACAAATCCGTGGCACTAGGCGCACTCCAAGGTATTCAAAAGACTATACACCACGTATACTCAATTAAATACTATCTTAGCATTGCAAGTTCTAAGACACTTATCACAGCAAGGAGCCCACAAGTATAAAGTAAAGCTTGAACTATAATAAATATTAATCCAGAAATACAAGAGAAAATACCCGGATGTTACTCGAACCTGAGCCGCATCCGCCGAGGTACAAGAAGAGGAGAGGAGTCGACATCCCGGCTTTTCCCAGACTCTCGCCTCACCTCTCACCTATTCTAACACTACATTGGATCTAGCATTGGAGCTTTGCTTCACTTCCTTGTGTGTTGTGATAGTGAGGGGTAGGGGTCTATTTATAGTGTGGAGGATGCCTTGGGAGAGTGGAGATCCTCCCTAGATCCTAGAGAATATTCCCCTCCCTATTCTCCCCTTGTGCCAAGTGTCCTAGAACCGACGTTTCTACGTCGGTGGCGCCAAAGAATCGCGCGCAGCCTCCTTCCCGCGACTGTGCTTCTCCGGTTGAAATCCGGACGTCCTTCTCGTCCTCGATCCACGTGAATGGTTTACCAGCGAATGGAGAGCTGCCACGTGTCCCTGCTGGACCTGTTCCTGCGCTGCTGTCTAGCTCGTTCCTGCGTGGAGACGTGCGTGCGGCAGGCCTGCTCCCTCGCGTGGGCGAGTGGGACGCCCACCTGGGCCCCGCCTGCTGGCTTGTCGGCCTTCGGCACAGAGGTGCGCGGGCGCCTGCCTGCATGGCCTGGCGGTCGGCCCACGTGGGCCCTGGGGAGTACCCCGCGTGCATGTGCATGCGGCGCTCGCTTTGGGCGTGAGCAGCAGCTCTGGGTGCTCTCCCATTCGGCCATAGGCCATGGGCCCGTGGGTCCCACTGGGCCTGCATGTGGCCGGCCTCCCTGTGCTGCTCGCCCTGCTCTTGTGCAGAGGGCCGGGCGTGTGCCCTGGGAAGGGTGCATAAGATTATATTTTGTCCCTTTATATCTTGTTGATCCGTGGTCCAGATGATAGGAATAATATAACATTCGAAAATGTTTCGACGAGATCTTCACAATGATATACTCCAATCAGGCATCCGAGATACTTGTGATAATAATATATTTGGGTCATATCTCAATCATATAGTGTCATTTCCTGCATGACAAGGTAAACCACCAACACTCATGGAAATTGTTAATAAAAACCCTACCACTATGCTTAGTGTCTATATTTAATATATTTCTTGCAGGATTTGACGGTCAAAAGTAGCACTTAAGGACCATCAACAAGCTCCCCCACACTTAGCCTTTACTCGTCCTCGAGTAAAGTTCAAAGACTAAGGTGGAACAACAAAACTCCTTGATATGATACAAGCATATACGTTATTCCAAGACATACCAGTACTTGTGATTTTTGAAGTGTCTATCATGTCATCTTGGATGGTTGAGAAATGGAACGGCCTTGAATCGATTCATCTCCACTCTTCTAGTAAGTAACTTGGGTTTTTCATAGATTTTCAAAAACAAAACCTTACCTAGCTCCTCAATTGATTTTCTCTGATCGCTCAATGTATATGATTCCTCACCAAAGCATTAACTTGCCACCTATCACCCTACTTCTAAAAAGGCCTATGTGGAGCTCATGGTAGGGGTAAGGATAAAGCATACTTGCATCACATATATTGCAAAATCAAAGAGCGGATCCAAGAAGAAAACTATTCATACAATCTGATCAAGATGTGCATGTGTGTGGGAAAATGGAAAGTGTATGAGAGCTCCTTTTTGTATGATCTCTCTCCTTTGAATTTATTTTGAGAACATGGCTATCTCTCTTTTTTTTTCTTATGCTCAATGCTTTTATGAGCATGTATATTTTTTTCTTTCTTTCTTTCTTTTTTTTTCTTGGACCGTCATGTGTCCAAATTTTTTTTCTATAGCCCATGTTTCTTTTGCAAAAGATATTTAGAGAGAGATTCATAAAATATATGGAGCATTTATTTGGTGGATAAATGGAAATTGCTAACTTCCAGTGTAGAAGCTTAGCATGTGTATGTGGAGTGTACGTGATTTTGATCAAGAAAGCATGAAGAGCATCTTACAAGGGCCACGACATTTTGACAAAGCTCAATGCAATAACGAGCAGCATATGTATAAGTTTTTCAATACGAGCAACATATGGCTTTGGTAGGAATGGAATATCATTGAGGAGCTTGCAAGGTCATTGATTTTAATTTTGCAAGAAAAACATCCCAAGTACTTTGTACAGAAAAAGCAAGATTCATCTTATCATACCATATCTCATTCATCAACTATTTAGATAAACATGCTTCCCTAAAGATATATGTTCACAAGCAACAGGCCTATGTGCAAGGAATAAAGAATATGCAAGCCAATCAAGGATGAGCATATAAAACAAAGGAGCAACAAGTTTTATTTGAGTTTAATTTTGATGATTATTTCAAGATTACTTTAAACTCATAAATGAGAGAGAGTCAGGGATTGGCATGCAAACCATCGCATTGGACGAAGTGGGAGACGTGGCATGCCAGAGGACCTTCAATTGATGAAGAATTTGTTCGAGCCCCTCTGGTGCCCGCTCATCGTGATCTTTTTGATGTCGGTCCATGCGATGTTGTGAGGCGTAGTTGTGGATGGTTTCGAATGAGTGTACGTCAATAAGCCTGAGAGACCCCCACACTTGTTTTTTGTACCTGCATTTATTCAAAACAAGGTGGAAACAAAACAATGGCTCTACTGGCCTTACAAACCAGGGAGCCTGATCTTTATTTGAATTTAAACATTTTTTTTTGTGTTTTCAAGTTAGGCAAATTTTTATTGATTTTTTCAGGGCAAACAAATCTTGCAAGGTAACTTAGCAGGGATATTTAAGGGGAATAAATGCACAAAATATTTTGGATACTTCCCTAACGAATCTTCCCCAAACTGAAATCTCGCAGGTGAATGCTAGATTTGAGCTTCAGAGTGCCAGAAGATTTCTCCATGTTCATGTTGCTTCAGTGTGCAAATTTCTTCCATGTGACTAAAGGTGTTGAATGTTGAAGTTATGCTCACCATCCTTAAGTCGGCACTTCATCCCTGCAAAAGGTTAGTGGACAACAAATACCCAAAAGACCATTTAAGTAGATATCATTATTGCCATAGGGTTAGTTGTTCACATCCACACTTCAAAACAGATTGGTTTTAACATATTAAGCGTAGATCCTATTTGCCATTTGTTTTTTTACATTTATTTTCAAATGTTCTCTTTTTTTTCAAATTTTAATTTCACCATTTTTCTTTTAAGCACAACTCAAACAAGGCTGAAATGCATCAACATGATCAAAGGGGGTTCTGCAATATACTCACAGTGGACCTTCAAAAGGTGACGTACCTCCTTGTATGTTGTGCAACATTGTTGCAGTGCATCTACTGCCTTGGTTTACCTCCAGTTTGAATCAAGCTTGATGACTTACCCGTTCGAATTTGAAATCTTTCCTGCAGGGGTTAGTCCATAGATACAACCAATATCTATACATGCATTTGCTCAAAGGTTCATTAATCAAACTTGACACCATGTCAATTTTAATTAAAGTAGGCTGTTTAGCTTAAGCACCATGCTTAATTTAAAAGGCCTATGAATGCACCTATAGATTACATTCAAACCAGAGCATACGAGGATAGATAAAGGAAGCATAAGAACATGCCCAAGCATTTTTCAAATGGAGAAGAACATGAGTATATGAATGGTGAACTTCGGGTTACCTTCCGGAAGGACTTTGTTTTATGTCAAAAGCGAGACATGACACTTACCTTGGTATACTTACCGCTGGCGCTAGATGATGAGTTTAGAATTTCCATCGCGGTCGCTCCTTGGATCTTGATGACATTATTAATGTTGATGTGGTCGCTTGTGGATTACAAGAGCGCACTAAATGTTGGGAAGCTCCCAACAAGTAGTTGACACAAATGCAAGACACGAGCATGCAACAAACACCTTTTTCATGAAAACGCGTACAAGAACCAGGATGCATGGCAAGGTGAAACCAGAAGGCTTATGGGGACAGTCGAGGTGTAATGCCGCAATGGCATGTACCCCGGATGTCTTAATCCCACTGAGACTCACTGGCTAAAGTTTTTTTTTGTTTTTTTTAATGCAATCATGATTGGGAAAACAAATATGCAACTAATTTAAACATGCATGATCAAAACAAATATGCTGGGTCATTGAAAAATCCAAATGAGGGAAATTCAAAACATGATATGCAATCTGTAAGAAACTCGAGGCCTGGCGTTTCTCAAGCGCGACTGATCAACCCTTATCTCTAAATGACGTGGTGGGAGCCAAATCCCTTTAACCCTATTCGACCGGTCTACCAACCACGTGCTGGCAATTAACCGACCCTATAGGGACTACATGAGTTGGACTAGGAATCAGAATAGATAGGTAATGAAAAATTTCGCCACCCACCTAGACTAGGCACAGTGCCCGAATACAGTTCAAAGCCGAGGAGCCACCCATTCAAAAAGAAGGCACAAGAGTTTGCTTGCAAATGATGCTACATGAATGCTTCGAAACAAATATGATGCGCAAAATGAATGCAAGGGATAATGCCTGGTTACCTCCAGGCAGACATTTGGGATTTGTTTTTTGTAATAGCAAGGAAGGGATACATGAACTAGCATCATCTATAAACCAAAGATAAAATTTTGGTATTAATGGAACTTGTCATGAGATAAGTACAAACCTCCCCCACACTTGGATTTTCGTGTCTCGCGACAACAAAATCAAGTGTGTCTCGGCCTCCTTCAAATTTGTTCCATCACCAAAACTTACCGAGGTATTGTAAATGATGTAGCTCTCTTGTTCTGAAGTATCGTAGATCCGGCGTTCTTTTCAGTGTCAACCTGTAATGGTTAGTGACCAAAAATACCCGAGGGACAACACAACCAAAGAACATGCTCTTGCTATTTTTTTTTGTGAAAGATGGATGGGTAGTGATGAAAGTGAATGGTAAAAATAAATGAAATGATGTGATGGTATGGATGGGGATACATGGGCGAACTCGGTTTGACACTAGTACAGCAACCGTTCCCCGGCAACGGCGCCAGAAAGCTTGTTGGTATTTTTAACGATCACAGATAAATCCGCAAGCGTACGGATACCGATGTAGCTTTCACCCGAGAGTATTCCAGGGTATCGAATCCACAGGGAACGTGTGTGTACTAGTGACGATCTAAGATCGACCAAGGACAAAAGAAGTGATAATTGTGTAGAAGGTAGAGAGGGTTATTTCTATGTATTCTGGATAATTAAGGATTAGCTCAAGGTGTTTACGATATTACTTGCTTCGGGACACTCAACCGTCAAAATCCGGAAAGGGATGCAAAGGGGACTAAGCAAGCCAAGCAATGGTCCTACTGACTCTAGTACTTCTCACGTGGTGGACTACGTAGGCCGTCAGGGCTGTCACCACCTGGGGCTACCACTACAAATCCGTGGCACTAGGCGCACTCCAAGGTATTCAAAAGACTATACACCACGTATACTCAATTAAATACTATCTTAGCATTGCAAGTACTAAGACACTTATCACAGCAAGGAGCCCACAAGTATAAAGTAAAGCTTGAACTATAATAAATATTAATCCAGAAATACAAGAGAAAATACCCGGATGTTACTCGAACCTGAGCCGCATCCGCCGAGGTACAAGAAGAGGAGAGGAGCCGACATCCTGGCTTCTCCCGGACTCTCGCCTCACCTCTCACCTATTCTAACACTACATTGGATCTAGCATTGGAGCTTTGCTTCACTTCCTTGTGTGTTGTGATAGTGAGGGGTAGGGGTCTATTTATAGTGTGGAGGATGCCTTGGGAGAGTGGAGATCCTCCCTAGATCCTAGAGAATATTCCCCTCCCTATTCTCCCCTTGTGCCAAGTGTCCTGGAACCGACGTTTCTACGTCGGTGGCGCCAAAGAATCGCGCGCAGCCTCCTTCCCGCGACTGTGCTTCTCCGGTTGAAATCCGGACGTCCTTCTCGTCCTCGATCCACGTGAATGGTTTACCAGCGAATGGAGAGCTGCCACGTGTCCCTGCTGGACCTGTTCCTGCGCTGCTGTCTAGCTCGTTCCTGCGTGGAGACGTGCGTGCGGCAGGCCTGCTCCCTCGCGTGGGCGAGTGGGACGCCCACCTGGGCCCCGCCTGCTAGCTTGTCGGCCTTCGGCACAGAGGTGCGCGGGCGCCTGCCTGCATGGCCTGGCGGCCGGCCCACGTGGGCCCTGGGGAGTTGACCCCGCGTGCATGTGCATGCGGTGCTCGCTTTGGGCGTGAGCAGCAGCTCTGGCTGCTCTCCCATTCGGCCATAGGCCATGGGCCCGTGGGTCCCGCTGGGCCTACATGTGGCCGGCCTCCCTGTGCTGCTCGCCCTGCTCTAGTGCAGAGGGCCGGGCGTGTGCCCCGGGAAGGGTGCATAAGATTATATTTTGTCCCTTTATATCTTGTTGATCCGTGGTCCAGATGATAGGAATAATATAACATTCGAAAATGTTTCGACGAGATCTTCACAATGATATACTCCAATCAGGCATCCGAGATACTTGTGATAATAATATATTTGGGTCATATCTCAATCATATAGTGTCATTTCCTGCATGACAAGGTAAAACACCAACACTCGTGGAAATTGTTAATAAAAACCCTACCACTATGCTTAGTGTCTATATTTAATATATTTCTTGCAAGATTTGACGGTCAAAAGTAGCACGTAAGGACCATCAACACACATGTTCTAGCTCCCTATACCATGTTGCTAAAAAGCAAGTTTTACCATCATTCCATCTATCATTAATCAATATTAAACAAGTATCATCATGTCATTGGTCCAGTGTGCTTAAGTTGCATAGCCTAGCATTTTGCTACCCAAGAAATGCATAAACCCAAGTTGAACAAGTTAAATAAGGTATAAGCAACTAGATATGTCCTTATATTACTTAAACTCATGCATGAATGTAAATGATTATTAAAGTGTATAGGTTGCAAGGAATTTCTCATATTATACTTGCCTTCCTCTTGCTACTGCAGCTGCTGCTCTTGCTCTTCGAAGTGTTGCTCGACAGATGTTGGTATTTCTTAGCATCACTACTTAGAGTAGTAATGGTACTAGAGATACTTCATCGTAAATCTAGACGTTACAGATATTCTGCAAGCGCATAGAAGTACGTTGTAGCATTTCACCCGGGAGTATTCCAGAGTATCGTTATTTGTTTATCCGTAGGGAAAGCGTTTAGTTAAAAGAGAGGTGTGCCACCCAATGCTCTTAAGTACAACAGCATTAATGTACCATAATCTAAACAGGGGTAAAAGATATAGAAGTGAATGATTGGGTTGGCTCACAGAAGTTCATTGCTCCTCATTATGTTAGTCTTAGTTAGCATAGTACATTAGTCAAGATTAATAAGGGTTCATTAGCATCATACTTATGGAACTTGGATATACTACAATACCCTATACAAGCTCATTCAATGATCGTATGCAAGAGGACACATCGAGGTATCCAGTGGTTCCCTCATCAAGGGACAACAGTAGGACGTCTTATCATAAAGGCCTAATACCCACTCCCGTACGTGGAGGATTACAAAGGACGGACAGGGCTGTCACCACCTGCCGCCTACCTCTACTAATCCGTGGGGCAGCGGTACCCTCAATAGTATACCGTATCCCAAACACCATGTTTGCAGTACGAAATACAACTCTATCTATCACGTTAATAAATGGAGCAACCAAAAGGCACATTGAGCCAATGTCATAACATACATTCACTTGATTGAGGTGTAAGACATAAGCAGTATATACTAAGTAGATAAGGTATAACTGAAGCATACAACATAAGTATGAAGGTATTTCCATTAAGCTCAAAGTATTACAAGTAAGTAAGAGAATACAAGAACTAAACTCTAGAACTTACCAAGACTCCTCCGGAAGCCCTTCAGAAGATCTAACACTATGACTATCACTACTAAGACTAAGACTAAGCTTGTAACAAAGGAGAGCTCTTCTTCTGGTGTGTGTTGAGTACGGCGCTCTTTGCAGGTATTTATAGCATCACAAGGGCGGTTAGAGCCAGCCAGAGGCGGTTGAGGCCGTTGGGAGATGGGCCTAGGTCGGCCGAATCACCCAGGTCGGTGTTGGCGATTCTTAATGACAACTTATTACTGCCAACAAAGATATAAAATATGATAAAACAAATAGACATAGCGTTGATTACTAATGAATTCCATGAGTTTTGGTGTATATGTGCTTACAGGAATAAAGTGGCAAAAGCAGAGCCAAAGTGGGCCCAGGGCCAGGTCGCCCGACCTACCTTGGTCGGCCGACCTGGGTCCAAGCCCAGTGAGGTCCATTTTCAGCCCAACAACAACAAGCACACTCAAGAGTGATCAGGCACGTTGAAATCAAGACGGTGGAAATGAAGAGTTGGGATTGGGCCACGTGGCAAGCACATGGATTCATGGGCCCACATTTCTAACTTAACTGACACATCTTCACCATTACCCACCGGAAACCGACTAAAGGACCCACTGTGTAACGTCCCGTCCCGACCCCCCGGGTCCGGGCCCGCTTACGCCTGGCAGCTCTCTAGGACCTCGAGAATAACCTCACAGACCAACACAAGTCTTTTCTACGCACTTTGTCCTCACTCATGCGCACCCAGGAAGAACTTCCCGGTCGGTCACCCATCGCTCCAGGCCAAGCACGCTTAACCTCGGAGTTCTTTCGAGATGTGCTTCCGGAAAAGAAGTTGCAACTTGTTGGTATGAGTATTCTATCAATCCTATTAAGCCTTGGGCCAGGATGTCACATCCTCCCCCTCTTAGAAGACCGACGTCCTCGTCGGTCAACCCCAAGCCAGGAACGTCCTCTCTTGGCCACGTCCGTGTGCCCAGTGCCAGCGCATGTGCCATGCTGTGTGACCACTCTGGGCCCACACCAGCCATGCGCACCATGCCTACGCAACTGCGACCCCACGCGCCCGTGAAACCAAGAGTCGACTCTGATACCAATTGTAACGTCCCGACCCCCGGGTCTGGGCCCGCTTACGCCTGGCAGCTCTCTAGGACCTCGAGAATCCCCTCACAGACCAACACAAGTCTTTTATACGCACTTTGTCCTCACTCATGCGCACCCGGGAAGAACTTCCCGGTCGGTCACCCATCGCTCCAGGCCAAGCACGCTTAACCTCGGAGTTCTTTCGAGATGAGCTTCCGGAAAAGAAGTTGCAACTTGTTGGTATGAGTATTCTATCAATCCTATTAAGCCTTGGGCCAGGATATCACACACTGGCAAGAGACAATGACGAAGTGGGGCCGAGGGGCCACAGCCCTGGGTCGGCCGACCTCCCCAGGTCGGCCGACCTGGCCACGCGCCCGAATCGGCACCGCCTTCACCAGTAACTGTAAACCGTCACTAGGAGTTCATCTGCGCCGTGGATCATCAAAGACGGTGGATCTGATGGTCGGCCGATCCCCCTTAGTCGGCCGACCTGGGCCCACCTTCGGACCGCCTCAACTGCCGCGAACCGACTCTTAACCGCCTCTCCAAGCTATAAGTGGCTGAACTCGGACAGGGCTAATCATCATCGAGCAGAAGTGAAGATCCAAGGCGAAGCCCTCCTCATATCCAGAGTAGAAATAGGGAGAGAGTGAGGGAGAGTCTGGAGGAGTACCGGCCGGTCGGCAACCCTCCACCTGTACCTCGACGGATGCGAGCTACTCAGTAAGTATCCGGGATTCAACTAGTAATTAAGTCTGAGTTATAGATAAGTTAAGTCTCTATTGTGCTTGTGGATTCGTTGCTTTATTTATAAAGTATTCTAATCTTTGATCAAGGTTAGGATAGCTGATATTATCTTAGACGTGGTGCTTAGGTGTATATCTGCCCTCGTTTGCCTCGTAGCCCCACGGATTAGTAGAGGTAGGCGGCAGGTGGTGACAGCCCTGTCTGTCCTTTGTAATCCTCCACGTACGGGTACGGCGTAGAGCTGTTGGCCGGCAATTTCCTAGAGGCCTAGGATACCCCGGTGCCTAAAGCAAGCATAGGAGAATTCTCTTAGCTATCATCAGAACCTTAATACTAAGTTATCCTCTCTACCCAGCCTTTATATACACTCGATCGATCCGGCTCAGCTTTAGTGATTAGATATACTTTTACGTTCCCTGTGGATTCGATACCTGTTTACTCACGGGTGAAAGCTACTACGACAGCCGTGCGCTTGCGGATTTTCTGTTTGCCACCGCTGGTGTCAACAAGCTTTCTGGCGCCGTTGCCGGGGAACGGTAGCAGTTATCTAAGATCTAAGGTTGCTCGTATATCTTTTATTTTATATTTCTCTTCTATTTTCTTTTTACCAACCATGAATTTCACCCAAATTCATGAGTTCTCTGCTCCAAAGGGCAAATTATTGGAGCCGCATCCCTCGCCAAATCCTATTTTAACCGATAGCTATGAACTTCGCCCTGCCTTCATAGCTATGGTCCAGGACATATCCTTCTCTGGAAGTGATGGTGAAAACCCATACCGTCACTTGCACGAATTCGAGTTGCTTTGCTCGTGTCTGGTCATATCTGGCATGACGCAGGCAACAATTAGATGGAAGCTCTTCCCGTTCTCTCTCAAAGAGAAAGCGAGGAAGTGGTACGATCACACCGTTGCGCTAACGAACGGTGAATGGGAAAAGTTACGGGACAAGTTTTGTCTTGAATACTTTCCTGTTCACCGGATCTGTGCACTTCGGAAGGAGATCATCAACTTCCAGCAACGAGAGAAGGAAACGATCGCTAAAGCATGGGACCGATTTCAGGACTCATGTCTAACCGGAACAGATCTAGGCTTCCCAGACTACATGCTCATGCAGCATTTTCGGTCTGGGTTGAATAGTGAAGATGCCCGGTACATAGACATAGCAGCCGGAGGTTCATTCCTACACATAACCCCGGCCAGAGCAAAAGAAGTCCTAGCGGCCATCCGAGAGAACTCTCCTGTGGACGCGACCGAGACTGAGCAAGAAGACTCACAGATAGAACCCATAGTCTTGCCCAGTCCAATTCCTGAGACCCCATCCGTTGAGGAAGAGGAAACTCAACCTCTCGGATTACCATTTGAGTTCGAGGAAGATCTTTTTGAAGACTTTGGGAATACCTTGAACTACTCAATACAGAAGAAGCCTATGGTAAAGACCCCCTCCATCTATATGGAGAAAGAAATTCTGAACGAAACCGAGAGGGAGCTGATCGCCATCCTAAACATGGAATGGTCGAACGAATCTGAGACTTCTTCCGAAGTTATTCGGATTAACTCACCTTCGCAGACCATTCGAGGTTTCATAAGCAAGGTGGCCGTAGACATTCTGTACAACCCGACCGTTGGGCAAACATCATGTCCAGTTCTTTCGCCTACATCCTTGGACGACGTAAAAAGATGGCCCCAACGTCAAGACTTCTTAGAACACCCTCAGGTCATATTCTCAAGAGTCTCGGCCTAGTACGGGACTTTCTCCTCTCTCACAACGGGATTGAGATGCCTGTAGACTTTTATGTCTTTGAGACATCAGATTTCGACCTCCTTATAGGACATCCTATCGAGGGCCTGCTTCAGGATGTAACCTCGGAAGGAAACCTCCTAGCTAAAGTAGGAAGGAATCTTCTCACTATACCTTTAGCTAGGGTTAAGAACTCCATAGTTGAACCTTTGACAGAACCTAACCCGGCTGAGGAAGTGAAATCCCTACAACATAGTGACCCATTTGAGTCATTCCTTGAAGAGAATGTTCACAACTTTATAGAGGAAGAGGATGACGCTTCTGAGCCGCTTGAGACTGAGGAGCCACCTAAGACACTGTTGGCGGTTCTTAATGACAGATTATTATTGCCAACAAAGATATAAAAAGTGTTAAAACAAATAGACATAGGGTGATTTACTAATGAATTTCACGAGTTTTGGTGTGTATGTGCTTACAGAAATAAAGTGGAGCAAGGAAGGCTAAAGTGGGCCCAGGGCCAGGTCGCCCGACCTACCCTGGTCGGCCGACCTGGGACCAGGCCCAATGTGGTTGTTGACGCGGAAAATCGGCGGTCGTATCTCCCGCGTGCAGCACACGATGACCGGGGAGAGTCTGCTTCGCTCCAGTGCCAGTCTACACTCCAGTTCAGGTTCGCGGCGTGCCAGTCAATTTGACCTGAAATTGACAAGGGAATAAAACAGTTAAATTGCTCTATGATTGTGCCGGCTCTATTTCAGACGATGGAGTAGCGTCGAATTTTAGCCAAGACCCAATCAAACACGCATCGGCCGATACCGATCGGACCTCAGAATCGGACCTCAGTGATGACGTCAATCGGACCGAGTGATCGGACCTCAATCAGACATCAAATCGGACTTCAGGATCGGACCAATCAGGATCGGACCTTGATTGATACAACAGACTAGCCTTTGAATAATGAAATAAAGCATATAACAAGGCCAATATGTAAAATAATGGATCAGCTGTGTCTTGAAACAAGATATTAAATAATCACAGTATAAGCCGATACATTGTCCATCTTGTCTAATTGCCAGTTTGACTCATCTCATCGGACCATCTAACCAGCCGATCGGACTATAGCTTTTTCAGAGAAATCTAGCTCCGACGTAGGGAATCTAGATTTCTCCAGCTATGATCAGATCAGATGGCTAGACAGTCGAACTCAACTCATCAACCTGTCAACTAAACAATATGCTCGCACAGGTGTTGATCAGATTAAGCAACATAAGCAGATAAAACATTAACAGATACGTTCTGATTCTAAGATATGCTACTGAACAATTAAGCAAGATCCAGCTCCGACGTAGGGAATCTACATCACACTTAACATTCAAATAGCAATAAGGCATAACCAAAGCTTCCTTTAACTAATCAAGATGAACCTAGCTCCGACGTAGGGAATCTAGACCAAACATGACAGTCAAAGATTAATCTAAGCGTATTACAAAGATCCAGCTCCGACGTAGGGAATCTACACCAATGCAATACTCAAAGAACAACCAGATTATACCACAAAGCAAGATCGGACATAGAACGATGCTGTAAGATAAATATTGCTTAAATCGGACCAAGACATATGCTCAAAGCCGTTGAAGAAGTAGAATTGATTCACATGGCGTAGATCTAAACCAATCTAGCAACTCCAACAAACCGCAAAGACTATCTTTAGTAACCAAGATTACTCTAGCTCCGACGTAGGGAATCTAGACTAACCTTGATACCTAGCTCCGACGTAGGGAATCTAGGCTTAAAGTATAGTCCGATAAACGATAATCTGTTGAATAATCAATATTGATCTAGCTCCGACGTAGGGAATCTATATCAATCTTAATTATTCAGAGATAAATCGGTTGAACAATATAAACGAGAAAGGGCGATGCGCCTCAATTCAAAGCCTATATTAGTTCGATAAATTGACTAACTTACTGGTAAGCCGGAGATCAGAACTGATGCAGCCCGTCCACCAATGAGCTTCGTCGGTAACTACTACTAGGGTTTTGGCGTGAAGCCGGGTTGTATTGAATTGTGAGAATTGTTCTTTACAATGGACGAGGGTTCATATTTATACCCTGGTCATGGAGAGTCCTGATCGGACCAGACTAACTAAATAAAGTAAACTAATCTTAAGATACAATGGGACTCTCATACGCCTTCTGAAAAGGAAATAGTCCCCGGATCTGACACGCTTCCCTCTTAGCCGACACGTCTTTCCTCCCTGTATTCGTCATCGGATCGGACTCCCGCTTCATCGGACTCCTCTTTGGCATCGGCTTCCTTCTCTGTCACCTTTGGCTTTGACCAGTCAATGGGTCCACCGCACAGTCTCATGTCACCATCTGACTCTGTATGTCAGGTGCGAAAATCTGGTGTCAACACATGCCCCCCAATTTTGGAATAAAATATCATTTTGTTCCAAAATTCGTATCTGTCATCATAACTCCTTCACCGATTTTCGTGCCGAAACTTCCCATCCCTGTACTGCACGGCTCCTCAATCTTCGGGCCACGACCGTTTTCACCTTATAAAATTACTGCCGGTAGCTACACTGTTCACTTTTCCTTCTCCGCCAGAGCCTATACTGCTCATCTTCTTCCTCCTCTCTTTCCCGAGCGGCCATTCTCATTCGCTCAAACCTTCATCAAATTGCTCAAAATGGCTCAATCATCCTCCATGGGTGCCCTCCATTCTTCGATATCCGCTTCCACCTCCGCATCTGCTTCAGCGGGTTCTCCATCTGCTATACCCTCCACCATGGCTGCAGTCACAAGCTCAACAATGGCGGCGGTCATGACCTCAACAATGGCNATAGGAGAATTCTCTTAGCTATCATCAGAACCTTAATACTAAGTTATCCTCTCTACCCAGCCTTTATATACACTCGATCGATCCGGCTCAGCTTTAGTGATTAGATATACTTTTACGTTCCCTGTGGATTCGATACCTGGTTTACTCACGGGTGAAAGCTACTACGACAGCCGTGCGCTTGCGGATTTTCTGTTTGCCACCGCTGGTGTCAACAAGCTTTCTGGCGCCGTTGCCGGGGAACGGTAGCAGTTATCTAAGATCTAAGGTTGCCGTATATCTTTTATTTTATATTTCTCTTCTATTTTCTTTTTACCAACCATGAATTTCACCCAAATTCATGAGTTCTCTGCTCCAAAGGGCAAATTATTGGAGCCGCATCCCTCGCCAAATCCTATTTTAACCGATAGCTATGAACTTCGCCCTGCCTTCATAGCTATGGTCCAGGACATATCCTTCTCTGGAAGTGATGGTGAAAACCCATACCGTCACTTGCACGAATTCGAGTTGCTTTGCTCGTGTCTGGTCATATCTGGCATGACGCAGGCAACAATTAGATGGAAGCTCTTCCCGTTCTCTCTCAAAGAGAAAGCGAGGAAGTGGTACGATCACACCGTTGCGCTAACGAACGGTGAATGGGAAAAGTTACAGGACAAGTTTTGTCTTGAATACTTTCCTGTACACCGGATCTGTGCACTTCGGAAGGAGATCATCAACTTCCAGCAACGAGAGAAGGAAACGATCGCTAAAGCATGGGACCGATTTCAGGACTCATGTCTAACCGGAACAGATCTAGGCTTCCCAGACTACATGCTCATGCAGCATTTTCGGTCTGGGTTGAATAGTGAAGATGCCCGGTACATAGACATAGCAGCCGGAGGTTCATTCCTACACATAACCCCGGCCAGAGCAAAAGAAGTCCTAGCGGCCATCCGAGAGAACTCTCCTGTGGACGAGACCGAGACTGAGCAAGAAGACTCACAGATAGAACCCATAGTCTTGCCCAGCTCAATTCCTGAGACCCCATCCGTTGAGGAAGAGGAAACTCAACCTCTCGGATTACCATTTGAGTTCGAGGAAGATCTTTTTGAAGACTTTGGGAATACCTTGAACTACTCAATACAGAAGAAGCCTATGGTAAAGACCCCCTCCATCTATATGGAGAAAGAAATTCTGAACGAAACCGAGAGGGAGCTGATCGCCATCCTAAACATGGAATGGTCGAACGAATCTGAGACTTCTTCCGAAGTTATTCGGATTAACTCACCTTCGCAGACCATTCGAGGTTTCATAAGCAAGGTGGCCGTAGACATTCTGTACAACCCGACCGTTGGGGCAAACATCATGTCCAGTTCTTTCGCCTACATCCTTGGACGTCGTAAAAAGATGGCCCCAACGTCAAGACTTCTTAGAACACCCTCAGGTCGTATTCTCAAGAGTCTCGGCCTAGTACGGGACTTTCTCCTCTCTCACAACGGGATTGAGATGCCTGTAGACTTTTATGTCTTTGAGACATCAGATTTCGACCTCCTTATAGGACATCCTATCGAGGGCCTGCTTCAGGATGTAACCTCGGAAGGAAACCTCCTAGCTAAAGTAGGAAGGAATCTTCTCACTATACCTTTAGCTAGGGTTAAGAACTCCATAGTTGAACCTTTGACAGAACCTAACCCGGCTGAGGAAGTGAAATCCCTACAACATAGTGACCCATTTGAGTCATTCCTTGAAGAGAATGTTCACAACTTTATAGAGGAAGAGGATGACGCTTCTGAGCCGCTTGAGACTGAGGAGCCACCTAAGACACTGTTGGCGGTTCTTAATGACAGATTATTATTGCCAACAAAGATATAAAAAGTGTTAAAACAAATAGACATAGGGTGATTTACTAATGAATTCCACGAGTTTTGGTGTGTATGTGCTTACAGGAATAAAGTGGAGCAAGGAAGGCTAAAGTGGGCCCAGGGCCAGGTCGCCCGACCTACCCTGGTCGGCCGACCTGGGACCAGGCCCAATGTGGTTGTTGACGCGGAAAATCGGCGGTCGTATCTCCCGCGTGCAGCACACGATGACCGGGGAGAGTCTGCTTCGCTCCAGTGCCAGTCTACACTCCAGTTCAGGTTCGCGGCGTGCCAGTCAATTTGACCTGAAATTGACAAGGGGATAAAACAGTTAAATTGCTCTATGATTGTGCCGGCTCTATTTCAGACGATGGAGTAGCGTCGAATTTTAGCCAAGACCCAATCAAACACGCATCGGCCGATACCGATCGGACCTCAGAATCGGACCTCAGTGATGACGTCAATCGGACCGAGTGATCGGACCTCAATCAGACATCAAATCGGACTTCAGGATCGGACCAATCAGGATCGGACCTTGATTGATACAACAGACTAGCCTTTGAATAATGAAATAAAGCATATAACAAGGCCAATATGTAAAATAATGGATCAGCTGTGTCTTGAAACAAGATATTAAATAATCACAGTATAAGCCGATACATTGTCCATCTTGTCTAATTGCCAGTTTGACTCATCTCATCGGACCATCTAACCAGCCGATCGGACTATAGCTTTTTCAGAGAAATCTAGCTCCGACGTAGGGAATCTAGATTTCTCCAGCTATGATCAGATCAGATAGCTAGATAATCAGACTTGATTCACCAACCTGTCAATTAAACAAGATGCTCGCACAGGTGTTGATCAGATTAAGCAACATAAGCAGATAAAACATTAACAGATACGTTCTGATTCTAAGATATGCTACTGAACAATTAAGCAAGATCCAGCTCCGACGTAGGGAATCTACACCACACTTAACATTCAAATAGCATTAAGGCATAACCAAAGCTTCCTTTAACTAATCAAGATGAACCTAGCTCCGACGTAGGGAATCTAGACCAAACATGACAGTCAAAGATTAATCTAAGCGTATTACAAAGATCCAGCTCCGACGTAGGGAATCTACACCAATGCAATACTCAAAGAACAACCAGATTATACCACAAAGCAAGATCGGACATAGAACGATGCTGTAAGATAAATATTGCTTAAATCGGACCAAGACATATGCTCAAAGCCGTTGAAGAAGTAGAATTGATTCACATGGCGTAGATCTAAACCAATCTAGCAACTCCAACAAACCGCAAAGACTATCTTTAGTAACCAAGATTACTCTAGCTCCGACGTAGGGAATCTAGACTAACCTTGATACCTAGCTCCGACGTAGGGAATCTAGGCTTAAAGTATAGTCCGATAAACGATAATCTGTTGAATAATCAATATTGATCTAGCTCCGACGTAGGGAATCTATATCAATCTTGATTATTCAGAGATAAATCGGTTGAACAATATAAACGAGAAAGGGCGATGCGCCTCAATTCAAAGCCTATATTAGTTCGATAAATTGACTAACTTACTGGTAAGCCGGAGATCAGAACTGATGCAGCCCGTCCACCAATGAGCTTCGTCGGTAACTACTACTAGGGTTTTGGCGTGAAGCCGGGTTGTATTGAATTGTGAGAATTGTTCTTTACAATGGACGAGGGTTCATATTTATACCCTGGTCATGGAGAGTCCTGATCGGACCAGACTAACTAAATAAAGCAAACTAATCTTAAGATACAATGGGACTCTCATACCCCTTCTGAAAAGGAAATAGTCCCCGGATCTGACACGCTTCCCTCTTAGCCGACACGTCTTTCCTCCCTGTATTCGTCATCGGATCGGACTCCCGCTTCATCGGACTCCTCTTTGGCATCGGCTTCCTTCTCTGTCACCTTTGGCTTTGACCAGTCAATGGGTCCACCGCACAGTCTCATGTCACCATCTGACTCTGTATGTCAGGTGCGAAAATCTGGTGTCAACACATGCCCCCCAATTTTGGAATAAAATATCATTTTGTTCCAAAATTCGTATCTGTCATCATAACTCCTTCACCGATTTTCGTGCCGAAACTTCCCATCCCTGTACTGCACAGCTCCTCAATCTTCGGGCCACGACCGTTTTCACCTTATAAAATTACTGCCGGTAGCTACACTGTTTACTTTTCCTTCTCCGCCAGAGCCTATACTGCTCATCTTCTTCCTCCTCTCTTTCCCGAGCGGCCATTCTCATTCGCTCAAACCTTCATCAAATTGCTCAAAATGGCTCAATCATCCTCCATGGGTGCCCTCCATTCTTCGATATCCGCTTCCACCTCCGCATCTGCTTCAGCGGGTTCTCCATCTGCTATACCCTCCACCATGGCTGCAGTCACAAGCTCAACAATGGCGGCGGTCATGACCTCAACAATGGCGGCAGCAACAAGCTCTTCAACCCCTTCTTCATCAACTGTCTTCGCCTCAGGCTCCTCTTCGACACCCGCGGAATCATCAGTAGGAGAACTACATCATCCAATCCCAGAGGTACCCTACTGATCTCGATTTTACTTCCTGCCTGAAATTCGGCTTTTAAAATTTATCCCCATTTTCGCAATCTTCTTTTAGGATATTCGTGCCCAAACCCTAATCCCTTCAGGCGCAGCCGATGGGGTTTATTTTCTTGGTCCAATGGGAGATCCGGATCCGGCCGAGATTATCAATCTGGAAACTTTGCGCCTCCCATTCAAAACTTCCGGATTTGACCTCGAAGATTGGAAGAATGCATTTCGCTCCTGGCCGACAGTTCTCCCCGGATGGAAAAACTGGTATCTGAGGATATCGGCCTCCAAGTCTGCAATCTGGGACAGATTGGATATCGCCCAATGCATCGGCCTCAGTATCGGCCCCATGGCCAAGAATGAGAATCTTTTGATCGCCGCATCACACTTTTGGTCCGATGCTCTGAATGCTTTCCTTTTCGGACATGGTCCGATGACCCCAACACTGCTTGATGTAGTTATGCTTCTTGGCCTCAATGTCACTGGCGACAAGCGTCCCTCTCAGCTCAATATCAAAGTCAAACACCATTTCAAAACCAAGAGCTGTGGCGGCTGGACGGGATATATGGAGAAGAATCATCGGACCGGATCTGTGACCGACCGTGAACATGTGGCCTTTTTGAACATGTGGTTGGACAGATTTTTCTTTTGCGGTACCACCCTTGGTCCAACAGGCAACTTCCAACATCTGGCCGAATTGCTTGTGAGTGATCATGTTATCAGCCTTGGTCAACTTCTCCTGGGAGCAGCATACAATTTGCTTCATCAAGTTGCCAAACGCCTGAGAGCTGGATCACCCATCTCCAACCTTGGCGGGCCGTGGTGGTTCATCCAGATGTGGCTAATGCTACATCTGAGCAAAGTTGTCAAGGTAGATGTTCGAAGGCTTAAATTCCCAGAGAGCAAGCCTGAATCGGAAGAGATCACCTGGCGCCGGTGTACCTCACTTGGTGAAGCTGCCATGGGCTTTCCCGCTGAGAAATTATCAGGCAAGGAATCTTCCAAGTATTTTGCACTCTTTTACAAAGGCATCGCTGATGAAAAAATGGTCTGGTTTTTGTACGATCATGCCGATGAATTTGAGTTGCCCTACAAATTCAGACTCACCATGATTGTAAAGGCAGATTCAGAAGCCTTAACAATTTTCCGAACCTGCATTAATGCTCGATTTCTTCCGATCGGCCTCAGTCAGGGCAAGTCAGGGCAATCAACCTATGAATTCTATCATCCAAACCTGGCTGCTCGACAATTTGGCATGGGACAGCTTCCTCCCTACTTAACCTTGACCGATCAAATCTTTCCAAGGGGAAAAATCGATACAGGCGTGGAATGGGACCGCCTTTTCAGACTTGAGCCTCCTATGGACCAAACCAATCTGGACACCTTGGCAATCTGCCTTGTAGTTCATCGGACCTTCAACACATGGTGGGCTGAATGGCATCGACACTTATTCTGCATCGCCCTCAAAACTTATGTCCAGAAGTTGCTGCCTTCTTTCAAGGGCAAGCCAGAGGTAATACTTGTGAATTTGTTTCCCTCATAACTTTATTTTGCTAACCAATTCTCTATCAGGATGTCGATCGTACCCCTCCAACAATAACTCGATCGGGGAGACAAGTCGTCTATAGTAGTATCTCGCCAGATCCGTGGATCGGCTGTGACTCTCCCACCATCGGCAAGCTTCTATCGGCATACGGCGACAGTCGAAAGAGGAAGAAGCAGACGTCCTCTAAAATTCCCAAGCGCCCAAAGACCACTCTGGTAAGTTCAAGAACTTCATTAACTTAATTTATCTCTTTACTGAAATTAATCCTCCCTATAAATTTAGGTTATCGGAGAACCCTCTGCACGACAGCCCAGTCCGATCAAGTCTTCTAGTCCATCGGCCGAAGAAGTACCAGAATCGGACCCACAAAAATCACCAAGTCCTATTCAAATGCGATCAAGTCCAACTCAGGAACATTCGGGCCATACATCCTCATCTGAAAGGACTATAACTGGGTCGCCTCATCAACCAAGCCCGCCACCTCAAGCAGAACAAGTACAAATGGATCAGGACCAAGAAGACCAAACTCTTCTACAGATCCAACTCCCTGATCCGGAAGCAACGGTAATTATCAGCCGATTCATTCAATACTTGATATCCATCTTGTTCTTATTTTTCTTTCTTTTAGCAAATCATCCAGCATGTCTTGACGGATCTTGAGATTGCCCAAGCAAACATCCAAGGCAGCAATAATCCTTTGACTGGACCCGAGCAAGAAGCAGCCTGGAAACAAGTAAACTTTCTAGCCTGATATATTCATATCAGCTTTCTTGTCATCATATCTAATCATTTCTTTTGCAGGCCCAAGATACCCCTCAAGCCAGCCAGACCCTATCAATTGATTTTGATCGGCTGCAGGCTGAAGAGGAAGAGATCAGCTCTGGACAAAGCTTGCTATCTGACGAAGTGAAGGCAAAATTGCATGATATATCTGCTTTTCTTCACCAAGATATCGTCGATCTTGTCCAGGATGCAAAGCCGATTCGTAAGGTCATCAAAACTCTAAGGGGCCAACTTCCGTCAGACCTGGAGGAAGCACTGATTCCGGCGGCATACATAGAAGGCCATTCCTTTCCAGTGTTGCAGGCCAATCGCCGAATCACCAATCGGACCTCCCAGCAGGACCGAATCAAGGCAAGGGATGAAGAACGTGCCCAGGCTGACAAGTCAACAAAATTGATTGAAGAATTATCGGCTCGTCCTGCCTCTATTCAGTCAAAGCTTGACAATCTTCAAGCCAGAAAACAACAATTAGAGCAGGAACTCGCCCAAGTCCTATCAAGTATTCAGGCTGAGACAAAAGAGCTTGATGACATCCCGGCTTTGAAGGCAAAGGCTGAAGAGGATTACAAGATTCATATCAAGGCGGCCAAAGAAATCCACAAAACAATCAAGCCTGTAGAAGGGAATGCCGAAGCTGACGCCAAGATCATTGCTGATGTCAACAAGATTCGTCAGACTGCTCTCAATTTGATAGTTAAATACCTGCAGCCTTGAACACTGAAACCTGCCTGTCTTACTGAATGATCTGATACATTGACAGCCTGCTCCGCCATCGAGCGGCTTAATGATATAATACACTTTTCTTTTGCTGTATATAATCCTTAATGCGATGCATATCACATTGGTTCTTATTCTTTTGTTCTTAAGGCGATTTTTCATCGGCTTTCAAGCCAGACGCGTAGCATCGGCTTTAACTAAATATTGAAGCAATTTCATTGAACAAACAAACTTGAATCTTGCCCCCCAGGCAAAACAATAATCAGGCCGATTCAATTTATAAGAAGAACTATCAAATATATATTTGAAAGAACTCATTAACCATATCGGCCTTTTTCTCCTACATAACCATCTATTCAAAACAAGGTCTCAGAGCTGACTGCTTGGATCGGCTTTAGTCCTTGATCGGACACCTTGAGGAAATCACCATCCCATGTCTTCCCTGACAGGCACTCAACTCCTTCAAACTCCCAAATTGTCGACTCGGCTG
This sequence comes from Alloteropsis semialata, assembly GCA_004135705.1. Classification (NCBI taxonomy): domain Eukaryota; kingdom Viridiplantae; phylum Streptophyta; class Magnoliopsida; order Poales; family Poaceae; genus Alloteropsis; species Alloteropsis semialata. The sequence goes on along the minus strand of CM014272.1, from coordinate 42,871,435 downwards.
TAGCAATGCTAACCGAATCATCAGCTGGGACGATCTCCACTTTATTGCCTTGCCATTGGATCAAACATTGATGCATAGTGGATGGGATGCAACAATTGGCATGAATCCAATCGCGTCCGAGGAGCATGCTGTATGAACCTTGGCCATCAATCACAAAGAAAGTAGTCGGCAATGTCTTGCTGCCGATGGTCAATTCCACATGAATTGCCCCCCGAGGCTCTGAAACGTTCCCGCCAAAGTCCTTGAGCGTCATATTTGTCTTGATCAAATCATCAAAAATGAAATCGAAAACAAACAAATAAATGATAAAAACATAACAAATGTCACTGATGTTTAGTCTGCTTCGCTATGCATGGACGATTCTCTTCATCAACCTCTTTGTAAGTTTTTCTCTGTACGGGCACATTGTTTCTATCAGCACATGTTCACACAAAAATTGGCAGTCTAACACATTGCTACCATATTCAGACAGCACTGCCTGAGAGAATTTATTCCAGTAACCAACACAATATTTAAAGCCTATAAGCACTGTATTTCCCTAAAGAACATGCATCACGAAGTCTGCATGCACTGTGTTTTCTAAGAAAGAGCACTTGAAGCACTTCTTTTCTAGCGCAATTAAAAGCTACTCATTTATTCAGAATTTATAGTAGATTTGGTCTGACATTTTCAATTGCAAGCCGCTGAAACAATTTAGGGCCTAGCAGCTTCACAGAATTTCATGCTACTACTAATCCAGCCCAATTTGTGCAGAGCATACACCTATCTCTACTACGTAAAAGATGCTACCACTGATCCAGCCCAGCAAAAAGACTGTTTTTTTTTTGAGGTAGCACTAATCGAGAATGAAGCAGTCCAATTTATTGACAATTGGCATGCCTCATCACGAAACCCAACCAAGAACGCAGGCAAACACATAAGCAACGACGGACAGGCAAGCAGAGATCAAAGGTTCGGGATTGACCAACTCCCGAGGCGGCCGATACCCCCAGCACACCGTCCGATGATCCGACCTAGCGGTGCAAGGTAATAAACTTTATATGTTATCATTCTATTTTTATTTAATATGTTGAATATCACTATAGAAACTAACAATCTATCTTGATCACTTTGCAGGGGTTGGGACGTGGTAGAGCGGGGTGCTTCTCACAGCCGGAAGGTCAACGGCATCCTGGGTCTTCTGTGCAGGGCAAACTTCCCTGGCATAGTTACGCACCAAGGAGTCCAGGAGCCGGCGGAGTCGTTCGCCCACTACTACGACGCCACGGACGACCAAGAGGACCGGGAGGGCAGGAGCTTCCCCAACAAGGCCGAGAGGGTGCTTGCCGAGCTGTGGGTAAGTGTTTCCCGCAATACATATTTCAACACATATATATATATGCATGCTTTCTACATTTGTCACCACTATATCGCATATATATGTAGGATTTTTACAGATGCGCCCCGGGCCACGAGGTGGAGGCGGGTGAGCAGGCAAAGAGGGCGGCTCACAAACTGGTCAAGGACATGTACTACGAGGCGCGGATCCAGGCCGTCATTGACTACTGGAAGGACAGAGGCACAAAGTACTCCAAAGAGCAAGCCAGAACCATTTACCTGACCCACGATCAATACATCTCGGTAAATATAAAACTTTAATTACGATTCCTTATATGATTAAGCACGTATAATCTAATCTTCTTCTACATCATCCTGCGTAGGTGATTCCCTGGTGGTGTGCCTCGCATCCCCAGGCTTGGGAGAAGTGGGTGGCCTACTGGTGCTCCCCTGAGTGGATGGAGACACACCTGGCTGCCCGGGAGCGCCGTTTGCTGATGACAGGTCCAGCACACCACCAGGGCAGCCTTACCCTCCCCGAGTACAAACAAAGATGGGTATGACATCTCATTTTATAATTGAAACGCTCAATTCTGCAATATTTGTAATCATATTGTTTTTTTTGTGTGTTTTGTAGTCGGCGGCACATGGAGGCGAGGAGCTGACTGACTTCCAGGCTATTACCGTGTCCCACATGGGCAGGGCCACGTCCGAAGTCCGCTACAACCCCGAAGCCGGGCCGGAGGCGTACAGCAATCCCATGGTCCACGCCCGCCTCACCACCTACTCGGAGATGGGACGCCAAAAGCATGGGCCTGAGTGGGATCCGGCCGCCGCGCCGCTTGATGGTGAAGTCATCATGAGGATGGCAGGAGGCAAGAGGCATGGCAGGTACGCCGTCGGCGACAGCACGATCGACACGGCCAGTACCCCCACTCTCTCCCAGATCAAAGCCGGTAGCGCTAACCCCGACATACGCCAGCCGCAGACCGCTAGCCACTTCAACATGCAACTAATCCAGTTATTTCTGCTTTATTACACTTTAGTTCATTTTTCCTTACCGTTGAATTCTAACGCTTTGATGGAATATTGCAGGCCCAGCTAGAGGAGGAGAGGAGGAGAACGACCATGCTAGAGGCCCGGCTGGATGAAGAGCGGCAGTGGCGGGAGGAAGAGCGAAGGCGGCGGGACGAGGAGCAAAGGCAGCGGGACGAGGCCGACCGGCTCCGCATGCAGCAGATGACCGAGTGGTACAACTGGTTCAACGGCATGGCAAGGGACATGGGCCGATCTCCGCCTCCGCCTCCGATGAGTTTCGCCCCGCCAGTGATGCCACCTCCGTCATATTCTCCTGTGAGTCACCGCTGAAACTTTATAATTTCATTTCGATCAATGACAACCTTAGAAAACTTAGATTCACAACCGTAGCTTAGAAAACTTAGCTCTACTTTGTTTCTGTCCTAAAACTTGTGCAGAACTTTGCTGGATCGGCGGCGGCGTCGAACGAGGCTCCTGCGGCGGAAGAAGACATGCCGACACGCCTCAGCCGCAGTCTGTTCGGCCCACCGCCTGGGCCTACTCAGTGATGCTGTGCTTATGAACTTTGTGATTATGAACTTAGTGTGTTTGTGAACGAATAAACTTTACTGTGCTTGTTAGTTGTGAACTTATTGTGGATTTATGGTTGTGGATGAGATACTATTTGCTATGGTTATTGTGGATTTATGGTTGTGGATTTTATCTATATCAACTGCCTATAATATGTATATATATCTATATGAACTGCCTGTGATGTATTTTCAGTGGGGGCACGTTATACCTGAGCAAACAAATGAAACAGGGGCAATTTGGCACCTTTGCCGAGTGTACACTCGGCAAAGAGGCCCTTTGCCGAGTGTTTTTGACCATACACTCGGCAAAGGTGCTATTTCTGTCACATTGTGATGCACCTTTGCCGAGTGCCGAGCCTTTGCCGAGTGTTTTATTTCGGGCACTCGGCAAAGGTGCATCAAAATGCAACCTTATGGTCAACCTTTGCCGAGTGTGTTACCCTGGACACTCGGCAAAGGTTGGGGCTTTGCCGAGTGCCACGTGGCAACACTCGGCAAAGCCTGGCTCTTTGCCGAGTGTTGCCAGGTGGCACTCGGCGAAGGCCCGCCGTCAGCCGTCCGCCGCCGTCGCCGCCACGTCGGCGTGCCAGGTGGCACTCGGCGAAGGCCCGCCGTCAGCCGTCCGCCGCCGTCGCCGCCACGTCGGCGTGACGTCAGCAAACGACGGCGCGCCGTCCGCCGGGCCGTTACGTGCAATTTTTGCCGAGTGTGGGCCCAGGCACTCGGCGAAGCCTTTGCCGAGTGCCCGAGATAATACACTCGGCAAAGAGCCCCTTTGCCGACTGGAGCTGTGCCGAGTGCTCTTTGCCGAGTGTAACACTCGGCAAAAGCTTCGCCGAGTGTATTTTGCCCTTTACCGAGTGTTTCAGACACTCGGCAAATGTGAGGTTTCCCGTAGTGAATCTGTATGCAAATTATTGCACCGTGAGGTTTGTCAGTGATGAGCAATCCACTGAAGTTTCCTGCTATCCATCCTTTTACCTTTGATAGACCACGACAAG
>CM014272.1:42847435-42857466 GCA_004135705.1 Alloteropsis semialata | reverse complement strand
TGCCGCGGCTTGGGCTGCAACCGGAGCGGGAGCAACGGGCGCGTCGGCCACCGGGTGACCGTCGTCAGGGCCCGCTGGCCCCGAGCCGCTCTCACTCGCTTCTCCCCCTTCCCCGTCGGGAGGGTCCGCCATGAAGCATTCCCGGGAGGGGTGGTGGCTTTCTCCGACGAGCTGCGTATCGGATGTCTCCGAAACGGGATCGTCCAGCAGGTCGAAAACCGATTCGGAGACATGATCGATCACCCCGACGAACTCGCTGTCCGCCGGGGTGGGGCTCAGGAGGCGTGTCGCCAGGCGGGACACGACTTCAGCCGCGTTGCGCAGACCGTATGGGACCGCATACGGTGGGATGTAGTTCAGCATCTCCGGGGGGAGAGGGGCTCCTCCCAGAAGCTGAGTAGCGACGTTCGCCAGGGCGAACCTGGTACAGCGCACGTCTTCCTGCGTGGGTCGTGGCCCCCGGAAGATCTCGTGCTGCTCCCACGGTGGGGCCTCGTTGGCCCTCGAGCGGGGGTTGCCGGCTTCGTCGCCAGGGGCGTTGATGCCGATGTCCGCGAGGGCCTCGGTGGCGGTCGCGATGTCAGCATCAACAGTGTCGACCGGGGGGGTTAGAGCGACTCTCTCCAAGTCCCCAGCGTCGGTGATGACGAAATCCAAACTCCCAAGACGCAGCTGCGTCCCAGGAGTCCAGCTCGATCCGTGGGTGGCCATCCAAAGCCTGGTGATCGCCGAAACACGCAAAGGCCCCTACCTGGCGCGCCAACTGTCGGTGTGCGAAATAACCAACGAGTAAATTAGTGTATTGCGCGTTTGGGCTCCGGATGGTTCGCGAGAGGACACAAGGGATTATACTGGTTCGGGCACGAACGCCCTACGTCCAGTTCGAGGCTGCTCGTGTTACTCGCGTTGCTCGTAGTAGGGGTTACAAGCGGTCGAGAGAGGGAGGGGCTCCCAAGTCTCTGAGTGCGTCTAAGTGTGGGTGTTCAGGTGCGTGTGTGTCGTGTGTTCTTCTTCGTCGTCCTAGTCCGTAGTGGGGGTGTACAAACTAGTCGGGAGAGGGAGAAGATCCCAAGTCCCTTAGCGGTGTGGGTGAGCGTGTTCTACCAGTGTCCGAAGGAGAGCCCCCCCGCCCGATGTCCCCTTGTCCCCTTTTATAGCCTCAAGGGGAGAAGGGAGCGGGGGGTAAAAAGAAGAAAATTACAAGGGGAGTTACAGCTCCCGAGAGCTTCCGGCTGCGTCGCTCGCCGAGTCGTACAGGGAGCAGGTGTTGACGGAGTGGGCGTCCCGCCGGACCCGGAGTCGTACATCCCAGGTGGTTGGAGTCGATGCCTTCCTGAGTAAGCTCCCGGGTGGTTCTTGGGTCGTGGTTGACTTGCTCGAGGTCCTCGGGCGCTCCAGGTGTCCTGCCCGGGTTCCAGGTGTCGCCCAAGGACGCCCGGGGCCGTACTTGGACGCCAGGTGTAGCGCATGCATTCCTCTCCAGACTGTAGCGCTCCTGTTGGGACGAGACGGGCGCCACTGTGGCTGCCGTGGCGTAGGGCAGACGCCCATGATGTTCTGACGCGGCAGGTACCAAGTGGGTACGGCGCCGGACGGGACGGGGCGTGGCCGGGTAGTTTTACCCGAGGAGCTGGAGACCACTCGGGAGCGGAGAACCCCTCGGGCGAACCGGAGACTCGTCGGGCGGCCTCCGATGGGAAATGGCTTGGGCGTATGGTGACACATCCTACGCCGGGTCTTCCGGACGCTCCACTTCGTCTCGGGCCCACGCCGACTCGGGCGAGACGAAAAGAGGTCGGGCGAGATAGTGACAGGAGTGGTTCGGCCGAGGCGGACGGGGGTCGGCCGAGGCGGACGGGAGTCGGCCGAGGCGGACGGGAGTCGGCCGAGGCGGACGAGGGTCGGCCGAGGCGGACGGGAGTCGGCCGAGGCGGACGGGAGTCGGCCGAGGCGGACGAGGGTCGGCCGAGGCGGACGAGGGCTGAGTCAGGGGAAACCCGATCCTCCCTTAATCCGATGCTCTTCGGGTTTTCTTATGCCCATCTTCTTCCTGAAACTGCGTGGTCCCACCCGTCGGTGAGAGGGTCGGATATTGATATCCGACAGTTCCACTCAAACTTGTCGGTCTTCTTGAGGATCTTGAAGAACGGCAAGCCCTTATCCCCCAGCCGGGAGATGAACCTGCTTAAGGCCGCCATGCAACCAGTCAGCTTCTGGATCTCTTTCTTCACAGTCGGCGGTTTCATCCTCCGGATGGTGTCTATCTTCTCTGGATTGGCTTGGATGCCTCTGTTGCTAACGATGAAGCCGAGTAGTTTCCCTTTTGGTATGTCAAAGACGCACTTAGTCGGGTTTAGCCTCCAATTGAGCCTGCGGAGATTGTTGAACGTCTCGGAGAGGTCGGCGATGAACTTGGCTTCAATCTTCGTTTTGATGACTATGTCATCGACGTAGGCCTCGGCGTTGCGGCCGATCTGCGTGCCCAGGGTCAAGTTTATTGCCCTTTGGTAGGTGGCGCCAGCGTTGCGAAGGCCGAAAGTCATCTTGGTGTAGCAGTAGGCGCCGATCGGAGTAATGAAGGATATCTTCTCTTGGTCTTCTTCTTTCAGGGCGATCTGGTGGTAGCCGAAGTAACAATCAAGGAAGCACAGGAGTACGCATCCGGCGGTGGAGTCGACGACTTGGTCGATGCGGGGCAGGACGAAGGGGTCCTTAGGGCAGTGCCTATTGAGATCCGTGTAATCAACACACATTCTCCATTCATTATTCTTTTTTCTTACAAGGACTGGGTTAGCAAGCCAGTCGGGATAAAAGACTTCTCTAATGAACCCGGCGGCTAGCAGCCTTGTAATCTCTACCCTAATGGCCTCCTTGCGGTCCTGCGCGAAGCGTCGGAGCTTTTGGCGAACTGGCTTGGCGTTCGCGTCAACCTTCAAGGAGTGCTCGACCACCTCCCTCGGAACACCTGGCATATCTGATGGAGTCCATGCAAATATGTCGGCGTTGTCCCGGAGGAAGGCGACGAGCGCGCTTTCCTATTTGGGGTCGAGCCCTGAACCAATCAGGGCGGTCTTGGAGGAGTCGGAGAGTCCAAGCGAGATAGGGCGCACTTCTTCAGCCGGCTGCATGGTGGTCGGCGCGGCCCTTCGCTTAGAGGACTCGGGGATGGAACCCGGGTCTCCTTGGAAGGTTCTCGCCTCGTGGACCACTTCCATCTGGAGCACGCTGCGTTCGATGCCGGTGCAGAGGTGGAGCCCTTCTTTGTCGCAGCCCTTGGCGGTGTGGACGTCGCTGCGGATGGAGAGGACGCCGTTCGGTGCTGGCATCTTCATCAGCAGGTACGTGTAGTTGGGGATCGCCATGAACTTGGCGAGTGCTGGCCTCCCGAGTATGGCGTGGTAGGCGGTGGTGAAGTCGGCGACTTGGAAGTTAAGGTACTCGGTCCTGAAGTTGTCTTGATCGCCGAAGGTGACGGGCAGAGCTATCTGCCCGAGTGGTTTGGAGCCCTTGCCCGGGATCAGCCCGTAAAACGGGTGGAGAGAAGGAGTCAGAGCGTCGAGGCCAATGCCCATGTCCCTCAGCGTCTGGGCGAAGATGATGTTAAGCCCGCTCCCGCCATCGACGAGTACTTTGGTGAGGCGGGCGTTGTGCACGATCGGGCTGAGCACCAGTGGGTACTCGCCCACGTCGGAGACTTGGAACCACTGGTCCTCCCTGGAGAAGGTGATCGGCTGCTCGGACCAGCGGAGTGGTTGGATCGGCGACGCGTAGCAGGAGAATATCTCCCGGTCACGCACTTTCTCGCGGCGCTTGTCATCCACGGGCGGCGGTCCTCCGAGGATGAAGTTCACCTGCCTCTCGACGTTCGGGAAAGCGGGGTTCGCGGGGGCCCCTTTTCCCTTGTCGCCTTTGTCGTCGTCGCGTGGCGGTAGCTTCCCCTCCTTCTTCTTATAGGCGTCGGCGAGTCCCATGCAGTCGATCATGCGATGCTTGGATTGCTTGTGAATGGGGCAGGGCCCTTGTAGCATCTTTTCTAAGTCGGCGCTGAAGTTGGACCGCGGGCGAGGGCCTCCGCGATCCATGGCGGCGATGGTGTAGTCTCCCGAGCGCTTTCAGTCACCCGTCCGGCTTGGCTCCGGTCTGGTTCGGCGTTGGTCCTCCTTCTTCGGGCGGTCCTCTCGGCGAGGTGGCCGATCGTCGTCCTGAGTGCTTTTCTTGCTGTAGTGGAGGCGAGCGGCTTCCTTGGCGTTCGCCATCTTGTTCACCCGACCAAAGAACTCGCCGGAGGTTTTTGGCAGGTCCTCGCAGAGGCGCTCGAAGACGACGGAGTCGGCGAGGCCGTCGAGGAAGTAGCTGATGATCTCGGACTCGGAGCAGCCGGGAACCAGGTTGCGATTCTCCATGTAGCGGTCGGTGTAGTCGCGGAGGCTCTCCCCGCGATTTTTCTTCACCTTGCCCAGATCCCATGCTGTGCCTGGCCGAATGGAGCTGCCTTGGAAGTAGCTCTTGAACTGGCGGCAGAGAGTGTCCCAGTTGTCGATGGAGCCGGGCTCGAGGCTGTGGAGCCAGCTCAGCCCCACCTTGGTCATGGCGACGGGGAAGTAGGCGCACATGGAGTCGTGGTCGCCGTTCACCGCGCGGATGGCGATGTTGTACGTCCGTAGCCACATCGTCGGGTCCGTCTTGCCATCGTATCTTTCAATGCCTGTGGGTTTGAAATTAGCAGGCATTCAAATAGATCTTACTCGGGTAGTGAACACCGGGAAGCCGTCGCAGTCGTTGAGGTTTTCCATGTCCACGTGTCCCGAGTCGGCGGAGTAGTCTTCCGGGGTGCGAGCCCGCGGCGGCCTGTCTTGTCCGAGTGGAGGGCCATACTTGCGGTCGAACTCGCGGCGGCGCGCGGCCTCGTTGGCCTCGAGTTCTCGGCGTAGGCGGGTGTCGCGGTCCAGTCCTGGGGCGCCGTGGTGGCGATTGTACTCGGCGCGCCGCCGGAGCTCCTCCTCGTCCCTTCGCCGGTGGCGGTCGTCGAGGTTCCTGCGGAGGTCGAGGTTGCGGAGTTGTTCGCGGAGGTCTGGTTGGTCGACCACGTCGTGATCGACTTCTCGGCGGCTGGCTGACTTGGAGTGGCGAGATGAGGAGGCAGGAGCCTTTTGGGCATTGATCATGCCCGCGGCCGCAGTCAGCCTGGTCTTGATTCGGTTGAGCTCCGGGGTTTCCGGGATCCCTTCCAGTTCAAGGTGTGCGGCGGCGAGGTTGGCTGACGGGGTGGCGTAGACGCCCACGCCGCCGACTTCTTGGATGAAGTCGTCGTGGAGGTTACGCATGGTCCTGGGGTTTCGGCGTTCTCGCCGCGCGTCGCGGCGTCGTTGCTTCTCACCATTGCGCCCGATCCTGGCGTCACGATGTGCTTGATCCTCTCCTTTGACCGTTGGCTCATCGGCGGATATGTCGGAGACGAACGCCTCCCGCTTGGCAGGCACGATCCTCTTATTGGGAGGGAGAACACGTGTTACCCGCGGGAAAGTCGGAGTTAGTTCCGGTTCAGGCGGAGTCAGCGCGTCCTGAGGATGAGGGTGTTGCGTTGCCGCAACGTCCGGAGCAGATCCGATCTGGGTGGTCGTGATGGGATCGACCACCCTGATCGCATCTGGGGAGTAGTCGGTGCCCAGCCGTTCGCCGAGTGCTTCTTGGTAGACGGCTCCGCTGTTCCTGAGTCCCAGCGGGAATCGTGTCGGCGAGGCGATGCCCTGGCGAGCAGATTCGGCGAGGTCGATGCATTCGCCGATGGAGGCAATGGCGTGGTCCATGTCTGCCTCGAATTGGCGTTGGCGTGCGGCCCATCGGCGCCTTCGCTCCTCGGGCGTCTGCTGCACCCTGCGCGGCGGAGGCGGAGTGGATGAAGCAGTCGGCGGTGTGGGAGGAAGCGTGTTCCCCTCGGATGGCGGGAGAACGATGTTGGCCGTCGCGATCGCCGAGTTGTTGGCGATGGTTGGCGACGAAGTGGTGATGGTGACGATCCCGTCTGGCGTAGCGTCGAGTCGCGGCGCTGTCTCCTCCGGGGTGGCGTCACGGGTGAAGGAGAGCTCTCCCTCGGGTCCGGCGGTGAAGACCATGGACCCGAAGAAGAACATGGCCCCCTCAGCGATGGAAATCTTCATGGATGCCGGCGTGATGACGGCGGAAGTGGATGCCATCGAGCTTGTAGATTGATCTCGTCGATCAACCCCTACCTGGCGCGCCAACTGTCGGATTTATGGACCCGACAGTCCACACAGGGTAGCCTACGTGGTTGATTTGTTGAGGGACAGATCGAGGATCAGAAGTCGATGGTAACACAAGACGTAAGGATTGAACAGGTTCGGGCCGTCAGGATGACGTAATACCCTACGTCCTGTGTTGGGTGTATGGATTGCTGTGTATGAAGTTCCTGAAGGATCTCCGTAGTTGGGTTCTGTCCTAGGTTGAATGATTGCTCGTTGTTCAGGAGGAGGGTCTCAAGGCGCCTTATATAGTCCGGCTGCCTTGAGTTACAAGTCGGCTAGAGATCATAACCTACCCGAAATACAAGGATGCGATCCTATAACGATTACAGATATCATTCCCTATAATTCCGGCTAGTTTATCTTGATCTCCGAGCTTCTTGCGGGATACGCCGTCTTGTTCCTTGCCGCGTGCGCCGTCACGCCCATCCGGTTCGTCCGACTGGTGGGCCTCTCGAGTGGTGGGCCACCCAGTCTGATAAACCGGCCCGATAGCACTCGGATTGGGCCGCCCCTTGCTGGTTGGGCCAATCCGCCTTCTGGGTACCCCTAGGGGTCTACCCCCGACAGATGGTTACTGTAGCATCACTGTAGCCAATCATCGATTAATTAGGCTCATTAGATTCGTCTCGAAAAGTTACGCTTATCCGTGAAGAGGTTTTGCAAATAGACTTCATTTAGTACTCCATGCAAAAAAGATTCTCTTCTAGCAATGCTAGATGCTAGAAAACCAAACAAGCCCTAAGTATACGCCTCTGATTCCAACTGTTTTTCATTTGTGCCTCCACAGATGGATACGCTCTGTTGCGAATTCTGCCATGCCCTTAATTATGACATAGACAACGTTTGAACCTAATTGGGCAGAGGGCTTTTCTACTTTATTTCATCATTCTACTAGTTAATTTAGATTCATGTTAATTTTCAGCAATTGAAAATAACAAACCTTTGACTATTTCGTCTAGTCTAGCTTGTAAAGCCTACAAACAAATTATACTGACTTTTATTTTTTAATTTCTGTTCCAAGTTCAGATTTTGTTCGTAGTTGCTGCTTGATGATTGAGAGTGCATAGTAGGGGTTCTTATTCTTGCCTCATGCTTGCTGCGTTATGTATGGATGATCAATGTAGTTGTGTTTAGGAAAAGGGCATCATATTGTTATCTATTTTTTTATTCCTATTCATACATGTATTTTTAGCTTTGCATTGAATTATGCAAAATGTAATAGAGGTAACTACACTAATATAAACATGACATGTAGCAATTCAAAAATTGCAGTCAAAGCTTTCAGTTTGATTGTATTTTCCATATATATCATTCTTGTCATTTAGATGTTACATGTGCTTCTACATCAATTACCTGATGCCAATAATCTTCCGAACCTCCCTAGAAAGAAATAGACACTAATGCTATTACTTAACATTGGGTCACCCACTTTGGTCGCAGCTCACTTCGATTGCAGCCCAGCAGAACATAATGGCAGCTCTTATTCGAGGTCTGCTTCGTGGGCGAATCAACTGTTGCATAATCATAACAATTTTTTCCTTTTGCTTTGTGTAAATGTAATCTTTTAGAATGGTATGAACAATGCTTTGAAGAACGACATAGATACGGAGAGCATGTCATGAGACTGTCGGCTAATGGTGGCAAAGCTTGTAGCGGCCGAAGCTGAGAGGATGACTATTGAGCACGATTCAAAGATTAACCCGTTCCGTTGGTGCGTCGCGTTGATAAATCTCATCATTTCCAAATTGTGATTCAGTAGTTTATACTTTTTCCTTTATTCTATTCAGGTATTGATGTATGCACTTCCTGTTTGCTTCTTCATGTTGTTTCTCGGTCGGAATGGAAACGGGTGAAAGACAAGCAAAGCAAAGAGGCTCGAAGAGGAATACCCAAAAAATTCTAGTTCACTATCTGAAGCAAATCGACAGGAGTTCAGCCCAGCAAACGGGACCAAATGAAGTGTTGGTCTACCTCACGGTGATGTGATCTTACCATGTTTCTCACCATGTTTTCCTTGATCCGGTGCTCAAGTCAACTATTTGCATTGTAAGAAAACATCTTTTTTCTTTTGAAGATTCCAAAAATGTTTGGCATGAATGAATTAATAAAAAGAAGAGAGCTGCTGGCCTAACTCATGAGAAAAACTGGACCCACAAAACTGTACAACCACTACCTACTACCTATAACACTACCTACAACTTAACGGGCATTATTGTAATAGAGGAGTTGATGCAAAGGACAAACATCCTTTGAGGAGCTGCATAGCTCAGCTGGCAAAGGCTTCAAACCGTTCCATGACGGTCCTTTAGATGGACTTGGGGTGTGAAAACACCTCAAATAACACATTCAAGACATTAGAAGATCAAGAGAAACCTAGACATAAAAAAGTCAAAACACGGGATAAAGCTTGAAGTATGCAAGTTCTTGTCGAAACATCAATCAGTAAAGTAAAATACAAACTTACAACAAAAGTTAGGATAATAAATGATGCATGCACATTTTTTCAAAGTTCTATTAGCTCATAATCCTTACATCGATTTAATACAATTATATAGACACAATTAGATTCTTAATATTACCGGCCACAATTTGCGCAGGACAGCTAGCTAGGTATCCTTCCACCACAGCCGCACCTGTCTGTCTTCTTCCTCAAACCCTCCTACCTTCGGCGTCCCTGCCATTGAGAGGTGGAGATCCTTACGGGATCGTGTCAATTTCTTATTTCCTTATCGATCGAACTTCTTATTAATGTTGTTTCTTTTTCATGTGGAACAGTCCGCTGAACAACCCCGTACCTCCACAGTAAGTATATGCATAAGCATTTCTAGGAAATTTTGGACAGATTAAAGATCAAAGGAAAAGACACGTGTAGCCTTGGCAGAATAGCAAATCCACCCACAAATCCCCCATGCAACCAGGCGAAAGGCTTTAACTGTCTGCATGCATGATTACAATAGCCCCAATAATTACCCTCAGAATGGAGATTACAAATAAGATAAAAAACAATGCAAAAAAAGAGAGAGATACCGTATAGTCTTGTAGAACAAATTGACATAAAAAAATAAAAAAGACCAAGTGTAGCAAGTAGAACGTACTGCAACAATAATCCCAATGAACACACAAATAAATACGATATGCTGGTGCTTTCTAGACCATTCTGCCATCTAAACATTTGCTATTTCGTCCTTCACTGTCGTTTGCCAAAATGCACTACCGGAGAACCCTCCATCGGTACCGATTTCAAAACCTCATAACCCTCCGTCGGTATCGATTCCAAAACCTCAGAGTTACCGATTCCAAAACCTCATAGTTACCGATTCCAAAACCTCATAGTTACCGCGGTTTGGAACCGGTACCCTGTAACCGAGACCAATGACAAAAGTCATCGGTACCGCCTCCTCCTCACCCGGTACCGATGAGAAAAAAGGGAAAAAAAATAGCTCCCGCCAAATCCAAATCCTCTCTACCGATCCAATTCTTTCTGGTTTTATCCTCATCTAAATTTTACAAACAATATACACAGCAATATTCACAAACACAAACATTCACGAATCACAGACATTCTCTAATCAATTTCATCCCTTGGAATCAATATTCACGAATCACAGACATGCATTTGGCACCAGAAGAGACAGACATTCACAAACACAGATGATTCACAGACAAAAAATCATTCACGAACGGATTCGTCGCGCTCGCAAGGCCACAGATGAACACATTTGGCACCAGAATAACCTGCTGCGCTCACATGCCCGCCGGCCGCGAGGG
>CM014272.1:42747346-42847430 GCA_004135705.1 Alloteropsis semialata | reverse complement strand
TATGGGGTCGAGACAACAACCGGTACTATTATGGTCTCATTGGTACCGGAAATGAGGCTAGACGTTAGACTCGGTACCAATGAATTTGGTACCGGGTCTTAAAAATCCGGTATCTATGTGTCAGAGCGACAGCGAGTTTTCTAGTAATGATGATGCCAGGAGAGGAATTAGAGTTGGAATCTAGTGGATGGAATCATGAACTAGCGTGAGAGGCTGGCTTTAACTAATCCTCCTTCTTTTTTCTCTTTTTACTTCTAGCCTTAGACTTTTGCATTTTGATGAGCCTCGTTTTGAAAGATTCATAGAATAATCCATTTTTCATATAAAAAAGAGAATAATAACAAGGATATGTGACATTAAAAAAAAAGAATAGATAAGAGATTTGCAACCCCCCTACATATTTAATTTCTACTTCTTTACAAAAACCAGCGAGACCTTTTGTTTGGCATGCGGTCGGAATTAACATAGAAATTCAATTAGGAGAAATTTTTTGTTTCACTATTTCATTGGTGGACCTAAGAATGAGAAATTATAGCTTATGGCACGATGAATGGTGACGATGCATCTTTTGTTTTGCTTACTACTCCCTCCAAATTGTACTATTTCACTGTTGACTTTTAAAATGCAATTTTGATCATTTATCTTATTTAAAAAAATTGTAAAAGGTGGATCCAAGGAGGGTCCATATATGCTGATGGCAGAAATGCACTTGTCTTCTTCTGCAACCACCATGGATGCTGTCAGTGTCGACGACTACATATACTGTCTTTCTCGATCTTCTAAGTAACGCGATCGATATCCATGACAAGCACATGTATCATATAAAGGAAGTTTTCAGTTGTGATCAACTCATAAGCTATGTGAACATATATAGTTTCCAGAGTTACGAATTAACAATTGGATTCACTCTCAATAGTGCAGAGTCGTAAAGCAAAATATTTTGTTCGCAATAATTGTGAAGGTCGTGAAGAAGAACATAAATACATCATGATTCAGAAACGAACAAAGTCATGCAAGGTTTTTTTTTTTTACCAGCATTTACTTGTATCAGTTTCGTACTTGCATCAGGAATTAATGGGTATGTGCTTGCGTGTGTGTCTTTGGTGCCCTTTCTTCTTTGCCGTCGCCGTCGTCGTCCTTGCCACGCAGATCCCGGCCGCCGAGCCAGCCCTGCGAGCGCAAGCCCTCCACGACGAGGTCGCTGTCCTGGCAATCGTCGCGGAAGCTGTCCATGTCGTCGAGAAAGCGGGTGAAGGACGACCTGAAGAGCTCCTTCTTCCACTCCTCGAGGCGTGGGAAGCCGCAGTGCTTCTCCCCGAACTCGTCGCAGTAGTCCAGGTCGAAGGCGATGTTATGCGTGAGGCGCTTGGGCACGCCGGCCGTCTCCCTGGCGCGGTTGTGCTCCTCGACGGAGCGCAGCATCTCCTCCTCCGGCGGCAGCGCCCTCCGGCCGGACAGCACCTGCGCCACCCACCTCGCCTGCGCCTCGTAGAACCGCGGCACGACCACCCTCTTGGCCACGCTCACGAAGGAGAGCGTCGGTGCCAGCGCCGGCGGGAACGTGTGCTCGTACAGCGGGCCGACGCGGTTGTCGTCGACGGTGACCAGGCCCCCCGTGTCCAGGAACGGGAACGAGTAGTCGTACCCCGTGCAGTAGATGACGGCGTCGGCCACGATCCCGGAGCCGTCGGCGAACACCACCCGCCCGTCCTCGCACAAGCAATCGATCTGGGGGTGCAGGTGCAGGTTGTGGTGCCTTGACAGGGCCCTGGACATGCCGGGCGCGACATCGTCCATGGACTTGACGCTGATGTGCACCTCTCTCGCCACCTCGCCGAGCTCCAGGGCGATGTCCTTGCCGCTCTCGTGGCAGCCGACGATGACCACCACCTCGCCGTGGAAGGAGTCGGGGACGCGGTACGAGTGTGAGTGCAGCTGCCGCCTCCTCCACTTGTCCATGCCTTGATATTGCATTAGTTGACAAATCAATTCAATTGCCTGTGGCATCAAATTCATTGAGATCAATGGCTAGAATCCTACTAGTACGTACCGTTGATGGTCGGGAGCCTTGGCTGCGTGTACTGGCCGACGGCGACGACGACGGCGTCGAACACCTCCTCCGTCGTGACCACCTCATCGTCACCGTGCTTGGCGCACCTCACCGCCCACCGCATCTCGATGCCTTCGTCATCGCCGGCGGGTGGCGACATGCCGACGTGCACAACCCTGGTGTTGAACCTCACGACATCCATGAGCCGGAACGCGTCGCAGAAGTCCCTGATGTACCTGAGGAACTCGCCGTGGCACGGGTACCGCCGGCCGTCGCCGGTGCCGTCCCTTCTGGGGTAAAAGGGGAAGTCGGTGAAGCCCATGGCCTCCCTGGGGGTGTTGAGCCGGAGGGAGGCGTAGATGCTGCTGTGGACGCCGGCCGTGCCGAGGGGGTCGCCGCCGTCGGCCGTGGCATCGTACAGCCACTGCCCCCCGACGCCGCCGCTCTGCTCCATGACCGTCACGTCGTGGCCCTCCCGCCGCAGCTCGCGGGCGGACACCAGCCCCGCCACGCCGGCGCCGACCACGCACACCTTCTTCTTCTCCTTGGACGACACCATCCGCACCGCCGACCGATCGACCTGCTGAAGACGCTCTTGAGGCCTTGGACATCAATGGAGTTGTGCAGCTGTTCCTGCTGTCCTGCCGGCCTCTGACCAAACTTTTCGTCATTGCAGAGATAATTCTATTGCAAACCAAGATGGTGACAGACTACCATTTACATAAACAACACCATTGCAGAGATACTTTGGCATTGTCAATGGAGTGGAGTGTAGAGTCGTCTTTTTATCGTAAAGAATCATAGCAATGTCGACAGAAATGTTGCCCCAAAATAGCATACCACCGCACCATTACACTGGCACATTGCTACCATCAGAGATTTCCGGATCGACTTGCTCAGTTGAATGCTAGAAAAACCTCTGTCAAAGTGGCGCTAGACAAATGCAGACACCATTACACCAAACAGCAACTCCCTGTCCAGGTTTAAAAATGATGACGCAGATGTGTGAATTCATATTCAACCAGAAAAACGAGCTTCAGCTGCAAAGGAAGTCCGCAACAATCATTACATTTTTTTTTGAAACAGAATCATTATATGTTACATGGTAAACACTAGTGTCAACCAATAAAATGTGAACATCAAGCCACAACAGATATGCCGATCAAACACTTCATCACTCAAGACTATCATATATACAAAGGCAACATCTTACACGACTATACACGCGTGTACCAAGAATACAGAGCCCCTAAAATTTCAAAAGCCACTTCATCGTGTCAGGGTCTATTATGGTAAAAAGGCCGAAGTCTTTGATTTAGCACCAGATTGACCGAATTGGCAACTCTTTAAGATTCCTCGTTTTTTACTGGAGTCCACTGTGCCGCTTCTTTCTTTCTCCTGACAAGAAATCCAAAACCAAACCCCAGCAGCAGTGCAAACATTACACTGCCACCGATTTCCAAGTATAAAGGTGCAATTTTTCGCACAGTGCTGACTCCTGTGCTGATTTTTGTACCATCCACTGCCTCAGCAACACTACTGTTACTGGATACCAGGCCAGAAAATATCTCCACCATATCATGGACTTGCCCATCATGGTTCCCCACATAAGTTAGTGTCAGCTTCTCCCTTGTTGCTACAAGTCTTGTGTATCCAAACACACCAGCTCGGTACATGGACCTCTCTGGCTGTGGAAAGATGGGAACATCAGGGTGATCAGGCCTCGGCTGCCATATGGATTGCCAGTCTTGACCACCCATCCCGATCACAAGATGCACAGGGGCACCAGGGTATTGGAAGCTTGACGAAGTGTTAACACATTGGAAGTTCTTCATGGGGCAGAACCTCTCATACCTGTGGACATGCCCCTACAGTGCAAGGGTCACATTGTATGTCACTAGCAGTGGTTCCAAATGCTGGAGCATCTGCTGTTTCAAACCAGCGTCTCTGGTTTCATCGCTCGAGGTGTACATGGGGCGGTGGCCCTGAAAAACAACAAACGGCGTTCTAGTTCGGTTCACCTTCTCAAGATCCGCTTTTAGGAAGTTGTACTGCTCACTGCCCTGAACAAAATTAGTTTCAGTTGACATGTAGACGAAATGCACCACACCTGAATCAAAGGAGTAATAAAGATTCCTCGTGTCTGGGCCACCATTACCAGTAGGTAGAATAGAATTGCCAGGCATTCTGAACTTGACGCTGTATGGTATTCCACATTCACCCCCACCGTCCTTTCCATATGTAGCCCACGATGGCTTCCAAGGTTGTGATGGCCAATCATACTCATGATTTCCTATACAGACATGGTATGGGGTATTGGCAGCAATAGGCTCAACCTGGCTGAAGAAATGATCCCATACCCAAGAATAACCTCTAGCATAGCTGATGTCCCCAATGTGTGAAATAAAGGCAGGTTTGTCTCCAAGGGCTTCAATATCACGGAGGATCCACTTTACTGTGGACAAGCTCTCAGCTTGTGTGCGCATGTAGGTGTTATAAGGCACATACGTTCCCATGTCACCAAAAAGAAACGCGTTGGTCTCATTGGCTTCACTATCACGTGAAATAAAGCTGTAAGTCTCGCTCCATCCACCTGTGTCACTACCAACCTGCCAAAATCGTTCAGTTGGTTAAATTTAAGAAATGAGAAGAATATATATAAAAAGCATGCTCATCAGGGGAAAAGGCCAATGGTGTTTAACTCCCCAGACAACTGGATTCTAGTTCTAGTAGTCAGAACAAAATAAAAATAAAAACTATGATTCCAAATAAAAGATCTGACGTCCAAATTCTAAATATAAGTATTGCTTAGTGCCTAGTGAGCCTTTTTGCAACCTATCAAATTCTCAGAAACCTATACTTCAGTCATCAGTATACTAACTTCAGTTCTTCAATGCGATGCTCATATACAATGCTTCAAATGGTGATGCTTGCTACACTAATATATTGGTTGCATTGAATCCTAATTGATTTTATAGTGCAAGTCAATGTAAACACTTAATAATCAGTTCAATTATAAACTGCAAGATCAACTTCCAGATGATATATACCCCTCATGTGAAACAACATGGTAACATGTCAGTTGAAAAACATTGTCGTATGAATCACGGGAAAAACTGACAGTAAAATAACATTGCTCTACCTTCTCATGACCTCACCAAATGCATATTTTCAATATATAAATCAAACTTACTAAGTCACATATGATGAATATACAAAATGACACCTTTGCAACACAATAATCCACCCAGTTCACTCCAAAGCTCAAATCCTAAAGTCAACTGGCCTTCACTAACTTGATTGCAACTTTAGGCTGCAGCTTATATGACTCAAAAATACTTGCCCCTTTTTTCCCAGAGACAAATTGATAAAAGTAAAGTCTAGAGTTTGAAACAAACTGATACAGAGATTTAATTTGACGAGGGTCTGGGTTAGGGGTACCCAATCGAGCCCTTAACCCGGGTCCTCACGATAATCCACCCCTCAAAAACAGTAGCCGAAGACCCAAATCAAGCGGATTCTCCATGCCCCGACAGCTCGGAGGTCGCCCGACGAGCCTCCGATTCGCCCGAGGAGTTCTCCGCCTCCGAGTGGTTCCCCGATTCGCCCGGGGAGTTCTCCGCCTCCGAGTGGTTCCCCGATTCGCCCGGGGAGTTCTCCGCCCTCGAGTGGCTCTCCGATTCGCCCGGGAAGCTCTCCGCCTCCGAGGGGTCTCCGGCTCGCCCGGCCAAACTACCCGGCTGCGTCCCGTCCCGGCCCATCCGGTGCCGTACCTACTTGGTACCCGCCGCGCCAGAGCGTGATGGGCGTCCGTCCTTCGCCACGGCAGCCACAGTGGCGCCCGTCTCATCCGAACAGGAGCGCTACAGTCCGGGGAGAAACGCATGCGCAACATCAGGCGCCCAAGGACGACCCCAGGCGCCCAAGGACGACACCTGGAGCCTGAGGAGGACACCTGGAGTTCCCAAAGGCCTCGAGCAAGTCAACCACGACCCAGGAACTACCCGGGGACTTACCCGAGAAGTCTTCTACATCAACCACCCGGGGTGTACGATCCCGGGTCTGGCGGAGCGCCCCGCTTCGTCAACACCTGCTCCCCGTACGGCTTGACGCACGGCACAAGCTAAAGGCCTCGGGGGCAGTAACTCCCCTTGTAATTTTCTTCTTTCTTACCTCCCGCTCTCTTCTCCCCTTGAGACTATAAAAGGGGACAAGGGGACACCAGTGAGAGGGGAGAACCGACCGAGACCCGACCCGACTCTACCATTCGAACACTCACGAACATTCGAACACAGGGACTTGGGACCCTCTCCCTCTCCCGACTAGTTTGTACCCCCTACTACAGACTTGGACTTGAGAACATCGGCACATACTGGATGTAGGGTGTTACTCTCCGGAGGCCCGAACCAGTCTAAACCCCCTGTCTCTTGAGTCACCATCCGGACCCTGACACGCGATCGTAGAAATTTACTTGCCGGCGGTAGAGAACCCCGACATAATTGGTACCCAGAATCAGAAAAAAAAAAGTAATACAAAGCTACAACAATGTGAAGCAACAAGCTAAGAAAAGGTACCTTGAGCAAGGCTATTTTAAACATCCAAATTTAAAAATTTACAAGTTCAGTAACTGTTGACACCAGAATTTGGTAATTTTATGGCCAGAGGAATCCCTAAAATAAAGCCGATAATCTAAGAAAAATCAAGACAGAAATCTAGATGATCAGGAGTAAAAGGAGACAGTCGGCTACTGGCAATAATCCGTAGGAGTCGCAGATCGACGAAGAGACGAGCCGATGGTTTTGCAGGCGTGATATACAGAGCTGCATGGATGTTCATGGAACGGGTGCTGCATACGCACGTATATTGGAAAGTGACCTTAGATTCCATCCAAGATAAAGAAAGATTGGTGGCCGGATTAATTAATTAAGAAGGAATGATCAGCCGAATAGCCAGAAGTAATTAGAACAAAGAAAGAAAAATTATGGCATGGTTGTTGGTCTATGCTACGAGCAAGGAGTCTGGATAATTATGCATGCAGGTTGTGCTTTGCACGGATCGGCCAACGAAGCTTACTTAGCAAGGATTCTATAGAAGGGAAATTAGAGTCCATGTATCTTAATATTTCCTTTTTGTTTAGTTGAGATATCTATAATTAGCTAGTCAGGAGTCGTTAGGATTTTATTCCCATACGTGAGGTCCATGCCGTCCCTAAATATAAAGGGATGACAGTCATTGTAAGTTTTTATCTCTCGATCAATATACAAACTGGCATCACGCCAAAACCTTAGGAACCATGTAGCTTATCGACGAGTTCTTCAGCAAGCTGGGCTGCATCAGTCTTCGATCTCCAGCCTGCCGCGAGTTCCGTCACCCGGATCGATCCAAGCTTTGATCTGAGGCGCATCGCCCTTTTCTCGTTTGGATGGTTCAACTACCGAATTAGCGTAAGCTTTGAATTGAGACGCATCGCCCTTTCTCGTTTATGCTGTTCAACGTAACATGTCGGCTTTACTTTGCTTATTCAATATAATGGCCGATCTGTTACTAACGGGCTGTTCTTCGAGTTTTCGGGTTTGGTCTAGATTCCCTACGTCGGAGCTAGATTTATCTTGATTATTAGAAGGCAGCTTATGCGGTTGTTTGGAGTTTCTAGATTGATTTAGATCTGCGCCATGTGAATTGATCTGACTCTTCAAACAGCTATGAGCATTGGTTTAGTCCGATTTGAGCTGACAATATCGTTCCAGGTCTGATTCATCTTTATAGACTTAATCTGGTTGTTCTTTGAATATCGGGTTTGATCTAGATTCCCTACGTCGGAGCTAGATCCTTCTTGATTATTAGAAGGCAGCTTATGCTGTTGCTTGGAGTTGCTAGATTGGTTTAGATCTACGCCATGTGAGTCAATCTGTTTCTTCAACAACTGTGAATATTGGAACGATCTTGTTACTGTTCTATCAGGATGATTATCATTGCGAACTTCCTGTCCAAGAGATTAGGCAGGAGGGACAACACATCGGCTCTCACAGCTTATTGAATGTATTGCAACGGGCAAAGCCGATCTGTTATTATGATTGCATCAAGATTAGCTGCGGGAGAGCTGTCTTTATTATATCTGCGAGCAATTACGTGAGGCAATGGTGCCACCGATTTATCTTTGGATTGCCAAGATTGGTTTAGACTCCCTACGTCGGAGCTGGGTTTCTCTTGGTTATTCAGTGATTAATCGTTTATTGGGTTGTTCTTCGAGCTTTCGGGTTTGATCTAGATTCCCTACGTCGGAGCTAGATTTATCTTGGTTATTTGAAGGCAGCTTATTCAGTTGTTTGAGGTTGCTAGATTGATTTAGATCTACGCCATGTGAATTAATCTGATTCTTCAACAGCTATGAGAGATCGGAAAGCTAGCAGATGTATTAGAGATGATGATCAAGCAGTTAAGACGATGAACAGCGTATCGGCCTTATTCTGTACTGATTATATTCTGCAAAGGCATGGCCGGTTCGCTATATGATATCGATCATGCTCCTTGTCAGTTGAATGGTCAAACTGACTGGCACGCTGCGAACCTGAACAAAGTGCAGGCTGGCACTGGAGCGAAGCAGATCTCCCTGGTCTTCGTGTGCTGCACGCGGAGGATACGACCGCCGATTTTCCGCGTCAACAGTAACAAAAGCTTGTAGTGTTCATATTCACTACACCAGCTTCAGTTCCAGAAGATACTAATAAATAGTGCTGGTGTTCAGTGCTGATTATACTTTTTATATTGGATACGCTGATACACCGAACCATATTCGCCAGTTAGTTATACAAGCCAATTCTAAACACTTCGTAATTAATGAATCACAATTTCCATAAGAAATTGACAGTAAATAAACATGAGTCATGCGAAGCAAAAACCTAAGAATCACTTGAGCAAGATTAATTTATAAGCCAAACGACAAATTATCCTCTGCAGATTGTCGCTTGTGAATCATAACCTTACAATGGCACACATGCTGAACACAAAATTCAATATTTTCCTGAACCCCCAATGCATATTGCCGAAGAACTGTACAATTATGACCAAAAAAAACTTTCTAAGCCGCCAATGCAGAATCAACACAATTTAATCTTTGAAACAGAATGATCCAAACCTAGTGCACCTGAGGTAACCCAAGTACCCAGCTACAACTTTAGGCTGAAGGACTGCAGCATATATGAGTACATGACTTGAAATAAGCTATGATTTCTGTTGTGAGACAAATTGGTAGAAACAAATTTTTGCTCTTGAATTAAAATGATGCACACCTAATTGCTACCCAAAATCAGAAGGATTGGATCATTCCAAGTTACAGCAGTGCTTGATTTACAGTACCTTGTAAAAGTACCTCCTTCCGGGCTCCAATCCCTTGATGAGGCCGTCGAAGACGAATCCCGGATCCCTCCACCCGACGCTGCTGTTCGCCGGCGTGTCGCACATGTGCTTCTGCTCGTACGTCCTCACCTCCGTGCCCACCTCCACCCAGCCCTTCTCGTCGTCTTTCTGCAGCCCGTACCTGACGACCCTCTTCCCGCCGTCGCCGCACAGGAACATGACCCGCATCTCGTCAACGGCGTCCGCGAACGCGAGGTGCACCTGCTCGGGGAGGGCCGGGTCGCCGACGGAGACTTCGCCGGAGACGGCGACGCGGTGCTTGCCGTAGGGGAGCGGGTTCTGGTCGTGGTCGATGTGGTGGTATGAGTACTCATTGGCGGGCCAGCGGAAGAGGCGGAACTGGTAGGGCGCGCGGAGCGTGGGGAGGCGCGGGAGGGAGAGCTCCCCGTGGCCGTCGCGCCAGGAGGCGGAGCCGTTGAGGAAGAGGTAGCCGAGGAAGTCGCGGTCGTGGGAGGACGGCGGCGAGTAGATGGCGACGTAGTCGAGGCCGTCCGGAGCCGGGAGGCCCGACCAGCGTATCTTGATCTGGTGGTCGGACGGGGAAAGATTAGCGGGGGACGCGGTGAGGGTGGTTTGCGCCGCGGCCTCGCCGGCGGCGAGGGCCACGACGGCGAGGAAGAGGAGGAAGGGGAGATGGGGCTGCATTGTGCTGGTGACGGCGGGACGCCGTGGCTCGTGACGTGTCCTCAGCATTTAGATGGGCCCGAGGGTCACTGACGTTGTAGGACCCATCTGTCAGTCAACGACTCCGGAATCGAATGCTAGTCAACGACTCATCTTCAAAGACAATCTGTCCAGAGTCGAGGGTGTAGGTCAAACGGAATATTTCTTGTACTCTCCACATGCTTAGGTCCTACGTTATTCATACTAATTCAATTTCTGCATGATTGGTAATTCTCGACCTTAAAAATCCATTGAATTCATCACAAAAAAGAGAATTAAAATAGTGCCAGATCATATACCCATCACTTTTAAGTGTTTTTCTCCGTTCGAAACAAAATCCGTAGCAAGAGTGCAAGTTTGATGACAGTAATAAGTCTTTTATCGACGATTCAGTACATGTGTCTTCGCTGATTCTTTTCCTCCTCAATCTTGCCTCGAAAAAGATTACTCTCTCGGTTCCAGAATGAATGCAATTATGTACTGCGTTCCACTTTAAAATGTCCACATTTAACCAAATTTCTATTGAATTATGTTCATATCTCAAGCTTCTTCTAGATAATAAGATGGTTTGGTCCTTTTTAAAAAAAATATTGTGAATATTTGCATATATGCGTGGACACTCATCCCTAATTAAACAACCAATATCCGGATGATCTTTGGTTGCCTTTGATATGTATGCTCGGAGATAACATAATTATTATCGCTCCAAATGAACCACATGCTATTATCGTTTCAAATGTACACGGCTATTCAGAGTTAAAAAATTGCTATTGGTAAAAACACCATGTCTTTTCACACTCTACTTTGTTGCATAATTTGGTTGTTGTGGAAAAACACCATGCTACTTTGTTTCATGCTCCACGTTCAGGGCCCTCCTAATTAGTTGCATCATTCAGACTATTGACCATCTTCTTTGGATGTGTGCACAACCGCGAAACGTGGTTCCGGGTCCTCGAGAGGGTGAACCTTTCAAACCTAACCTCTTCTAGGAAATCGCCACTCACGGATTGATGGTCGCTCATGTGTAAGAGGGTCTCTAAAATCGTTCGGAAGGGTTTTGACTTTTGATACTCTAGTCCTGTTGGTCGCATGGAGACTCTGGAAGGAAAGGAATCGCCGAGTTTTCGACAAGTCGACTCTTCAGCCGGTTGCTCTCGCGCAGAACATCTTGGAGGTTGCGCGCGTTTGGTCGCTTTGCGGGTTTTCGGGACCTGCGGTCCATCCTCTTTCGTCGTCAGTCCATCTTCTTTCGTCGTCGCGGCGTTTGAAGCTTAGCTTTAGTTCTTTTTCTTTCATCTCGTCGGTCGTGTGTTGTTGTCGTTTCGGTGTTGTGTTGTTGTCGTCAGTTTTGTCGTTATTTCTAGCATTTGTTTGTCTTTGTTTCTTGTAAGTTATACCGGTTAAATTTCTTCTTCTCTTAATAAAATACGTGCCAAACATATTTTAAAAAGAAAAAAGAAAAGAAGACAAAGAGAGAAATTAAGATGGAACCTACCTGTAAGAGAAGCGTGGCTCCCACATGGACGGAAGATGGATGCGTTTTGGTTCAGGTCTTAAGGTACGTTTGGTTAGGTTTTTGGCTGTGGCTTTTATTTTTAAAAGTCAAAAACTGAATCAAAGGAGCCAAAAGCCCATAAATGCTTTTGTCAAAGCCAACTTTTGCCTATTATAAATTCAAAAGCACCTCACCCCGTTGCTTTTACTGGCTTTTGGGTCCAGAAATTACCCACCTGCCACTCATAAGTTACGTACCGATTCGTTTTTTTCCTCCTATCCACTCGCGTTTCTCTCCCGTAGTCCCAAAAGCCTGGCTTTTGGACATCCCACAACCCACAGTTCACAGCTACTTTTTCACAGCCACTTTTTCACAGCCCATAGCTCACAGCTATTTTTTTAAAGCTGCAGCTCAACCAAACACACAGAGCTAAGCCTAATTTAGCTCGAGGCATGTCAAAAAGAAATAAACTTCAGGGCTGCACTGTTGCCCCGCATTGGCCAGATTCTACGGGGGGCAAATTCGTTGACCCTATTTTGGCAAGGGAGAATGTCTAAATGGCAGCCTGCTAAAAGGAGGCTGTAACTTCAATATACGTATGCTACTCCATACTAATTTGGCAACCGTTTATACCAAAATGCATTTATTGCAGTTAAATCTCCCAATTAAGGCCCTGCTTAGTTCACGCACTATGCATAACGTTTTGCATAACGCACGTTTCCCAATGCATTTTTTCTCTCTGTAAACACTATACATAACGCAAAAAGACTATGCATAACGCTGCAAAACACCCCTAAGATGTCACTCGGATACGTTTTGCAATCCAATCAAATGATGCCAAATTTCGTTGATGCGCACGATTGGATTTTGGTTTGGGTCATGAAGCAAGCAAGCAAGCAGGCTGCCGGCCCAAGCCCAACATTTCACATTTGCGCTCCCCTCCTCCGCTGAGATTGTGTTGTGGCCCCATCGCGCTGACCCGCTGTAACTCCCCGATCCAGCGGAGGGAGGGGGGCGACGCCGACGAGACCCCACGGCGGCGCGCCCAGGGTTTCCTCGACCCCACCGTCGCCCGCCGACGAAGCCCCAAGCCGCCCAACCCCGACGCTCCGCCCATCCGGCCTCCACGCGACAAGCCCCCACGGCGGCGCGGCCAGGGTTCCCTCCAGACCACGCCGTCGGCCGCCGCCGTGCCCGGGACCCGCTGAGGCCGTCGTTTCCTCCATCGGCAGCTTGTTTGTACACCGAGGTAAATGCGCGCCCCGAGCACCCCCCCTCCCCCCTACCTCGAGCACCCCCCCTTCCTATCTGTATGGATCTGGCGGATTGTGCCGATGACCCCCATCTCCTCCCTCCTAGACACTAGAACGCAATTAGCTTCTACAGCCCCTTGCTGTTATCCCTCTCCTTTTCCCGCTGATTAATCCCCTTCTGCTCTCCCTTGCACACGCAAGTGTTTATTTTGCTTCCGCATAGACCCGAACTTTCTTTCTTCTTGCCATGCGATTTCCTTTGATTTCATCTCTAATTGATCAACTAGCAAAATTAATCTGGTTTCTAACTATGATTTCCACTAGTCAAATTTTATCGAAATCTGCACGCTGGGTACTACTGGCAATATCCATCGTGCTACTGAATTAATTTTTTAGTTTTGCACGAACTGCTTCCAACTCTTTAAGGCCAATGTAAAGGTGAGTTGCTTAAAATTGTTTTACACATTTGCGTGAAGATATGTTAGAGAAAGGACTGTAGTTTAGAGAATGGATCTGGTATGCATATAAGTACTCTAAAATTCGGTTACATAGATTTTCAGCTCTTTTTTAATTTATAGTTTAGCATTGTATTTCAGGACTTTAGGTAGAAGGAGGAGACTTGTAAGTTGCATGGCTAGTTGAAATGTCACACATATGGATGTATAGTGGATGTCTCATGTGATTCAAGAATCTGATTATGTTTTACCCGAAAAGACATTTGGTTACGAACTTTTCTTTCTTTCTGACCCGAAATTCTTGTGACAGTTTTGTTCCTAAGATAAAGCTGATGTATGATCCCATTGGTTCTTCTTGTCTGAGAGGATATTTTGCCTTGACTAAAGTTTCACAACTGACTTTAAGTTTACGGACAGATAAACTACACTTGTGGCATTAGAAACAGTTATGAAATTCATGGGACATGTAAATCATACACCCACGCACCAACAAAAGGGGCAAGTTTCCTGACACAACCTGCCTTTTCGCACATACCTAGCGTTAAGGCATCTATCATGTCTGCCTAATGCCCTATGCACTCAGAGAGCAATCCTACACCAAAACCTAGATCGGATAAAACAGGCGGCCCATTCAACAACCAGGAGGTACCACCCACAAACGTGGAACCATATCAATTCTGCTGTGGGAGACCTTTGTGTGACAGGGTCAACAAATCAGACATGTGAGGCATGCTCCAAACCTGCAAAAGTATCCCTGCCTCGCTGCAGTGCGGGAAGGACGGACTTGACATGGGGCACAGGGGCTCGGCTGATTTGAATCCTAGTTCTCTTTTTTTTAAAAAAAAACATCCATGACTTAATCATCTATACCAGCAAATTCTATGGCAACAAGAAAAAAAAAAGTACTTCATGTCTACATCCATGACTTAATCATCTACCAGCAAATTATATGGCGGCAAGCAGTGCCACTTTCACGCATAACGCTGACAAAGGAGAGCGTAACTGAATAAAGCCCTCAATTGGGTGAATCGACCGGACTGGGCTAGCAGGTTCTGTCACCATGCAACATGCGAACCCATAGCAACCTGCACGGAGAAGTCTGGCCCTGATTGAGACTGAATCGCCCATTGGAAACGACGAGTGAAACCACCCATTCTGTTTGAGTGCGTGAGCGAGCCAGGGTGACTTAGGGCCTGTTTGGCAGAGCTCTGGCTCTAGAGTTTCAGCTCTGCTCCACAGCTCCACAGCTCTACAGCTCTGTCTGTGGAGCAGCTCTAGTGTGGATGTTTGGCTAGCTGGTCAGCTCTAGGTCCGGGAAAGACGAGCCATTCGCCCAGGAGCCGTGGTGCCCGGCGGCGGCGGGCAGGCGGAACGGCCGGTCCCCCTCCGGGAATCCACGGAAGGTGCCATCCGCGAGCGCCTACAAATCCATGCCCAAAGTGCCATCAATTCCAATCCAATCAGCAGCGGGAAACAGGGAACAGAGTGCCGAGCTCTGGTTGTGCAAGGAAAAAAATAACAGCAGAATTCAATTCGGTAGGAACCTTGGCGAAGCCCTCGGCGGTGCCGGTCTGCGTGCCGCAGAAGATGGTGACCCTCTGCCTGCCATCGTCGGGGTCCGGCTCGTCCTTGGGCTTCGCGGCGAGGGCCCGCGGCTGCTGCGCCTGGGCGTGCGCGGCCGCGGGGCGGGGCGCGGCGGAGCGGCGGAAGAGCAGGGCGACCCCGCAGCCGACGAGCACGGCGAGCGAGGTGGTGAGCAGCACGAGCAGGTGGAGTTGCCGGCGGCGGATTTGGAGGAGCGCGGCGTGAGGACCGCGAGCGTGCGGGCGGAAGGGGGGCGACGCGAGCTCTACGTGGGGAGCTGAGTTTTCACAGCTCTAGGATTTTCTACTGCAGCTCTAGAGTTTCAGGGAGCTGCAGCTCTAGAGTTGGTGTAGAGCTGACCCGTTTGGCAGGGCTCTCCACAGCTCTATTGTAGAGCTCAGCTCTAGAGCCCTGCCAAACAGGGCCTTACTGCCGGAAAGGAAAGGAACTGAACTGTGCCCAGCTGGATGGCTTGGAGAGGGAGGATCCGATGGAGATTGAGAGAGGGCTGGAGACTTGTGGCTTTGCGGTCGGGGGATATTCAAGCTATGTTTGGACCTGGCAAGGCAGGCAGGGGCGGATGCCAAGTCACGCTTTCCGAGTCGGGTCCCCTTCCTCTTACGTCACCTGCAGCAGCCACTACATTCCATTCCAGTACACCCACAACCACACACCCTGTGGTTGCTTGCCTGTGGCTCATGGTACCCTCCACACGTATAACACATCGTTGCTGTAGCATTGTAGCAGTCAAATGCATTGCTTCTTTCTGAAAAACAGGTCCTGTGAAAGATCAAAATATAAACCGTAAGTTAGCAGTTATTTGGGCCCCGCTGTTTTTATAAGATTGGCTTAAACACATTACCATGTATGGTCACGGCAATTTTATAAAACCGCCAGTACTCAAATAACCATATCTATTCACACTACTCTACGGTGTCTATCTTTTATCTTGTGGTTCAGAGCCGCCACTCATGCTATTCCTGCCCAAGTAAGTGGGCATTGATTGGGCAAGCACATATTTCGATACTTAGCGTTTTAGAATGACTGTTGGAATGTTGAGGTGTGCACCATTCAAAACTGTAGGTTCCTTGTTTTCGGAAAGAAAACCTTTTCCTTATTATTATGGATAAAGCTTGCAACTTGCATGCTATTTCCTGTGTTATTCTGTGAAAATTTGTTATTTACTCAGCTCTAAAAAATTGATATGCTTACAGGTTAACCGTCATAGTGAAGAGCCTTTTAGCATGACAATTATCTGCAAAACTTAGGAGATGGTGTTGAATATGTCAAGATAGAAATCAAACCATCGGTTCAGGCGGATAAACGTGTTAGGAATAACAAAGTCCTGATAAAACATACTGTGCGCATACTAGTTGGCAATATGGACAATGACAATATTATTGACTTGAGCTCGGATAGTGATGAAGATTCTGACCAGCAGCCAGCTTCTACAAGCACAAGATTTGGTCAACATGGTGAAGGGCGTTCAATCAGTTTTGAGGATGAGGACTGGCAGAGGAGTGCTCCTGCCCCGACTTCTTCAAGGTATATCCATAATAATAATGGTCAATACAGGACTCTGCCACCATCCTTTACAAATGGTAGACCTACGGAAAGTGCTCGAAATACATTCGGTTCAGGGGACATGACTCTTTCTCATCCAAGTCTGACTATGCAGCATGATTCTGCAAGGGGCCTTTCTGCTCTGAACAGAGTTGACAGTGTAGGGGAAAAACACAACAGTTCTACAGCTGATGCAAATGACAATAACAAGAGGGTTCTTCCATCTTCCTTTTCCAATGGCAACACATCAAAATCTATGGATGTTAATGTTGCTAGTGCGACACGCAAGCTCCCACCACATTTTACCAATAGAAAACCACAAAGTTTGGGTGACAACAGAATGGGAACAAATATGACCAATGGAAATGCGCATCCTTCATCTTCGAGTATGGCAATAGGAAGTTTTAATGGGAATGCTACCCAGAAAGAGAATGATGATGGTACGTACAGCTAGGCTCAAATTATCTACTTTGATGATCAATCATACAAATGATGTTAGCTGGTGCAGGTTTCATGTAGTAAGATTAATGTTGTCCTTATCTAATACTGAGTTATTGACAGATGATGTTATTGTATATGGAGGTCCTAGCTCACATAGGGTACTGCCTTCATCATTTGGTGTCAACAATTCTAATAACAATGAAGTTAACGGCTTTGGTGCACAAGGGCGCCTGAATCCAGAAAATAGGCTTTTGGATTCTGATGAGAGAGCAGTATATCAAGAAGCCCTGCAGGTATAGCATCTTTTGTCCATTTATATTTAAATGCTGGTTGCTTCCTACCGAGATAATAGTGTCACATGCTGAATCCAGTGCTAGTATCTAACAATGAATTATAAATCTCTGGCCCCTGTGAATTGTGTTGCTGGCAACTTTTATACAATATACTATCAATACCCTCAGTGGCGAATCTAGACCATGGATTTAGAGGGGCTCTCTTCTTCCTCTTTTTTTTCTCCTCTATTTCTTCTTCTTCCTTCATCCTTCTTCTCTTTCTCCTTCTTTTCTTCAATGGAGTTCCAGGGTGTAGGGGGCTGGAGCCCCCCTTGCCCCCCTGGTAGAATCGCCCCTGAATACCCTCTACACTATGTGAATTGCACGAGTTGACTTGATAAATCAGTGGGTGGTTGGCACTACTTGTTAGTTTATCTACTAGGTACTTTCCGTCTTCACTGAAAAGGGTACTCTATAATAAATAGTTTGTACTGGATATAGACAGAAAGAATCACATATAGCTACCTCATGTTTTCATGCACCAGTGTTGTTTAAAGCACTTCTTTCAAAGAAACAAAATGCATCATCTATCCTGATGAATTCGAATATACACGCAAATACCTATATTTCATTTTCTAATTTCTATTGGCTATTTGATTTGTTGTGGCACCAGTAAAATGATTTAAATTCTTTGCATGTTTACTTCTTTGAACAGAAAAAGGAGTTATAAAAATTCTAGCATGTTTTTTAGCAGATCAAACTGTTTCATTGTCTAATGGTTGATACTTTCGTGTTTTCTTCTATGTTACCTTGCCTTGCCATATTTTATGCTATTGGAAACGGAACAATACCAATATGGTTTAGAGAAATATGACTAAATACTGAAATATTTGGAAGTGGTTTTACTAAACAGGATTGCCCATTTTTAATATGCAATGCAAGTGCCTGAAAGTTTGTACATGCAGTGTGTCTATCTTCATTCTTGAAAAAGTGTGTCTATCTTCTGAGTTTCTCATTTTGCCCCTCAAATTATTTTCTGATCTGTACTTTACCCAAAAACAAGTTCAAACTCCACCTTCTCACCAGTTATGTAACAGAAAAGCATAATTAGAATTGGTGGCATTATACTTTAACCAATGAGGTCAGATTCTGTAAAGCTGATGGTACATAATACTTATTTTAATCAGAATTGTTTTATAAACATCTTAGGAGTTGTTGTTTTTTTCCCCTGAAAAATCCGCCTTAGGAGTTATGATTGCCATTTACAGATCTAGTTAGAAATATTTCTATCACATTCTGTAAACACAAGTGCCCATTTTGACTTTTGAAGAAGGCATGCATGTTTTTTTTTCCCTTTCGTAATTAAGACATTTTTGTTTATGTTTTCTTGCTCAAACATGGCATGTTTTCCCAGTAGGACTTATACCCTTTAGTGATCCAGGTAAAGCTGCTTTAGCTATTGCCCATCAGTTTGACTCTACTTTGTGAATGACATTGCTTTTCAAAATATGTTATGCAGCATATTAGTCGGGAAAAAAGGGAAGATGATCTTCCTGAGGGAGTGCTAACAGTATCTCTCCTTAAGCATCAGGTATATGAATCTTGTCAAACTTAACTAGTTTCATATACTCTGGATATCATGTTCCTTACACATCTTTATTTCTTGAAAGAAAATGGCATTAGCTTGGATGGTTTCAAAGGAGAATAGCTCACATTGTGCTGGTGGGATTCTTGCAGATGACCAGGTTGTTTCTGGTTTCCAAAGTTTTTTTGTAAGCAATTTATTTCTTAAGCATATTTCTATTCTAACAGGAAAGCAGTTGTCCTGTAACAGGGCCTTGGGAAGACTGTGTCTACTATTGCCCTTATACAAAAGGAGAGGAGTCAACAGTCTAAGTTCATGTCTGTTGATTCAGATCGCTTGAAAGCTGAAGCGCTAAATCTTGATGAAGATGATGAAGGAGAACAAACTGTGAACGTTGAACCCAAGGACCCAGGGGCTAGTTCATCGTCAACAGCTGCTGGCACTAGCAGTGTTGAGCCATTTGTCAGTCAACCAAATAATGTTCTGGATAAAATGTCTGAAAGCAAAGCTGAACGCAAAAAGAAGGCTAAAGCATGCACATCATCCGCATCCACCTCGCGGTCCATGACAAGGCCAGCTGCAGGTACTCTAGTAGTATGCCCTGCTACCGTTCTTAAACAGTGGGCTAACGAATTGACTGACAAGGTTAGTGCAAGTGCTAAATTATCTGTTTTGGTCTATCATGGTGGTTTGAGGACCAAAGATCCAAGTGAGCTGGCAAAATACGATGTGGTTGTGACTACATATACAATTGTGGCTAATGAAGTACCTAAACAGAATGCTGATGATGACACAGATCAAAAGAACAGTGAAGAACCTTCAGCTGGCAATAAAAGAAAACCACCACCAAGTGCAAAGGGTAGGTCTAAGAAAAGGAAGAAGAAACTTAAGGACTCAGACTTTGACCTTAACAGTGGCCCAATTGCAAGGGTACGGTGGTTTAGGGTTGTGCTTGATGAAGCTCAGACAATAAAAAACTACCGAACTATAGTGGCCAGAGCCTGTTGTGGGCTAAGAGCAAAAAGGAGATGGTGCTTATCAGGAACACCTATACAAAATGCAATTGATGAGCTGTTCAGCTATTTTCGTTTCTTGAAATATGATCCATATTCCACATATAACTCCTTTTGCACAATGATAAAGCACCCAATTGCAAGAGATGCAGTTCATGGGTATAAGAAACTTCAAGCTGTGTTGAGGGTAGTTCTCCTGCGTCGTACAAAAGGTGATAAATGTATCTTTAATGCATTTACCAATCTGTGGTTCTATTTTTAAGCTATTTATGTTAATTTACTTTATATCAATGCACTTACATGCATTTCTACTGCTGCTCGTAGCATTGTTTATTGCAACCTAACATATGAAGAGGTTTATTTAAATTTATTTCTGCATGTGGTTATGTCTTTGGGAACATTCTGTTCCAGCATGTTTTCCCAGATAAATTCATTTAGAGTATGAGCATGGGAAAAACACAAACTATGTGTTTAAGCTCCTTAACTGAGGTGAAGATAGCAGAAAGCTATCCTGTTTCTTGTTCTTTAAGTATTAAATAACGGTATTGTCCTTCCTTGCTATTTCATTAGGCATTGTTATCTTTTTTCTAGCTGATCCCAACTTGTTTGGGACTGAAAGGCTTTGTTATTGTTGTCATCACCATCTTTTCTTTTCTACTTTTCTGTTCACTTGTTACGCTATAACTCCTTTTATTTTATTTAGTTTACCTAAAAAAAAAACTCCTTTTATTTAGTGTGTGTGGACTTGGTTCTATCTTCCATTTGGTTAAAATCTCTATTGATGATTGGATGATATCTTTATCATATAGAAACTCGGATTAATGGAGCACCAATCATAAATTTGCCTCCGAAGACAATTAATCTGAATAAAGTAGACTTCTCAAATGAAGAGCGGTCTTTTTATTTGATGCTGGAAGAACGTTCTCGGCAACAGTTCAAGGTTGGTTAAATCCTCGAACTCTACTTCCTTTGTCTTGTTCTTTTCTGGACAGCACTTTGGTGCTCCTACTGTCTCTCAGATCTTGTTGGTTATTCACACTTGTTCAACATCAGTGCCATTTCTTGAGTCATTATTTAGGTTTGCGTATTACTTGCTTTCCCTCTCTGCACATTGCTAGCTTTTTCCTCTTTTTTGTCTATTTGAATTATCTTATGAAATCATGCTTCTTTAATATTTCACCCATACTTATTCCATCCATTACTGTAGATCTAAAGACGTAAAGTGTATAGTAGTTTTGTAGTGGATTTTCTTTTGATCAGTATTTAAATATTCGCATCTCATTTGGTGATTGGGAATACTGAAACCTAACGTCCTGATATTGATGTGCTGCCTGCCCATTTCAGGCATTCGCTGCAGCTGGGACACTCAAACAGAACTATGCCAATATCCTTTTAATGTTGTTGCGGCTTCGGCAAGCTTGTGATCATCCTCTTCTTGTGAAGGGTAATCAGTCAGAATATGGAGGTGATGGTTCTATAGAAATGGCAAAGAAACTTCCTAAGGAAGCAGTGATAGATTTGCTTGCAAAAGTAGAAGTGGCTGCGCTTTGTACCTTATGCAATGTAAGCAATCTGATCTCCCACCATGTTCACCTGTTTTCTATCTCCTCCTCTCTTTTTGGGTGTAATCGTACAATTTTTGTGTACTACTAAATGAGTCTGCCCCCCAAATATAGATTCTCTACATTAGCTCCACCTACATTTGCTTGTTTAGTTGTTTACTTTTAAATTTCTAAAGAACAATTCAAATATCCTATTGTGCAAAGATATATTGCGCGCGCGGCCGTCCATGTCTACCTGTACCTGTGATGGTTGGGTCAGGCAGCACACATTTAGTTGAGATCTTGTTTTTTGATGGCTTAGTGTACATAACCTTGCGTTCACTGGTTTTGTTCAAGTTTTCATTTTTTTTAGAAAAAAAATGTTGCACTTGGAGGTCCATTCACCCCATTTTAATGACCGCAACTAAATAATGTTTTTTTGCAGGACCCACCTGAGGATGCTGTTGTGACAATTTGTGGTCATGTTTTCTGCTATCAATGTATACATGAACGGATAACGACTGATGAGAATATGTGTCCTGCCCCTAATTGCAGTAAACCATTAAGTCTTGAAACATTATTTTCGTCAGGGGCGCTAAGGATTTGCATCTCTGGCACATCTAGTTCTGCAGGAGCAAGTTCATCAGCAGATAATGAGTCAGCTTCAATCAGTCAAATCAGCTACATCTCCTCCAAGATAAAAGCAGCCATTGATATACTAAATTCTATCATCAACACTGATGCCCTTACTGAAAGTGATACTATGGAATCAAATCGAAGTCGAGTAGCCCCAGTGAAAGCTATTGTCTTCTCCCAGTGGACTGGCATGTTGGATTTGCTGGAGCTTTCACTGAATACCAATCTTATACAGTACAGGAGACTAGATGGAACGATGTCTCTCAACTTAAGAGATAAAGCAGTGAGGGATTTTAACACTGACCCAGAGGTAGTTTTGTTAGGTTCCTTTAATGCCTTATTCCTTTTACATTTGCAGAACTAACAAAGAACATTTTTCCTCTTCTCTCCAGGTCAGAGTTATGATTATGTCACTGAAAGCAGGTAATCTTGGTCTCAACATGGTTGCTGCTTGCCACGTAATTCTCCTTGATCTCTGGTGGAACCCTTATGCTGAGGACCAGGCGGTGGATAGAGCACATAGAATTGGGCAGACTCGTCCTGTTACTGTATCTCGCTTGACCATTAAAGATACAGTGGAAGATCGCATTTTAGCCCTACAGGTAACTATTCTGAAAGTTTCCTAAAATGCATTAACTACTTATTATGAGTCATGCCTTCATGCGCCTAATTATTGTTATTATAGTTTTTGTTTATAGTATGAGAATTATGCCATACAATCAGTTATTCAGATGCTATTTAATCATGCAACGATATTTCAGGATATTCCCTCTGTCCACAAATGTAAGCGCTTTAGGTCACATTTTACATGGCATCTGATATACTTTGACCAATAATATCTTTAAAATAAATTATTTAAAATAGAAAGAGTTTACATATTATGACAAGTTGTTTTCACGATGAATCCAGTAACATCATCTTTATGTCGTCAGTCTACGAAATTTTTGCTATTGATACTCAAAGTTGAAAATGTTTTGACTTGGGACAAATCTAAAAGTGCATATATTTGTGGACAGAGGGAGTACTTCTATGATCACTTGATGTTTAGTTTGTTGCAATTGGGTTGTGAGAAAATTGTTTGCTTGAATAATGTCTAACTTGTCGCATTGTGTTATGATGACTAAGAGTGAAACATGACAGTGAATGAAACCAATTGATTTATTCATGTAATCTTTGTAGAACTCTTAATTAGCCGAGAACAGTGTAAGGAAAAAACCAAGGTTTAGCATGGCACTTTTCTGCTACCCTTAGAACTGAACAGCTTTATTCAATTCTGGAGTATCATATTTCTAGTCATCAGATCATGGAACCAACCTTGGTAGCCGATTATCACTTAACTAATTGAAGCTACTGCCATTTGGCTTATGCATGCTTCCATTCAACAGGAGGAAAAGAGAGCTATGGTCAGCTCTGCTTTTGGCGAAGACAAATCCGGTGGCCACGCGACTCGGCTCACCGTGGAAGACCTACGGTACCTATTTAAGATATGATTTGGAGGGACCGCGAGAGACACCTTGTAATCTTTATCTGGCAAAAGTGATGCTTGTGTCACAGTTGCGAGTATGTTGGATCTGAGGCACCGTGGCATGCGGGTCCATAGGTCATACCCCGCCCCCTGCCACAGCTCCGGTTTTGTCGTGCTCGGATTGCTAGATGTGTAATTCTGAGCCAGATAGCCAGTGTAATATAATCCCCCAGGCCTGTAATGCTAAATGCTGTGCTACTCTCCCGGTATAGGAGAGATTGGCAGATGTGTAATTTTGAGCCTGATAGCCTGTGTAACATAACCCCCCAGGCTTGTAGAAGTATGGTAGACGCTGCTGTGCCACTCGCAAGGTATAGCAGAGTTCTGAGATTTCCCGGTAGTTGTAAATTCCTAGCTTCAAAAACTCTTAACAGGAGCCGGAACAAACACCCGTTGTCAAAATTGCCTGCCAGGCCATTATGTTGCTGGGTATTAGGCTTAACAAATTGAAGTTGGTTTGTCCTATTTTGCAAAGCGTGGATACCTGACACGTTTCTTCACAAATACAAAATACAAAACCAAGAAAAAAAGGGAAAACATTACTGGCATACGACATGAGAAGCTGCTGCAACCAATCTCATAGTAGCTTGGATTGGTTGATCAATTGGTGGTAGCATATTGTGGTCCTGCTCCAACTTTACCCAGACCCAAGCTCATATATACTTATTATATACTTCCTCCGTATCAGGATATAAGGTGTGGTCAAACTTGGCACAGTCTTCAATAATAACATTTGACTCTTAATATCTCATAATATAATGTTTGCAGCAATAAAATTATAGTCGTATAAAACTACTTTTAAATATGAATACAATGATATCATTGTTGTAAGACAAAATTTTTATTATACAAGATTAATCATAAGACAAAGTTTTTAAAGTTTGAATCTTCAATTAGGTGCGTGCCATATATCGAGACGGAGGGAGTACAGAAATGACCGGCGTTCGACCACTGATGTATCAGCTCATATATACTCATACATTATATATGCATGTTACGGCGGCCAGCTAGCCAGCCCTCCGAGCGCAAGCCCTCCAAGACGAGGTCGCTGTCATGGTAGCCATCGCGGAAGCTCTCCACGTCGTCGTCTCGCACGCCGGTGACCGACGACCGGAGGAGCTCCTTCTTCCACGGCTCCAGGCGCGGGAAGCCGCAGTGCTTCTCCCCGAACTCGTCGCAGTAGTCCTGGTCGAAGGCGATGTTATGCGCGAGGCGCTTGGGCACGCCGGCCGTCTCCCTGGCCCGGTTGTGCTCCTCGACGGAGCGCAGCATCTCCTCCACCGGCGGCAGCGCCTGCGCCACCCACCTCGCCTGCGCCTCGTAGAACCGCGGCACGATCACCCTGTTGGGGACGCCGACGAAGGAGAGCGCCGGCGCCAGCGCCGGCGGGAAGGTGTGCTCGTACAGCGGGCCCACACAGTTGTCGTCGACGGTGACCAGGCCCCCCGTGTCCAGGAACGGGAACCAGTAGCCATAGCCCGTGCAGTAGATGACGGCGTCGGCGACGACGGCGGAGCCGTCGGCGAACACCACCCGCCCGTCCTCGCACAAGCAATCGATCTGGGGGTGCAGGTGCAGGTTGTGCCGCCTGGACACCGCCCTGTGCACGCCGGGCCAGACGGCGTCCACGGACTTGACGCTGACGTGCACCTCCCTCGCCACCGCGCAGAGCTCCAGCGCGCCGCTCGTGTGGCAGCCGACGACAACCACCACCTCGCCGCGGAAGGAGCCGGGGACGCGGTACGAGTGGGAGTGCAGCTGCCTTCGGCCCCACCTGTCCACGCCGTCGATGGCCGGGAGCATCGGGTGGGAGTACTGGCCGACGGCGACGACCACGGCGTCGAACACCTCCTCCGTCGTCGTCACTACCGCCTCGCCTTGCTTTGCGCACCTCACCACCCACCGCCGCTTCATGATGCCGTCATCGCCGCAGCCAGCGGGTGGCGCCAGCAGGCCGACGTGCAGAAGTCCCTGATGTACCTCAGGAACTCGCCGTGCCACGGGTAGCGCCGGGCGTCGCCGGTGCCGTCCTTTCTGGGGTAGAAGGGGAAGTCGGAAAAGCCCATGTTCTCCCTGGGGCCGACGAGCCGGACGGAGGCGTACATGCTGCTGTGCACGCCGGCCTCGCCGAGGGGGTCGCCGCCGTCGGCCATGGCCTCATACAGCCACTGCCCGCCGACGCCGCCGCTCTGCTCCATGACCGTCACGTCGTGGCCCTCCCGGCGCAGCTCGCGGGCAGACGCCAGACCTGAGACGCCGGCGCCGACCACGCAAACCTTCTTCTTCTCCTTGGACGACACCATCTGCGCCCTGCTGGTTCAACTTGACAGGTCCTCAATTTCTAATGCTGCGCTGCGCATGCCAAACGAGGTGATAATATAATGCTGGTGCAGAGATGCTTTCCCAATTGCCATTGTTAATGACAATGTATCGTCGGCGATTTGATTCGATATATATTTCTATCCGTGAGTGTGCTGTGCATGTCAACTTCCAGGTTTACAGATGATGCACATGTGTTTGTACTCTGGCCAGTAGAAAAAGTGAAAACTACCAAACCACAGCACTCACTCGATGAATCATTACATTATATTACAGAGTAGTACTAGTAAACACTGCTTTCACCAACACTACAATGTGAACACTTATTTTATGCCTACACATTGGGAAATCAAGACAATAGACATGCCGATCAAAGGCTTTGTTGCCCAAGACTATCATATACAACGGCACCATCTTACACAACTGTACACTCGTGTACGTAGGATACAAAGCCCCCAAGATTTCAAAAGCGATTTCACTGTGTCGGGGGTCTAGTTCGGTTAAAAAGGCTCAGTCTTGATTCAGAGCCACTCTAACCAACCATATTGGTAACTCTTTAAGATTCCTCATTCTTTACTGGAGTCCACTGTGCTGCTTCTTTCTTTCTCCTGACAAGAAATCCA
Organism: Alloteropsis semialata; assembly: GCA_004135705.1. NCBI lineage: Eukaryota > Viridiplantae > Streptophyta > Magnoliopsida > Poales > Poaceae > Alloteropsis > Alloteropsis semialata. Next base: position 42,820,996 of record CM014272.1, on the reverse strand, counting down.
AAGGCAAACCCCAGCAGCAGCGCAAACATTACACTCCCTCCAATTTCCAAGTACAACGGTGACATTTTCCACCCAGTGCTGATTCCAGTTCCAAATTTTGTACCATCCACCGCCTCAGCAACACTACTATTACTGGATACTTGGCCAGAAAATATCTCCACCATATCATGGACCTGCCCATCATGGTCCCCCACATATGCTAGTGTTAGCTTCTCCCTTGTCGCAACAAGTCTTGTGTATCCAAACTCGCCACCACGGTACATGGACCTCTCAGGCTGTGGAAAGATGGGAACATCAGGATGGTCAGGCCTCGGTTGCCATATGTGTTGCCAGTCTTGACCAGCCATCCCGATCACAAGATGCACTGGGGCGCCAGGATATTGGAAGCTTGATGAAGCGTTGAGACATTGGAAGTTCTTCATGGGGCAGAACCTCTCATACCTGTGGACATGTCCCCATAGAGCAAGGGTCACATTATATGTCACCAGCAGTGGTTCCAAATGCTGGAGCATCTGCTGTTTCAAAGCAGCATCCCTTGCTTCTTCGCTTGAGGTGTACATGGGGCGGTGGCCCTGAAAAACAACGAATGGTGTTCTAGTTCGGTTCACCTTCTCAAGGTCCGCTTTTAAGAAGTTGTACTGCTCACTGCCCTGAACAAAATTAGTTTCAGTTGACATGTAGACGAAATGCACCACACCTGAATCGAAGGAGTAATAAAGATTTCTTGTGTCTGGACCTCCATTACCAGTAGGTAGAATAGAATTACCAGGCATTCTGAACTTGACACTGTATGGTATTCCACACTCGCCCCCACCGTCCTTTCCATAGATACCAGCAGTCCACCATGGTTTCCAGGGTTGCGATGGCCAATCATACTCATGGTTTCCTATACAGACATGGTACGGGGTATTGGCAGCAATAGGTTCAATCTGGCTGAAGAAATGATCCCATACCCAAGAATAACCTCTAGCATAGCTGATGTCCCCAATGTGTGAAATTAGGGCAGGTTTGTCTCCAAGGGCTTGAATATCACGGAGGATCCACTTTACAGTCAACAAGCTCTCATCTTGTGTTCGAAAGTAGGTGTGATAAGGTACGTAAGTTCCCATGTCACCAAACAGAAATGCGATGGTCTCGTTGGCTTCACTGTCACGTGAGATAAAGCTGTATGTCTCGCTCCATCCTTGTGAATCACTACCAACCTATCAAAATAATTCAGTTGATTAAATTTAAGAAATGAGAAGATTATATATCACATACATGCTCATCATGTGAACAGGCTAGTGGTGTTTACCTCCCCACCTAACTGCATTCTAGTTTAAGTATTCAGAACACGAGTCCAACTTTAAAAATCAGGAACTCCAAATAAATGATAGATGTACAAATTCTTCACTCTTACAGCAGTATTGCTTAGTGCCTGCTGCCTACTGAGCCTCTAAGGATCTAAGTACATATAAAAATTACCAAGAACATGGAACCTGTCTTCAGCATATTAACTTCATATCTTAAATGGAATGGCCATAGATAATGCTTCAAGTGGCGGTGCTTGCTACACCAAAACAGTTGATTACATGCATCCAAGTAGTTGTTTTGTGGTGCAAACCAATGCTTAACAATGAATACAATTATAAATTGCTACAGAGACTTCCAGCAGATACATACCCTGATATCCCTCATGTGAAAGAAACAACAAGTCATTTCAACAAGACTGTTCTATGAATCACAAAAGAAACAGACAAAGTAATATTGCTCTGAACTTTTATGATCTCTCCCTATGCATCTTTTCAGCATACGGATAAAAAGCTTACCAAGTCCAATCATTGCAACAAAATAATCCATCTTTTCCCCTCTAAAACACATATTCCAAACTACACACGCTCACACTAACTTGTTTGCAACTTTAGGCTGCATCTTATATGACTTTAAAGATGCTACAGTTTCTTTAAAAATTACATAGTTTAATTGCCACCCAGAATCAGAAACAAATAATCATTCCAAGCTACATATATGTGAAGCAGCAAGCTCAGCACAAGTCACATGAGCAAGACTATTTCAGAATTCAAATATTAAAAAACTATAAGTCCAGTACAGAGAATTGGAAATGATCAGAAGCATATACTTCACTACAGCGACTTCAGTTCTTGAAGAAAGTAATAAATAATGCTTGGTGGTTTTCAATGCTCACTACACTTTTCTATTGGGTACATCAAACCTAATTTGCTATTTAGTAAAACAGGTCAATTCTGAACACTTCATAATCAGTCCCATCACAATTTTCAAAAGCCAGTAGATACATACCACTCACGCGAAGCGACAAGCTAAGAACATGTCACCTGGGCAGAACTATCTATAAGCCAAAGGACAAATTAACAGCGAAGTCAGATTATTCTGCTCTGTTATGAACTGTCGCTGCACATATCTTCAAGATTTCAGCTATCTCCTTTATAAATTGCAACTACGGCACACATGCTAAAAATAGAATTCAATCTGCACTAGGAATTGTAATTTATAAATAGAAAAGTCTATCTAGCAAGCTGATAAATGCTGAATCAACAAATTTTAGTCTTTGAAACACAATGATCCATCCAGCAGACTTAAAGCACAATTCCAGAACTATTGCGCGTGAGACTGCAACTTGGATGATTTGCAGTACCAAAATCAGAAAAATTGGGTCATTCCAAGTTACAGAAATGGATGATTTACAGTACCTTGTAGAAGTACCTTCTTCCGGGCTCCAATCCTTTCATGAGGCCATCGAAGACGAATCCCGGATCCCTCCACCCGACGCTGCTGTTCGCCGGCGTGTCGCACATGTGCTTCTGCTCGTAAGTCCTCACCTCCGTGCCCACCTCCTTCCACCCCTTCTCGTCGTCTTTCTGCAGCCCGTACCTGACGACCCTCTTCCCGCCGTCGCCGCACAGGAACAAGACCCGCATCTCGTCAACGGCGTCCGCGAACGAGAGGTGCACCTGCTCGGGGCGGGCGGGGTCGCCTACGGAGACTTCGCCGGAGATGGCGACGCGGTGCTTGCCGTGGGGGAGCGGGTTGCGGTCGTGGTCGATGTGGTGGTAGGAGTACTCTTTGGCGGGCCAGCGGAAGAGGCGGAACTGGTAGGGGACGCGAAGGGTGGGGAGGCGCGGGAGGGAGAGCTCCCCGTGGCCGTCGCGCCAGGAGGCGGAGCCGTTGAGGAAGAGGTAGCCGAGGAAGTCGCGGTCGCGGGAGGACGGCGGCGAGTAGATGGCGACGTAGTCGAGGCCGTCCGGGGCCGGGAGGTCCGACCAGCGGATCTTGATCTCGTGATCGGAGGGGGACAACTTCGCGGGAGACGCTGTGAGGGTGGTGCCTGCCGCAGCCTCGCCGGCGGCGAGGGCCGCGACGGCGAGCAAGAGGAGGTGCGCGGTTTCGGTGTGCATCCTCAGCAGCCGTCACTGAGGTTGTGGGACCCACCGGCACCGTTCAGTTTAAGCGTGCATCAAGCTCAATATATGAAAAATCTGATCCCTGGATGCTTTCATGCTAATTTCAAATTCTGCAAGATTTGATCATTCTTCACTTTAAAATGTGTTACGAAAATTGAATCAAGACCGGATTAGGATGAATATAAAAAATAATAATATATATATTCCATCATCTTTTTGCATGTATTACAAAATAAAAACATCTTCTCACCTGATAGCTGAGAACAACAATGCATCTATAGGTTCGTATTGGTTTCTAATTATTATATCACCCATAGTTTGATTTGCTTGCAGAGTTCGATTTCTAAAAGATTCTTGCAGAGTTGCCTTATCCAACATAAAAATCAAACCGCGGTTACTGCTGTGGTCGATTTCAAATAACAATGGGATTGATCTAATCTGCACGGACGATAGTTAAATGGTGGGAGTGTTTTGTTTTGCTCCAATATCCTATACACCATCTTACACATAGCTTATGGGTGATAATCCTGTCTATGATGCACTGCCTTCAATAATGATTAGGGAAAAGAGAATGAAACATGTTATGTATATGGGCTTCGGTATGCCCTATTGATGAATGCATTCTATATATACATATGAACCTCTACAAGCCTACAATCATCTTTTCTCTGTTTCCCAAGTCTTATATGCATGCCCCCCAGAGTTTCTTTTCTTTTTTCTTTAAAATTGTACAGTTCTATGCGCGCTCTCTCTCTGTAATAGGCACTCTCCTGTTGCCGGTTCGTTTAAAAGAGAAAGGTCTTGTATGCATGCACATTCATGATATGTTCATTCCGTTTTGTTAATTAACAACACACCAGATCATCCATTTCCCCTTTCGGAGTCACTCTCACACCATGAATGTTGCGATGCATGCATAATGCATTATATTGGTGCCTTAGAGCATCTCCAGCAGACCGCTCATATCCATCCCCAATACCAAAAAACTAGATTTTGGAGATTGAAGTCCACTCCAGCAGACTATCAATCCCTTCTCCAATACCAATCTTTTGGCGATTGCCAAAAACTTACCTCCTCTCCCCTTTATGTAGAGGGATGCAACCATCTCCCCTATATACTATTGGTATTGGAGATTGGTTTTGGTAGTCTGCTACAATGGTGATTGCCAAAAACTCAAAAGTACCTATTGGAGATGGAGAGAAATTATTTTGATAGTGGGATATGAGCAATCTGCTGATGCTCTTAGTGCCTAGCAGTAGCAGCAACTACCCATCAATGTACCAATAACCTCCTGATCTTCTTCAAAATGCATCCAAGCCATTGCACCATTGCATTGTTTGCCTCGTGATATGTGCCAATCCAGCATTTAGATGAGCCCGAGGGTCACTGACAATGTTGGACCACCCATTGAGGTCAGTTGCATTTGCAAGGCTTATATAACTTCTAAAGCTCCCTTCTCAAATTACTTCTGAACTTTTTAGGTACATAGATTTCCCTTTATCGCTCTATATCTATAGGAAGTTTCACACAAAAGCAATTCATTATGTCAACAAGAAATTATAGATAGTGGTGGCATATCTGATAATATGCTTTTCCCTCCACAAGCAGTCCACAAAATGGTGCTTACATTCATAAATTAATTTTAAAACAGACACAAGAATCTGATTTTACGTTTTGGAGACAACTCTAAATCTAAAAGCAAAACGAGAGGGCTGAAAATTGAGGGGATAGCAATAGAGAAGACCGCGGTGGTTCATGATCATGACTGATTTGTTTTGTCCTTTGAAGCATGCTACATAGGACTAGCCACACTTTTACCACCGAATGGCCGTGGACTGCGGTCCATATGGAACTTGGTGATCCGGGCCACCAACCCCAAAAGCCCAATTGGCTCCCTCATCTCATGCCCAGCATGGCAGCATCTAGCACTACTTTTTCCTTTAAAAAATATATATTTCATACGTGCAGGATGGCACCAGCGATCCGCTGGGCTTTGATGCAGTGATTAAATCAAATAATGGTATCATCATCTTGATCAACGGATTGAATTGAATCCGATCCTGCAGTGAAGTGGGACCATGACAGAAAATCGCTGAGCATGCTCGCATGCGTGAAGGAGCATCCGTACACACAAGCTAGGACATAAGCGCTCCTGTTCTGGGGCAAGGGCATTGCTAAAGGCGTCTCCAATGTATAGATTCATGTTCACCTCTATTTCTATAAATGGTCCCACAATAATGTGATGTCGCATGTTGTTTTGGCTCCAATATATAGAATCAGGGGGTAAATCTATGAATGGGACCCACAACCCTCCACTCTCTCTTTCTCTCTCACTATTCCTAATATTCTATTGTATGGAACTAGATTCTACACATGAAATTAGGTTCTATATAGAACCGGCCTCACAATGTGCAGGACCTGCTTCTGTAGGAGAGAGAAATAAATGGAATTGGCCTAGATCCTCCCATTGGAGAAGCCCTAACAGTGTCATCAGACCGCGTAAAAGGAATCTATCGGCACATGGTACCACATCTCGCAGTGAAGTCTTTCAATGAGTGAGCACCAGTCCATATGTATACCGTATACAACGCTGGTTGAGGCCCACACTAGCCCACAGCATGTGGTTCTGTTCTTCTCCCTCCTCTTTCCTGCCGCTCGCACCGCCGCTTCTCACCGGCTTGGGTTAGGGTTCAGGTGGCCGGGTTGGGGCTGCTTCAGTGAGCTCTGAACATAGAGGGAAGTTGGGGTCGCGGTCGAGAATGGCGGGTGAGCAGAGGCGGCGGGTGAGCAGAGGCGGCATGTGCACGGCCGGAGCCAGGTGGCGGAGGCGAGGAACACTAACATTAGCGCGTGAGCACAAGAGACAACGCCGAACTCGATCTCAAGGTTCTTTTTCCCAAACACTAGTATAAACACAGAAACACACACGTATACTCACCCTTATAAATACACGTACGCAAAACCCTGACCATATGAGCAACTCCAAGAGACTCTGGCTAACTGTTTTGATATTGAAATTGAAGAAGTCGCTAAAGATGTCTCGCTGTCGATGGACATATCGCTTAGCGTTAAAAAAATAGCTCGGGTTAAATCTAGAATACATCTAGGAAAATGTGACACCTTATGTCGCGTCGAGGACTTGATCGAACCTAGATTAGCAGATTCATCATAAAAAAAATCAAACTAACTAACCTATATTTAATTCACCTCGAGTAGGTAATTTGGTTTAACTACATCGTATTTCTAGTCAATGTATATATATCTATTATACGTACGTGAGTTATGTACTCACTCTTATATGTCATTGACAGCCAACACAGAGATACATGACGTGTAATGTCTATCTTCGGTGGTACACGTACAGTCACCGATTAATTGCTCCATGCCTAGAGTAGGTCCTCGAGTCTATATGTCCTATCTCTAATTTTGTTTTTTCAGCTGAGGTACTGTTAGATTCACCTAAACTTTAGCTTAACTTGTCTCGATCTCAAGCAAAATTTAGTTAGCTAATGTCTTATCTACAAATCAGTTAAAAATTAGCTGATTAGCTAGAAATATCCCAAATAATCAGCTAAATTTTAGCTGGCTGGATCCAAACATGATCGTCTAAAAATATGCATATTAAAATAGAGTAGCTAGGGATCGATTGTAACAGCGCCATTTTCTTTATACGAGTTTTCTTGCATAATATGCCTCCAAGTAAACACAGTCACATACCTAAGCTTGAATGCGGTACCTGAATGAACAGCACACTAGCTCCTGACAAATTATTATATTCCCTGAGCTTGCACATGCGCCCAAAGGACGACACACCCCTATTTGGGGCACGAGCGACATGAACCACGACATATAATAATTTTTGAATGTGCAGCTGCAGGGAGTTGGTCTTTAGCTAGCTCCCTTCTTCCACAGAGAATAATATATACAATCCTATCATTTAAAGATCTGTCCAAAAAGGTGCAATTATAGTTTTTGAATTAATCTTATACTTTATAAACTTCCACATACATGCACATTAAATTAGATCATTCTCAATGCAAGTTTCATATGGTTTTTATCCTCATTATTTTCATGGTGTGCCACATAAGCAGCGCAAAAATGATGATATGCCACAAAATTTATCAGGAAAAGAGAAGGGTTGGGTTTATCAGGATGGAACTTGCATTGTAAATAGTTAAAAAAAACTTTGAAACCAAATTGAATTCCATTGAAAGCGTTTGAGTTTCATCTCCACATATTCATTAACTCACATTGATCACTTAGATGATACATTTAAATGCTATGCTAGCATATGAAACCTTGACATGAAACTTTGCATTGAAGCATTCTCTAACAGTTATAGTCAATTGTTTTTGAATGATCACCGGAGGGGGAGAGCGTCCCCCACCTGAATTTTCATTTGGCCCATCGCGGCCCGCAAGCAAAGTTTACAACAAGTTGAAATTAGGTTTTACATTGGCCGAAAAAGGGAGCAGTTATAGTCAATTACAAGCTTATATGAATAAGAGGTGGCATAAGTGACAATTTCTCCTTGGTTTAACTTTTAGCGCATCACTCAAAATGTAGAAGGACCCACATACCTGCCCCGTATAGTCTTGGAGTGCTGTATGGGATTATTTTGATCAAGAGATAGAGCTCTTTCTATCTCCTTTCTTTCTTTCTGCAACCTAGATAAAATATAGGATTTTAATCCTATAAGCTAGCTGACTCAGCACCATTGAAGGATACCTGAGAGACCAGTTTATCCAGCAACTCAAAAATCATTACTCCCTCCATTCTCTTATGATAGTCCCATTTCACCTTGGCACAATAACCAAGGAGAAGAAACCTTACTTATCGTCTAATTAATCAGGTCATTAAACACTCTTTAATATATCTCTCTTTAATGCATGATGACGTACCTACGCAAACGCAGGCACGCAGCCAAACTGGGTCATTGCTTGTATTTGTAATTTTGTATACGTATATGTACTTCGCCGCGTATAGGAATAATCAATGCGAACGTACGTAGTAACGATGAATAGCTACAAGTACAGTAGTACGATGCACAGATGCTGGCCGGCTCTCTTTGGATGCGTATACATACGTAGTACCGGTGAGATGGCCGCCAATGCATGCATGCCGTTGCATTATTGTTGCTATATATATACTGTCGTCTGTCTACACATAGACGCAGTCCAGCTGTGTCACTGATCACATACGTACGCATGAATGTATATATACGTACTTGCTGCATTTAATATACAAGTTTTCGTGTTGGGCATCCGATCCGATCCGATCCACCAGGATTACTGATCACGTACGTACGTACACGTATGGATTCGTACATGTACGGGATGCTATCCCATTATAATAATCTGAATAGCAGAAAGTGACTGAGAATCTGGATTTTGAACAGTAATAATCTGTTTGGATATCCGGATTATAATCCGGATAGTGTGATTGCTGTGGATGTCAAATGCCCTCTTCCAACCTATAATCCTAACTAAAATAGCTATAGGTTGGACGGGCCGGATTATGGAGAGTATGGGTTGGGGTTGGGTTTCTAAAAATGTATAGCACTATTGGCCCAGCAGGGGCGGAGCTAGGAAATCACCAAAGGGCCGGGCGTGCTAGATGCTTAGATTCTGTGATGACGAATGTTAAACTATGTTTGGATTGGTTTGAAGTTATTTTTGTTGGATATAGTATAATTTTTGTCAAATCCAAATGGACTCTAACTGTAATACATAGAGAAGGAATCCTGAAAATTTTAATTAAACTTATTAGAAGCTATTACTGTGATGATCTTATTACTGCAACTAGGAGTAACAAAATTCAAGCTTTTTTCTCATCTGAAGTGCTTCGTGCAACATGACCAATTATTGGACAAATTAAAATATTTGCGTGTGTCTGTGTGTGTGAGAGAGATGTGTATAGCTCGATCGATACTTGCATTCAGTTGATTGCAAATTGCATGCCGTCACAGAAATATCACTGTACACTCCAGTAGTGAACAGTATATATCGTCATTCGTCACATACATCAACGTCGTCGTCTCGTCTATCGTCGATTATTATCGATCTGTCAGGATCAGTATATCTCTAGTTCTAGCTACCTACAGAGTCGCCATCCATCCACACACAGATCCGAATGTGATGGATGCATGGTGGCATTTGCTGAGCATCACCAACTTGCAGCCAAGAGAGAGGCTCAGTACAGTTCGATTGAAGTTGGTGTATTCCTGAGACAATTGGGTCGTCTATCTCCTTTCTGGAGCTGCTAGCTTTCCTTCAAGCCTCGCTCTGATGTAAATATATGCACAGACACATGCTTTACATCTCAAGTGCACATCCTTGCATTGGGTTCTTCAACGTACGGGACGAGTACTTGTGTCCACATTATGCATGGACTGATGACAACAAAAATACATATGGTTTCAAGTGGGGATTTATTCATGTGCACCCAACAATTATATTGATTGTTACTTTTATAGTGACAAGTATATACATGCAGTACATATATAGGTCACTCAACCATCATCACATAACTATGCTAATTAGGTGCTAACAAACTTTATAAATGGATGTGTGCTACCGTTGCATAAGCAAAGAGCGGGTTTTTTTCGCATACACGACTATAATTATACCTTTTGGCCGGTAAAAATGAATCTTGGATTTTCCCTCACAAGGAACCCAGAGATATATAACTTAGTTTGAGAATTCTTTTTTTAATATATAAAACAGGAGGGTCCATGACCCTACTCACTGCACATTAATTATATATAAACATGAAAAAAATTACAGTCAGTGTCTATAGAAAAACAAACGAAAATGTGTTATACAAAAGCATCTATATCGAAGTTAATTAATTCTGCAATGACCGGAAGTGCTTCTTCTCTATCCTATGGATAACCATATGACAAACTCATCCAATTCTTGAAAGAAGATGCTAATCTACATGATTCCACAGATACTAGAGCAATTGTTTCAAGATAACACAATAATTTCTTCTTGTCCAAATGGTGCCGGACATAAGAATTATGATCTTCATAAAGAAATTCTTGGAGAGTTGCTGTTTGAATTCTACCTTAATTACCACATCATAATTCATATACTAACTGTGAGATAAAGTTTGGGAAATGCCCCATGCGCGCATATCAGTCTTATTGCATACTCCCTCCGTCCTGAAATATAAGGCATTCTAGTTTTGTCTTAAGTCAAACTAGATAAACTTTGACCAACTTTCTAGAAAAAGAATAATAACATTTATGACATCTAATGAGTATCAATATACTCATTATGAAATATATTTTTATATTTTACTTATTTGATTTACTAAATGTTAATACTTTTCTCTATAAATCTGGTCAAAATTTCAAAAGTTTGACTTAGGACAAACCCAGAATGCCTTTTATTCCAGGACGGAGGGAGTATGCACCTGATGAACGCTAACAAGTAGCACTAATTAACATATGGATCACCAAAAAATACACCATTATTGTTTAACACTTGAGAAAAAGAAACAAAATTAAATTACTGAGCCGGAGGTGAAAGAGACGTGCTGTCAACTCGACATATAAATTTCAGACAGAGAAAGATCAACTGTGTGATCGGTAATTAGTTGGGATATATAGAAGCGGTGGTAAAAAAAAATCTTACTTTTTTGTGTGCCTTGCACTCTCAACAGAAGCTTCCAAACTCTGCTTTCTCTATCATCCTATCACAGAGCTTACTTGCACAGGCAGCTACTACCCACCACTCACATCTCTCCAAAAGATTAAAATGAAAAAAAAAACGTAAAAGTGCGTCGGTGTCAAGAGTGGCTGTTAGCTAAGAAACAATATTTTTGATATATGTTTTATTTGTTTGCTACTCCTGGTTTTTAATAATCCTTAAATATTCTTAGAGGAATGTCGCTTTATTTATTAGCCTACCAATAACCGACCCCCCATAAGTTGTTTTAGGGGAGCTCCTAAAACCGTTTGCTGGGTTAGAGCATCTCCAGCAGATTACTTTATATCCCACTACCAAAATATTTTCTCTTTCTCCCTTTTCAATAGTTACTTTTATGTTTTTAGCGACCACCTCTGTAGCAGACTACCAAACTAATCTCCAATACCAATAATCTATAGGGGATTGGGTTGTGCATCCCCTACATAAAGGGAGATGATCTAGGTTTTTGGTAGTTGCCAAAAAGATATTGTTTTGGGGAAGAGATTGGTAGTCTGCTGGAGTGAACTTCAATCTCTAAAATCTAGATTTTTGGTATTGGGAATGGATATGAGCAATCTGCTGGAGATGCTCTTAGAGGGTCATTGCTTTAGCATACTACCAATAATGCTGGCCTTCTCTTTATCCAATTTTCTTCTATTTCTCTTCTCTTGTGCATAGACACTCCATTCAAACTCTATCTTCACATATAAACATTCAAGTATTCGTGCAACACATAATTCAACAACAGTTCACATCCATAATTTCTAAATTTGAATATGATATGCAACAAGGCCAAAGTTGGGTAAACTAATAAAATGTGCATTGTGTGCAGCAGCCTGATCTTATATTAATGCAACATAAGCGCTGGTCGTATATACTTGCATGCATGGTCCGTCATCGATCATATGAATATAATTTATGTGATATTGATATCGTCCACGGCAGCACAACTTAGAGTCGAGTTTAATTACTGACACGGCTTGTACTTTGAATTCCTAACGGGCGCGTTATTAGCCATGAATCTGCCATAAGCAGGGGCAGGCCCGTACGTGCAGGACGATGCATGCATGTACTCGCACGCTTGTAATTTTTGTACGAGCTGCCAAATAATCCTACGTGCAGGCATATGCATGCCATTTGATCGATCGACAGCAAACACCACGCCGCACGTACGGAATATCACAGTAACGCTTGTGTGTATTGCAGCATGGATGGCTATGTACAAACATATGCATGAATGCATGCGTGTGCTGGCTAGATCCATGCAGGTACACGTACATGCTTGGTGCCATGGTCTTGTCTAGTAGATATCTAATAATATTGTTTCAAAAAAAAGATATTTAATAATATAAACAGTAGTAACAGTAGTATCATTCATGCTATTCTAGTATTTAGTCTCTTTGTGGCAATAATGCTCTTTGGTTTTTGCACGTCAACAACTGTACTGCTTAATTTGGTTGTGGAATATTAAGGACTTAACTGTCATATATACTAAAATAGCAGCAAACTAGAATGTATTTAGAGCTTTATTTATACCAATTCGTTTCAATTGATATATATCAATCGTATAGTAGGCCCTTTGGGTCGAATTCAGTTGGCTTATGTATGTACATAGAAATTGGCCGACTGTGCAACTGCATATATATGCAGTGGTGAATGGCACATAGGTTGTTTGTTCCGAGCAAAGAAATCAAAGAAAAAACTGATTAATAAATCATACTAAACATAAGAATTTTTGCCCATTTTTTTAATATACCTAGTAGCTTATTCGATTACACCCCTAAAGTACTGTTGGAAAAAAACAAAACAGCTAGTCTTTGCAATTTAAATTTGATCCCTTGAAAAATATAATAATGTGGATGGGCTAGCACATCTGTGGGCTTGTGAATATGCTGCTGGCTGCTGGGCATCTCCAGCAAATTATTTATCCTTATTTCCAATATAAAAACAAATCTTTTGGTGATAGAGGTGCTCCAGAAGATTACCAATCTGATCCACATTAGAGCATCTCCAGCAGATTTTTTGATCGAATTCAACAGAGGAAGCCCCTACCTTTTTTTTTGTATAAGCCTGCTAGGTCCTACTCATGTGCTCTAACCACTAGGGTAGAGGCCCTTTCACACCTCCCTCTTATTCCAGTACCCTATCCATTAAAATTGTTTTGGTGATCTGTTGCGGCACTGGTTACCAAAAACAAAAAAGAGCTATTGGTAAGGAAAAGAAAAACTACATAGGGTATGATGTTTTGTAATTTGATGGAGATGTTCTAATATAAGAAGGCTAGCTGCCTACCCATGCTTTAAACCGCATGCTAAAATTGTATAGTGATGATTCTTGTATATTAACCTCACACATATAAATTGTCACAATCTCTTAGGAGTTTAGTGGATTTAGCTACTCCCTTGAATTATAGTTCACCTTAGCTATAATTGATTTCGTCCTAAGTCAAAATTTTCTAGTTTTGATAAAGTTTATAGGAAAAACATCAACATCTATAACATCAAATTAACTCTATGATCCACCATAAAGTATATCTTGATAGTGCATTTGTTTGGTATTATAGATATGCTATTATTTTTTAAGCTTGGTCAAAATTAGTCAAGTTTGAGTTCATATAAAATTAAAATAAACCAAAAATTAGAACAATTGGAATGCACACTAGTTCCAAAAATCTCACCTTAATCCCAAGATTTATTTTTGAAATCCATAATTTTTCAAAAAGTATATTTGCCCCTTTTTACCTATTTGATCAAACTGCATTGGAAATAAATTAAAGCGGTATCTTAGCACAGAGTCGTACAGGTCCCACATATATATAGAAGCTCACGATGTGTCTTGTTGTGTGATAGCTTTTTAACCTCCCACATTATTTGTTTCTCTTTACTGAATCTATATATTTTTGTTTTTAACCTCGCACATCAAAGATGATGCTTCAGGAGGAGGTAATAAACTGGCCTTGTTTAGTTGGGAGTGGAAACTTGTCGAAAATGCCATATCAAGTTTGAGGATGCTAAATAGAAGGACTAAACATGATCTAATCATAAAACTAATTACACAGATGGGCGGAAAATCACGAGATGAATCTATTAAGCCTAATTAATCTATCATTAGAGATTGTTTACTGTAGTACCACATTGTCTAATCATAGCCTAATTAGGCTCAATACATTCGTCTCGCGAATTTACCCAGGGGTTATGGAATGAGTTACATTGTCTAATCATAGCCTAATTAGGCTCAATACATTCGTCTCGTGAATTTACCCAGGGGTTATGGAATGAGTTTTGTCAATAATCTACATTTAATACTCCTAATTAATGGCATTGTGACTTATGAATAGTTAAAACTTGCTCATCTAAACATGGTCTAAATGATATAGCACATTTCCAGAAAATTGTACTGAAAAATTAATTACTCGCCGAAATGCTTGAATTAACAGTTTGGGTGGGGACAGGACAGGAGTGCGAGGTTCCGTGATGGGCAAGTTATTAGGTCGCCAAAAGATTCGTGGTGGGCCCTGCGATTCCCGTCCGGGCGTCCGGCTCCTCCTCTGTCTTGTCCTGTCAATCACGCACATATAAAATCTTGTGTCCATCAAATCGATCGCTTCTGTCGAGGCATTTAATTAATTCATTCGTTAATCCAGAATAAAATTTAAAGCAAATCCAAAAACTAATCACCGCTGCTGTGCCGCCATGTGCCTCGCTACTCTAGCTAGCGGCCTAGTGATAGTAAATAAATATATTGTTTTATTCGAGTACGTTTTCACTGTCTTCGACAGCAATATTATTGTATTTGGATGGTCGGCTCTTATGCTTCCTCCGTTTTAAAATGTAAAGATTTTAATCTTTGTCCAATAATTGGTCTAACTAATACATTATATCATTCAAATTTAATTTCATCGGGTTTGCATTTGAAAATACCTTCATGTTATGCCAATTACAATTCTATATATACATTACGAGGGAGGGAGTGTAGTATATCCAATAAAAAATAATTTTCGTTTTTTTGGCAACTAAAAAAAGAAATTTCGTTGATAGTCATTTCAATTATAATATATTTATAAGATGCGATAAGTTTGTGAGAACACGTGAGTGTTTTCCAACACATATCTAAACACTGTAAAAGTTTCTTTTTCACAAAACACCATTACAAATAGAACACAGACGTCAAGCACACTCACGCCTATATATGAATTAATACACACATGTAAGACATATCCCATTAGCACCTTTGAGAGATTAGACCGGTAGATCTTGAGACCGACGAAGTCACCATAACCATCTCGATATCGATGCACACATCACCAAGCACTAAAAAATAGCCGGTTAATTTCTGAAATAAACCTAGTAAAATCACAGTACTCCAATTATGATTAACACTTGATAATTGTGATCGTCAATTTTTGTAGTGCAGTAGCTTAAATCACAGTACTCGCAGCCAGTACTCCTACAAATAATTGATTACAACCAGGTACAACGCGGCTAGCTAGAATATGTGCCAATAATTTCTCTTCTTCAATGGTAATTATACTATGCACGCCTCACCTATAGATATATAGTTGCTCGAATCTATAACTACTGATATGATTGGAATTAAAGCGGTGGTGTGTACCAATATTTTTTATACCAGCGTTTACATTATTTCGACCCTCATTCCCTCAGCCTAAAAAAAAATAAAGGGGAACTACCGATTAGAAAGGTCGTTATGCGTCCTAATCGGTTGATCTTTAAGGTCATCAATATAATAAGGCCACCTTATGTAGACATAGGTCAACTTGAAACAGTATATAGACTAGTAACGTGTGCACATAGCTACATATATCTTTCAATTATATTTAGCTAGATAGGAACCAACATGCACATTTTATATGGTTCAAATACATGTCCAAGAAATATAAATGTATAGACTAGTAACTAAGAGCATCTTCAAGAGGCTCTCTATCTGGTTTGAGCTAGCTAAAAAAAGGAGGAAAAATCTCATCCAACAGAATCGGCAACACGATCGTCATCTTTCCAGGCTCGCTATCCTTCTTCCTCCCCTCGGCATCTTTGCCGAGCGACGCGCGCTCGCCATCGCCGCTCGCCCGCGCCCTCGCCCTTCGTTCCCGCGCCGATTTCAGCTTCACAATTCCGATGGCGGACGCCTGAGACCCTCGACATCCAGAGTTGGCAGCTCTGCTCCGATCCTCGCTAGATTCGCACCCCCCCTCCCCACCTCCCACGCGCGGGTGTGCTGGCCGCCACACTCTGGCCAGCGGCCGAGGGCGGGACCACCGCTGGCAAGTGAAAGGCGGAGCTGCTCCCCGTCGCCCCCTTCCACCCGACCTCTGCTCGAGTCAAGCTCGCCGCCGACGGGGCCTTGCAGCTATAGCTCGCCTCGGCCTGATTCATCGCCGCCCGCACCACTTCCTCCACTCGCCCTGCCTCCCCAGCCGCCCAATCATCGCCTCGTCGGTTCCAGATGCGCCGCCGCCGCCGCCCGACCTTGCAGTTCGCCGCCGTACGCCGCCAGCTGCCTCCTGTCGCCTATCCGTCGAGCTTAGGTGAGGAATAGATTCCCCTCACCTCGAGGATGCTCGTCAGCCTCTTCTCCCTCGCCGGAACCTCGCCACCGGTGAGGAATGGGTCGGTCAAACCGTCGGCCGGCCAATTTTGACCCGGTCTATCCGTGAGGTCCCCTTGTTAGTGGCTGTTGGTTTAGAGAGGCTGTTGGTTTGGAGGTACTGTTTGGACAAGCTATTGGATTTTATCACTTTTTTGCTAGCCATTTTGTTTTACACAATAGTTAAATCAGAATTTTAGCTATTCATTTTTAGATAGTCTGTTTGAAATGAGGTAGTTAGAACTTACTAGCACAAAGTAATTATGTCATCCAAATCAGCGTGTATACAGAATGTAGTAGTACTCTATGGGCTGACCTAAGTTGTTAAGAGACTTGGCTATGTATTTGTATGGGTGTATGCAATACTATAAGCCAATATAGACATATAACAGGCACAAATGGTACTACTACTGGTTACACATATATTTAATCAAGCAAAGCAAAGTGACAATTATATTTAACCAGTCGGCTTAATTTATCGTGTCAAAATTATTCCAGCCAACAAATGCTGGTTCATATTATATAGAAAGCCACCCGATGAGGACAAAAGGGCAAATCAACATCCAAAATCTGAGATTCCGGCGGCTATCAGTTAAATGGTCAATATATATTTTTATGTGCAACAATCGATCTATGGGGTTTCTCCTTATTCTCCATATAGGTCAAATTTACTCACAATAACGTAGGAGTAGTAAACTAGTAATGCATATCTATAGTACCATATATCTACTCCCCCAATTCATTTTTTTTGTTATGCATGTTTTATAGGAAAAAGGTCAATCTTACTAAATTGACTATATGAAAGTTTAATTTATAGAGTACAAAAGTCATATATATCACTAGATTTTTGCTTCATGGTACTTCAAATATGATATTTTTGTAATAATTGAATATATATATATCGATAGAAAAAGAAATGTTAAGAAGCGTTTGTGAATATTTTCCTCAAATTAAAACCTCCATGCAAAACTTAGCATATGTAGGGAGTAATGCATATCCATCCATCACATACAATAATATGAACGTCATGTGAATGAATTCTAAATACCTAATTATGCTTGACTGCCATTTATATAGTTGCGTGGCTGGCCTAACTATATGACTTAGCTTACTACTACCACTACCATTACTATTATTATTAGGTCCTGGAGTCTAGGAATTAGTGGGAAAGAAGGATGAATCAATCATAATTCTTTTTGGAAAAATTTAATCATGCATTTTCCAACCATTAAATTGTTTAAACTATATGTGTGGATTTGGACAAAAGATTAATAGTAGTATTTGTTAGCAAAGCTCCAACTCCTACGGTTTTGCATATACTATATGTATTACCGAGGCCCAAAAAAAAAACTTTATTAACAGATACACCAAGGTTTTATGATGAAATGAGATCTTTAAAAAATCATAAACCGACAAAGATCCCACAATTTAGTAACTTTTTGATGCGAAACATGTAAGTAATTAGCTTGAAACCAGATTGGCGATAGGTTAATTATCGAACCAATGGGGAGCTATTGTCACAATGATTTGAGTTGACCTGGGTGAATGGGCATGTACACATCATGTCCTAACTTTACCCAGACGGAAGCTCATTAGCGCCTAGCTAGTATAGTACGACCAGTGCTATAGTAGGGATATCACCCTGGACACGCAAAAGACACGATTGATCCGGCAAAGTAGCAAGAAAAGAGTCGGCATAATAAAAAAAATGTTCCCCTTTTGCAGAAACAGTGCTAAACACAGTGAAACAGATGGACCTTATCGACGATTGGTAGAATCGGCAAACGAATGGCGGCAGCAAGTAGCTAGAGAAGAATGGACAGGACAGGTGATCGAGTGAACTCAACAGGAATCCTCCATTGGGCCTAACACTTACCTAACAGTCTATTCGCTTCCTATGCATGCAGTTGCAACGGACACTACCGGAGAAGGAGCCATCGGTACCGGTTCCAAACCCCCTTTGGTACCGGGTTTTGGAACCGGTACCGAGCATCCGTGACTAAAGGGTCGCCCCTTTGGTACCGGGTATTTACCCGGTACCAAAAGGGGCCTTTGGTACCGGTTGGTGTTACCAACCGGTACCAAAGGTTTTTATGCGCAAAAAAATAATTTAAATCCCGGGGAGGCTCCCACACACGCGCACGTCGCAAGTCACAAGTCACACGATTTTTCACGCGAAAATACGCGCGTGCGGCGCGTGGGGTTCGAACCCACGACCTGTGGTTTCGCACGTTGCTTCCTTACCATCTCACCTACACACCACAGCTGACCAAGTCCCAGATACTTTCCTTTTGAATTAACCCGTGGAGAGGCCTTTGGTACCGGGTCGTAACACCACCCGGTACCAAAGACCCCCCTTTGGTACCGGGTCGTGTTACCAACCGGTACCAAAGGGTCCAGACCCTTTGGTACCGGGTCGTAACACCACCCGGTACCAAAGGGTCTTTGGTACCGGGTGGTGTTACGACCCGGTACCAAAGGGTCCTCGGGGCCTACCAAATTTAGACCCGGTACCAATGACCCCTTTGGTACCGGGTCATAAGCAACGGGTACTAAAGGGGGGTGACCGATAGGCCATTTTCTGGTAGTGGGATTAAATTAAACGTCATAATAGTATATATACATGTGTTGTTTTTTATAAATGATAAAAAGTTTCTTATTCATCGGCCGGCAACTTATTAATTAATTTGGCCAACAGCCAGAACATGGCACCAATTCAAGCAAGAGGCTCCTCCCCTTGGTTCCATTTATATTGAATATTGTTGTACCATCCATGCTCCTAGGTGTTAGCATGCAATCTATGTGATGTTTGTGATGGAGCTTGAAAAATTAAAGATCTAGTGAATTATATAAACCTTTTTTAACTCAAGTCAAAGAAAAAAATGTGTTTTATTTGTTGATGAATATGCAATAAAAAATTTGCATTTATAGTCTGAAAATGATATCGTTTTAGTTCCCAAATATGATTTAAGTTTGCACTTTTTGTGGCTAGTTTTTATTCTTGACGAATACTTATTATAAAGTTGTAAAAGGTAAGCCATTTTAGTTTTGTCTTAAGTCAAACTTCCCTAACTCCGACAAAGTTTATAGGGAAAAAAATGCGCCCACATCTACAATATCAAACCAATTTAATTAAATTCCAATATGAAATAAATTTCTTATTAGTGTATTTGTTTTAATTACAAGACGATGTTACTATATTTTGTATAAATTGGTCAAAATTGGAGAAGTTTGACTTGGGATAAAATTAAACTTACCTGCATATATCCCAAATAGTAATCCTAGTAGTTGCTAGCTACTGATAAAACAACAATTGGTACTGATAGAATGGACCAGAGTGAGAATTAATCGGTACAATAAATTAAGCAATGAAGTGAGCAATCAATCTGATGCAAGTACTATATACTCCACTACACTAGTAACCGGCCGGAGGCTAGCTTTGCCTTTGCTAGAGTGAAATAAATACAGAGACAGCCCCTCGCAAGCAAGCAAGCAAATTGTCGTTAGTATCACATCACACAAGGAAGGAAGCAAACTAGAGCAAAAGGCTCCAAATAAAAGAGACGTGAAATTGAGAAAAGAAGAGCAAGCAGCTAGAGCTGAGAGAGCCAAGCAAGAAACCAAAAAGCTAGCAGCCGGATATATGGCCGGGGGCGGTGAAGCGGGCGTCGTCGGGGGCGGCGAGTGGCCCTTCTCGGCCGACGCGTACGCCGACTCGTCGGCGATATTCGCGGAGCTCGGGTGCTGGGCCGCGGGGCTCGACGGCGCCGGAGGGGAGCTGATGATTCTTCCGTCGCTAGATCCGGTGGAGGAGGTCACGCCGCCGCTGGCCTCGGAGCAGGCGGTGGCGACGCCGGCCGGGTCGGTGTCGGCGGACGGCGGCGCGTCGTCAAGCTCCACCGACGACGGCGCCGACGGGAGGCGGGCAGCCGCGACGGAGGCAGTGTAAGCAGCGCTTCAACCTGTATAATTCATGAGTAAATTCCATCTTCGATCGGAAACCCTTTACTTTTGAGCTTAGCTAGCTCCTCTGATCTTCGTCGCTCCGGCGAGTGGCAAAACCGTAATTCTCACTTCGTTTACCAACCTAATTGCACATTTCGCCTCAATCTCTTTGTTATTGTAATCAAATGCAGAATTTGGGCGCGTGTTTTTTAACGTATAATAATATGCATTTGTTACGAAACGGAGGGGGCAATAATTTGCACATTTCTGGTCCCCTTAATTACTCTCGTGGATTTTGTTTGAGTGTTTGCATTTTATTAATTTGTTATACGGTGTCGGCGGCCTTTATTTACTTTTGGTGTACGTGGATGAATTTGAAACGGAACGGAACGGAGGGGCAGCTGGTGGGTTAATATGCAGCAGGGGACACAAGGGGGTTTATTTAATTAATTATAGTAGATAGGCCCTGTTTAGATTGATGAAAAGAGCACCAATTCAATCAAAAGGAACGCATTGAACTACGTGTCCTCTCTCTACTTTTTTTAATTTTTAATCCGCCTTCAATCATTGAATTCAATCGAATTCAACCAATCTAAACAAGGCCTTAGCATATTTTGCAGTTTGCACATGAATTTACTACTATAAACATAATTCCTCCATGCATGCATGGATGTGAAGAAGTGCCGGTAAGAATTGTCACGTCGACGGCGTAGTACAAAACAAAAACATGTAGGCCGAAATTGTCACGTCTCGATCAGCTTGCACGATCTGCCATCATGTTGGGCGCTGCACGCACGCAGAGGGAGGCATGTTCTCTTGCAACAACGCTGCACCTCACATGCAAACAAGTTGGTCACCAACCACACTGTCGCTACTACCTACGTACATACGCGTGTGCGCATATACGTACACGTACGTGCAGCGCCGTAATGCAGTACTAATAAAGTAATACTACATATGATGTGATGTTTCCGTGGGCAGGAGCAAGCCGTCGCCGGTGCCGGGGAAGACGATGACGGCGGCGGCGAGCAACAAATCTGGTCATAAGCGTGCGCGGCAGCCGCGGTTCGCCTTCATGACCAAGAGCGACATCGACCACCTCGAGGACGGCTACCGCTGGCGCAAGTACGGGCAGAAGGCCGTGAAGAACAGCCCGTTCCCGAGGAGCTACTACCGGTGCACCAACAGCAAGTGCACCGTCAAGAAGCGCGTCGAGCGCTCCTCCGACGACCCCTCCGTCGTCATCACCACCTACGAGGGCCAGCACTGCCACCACACCGTCACCTTCCCGCGCGCCCACCTCCACGCCGCCCTCGCCGCTGGGGCCTTCTCCGCCGCCGCGCACCACCTCTACAACGACCACCTGCCGCCGCTGCAGCTCCCCGCCGCTCAGGCTCAGCCGCAGATCAACCAGGACCCGCTCGCCTGCAGGCCGGCTGCGGCCATGTCGCCGTCGTCGCTGCTGCGGCCGCTGCTGCACCACCACAGCTGCCACCAGGAGCTGCTGGCGGCGGCCTACCCTTCTTTGTCGTCCTCCTCTGCGACTGCGATGACGGTGCCAGTGGCTTCGCTTTCCGTCGTATCAACGCAGTCCTCGTCGCCGGCTAGTGACGATGCTCCGGCGGTGGCGGTCGACAAGGGGCTTCTCGACGACATGGTGCCGCCGGCGATGAGGCACGGATGACAGATTGCATTGCATGCACTAGTTGATCGATTTCTCCATCGGTTAGTACAATTAATTAAGCATCTGATTAGTTATACTACCTATTCATCCATCAGCTTGTTGTTGCTTTCTGATTGGACGGCAGAGAAGAAGTAATCATTGTTACATATAATATATATACTCCCTCCGTATTGAAATAGAAGTCGTTTTGGACAAGATTTTAGTCAAATATTGAGAACATAAATCACGAATAACTTTTAATTCGTTGAGTTTGGAAATGTGAAAACCATATGAATATGTTTGTCTTGAAAAGTATTTTTATAAAAGTATAAATATATTATATTTTAATAAATATTTTTGGAAAAATAATAAGTCAAAGTTACATTTTGAAGGCCGTGTCGTTGTCCAAAACAACTTCTATTTCAATACGGATGGAGTACAAATACTTGATGAATCGGCATCCTTGGATAAATATATAGGGTAGGGTACTGTGGTGTTACGCCGCCTGCATATGAATATGATGAATCGGCAGCCTTGGATAAATATATTAGTTATAGTTGCACAAGGCCAATTGCTGTTCCAAGTTCCAACTCGATCTACTCATTTCTCAGTTCAGTTAAACATGGCACAATAGGAGTTGAATTGATGATACTGTCACTTAATTTATTTGTCACCCCATACAGTTCAGAAGAATTATTAATCTTGTACTTGTGTGTTTATGCTAATTCTGGTTTGTGATAATGTAGTTCAGATAGGCTTGGCCTATTAATCATAGTTTTCGAGTTATTGATGTTGTGTTCTCGAGATAATTGTCCATGTTAATTTCAATTTGACAAGGCTGCATGTGAATGTGAACCACATCTATCTTTCTTTCTGGGATATTATCTTCAATAATCCTGTGTGAATGGAATGTTCAGAGATCGAACAAGTGCGTGTGTACGAGTTCCCACATTCGGACGCTGTTTGCAATTTTGCCAATCAGAATTTTGTTACCGGAAAAGTTATATTTTTTTTAAGCACAGCGCGTTTCTGTCTCTGAATTAATAAAGCACACATTTTCCTCAGAGGTTTTAGTCAGATTTTACAACAGAAATGGCGGCTTAAGCCACCGCCGGCAAGCTCTTGAGCCAGGGGTCCAACGGCTTGCCGACGGAGTAGACGACGAAGCCGATCTCCCTGAGCTTGCCGACGTTGACGACGTTGCGGCCGTCGAAGACGAACGCCGGCCGCTGCATGCCGTCGAATATCCGGCGGTAGTCGAGCGTCTTGAACTCGTCCCACTCCGTCAGCACGCAGAGCCCGTGCGCGCCCTCGGCGGCCTCGTACGCGTCCCTCGCCACGCGCACCTGCTGCTGCCCCTTCGCCGCCGCCGTGTCCCTCCGTATCTGCTTCTCGCTCACCACCGGGTCGTACACGCTGACGTGGGCCCTGTCGCCGAGCAGGCCCCTGCACACGTCGACCGCCGGCGACTCCCTCGTGCCGGCGGCGCCCTTCTTGAACGCGAACCCCAGCACGGCCACCTTCTTGCCGGCCACCGTGTTGAACATGGACGACACCACGCGGCGCACGAACCGGCTCTTCTGGTACTCGTTCACGGCCACCACCTGCCGCCAGTAGTCGGCCGCCTCCGGGAGGCCGTTGTGCTCGCACGCGTATGCCAGGCACAGGACGTCCCTCTGCAAGCTCGGCCCGCCGAACCCCACGCCGGCGTTCAGGAAGCCGTCCCCGACGCGGTCGTCCCTGCCAAGGGCGCGCGACACGTCCGACACGTCGGCTCCGGTGGCCTCGCACAGCGCCGAGATGGCGTTCACCGACGAGACCCTCTGCGCCAGGAACGCGCTCGCGGCGAGCCTGGACAGCTCCGCGGAGCAGAGGCTGGTGGCGACGATCCGGTCCTCGGGGACCCAGTGCTTGTACACGTCCCTGAGCGCGCGCACGGCGCTCCTGCCGGCGTCCGTGTCCCGGCCGCCGATGAGCACGCGGTCGGGGCAGAGCAGGTCCCGCACGGCGGTGCCCTCGGCGAAGAACTCCGGGTTGGAGAGGACCTGGAACGCGCCGCCGCCGCCGCCGCCGTGCGCGAGCAGGATCCGTTCCATGGCCTCGGCGGTCCTGACGGGGACGGTGGACTTCTCGACGACGATCTTGTTCCTGCCGGAGCGCGACGCGGCGGCGACCACGCGCGCCGCGCTCTCCCAGTAGGCGAGGTCGGGGGCCCTGCCGGCGCCGAGTCCGCGGACCTTGGGCGTGTTGACGGACACGAAGACGATGTCAGCGTCGGCGACGTGGCGGTCGACGTCGGCGCTGAAGGAGAGGTTGCGGCCGCGGCAGGCCCTGACGACGGCGTCGAGGCCCGGCTCGAGGACCGGGATGCGGTCGCTGTTCCAGGCATCGATGCGCGGGCGGGAGACGTCGACGACGGCGACCTCGATGGCCGGGCACTTGAGCGCGATGACGGCCATGGAGGGGCCGCCGACGTAGCCGGCGCCGATGCAGCAGATCTTCACCATGGTGGCCTGCCCGTGTGTGCACTTCACTTGCCTGCTGCTCTGTTCAGTTCACTGCATCCAAAGCAACAACATTAACTAGTACAGTTGAAGCACTCTTAGTCACTACCAGGGAGAACAAACTGAGAGCGAGATAATTAAGCGTTATACTCCTTTTGTAAGCTAATATAACTACCTCCCCTGGTTAGCACAACCGAGAACAGAAAGCACATCTTTAACATGCAGTAGCATCGAGATTGCATAGCAAACAAGAGCCAGGACCGTCTTCAGGACATGGGTAAGTGCAAATTTTGCATGCTGACATTACCAGTTCTGAAGAAGCAAGATCTTGAATAACAGGAAGGACTATATGCAAGGAGGTGTGTGGAGTACTCTTTAAATACACCATAAACAGAATAACAAAACACGAGATCATACCAGAAGTAGCCAGCTCCGCCCTTCCCGGATTCCCTTGTAGTGACTTTAATCCTGCAATGGCTGAAGCGAAAGCAGAGAATAAAGAGCACAGCATGAGCTGGTCTAGCACCGAAAGTGCAGTCTGTTAGCCTCCCAAACCACCATTAATCTGAAATGCTTTCAGGACATGACACCTCAACAAGTCTAGAGACTGAAATGTCAAGATGCAATTATTTGAGTCAAAAACGTCTAGAAATTTTGCTGCTTTACAGGCATAGAGATGGCACGTCAAAGAAACATGCTGAGATTCGAATACAGTTGTAGATCACACGCGTTGTCCCATCCCTGCTTGGTAACATGCTAGATTCTCGAGTCCATGGAATCAAGTCTAATACCTGGGTTAGCCAGAATGCAAGTTGAAAGGATGACAGATTACAGGAACAAAAACCTCATCGGCGCTAAGGCTGCTAATGGTTCAAAAACCAAACCAAAACAACAACCAAACTGTTAAAACCGTACTACACCTTAGAAACCAAACCAAACCAATCCATTTGTTCTCCATCCAAACCATTTAGACTCATTTCTCCAAAAGAAACTAAATCAGTTCAATTTTAGGGTCCGACTTTGGATGTAGAGCGCACATGTTGACATGGCTACACTAACATGCACGAAGTAGCGGACCGTTATTTTGAGGCACCTCCAACAAATTTCGGTCAAATTCGCTAAAAATTTAAGGTGTGAACGCGAGCTTTTAGTTTTGGGTCCGACTTTGAACGTGGGGCCCATATGTATATATCGCTACACCGACTTGCACAGAGTAGCGGACCGTTATTCTGAGGCATCTCCAACAAATTTTGATCAAATTTGCTAAAATTTTAAGGTGTGAACGCGAGCTTTTAGTTTTAGGGTCCGACTTTGGACGTGGGGCCCACATGTAGATATGGTTACACCGACTTGCACGGAGTAGCGGACCGTCATTCTGAGGCATCTCCAACAAATTTCGGTCAAATCCGCTATAATTTTAAAGTGTGAATGCGAGCTTTTAATTTTAAAGTCTGGCTTTTAACCGACATATAGCTTTTATAATTGTTAAACCATTCTAAACCGTTTGACTATTAAACCAAACCAAACCAAACCATTGTATATGACAACCCGTTATTCACCAAACCAACCTACTCTAATTAAAAAACCAAACCACTTAAACCGGTTTCAAACCAAACCATTACCAGGCTGAATCGGTGCATACAAATACAACATCACGAAACCAGAAAAAATTACACAACATCTACAGAAACTGTTACAAACAA
This sequence comes from Alloteropsis semialata, assembly GCA_004135705.1. Classification (NCBI taxonomy): domain Eukaryota; kingdom Viridiplantae; phylum Streptophyta; class Magnoliopsida; order Poales; family Poaceae; genus Alloteropsis; species Alloteropsis semialata. The sequence goes on along the minus strand of CM014272.1, from coordinate 42,794,467 downwards.
AGCCACAAGGAACCATTTCATTCCCATTAAATCGGATCAGAGACTGGAGCACAACCCGTTTGTCAGTTTTGCCAAAGCCCGCCAAAATTACAAAGAGGACAAGGGCAGAGCAAGAAAAGGAGTGCTCCAAATTAATGGCATCTAAGTAAAAGCTATCTTCCTTTCCTTTCTGCTTCTATGTACCTAACAACCTTAACCTAAACTCCCCCTAAGTCTCCTGTCAGCTTGTATAGACCTCCCTACAATGTACAAAGCACCAAGATCAGTCATACTTGGACCCTTTGCCTTGTTACACGGCCACCATTGCTCGCCTGAGCGCTGAAGTCGAGCACTCTTGCCCCCCCAGTCCAGTCGTCATCGTCAGTATCATCATCATCACCACGGCCACCACCGCGGGCTCTTGTAACACTTGGGGCGGCCGTCCTCCTGACTCTCGACGTACTTCTTGGGGTTGGGCGCTTCCTCTGGACGGAAGGGGTGTATACAGCGAAGTCCATGGAATCTTCCCGCAGCACTGTCTTGAAATCCTGAGCGCCATGTCCAAAGCAACATCAATTTTAAAAAGAGTAGGGAATGCCGCATACCAAACACATACCATACAGCTCTGTTTCGCCAACTGGCAATTAGTACCTGGTAAACAGAAGCTACATCCTGCAGGCAGCTTGGCAGACTGATGTTATTGTTGCCAATGTTAAAAGGAACATTCTGCTTGGAGAGAGTTTCTCCAGATTTTGGTGGTTCCTTCAGAGAAAATGCCTGTATTTCAAATAACAAACAGAACATGTGTTAAATGCACCCACAATAGCTGTACTAGTCTCCAAATCGAGAGCAAACCATACCTGACAGCGGGCATCAGTTAAACTATAAACAATCTTCAAATGTCTCTTCAATTTGAGGAGGAGTTGGAGGGCTATTGCTTCATTGCAGTCTTCCTGAAAACAAAGAATAAGATAGTGGAAAATTGTAATATGCAAGGGATCCCTTCGGCCTATCTGAAGAGTCAATTAAAATAATGGACTTCCCAGGACTCATCTAACAAACCTGAACTTTGGCCATGTCCACATCTGATGTACTGCAAGGATTGTTGTTCATCCTTTCAGGAATATATCCCACATTTTGGTCGTAATATACTCCAGGCTCATGCATGACAACATGACTCTCTCCTGGCAATGTTGCCATACCTGCTGCCGCATCTTGAGGCTGACCCATAGAAGTCCACTTTTTCAAATTGGCCTCAACTGCTCCGGCTCTAAAGTGAATAACTCGATTTATATCATAGATCAAATAGAGTGGTTCATCAGGACATGTGAATGGCAAGGAGGCCAGAACTTCGGCACAGTATCTGCAATGTGTACACAACTTGATAGTCAGTCAAATACCCATCAAAAAATAGAGGGTTAACAGGTGTAGTTTTATTTAAATTACTTACACAAGAAAGCTAACTGTGGAGCGATTCCGGCCATCAGGCTCAAATTTCCGAACTATTGAGTGGACAAATTTGTTTCTTGAATTTCGGTTTGCACGGATAAGACGGTATATTCTAGTTATGCCAGGTTTGACAAATGCAATTGGGTTTGATTTCATGGGCGCTGCAAGTTTATAGTTGCTGACTGTGGTCTCGAAGAATCTAAATGACATTTGTAGACCATCACCTAAGCGGCTTTCAAAAAATGAAGGATACCTGCCACAATTCTAACAGATCAGATAATGTTTTATTCCAAAGAAAAACATATAAACACGACAAGTAGGACCAGCTTACTTTTCATTCATATTCATTAGTAGATGATGAGCCAACTTTGAGTTGCCCTCCAGAGGGTCCATTTCAAGTGCTATAAGGTTTGGAACACAGGTAATAGGGTGAACTAAACCCTGCCGAAGTACCACTTCAACAATCTACAAGAAGAAGAATTATTGATTTCTACTGTAAAAAGTAATAAGATAATAAAATGTGCAAAGAAATATAATATATCACTAGTTCACCTTAAGTGCACTCTGGCGAACTTGGTCACTTGTATCCAAGCACCTTTCAAGAATAGAACTCCAATACAATTGGATAATACCACCACATATGTTGGTGTCTCCAGCACCAGCAGCAACAGGAACTTCACTTCCACCATTTATTGCAGACTCTACAGGAGGCTTCGCAGTACTATCAGCAGTAAGTTGGCTTTCAGCATCTCGGAGATACTCGTAGAGGTTTTGAAGTCCTTGAATCTGGGCAAGCAGATCAATTTACATATTTTTAATTGAAAAAGCTACCCAGAGAAGAGTAGATGCAAGTAAAAAAAAATAATCAAATACCCTTAATCTATGATCGACCCCAGAAGATAGCGTTGCCTCTATGATATTCATGATTTCCTTTTGTAGCATAAATTCAGGCTTCGCGATAAGTATGCATCCCAAAGTCTGCATGCACAAATGAAAATTAAGTCTTATAAGGAACAGTTCAGATGAGGGAAAAAAAAAGAATATGCAAATCTTGAAACAACCAAAGCAACAGTCATGTGGACAGGTGACTTGCTACAGTCATTTATGCTAGCTGGGTGAATGAATTGATATGGGTCTCCAATAAAAGACATCACAAGTTCTAAACCCTGCCTCTGACTAATATGCATGGATAATTATCCTTAAATCTGGAAACTATATACAAAAGGCGCAAGCCACATAGAATCACGCCACAAGTAGATTTTTAAATCTCTAGTTAATTATAAGTTGGCTCACCCACCTGCAAAGCTCGAACCTTCAAGTTGAAATCTTCCCCCAGAAGATACTTTTTCTGGAGCAAGTTGATAATCTTTGGGAAATCAAGCTGATTTTCAGATGTTAACATCAGTTGATAACCATACCGAAGGAGCAGTCCAAGACAAAACAGCGATCGACCTAATAGCTGAGTTCCAGAATGAATACAGTTAGCTAGATATAGCAAAGCTGCATCTTTGAGTATATATCGCAAGCATACAAAACTTGATAGAGAGAGAAACAGTGATTTCATGCCCAATAGATACAGGATAAATGTACTTCATAATTGTCCTTCATTGCACATAATAGATAAATTATAGGTTTGAGAATACAAAAACTATCTTGTGCAAACAAGTTTAATTTACATATATTTGTATAAGATTGCAGCTCCTACACAATAAATAAGAAAGTAGAATAATACCTGACTATCTAAACTAGTGCCAGACAGATGCTTGTAGAAAACGTTAACAAGGTATTCCAGTAATCCTGGACCTCTACCTGCTGATTTGCTGAGGGCACAAAGGCACCTATCGAAAAAAGAGGGCAAGAGAGATCAATAAACAAGAATGTTTCATTCAAGTCTGGTAAGATGATCAGAATGCTTGAACTGACTGATGCAGCCAAAACTGAATCTAATACCCCGTCCAGTCGCAAATAAGTGATGTTTTGAGGTTGCCTTAAGTCAACTGTCAACCTCTAAACTTTGATTGCATATAACTTTTTGTGTTAAGTTTCCAAATGATTCACATTTGCCTCGAAATGTAGTTTCGTTAAAGTATAATTTTGCTAATTTTATAAATACTCGCAACAAGTACTAGTCAAAGTTATCTTTCGAAGCTGTTGGTATTCAAACATCAGTTATTTGTGACTGGAGAGAGTAACTGATTAGCAGTAGACATACAAAGTGATGATTAATGATTACTAGATCAGGCCCTGGATATAAATAATTCTATAACTAACTACAATCAAATATTTAAAAACACTCAACACATTGACATGATAGTCGTTTAGTCGCCACTGTCATATTTATCTTTGAAAACTTGTCTGCATTGTTGTTCATTTTAGCTTAGAAATATGATCCAACCCTATTCCAACAGTAATAACTTATTCTAAAAGATATTGTTTCGTATCTTATTTTCTAGGAAAAACTCAGACAACAAATATATGGAAGTTGCTAAGAGCGAGTCAGCTAATGCAATAACATGTTATGTACTGCTACAGAAGCTGCCATAAAAAGCATCAAGAATCAGAAAACTTCAAAAAGAAAAATACCATCTAAATCACATCAGTTGCATACAAACTCACAAAATTAAATTCCCAAAAAAAACACATAAGGAGAAACAATGCTCATCAAACAATATTAAGAGTAAGAGGAGGAATGTATTTACTTGATACATGCATGCACAACTGTCAAATAGGAATGGCGAACTATCATCTGCTTCAGATCTTGCTCAAGTTCTACAACCACAGTTTGTGGTGGCTTCCTTATGAGCGGAAGAATAGCATCGATCACAAAAATTATACTTTCAAGCAACTGGGCAGCTGATTTATTATCAATCTGTACATATAGATGATCATGAGCAAATGCAATTTAGTGGTAGGGCAAAACCACAAACTATGATTGATAACCATAGCCACTAATGATCTTGCATTCAGTTCCAAATAAGATATCTCAGATATTTTACTGTGCACATAACTAAGTGACAATAATTAAGAATATATTTGCATTTTTGTTTGTAGCAGGAAAATATTAAACAAACTCACACTGCACAATTTACTTGATCACATCAACAAGAATGTACTCCATTCCAAATTATAAGTCATTCCAACTTGCTTGGAAAGTCAAAGCATCTCAAATTTGACCAGGTTTATACAATAAATTACCAACATTTATGATACCAAATAAGTGCCATTAGATTCTTCATTATATATATTTTCATGGTATATCTATTCCGTGTCATAAACCGTTTAGTCTTCTCTATAATTTTGGTCAAACTTAAAATGGCTTGACTCTCCAAGAAAGTTGGAATGACTTGTAATTTGAAACAGAGGAAGTAGCTACCTGAGAAAAAATAATCAAAACTCTAGCTGTGTTGTTTTCAGTATAGTCCAGTACCAAACATATAAAAAGGTTCATGTCCACAGCACAGCAAGCAGAAAAGCATGATGAACAGTATGATGCAGTACAAATGTTTTGCAATAGCACATAGAGCAACAATGAAACCCTTGGCTGTCATAAATAATTTCATAATAATAATGATGATAATAAAGGAACTGCCCGTGAATAACATTACAAGTTGACCAACTGAACTATCAACATAACCATAACCCACCAAGATGCCTTACTAAATGCAGGAACTTTGTTCAAGTTAGAGAACTATAAGTCAACGTAGAAGTTTATAGAGAACAAATAGATGATACAAATTATTCTGATAGAAGGAGATGACAACCTCAAGTTCAACTGGAGGAAACCATGCTCACCTGAATCTTAAGGTATGGTTGTAGTGTCACGACAAACTTAGAAGGATCAGTTACTGGAATGCAGAGGGTGGGATCAACAATACAAAACGCTTGCAAGGCAACAATATAAGGAAGTGCATGGACTTCCATCTCATCAGCAGCTCCTTCCTCAACCTTCACAACAGAGATGTGCAAGAATCAATCTCAATTACACAGATCCAACCACTATCAAACTCAGTCAGAAAGTACCTGCAATATTCTTTCTAACAAGCGCTTGCATATCAATTCACAACGCTTCCGAAGTGATGACACCATCGATGAGTTAATGCCTGCGGCCTTGGTTGACTGAGGGAGGAAATCGAGAGTCAAGTTACGTTTTATAATGGTAATCAGGGGTTGGTGATTGGGCATCTTCCTCAGCATGTCCACAATTTGCTCAGTCTTTTTAGCAATCTCCATCGGAACTGAACTACCATCAGCAACCAAGTGTTTCTGACTCCCAGTTGGTTCTTCAAACCATAGCTCATAAAATGTTTTACAAACAAGATCCTACAAAAGTAATTAAGATGGTTTAATTTAACTAATATGGAAACCAAAAGCAAATTAAAGGTACAAAGTCAACCACTTAATTTGTGCCTTCAAGATTGGTGTTATAGATTCTTTCATGTGTAGAGGATTGTCTAAATATGGCACATGGAAAAGAAAAAAAGAAAATGTGCATAAATAACTTCCTTTACCCTTTTGGAGTTCCTCAATTATCATGCACTCCAAAAAATACACTAATGTATGAGATCAAATATTAAGGCACGATCACACTTAAAAATCAACCTATTATTACAAAATAAATTTGCAGTATAACAGACTAATAAGCAAAACATTTGCAGTCACATATTAGATATACTACAATAATGAATCATCATGGACCAGTATGGTTGTTCATATCAGCTCACCTGTACACTGGACTCCTCATCATTAACACGGGAAATTATCTCCACAAAGGCATGCGTTGTGTCTGTGTTTGGATTCGAAGCACAAAGATCCCTTATAATTTTAATTGCACGTTTGCGAACGCTTACTCCTGTGTCCTTTATCCGCTCGGCAACTTTTTCAATATACTGTGATGAGAAGATGCATAATGAATTATATCAAAGCCACAAATATATCACAAGGTAATTATATCTACTAACCTTCAGGCCCACATCAGGATGTGAAGCAATATGTCTTCCAACAAGCTCAAGGGCAGCTTCACGAACAGAAATAGCCGAATCACAAAACCTCCCTTCAACAGCAGACTGGACACGTTTGTCACCCAAGACCTTAGGGTCAGCTTCAACTATACTGCTGACCTACAGAGAAGTTAAGTGCTAGATGCCGATGAATGTGTCCCAAACGAGAAAGATGCAAAACATAGTTATGCATGTACTCACCGCACGTAAAGCCTTTGCTCTTATTACAGGAGAATTTTCTCTCAAGCTAGCCTGAAAAAACATTGGGTATTAAGTCTAGAACATCTAGACTAAAATGATGCATCAGCAAGCAACCACGTACCAAAAGAAGGGCAAGAATTTTATCAAAACCCCTTGAAAATGAATTCTTCTGGCCAAGTGCCAAGCAAATTTTCTTTGCCCAATCTCTGGAAATTACCAAACCATTGCCAGAATCTCGCAGAATCTCCTTAGATTTTAATCTAGCGAGATAGTAGATGATCTTCTCTTGAGAATGTGGGTCATCTTTGTTCCAGATACATAGATAAAACCTGCATACAGAATGGTTATCAATCTCCGAAGACATTTGCACAAACAAGACCAATTCCACACAACATACCATCGAGTAAACAGGTTTCCATCATCTTGTGGACCAGCTTCCTGGAGATAACTCAGTAGTATTTGTTGCACAATATCCACTGCAGGCACCTCAGCTGGAGCAGCGGATTTCTTACTAACCGAGGCAGCAGATCTTTTGCCGTTTTCTTTAGTTTGTAACTGGCAGTATGACTGCAACACACTGAGTTGTTGTTTGCAAAAACACAAGGGACAGACACTATCACGCTGTAAGTTATCCTGACCACCAGCCCCCATACAATCTGAATGGAAACATCTTCCACATACATCGCAGGCTATATTTATACCTCTTCCACCTAGACAAACACAACATTTGTTTTTCAAGATTTTCGAGGCATCACTACCTGCATCAGTGAGCTCCTGCAATATCCAAAGCTTCTCCTTACTGCAGGTGACAGAATCACGCTTTAATCTTGATGCAATACCACCAAGAAGGTCAATAGCAAAGCACCGAGCATTAGTATCCTTAGATTTTAATCCAGCATTTTGAAGCAGCAATACACAAAGAACCTGTACATAAATCAAATGGTGGTAAAGAGCAACACAAAACACATAACAAAGTTGTGGCTCTCATTAAAAAATGATGCACTAAGCTTCAAGAATTGGTACTAAAGCTGGCTCATGCCAGCATTTAAGATCTCAGATTTAGCAACAGCACTGTTGAGCAAAGTTACCTCAAGAATAGAAGCAGCAGCTGGATACTCTGGCAAGTTTAGTATCGTTAGCAAATCATGAACAAGATTTTCAATTATTCCTTTGGCTTCTGACATATCTTGAGATTTAGCAGCAGTAAAACGTTGAAGGACACTAGTCCAGAAAAGGCAACAAGCATCAGTTGCTGCTTCGTGGCATTTAATTGGAAAACTATTATCAACTGAGGCATCAATGATAGTGCTCCAATCAACTGTTCCCTTTAAGCTATCAGGAACGATTGCACTAAACTGAACTAGGTGAATTAACAGTGCTGTTATCATCTGGATTTGCTTATGTTCTTCATCTGCGAGATGGTAGGTTCTAACAGCATTTCTTGAAAACTGCAACTTACGAAGAAGCTGAATTGTTTCATCAACCAAGTAACTCCTGTGTTGTGTGTATGATGAAAAAACCTGTGCAAGGATTTGAATGTGAGAAAACTCTTCGGAAACTGAATGTGGAGAAAATGATTGAGCAAACAGAGAGAAATTACCGTGCAAATAACCCCAATCGCTTTCAATTGTAATAGCTGCATATTGTCCACCAAGAATGTAGTAAAGCAGGTTTTTGCTAACTGCAGAATACAACTATCTGATAAGCGCACTGTCGTGAGCAGTTCCTTAAGAAAGCCCAATATCAAGCATAGTTTCTGCACAGCAGAGTAAACAGAAGCAGAAACTCTGACATGGACAAAGAAAAATGAACTTCTATTAGTGCCCTGTAATACCCCCATTACAGACGAAAAAAGGAAACTATTTGAAGTGCATCGATCATCTACCTGTTTGAAGATGATTTTCTCGCGCTTAGATTAGTAGCAGTGCGTCTCTTTTTGCTAACTGGTCCATTCTCCATGTCCTCTTCATCATCATCTCCTACATTTGACCAAAACAGAAAGATGCAAATGTGAAAAAAGTGCGATGTAAAAGTAGTCCTGAAGGGCAAGTTTAGTAATCACTAGTTGATAGCTAGAGCATTAAATTATTGCACAAAGATTGGTTGGGTTTAGAGAATGAAATTAAGCAACCCTAGACAATCTTGTCAACCAGGAAATGTTGTAGTACAGAAGGCATAGAAAGGAATGTGGCTGTACAATCATGAAAAGACAAAGACAGAAAATTGTTTAACGCTGCATGGTAGTGTACAATTCACAAAGAGGCCAAACTGTGGTGTATGCTGGTACGAAAGGCTTAGCAGAGCTTATGCACTGATCCTAGCCTGCGATTTTGCTGCCAGCTCCGAGATGAGCATGTTTGTGTGTTTCAATTATTTGTTTGTGTGCATGTGTGTATAGTCTACACATGTACTTAGGTTTTTTGTTACTTGTACAATGCAATTATATGTACCTCTAATGCATAATCGAGAAAATAAAAAAGAATGTCAGCATGTACTTTGATATTACCGTCATTTGCAGCATATTCAGCTGGTTTGTGGAGAGCTCGGAAGGTTGGGTTACTTGCTGCCATACAATCAGTGATCTGACGCCTTGAGAAATCAATAATTCGCTCAATAAGCTGTGTTACAGGGTTAGAAAAGGAAAGAGTCAGCAACAACGACAATGCCATTTCACAACAGGATGGAAAAGGAACTCAGTGTGTGCATACTTCCTCTCGATAAAGTTGCTTTGGCATATCATGGTGGGTCATAATTGCTAATGCTGCATGAACAGACTCCAAAGCCGAGAAAACCAGAGGTTCAGCATCAGCAGCATCAGCCTGAGGTAGCCAAGCACTTGTTAGTTGCTAAGCTATAATATGCAACAACTTTACTCAATGATTTCTAAAACAGACTAAAATAAAATAAAAGATTATGGAAATTTGAATTAAAATTGCAAAATACTAATAATATGGTAAGTAACTCACATTCTCCTTCACATCTATTGACAAACCTTGAGAACATCGGATCTGACGGTCTATCACATGTAATAACCTTGTAATTATATCCATAGGAACCTCATGCAATATCCTTTTGGATCGAACAGATGTAATTTCATTGACAAGAACCTTAACATCATTAAGTGGTATTGACAACCAGTCACCGCCATCTGCATCATCAGGAATTTCGACTCTTCCACAGAAATCCTCCACCATCTCACAGAAGTTGGCAATAACTTCTAAAAAGCATAATTATAACCAGAGTCAGCTGAATTTTTAGGGGTTTAAAAGGAAAGAGACATGGGGCAGGATATACAGATCAGCAGAACCAGACCTTGACTATTAGGAATGCTGGGGACAGAACTTGAAACGGAATTGTCAATTTCTTTCTTCCTAACTTTTGGCTTCTTTGAAGCAACTGAATCCGGGGTTAGTTCATTCTACAACAGAAAATCTCTTAGCACAAGGAACTGACGTCAATAAGAAACTGATGGTATCTAACTTACACGAAGATGCTCTCTGCGCGAGTTAATGTCATCCAGAGGAAATGCAGGTTCCTTCTGTGCTTTGTTCATATTAGCTGTAAGATGCTCAAAATGCCTCTCAGGTTCTTGATTTTGATATTCTGGGCCTTCATGTAGACCTGAAAAACTTGACCAAAGCAACAAAAAAATTACATTTTTGCAAGATAAAAAGTGTTACGAAATCTTTGCTAACATTAAATAGAAGCTGTTTTGACTTTTGACTCATACTCAACATAAACAAGTATTACTTCATTGCTACTATTATTAGTCCATAAAACTAGCAGACAGACATTGAATTAGCATAATGCCACGATAGTTTTGGGTTTGACAGCTTGACATGATACATAAATAGAGATCAGGACTAATAAATAACAAGTCCACATAATATTGCCAAGATGAACAGCCAAATGGAAATTTCTGCATTGATAGTTGAAATCTGATAGAGATAATTGAATAAATTAACAAACATTCCGTGTAAAATTGGATAACCAAATATTAAGCAGACCATGATATTTCCCAGAAAAAGTATAGGCCTCAAACAAAAGGCAAGTAACTGAAACATCGTGTACGTTTAATATTGCATAAACATAGGTTGCGCCCACAAACTACAAAAAGGTTACAGACCGTTCCAAACTCCCTACTGTACAACTAGAGCCTGCTGTGTTACCATAAGCAGCATGCATGTAATGTACAGCCAAGGGTTTGTCTAAGGGAAATTAACAGTTCCAGATGATTATTTGTATGATACAATTTACGTTCACGGGTGCAGTAATAGAAGGAACGCAGTGTTTTTAAAATAGGAAGTACTCCCTCCATCCCAAATTAGATGCTGTTTTAGCTTTCCAAGATACATAGTTTTTGCTATGAATCTAGATATGCACTATGTCTAGATACATGGTAAAAACTATATATCTAGAAAATCCAAACAGTATTTATTTTGGGACAGAGGAAGTATTAGATTAAGGGAAAGTAGCAACTTAGTTCTTCTAATTTCACTAATGATTAGATTGGCGCCACTAGTCTATTGTAGCTCGAACTGATCTCTCTTCATGTGCAATATGTTGCAGATTTATGATCCAATAGACAAGATGTTGACAAGCCATGTTTCTGTCAGCTAAGCTAATAGATGTTCCTCTTTTCATTCGATCATCATAGGGTGGAGCTTGTCTAAGGAAAATTAGCATCCGATCAGGCAGCAATAGGAGTACAACCATCCCAGATTTGAGAAACAAGCATACCAAGATAGATCAAAATAACTGTTAAAGGAAGAGAGGCCCGGTAGTCGGATGACAGAGGTGTATGGTTTGTGCAAAGAATTTCAAGGGAGCAAAAAGAAATGAGCTTGGTGGTTGGGAAAAGCATTCGCAACATGATAACTTGGGCAAGATTTTTTTTTCCGCTTGTTCTAGCCTACTAAGCCTTAATATGAGGAATTGTACGAACAAGGTGTTGGCATCAACCAACATTTGAAGTTTTGAGATGCTTCAAAACAGTCAAAAGTTGTCAGCAAAAGTGGATAGGTGTAGCTTTGGGCCATTACACAAGTCTACCAGCCCCCCGACACCCCCAAGAAGATAAGCATGTCTCAGGTAGCCCAGCACAGGATGTTACGTCTTGAGTTGCACACCCAACCTAGCTCTGCACCCTGATTGTGAGTAAAGGGACTAACGTGACAAAGCAGCAAAGAACCTTTGATCAAAGGAGGGGAGCCAAATGTAAAATCAGTTTATATGAAAAATAAAATCTCACGTGCTCTACATAGCAGTGAGGTATAAATAAGCATAAGTAGATTTTTTTTCCCAATGTGTGGCCTTAATGCTATATATGAGTGGCATGCGCACCTAACGAACAAAAGTAAGTTTTAAGCACTAAAGTTACCAAATAACAAAAAAAGAAACTATGTGGAATTATATTTGTACAATTGCAGAAATATAACCACCTCATTCTGAACAAGGGCAGGAGACTGGGAGGTGGTTGAGTACGATGTGGGGTGGTGGCCTTGGTATGTAACGCTAAACTGAGCTGGGACTCGCAGCTTGATTAACAATACCGAAAGTACTTATATTATATAAGCAGCTGAACTCTGTTCTCTGATGCCACCAAGTAAGACACCAGAGTCTATGTCGGAACCATACATGTCATATGCAGGTGACCCAAGTCATTAGTCAACTATTAATGGACACGCATTTAGGTTGCTGATAATGCATGCGGGGTGAAATGCACAAATGCTCACAAAAATGTCCATATATGCTCTGTACGTCATATTTATTGATCGTCGTGTCCTCCATACCAGTCCACGGAACTAGAAGAATTTCAGCGCTTCTATATGGATACCCACAAACGAAAAGGCACAGCAGCAGAAAATCATGTAAGCACCAACAGCCAAACAACATCGCAGGGGTTGAGACAGGTTCAAAATACAGTTACTTGGGGTCACTCAGTCCGTGATGGGGAGTTACGTGGCACACAAGCATCTCAAAATGGTAACGCAATATCAAATGTCGTCAGGAGCCCAGCTGGCAGTCTCCATGCACTAGGGCGCAGGAAAACTGAGGAGTTTGAGTATATCTGCTTCCCACACCAAAAATCAAGTGATACACCATAATCGCCTAGGTCAACTGACGAGCATAGGAATTGCAGTTGTTTTTTCTAGCAGACTGCATGGCGTGAAAATGAAACAGTGCTTGTCCAAAAAAAATAGCAAATTAACTTTTAGCAGAGCAGCAAGTCAAAGGTGCAGTAAACCATCACAAACACAGCGGTCACGATACAAATGTTCAGTCCAAGGCAGGCCATGGCAGAGTAGAGTTCACAGAGGTAGGCATCCCAATGTTGAAGCTGGTAAGCTTGCCAGTACATAGAGCAGCAGTAACAGTAACAGAAGCTGGGGACCGGATAGACTACAATGTTGACTCCACCGGTGAGCAGTTGTATTCTAGGTGCCTAGCTAAGCTTCAAGGGGCTGAGACTAAACTGAGGGAGGCTCAATTTGCAGAGCGTTTACCTTGCGAGGAAGGCGGGGGCGCGGGGGCCTTGACCTTGAAGGCGTCGGGGTTGTGCTTGAGCACCTCCATCCAGAGCCAGGAGCACTGGGCGGGATCGACGTCGACGTTGTCCGCCTCGGTGAAGCCCCTGAGGAACAGGCAGCAGAGGCGGTTAATTAATTAAGAATACGCAGCGCGGCGGGTGGGGAGGAGGACGAGCGGAGGGGGGAGAGAGGCTCACAGGTGGGAGACGTCGGTTTCGGCGAGGATGCGGGCGATGTTGGCTGCCTGCATGATCATGTCGGGGCGGTCGGGCGCGGCGAGGGGCTCGTCGTCGCGGAGGTCGTCGAAGCCGAGCGCGGGAGGGAGGGTGGGGAGCGGCAGCGCGGGCGCGATCTCGGAGTGGACGGTGTTGGGCAGGCGGCACGCGCGCTCGAAGCCGGCCCGGGCCCCGCCGCCCGCTCCGGCGGCGCCGGGGTCCATGGGCGCCGTCGGCGGGCGAAACCCTAGATGCGGGGAGGGGCGCTCCAATCCAATCCGCAGGGGGAAATTCGCTCGTTGGGGGAGAAGAGGGGATTGGTTTGGTTTGGTTTGCCTCGATTTGATTTGATTTGATTTCAGTTTCAATTTCAAGGTGGTGGGGAATGTGCTCAGCGAAGCAAAGCAAAGCAAAGCAAGGGGACTATTTATTTTACTGGTTGCCGCTGCTGGTAATTTTTGGGGCGGAGGTCGTAGGGAGGGAAGGGAAGAGAGGAGCCGACGAATCTTGCGAGGGAAGGAGACGGCAACGACAGTGAGGCAAGCAGTAGCAGTGGACCGAGTGGACTAGTTGTGAACGCAACAAATGGGTTGGGTTGGTTGGTTGCCGAGCGGGCCCGCGTCTTGGACAGCCAACTTCATTTTGCGTGTTTGAAAAGCTTTTTTGCGTGTTTCAAAATGTTGGGTGCCCCGATTCGCGCGCTGGGCTCCATCTGCTGGGCTGTGATGGGCTGGGCTGGTATGGGCCTAGCAATGGTGTGTGATATTGATTTTTCTGTCCCTCCCTCAATAAGCGCAGACGGTACGTACGTCATGCTTACTATCCGCACCGCTGTCTCGTAAACCATACGCTACCGCGTTTACAGTACGCAGTTTACCGTTTTTCCAGCTGCAGTGGGGTACGCTATCTGCTACTGGACGATCGCGTACGAGGATTCGGCCTTGTTTAGTTCGCGCAACTTGGGTAGCAATTTTACTGTAGCAATTCTAAATCTAAGATTAGGAGGACTAAACACGATCTAATTATAAAACTAATTACACAGATGGACGGGAAATCGCGAGACGAATCTATTAAGCCTAATTAATCCGTCATTAGAGATTGTTTACTGTAGCACGACGTTGTCTAATCATGGCCAAATTAGGCTCATTAGATTCGTCTCGCAAAGTTAGGGGGGGTTATGGAATAGGTTTTGTCATTAACTCACGTTTAATACTCCATGCATGTAAGATTCCCTTTTATGAATAGTGAAGTTATGGAATATCTTTTAATACTCCAAACTATGCATGTAAGATATTTTTATGAAAAATATCTAGAAAATCTAGAGAATTTTGAAAACATTATAATCAATGTATATATGTATTAAAAGCACAAGATCAAACTAGCATGAATGTAGTGCATCTAAATGTAATAGAATATTTTGGCAATTTTTCTAGATACTTATCCTGTTTTCTATGGGGTACATTCCATTTTTGGTAGCTTCCAAAGATATTCTCATGAGCTCCAATTATTTGATTTGGGTTTCTCGTGTCTCAATATGTCACTATTATTTTTCTCAAAATTATCAAAGGGCTGGAGATAATTTTTGTGAGTTAGAAACTTATTTGTGTTTATCAGATCTATTTTACAAATAAAAAAGTCAAAACCACTGCCAAAACTATTTTGAACAGTTGAAGAGGGGTAATTTGTTCGGTTTTGAAGAGATGGGGGTGTATAATGTCCGGTTTCGAGTTGAGGAGTGGAGGGAGGGGGTTTCAGATAGCGCGACAAGGTTAGAAGGGTAAAATAGACTTTACTCATTTACTAATTACACATCTCAGTGGAGAATGAAGAGGTTATACATCTTATAGTATGTGTTCATCACAAATCTAGAGTCCATATGTTGTAGAACACATTAGAACATGACAATGTGAATTATGAGAGCTTTGAACTCCCGAAGTGATGGGTACCTAGGGTACCGAAACCCTTCTACAAGGCCATGAACGATAAGCGAGCCTAGGGTGAACGGCCCAGAAAGCAGGCAACCATGGCTACACGAAGCCCAACAGGTAGTAGGGCGACCCCTAACGCGTATTCAGACAAGGGGTCAACACAAGTCTACTGTCCAAACCCCGGAAGGCATCGGGGCATGCCCATCCACCGACCTCCTCAAGCGGCGTTGAGGAAGACATAAAGAGAGACTCTTCTCCTCTTTGGCACCATCCCGAGCCCCAAAAGGAGGCAACATCATCAGTTGTCCAGGGAGTGGTTGGAACAGGGAAAGATCACTCTGCCTCGATAGGATCAGGCCCGTATAAGGCCCAGCGCAAGTGGGCCGACCGCACCAGGCCCCCAAAATTAAGGGCCCCCAAATGATGCAACTCAGAATAGGATCCGTCCTCTGACCAGCCGGCCGTCTGGCCTATCTCGCGAGGGAAGGTTCTGAAACGTCGCTTACTCGCTTCTCGCGTGCGTGATTTGCGTCGCTGGACGTTGGTCGAAGTCGAACAAACCTGCTGCGACCTCGCCGCCGCCGCGACGGCCGCACGCCCGCACCGCCGCACTCCCGGGAGAAGCCCGACGCTGAGCGCGCGAGGCCGCGAGCAGCACTGCAGGCTCCAGCCATCCATCAGACCATCAGAAAAGTGCAGTTCAGGTAATCACGTATAGCTGTATGGCTGATGCCTGATGCCTTTTTGTTTTCTCTACTATAGATTTATTTGCAAAACTAATCTATAGTTCGTATTTTCTATTTGCTTGGCCGATCAGAAATAAGAGATTCAAAGGGTGTGCGGCTTGTGCTTGAGTCCTGGAGATCTAGTTTGATCTTTCTCAGCTTTGATTTTAATTCTACTAATCGCATCAAGGCAAGCAAAAAAATTTCCTTTTACTGGGTGCCACGAACTTTATGTTCTATTCTTCGTGATTGGCGACAATTGCATTAGAAAATGATCTTCTGGGGGAGATCAAATATGAAGATATTATTGAAGATTTCATTTCAAAAAATACTAGAAAGAATGATGCTTTTTAATAGAAATTAAGAAGATATGTAAGGAACCTTTTTCATTTATTCCTTTACCACGAATGCTTTATGCTTATAATGAATTCCAGATACAATTTGGTTCATGATTATTTGAATTTCATCGATATAGGCCCCTATTTTGTGTTTTGCACCAGGGCCTCCAAAACTTAGGTACGGGCCTGGATAGGATATGGCATGTCTGCCACGAACCACAGTGTAGGGCGTAGGAGGGCCACTATGCTAACCACCCCACACGACCAGTATGGCCACTATGCCAACCACCCCATGACCAGTATGGCCACAGAAACAGTCACTCACCTTGATCTGATGGTGGTAGCGGTACCACGCGGTCCGGAGCCTCTGCACTCTCCCGACTTCACCATGACGAGTCATGAGAAGCCCTCGTAGGGCCAACGAACAAGACCCCGGTCCACTCCACGGGATGGGCAGACCTAGGCGAAGTACACCAAGGACACCTAATGCCTACGAAAACCCCATCACTCAGGACACATGGGATGTCAGCACCTTCTAACGGATATGACCAACCCACACCACGACTGACATCCCAAACAATAGCCACTGTTACATCTAACCTCTTCCACAGACCCTTTTGCCACAACCCCCTAACCTAAGCAGAGATAGGATGCCCCGACCGTCAGGGAGGATGCTACGTGGATACCTTGACAAGTGGGACCCCCTTCCGCTTCTTTTGTAAGGCACCTCCCCTAGAAGTATAGGGCGACATGGGGCTCTCTTCTTTGGGGCTGGCTCACTTTTTTCCACTCTCCGCACCACTACGTGTTTGCAAGCATCCCTCATGTAAAATCCAGGTTCTCCAGCCCGAGGAACATGACCGCTTGTTCAAACTGGCACACGCCCAAACCAGTATAATCCTCCGTGTTTGAGCATCCACCATCGAGAGCTAGAGAGTGTAGCGTGCAATCACTAGTTGGTGGTAATGAACATGGACACGAAGGCACCTTGACTAATACACCCTAGGGCTATGGCCGGTCCACCCAAACTTATTCTAGCATCTATTGACGATGATTTTCACACAATGAGAGTTCCTACAATTGTAAACCTTATCACATATATGTAGTCATCAAACTATGCATGGAAACCCTAACGAGTTTTTGTTATCCACGTGCATATCCTTTGGTAGGTGAGGCAAAGTCATTTGGGCCTTAAGCCTATATTGGGCCCATCGTCCCAAGCTCGTTAGGCCTATCAAGCCAATTGGGTCATTGACATTCATGCTTCAATTCTAGCATCATTTTCTTTTTGTGTCATATTTCATGTGATTTAAAAATCTTCATACAAATACATGACATCCTAAAAATAATTAACATAGATATGCTCATTTTAAATGATGCCAATAAATTAGTCTCCAAGTGTACATAACGATCATGAACTCCTCAGTTTGTTGTTTGATATAATTCTACATAATGTGGAAAGAATGGTATTATCTGCTAGGCAATCACAACATTTCAAGAAGCCATTTCTCAAAGAAAGAGACTATAATAGGTAAATTGATTAACTAAATGTGGTGATATGTACTTAGATGGTTATAGTGAACCTTCCAGTGTTATTGATATTTTGAGTTTATTGAAAATATCACGGTACCAAGTATAACAATCGATATTTGAATGCCTACAAAAAGAATGGGTTGCTTTAGCTTTAGGCTTTCATGTTATTATCCATCTCTTTCTCCTCCATATACACATTGGTAAATAATTTTTTCCCATTTATTCGTTAGCTTGTTGATTATTTGTTAAACTTCTTTCTCTTCCCTCTATCCCTCTGTCATGCTCAAATAATATAAATTTGTACTTTATTCTCTTTTAGTGTGGATATATTTTTAGTTTATCCAAAGGTTGATTGATTCCAAAGCCAAGTGTACTTAATGGATTTGAAAAAAATAAATAGAATTGAAGAATCAATCCTTCTGTCTTGACATGTTGCACAAGGTTTTAACCAGACTTCTTTTATTATTATTTTTGTGTTTTAGTCTTGCACATGTCACGTTTAACATATCTTGTAATGTGGATGTCACTGTGTGTTATAAAATATTATGTTATTGTTTAAAAGCGTAGCATAAGGTCTTTGATACTAATCATAAAAGGAGTTATGCATATGGTCTTTGATACAAATCATAAAGAAATTATTCAATTGATCATACTAGTACACTCCAGGGAGATTAGTGTTTGAAATTTTATGGATTTGTCTTCTTTTGATGATTTTGCTCCACTTCAAAACAAGTGACAAGGTTTATGTTGTCAGTGTCCATTGTTGCTATCCAAGAGTCAAGGACAGAGAGCGTATTCTCACATGACTAGAGGTGAGCGGAGCTTTCTGTGTTGGGAGTCTACTTGCGTGAGTTTGCTGAACAACAATCTCTGTGGCATGGGACTCTTCCCGTTTGGGCCACTCTCTCGACTGATCGTGACCTCACGGCACCATGTCACAGTCTCTGAGGAAGGTGGTGTTAGGACTCTCTTAGGCGGAGATTGTGTAAAGATTTTTACAAAGCTCCTAAGCCGTGTTCGCCACCGCAATATGCTCGAGAGCCGGGACACTTGGGAGTAGATTCGGTTCACTCGTCTTTTGTTGAGGGGTTTGGTTGGTGATGTGTTTGGGCCGCCGCAACATGCTCGAGAGCCGGGATACTCGGGAGTAGATTCGGTTCACTCATCTTTTGTTGAGGGGTTTGGTTGGTGATGTGTTTGGCTGGTCTTCTATTCTTACAAACTGGAAGTAGACTTATTACTAAGTGATGTTAAGACCTTATACTCTCGAGTGTTTGAGCTGCAAATGCTTTGAGGTGATTTGGGTGATTTCTTGGTAAGGAGATATGATGTGCACATTCTATAATGATAACTGAAGGGTAATGTCTGATGTGCAACCCGACAGATTGCTATTATCTGATCATAATGTTGTTGTTTATCAAAGTTGTGCACTAGAGATTCATCCAAAATTAACCATCTAAATTAATTCAGTGAGACGCTTTAAGTCATAATAACAAAGGTTAATTTAATCAGTGCCATTGGAAATATGCAAGTTCACATATCTGCTATTAAACTTTGAAATCGTGCTATTACAATTTATTCTTTACCTCAATTGTGTCATTTTATCTATTTTTATGCTCATGCATCTATGTGCTCACAACAATTTCATATGGACCAAATAGCCCAAGCAATGATGGCTGCCTTGTCCAAGAGCATTAAAATGTATAAAATGGAAAATCAAGAAGATAAAGAATTTTGGTGACCACAATGCATATGGACTAACCAGCCTAAATACATGGGCCATGTGACAGTAGGCTATACTTGTTTAAAATTGTACAATGTTAAGCTAAAAACTGGTCCATAGCGGTGTGGCCCACAAGGAATAAAAAAAATGTGTGTGTCCCTCATCTTTCTTCCTCCGCATTGATATCTCCACCGCATCTCCTTTCCCTATCTGGCTATCTCGCTCCCCGTCTCCTCTGTGTCCTCGGGCCCTGTTTAGTTTACTTCCATAAGTTTTCACTATTCATCCTGTCATATCAAATGTTAGGACACTAATTAAGGGTATTAAACGTGGATTAATGGCAGATTAATTAGGCTTAATAGATTCGTCTCGCGATTTCCCGTCCATTCGTGTAATTAGTTTTATAATTAGATCATGTTTAGTCCCCCTAATCTTCAGTTTAGAATTGCTAACTTTCCTAAACTTATCTTGCCGATTTAAACATGGCCTCGATCCGCGACATGCGGCGGCCGCTGCTGCGGGCCAGGCCAGAGCTACGGGTAGCCGGTACTACCGACTGCTCTATGGACCGGTTGCACAATGACTCAGCCACCTGAAAACCACATATTTTATTTTCTATAGACTAGTTTTGGACCACGTTGTGGTTAATGGCATGATATGATTTTGAGTAGATGAAACTTAATGGCAATTCTCTGAACATGCGAAATAGTGACCATTAGGGCCTGTTTAGTTCCTCAAAGTTGCAAAACTAGTTTGCAAATTTGCAACTTTGGAACTAAACACCCCCTTCAACTAGTTTGTAAAGTTACAAAAGTAACACATTGAAAAATATGTCCTTTTTCTCGTGACACGTTTTTCAATGCAACTTTTGCAACTTTAAAACTAAACACCTCTTCAACTAGTTTGCAAACTTTAGCATTTTTACAAACAGTTTCTAAAGTCACGAAAACATGCCCTTAACAAAACCACGCGCTGGCGCGCCACCTCCTCCTCGGTTTGCCTTCCGGCCCAAATATCACATCATGCACACGTCCACCAAAGCCCAGTAAGAACAACACCCCTCTGTCGGCCTCTTGGAAAAGGCAAGGCCCAAGACCTCGCAGCAGCAACGCCACGCCGGTCAGATAGCGGAGAGGAGGTCACGCGGCGGCGATGGCGGGCGGCGACCGGGAGCGGGACGTCGAGGAGGAGACGCGGAACCAGATGATGCAGAACCTCTTCGGCGACCAGTCGGAGGACGAGGACGACGCGGACGACGACGACGACGACGACGTTGTCGAGGTCGTCGGCGAGGACCA
The DNA here is from genome assembly GCA_004135705.1 of Alloteropsis semialata. Taxonomy (NCBI): domain Eukaryota; kingdom Viridiplantae; phylum Streptophyta; class Magnoliopsida; order Poales; family Poaceae; genus Alloteropsis; species Alloteropsis semialata. Next base: position 42,773,551 of record CM014272.1, on the reverse strand, counting down.
CCGCCACCAGCTCCAGCAGCCGCCGCCGCAGCGCCACCAGGAGCTGGACGACGACGTCGACTACGACGAGGAGGACGACGCCCGCAGCCACGCCCAAGCCGGCTCCGGCGGCTACCACTCCGTAAGCCCCTCCCAGCTCCCAATCTATCTCCCTGCCCCCCCGTGATTCTGATTCACCTCAGCAGCTTGCTGTTTCCCGTCTGACCTAGCTGGACTAGGGATTAGGTTTTGGGATTCCTCAGGCTGGGAGCCTCGCGGTTGGGGATGCAGTGGTTTGGGCAAGGTATACAGTCGTGCGGATTTGTTGGAATTTTCGCACAGAAAAATTGGAGATGCTCTTGATTTGTGACTTTTAGCTGAATACATGAATTTCTTTGCTTCATTTTACCTACAAGCCCAGTCCTGTGTATCATGAAATCCAACCTGAACATCTTGGTATCGTGGAGAAGGAAACAAAAATGAGCCTACTGGGGCAGGCGTTCGACAGTTTAGCACATTGTTTCTGCTTTGTTTTGCTATATGAATTTCATTGCTACTCGGTAGGGTCCAGGGAAACTGCAGTTTAGTTTATTTCTACATTCAGTGCACCAATCTGAAAATTAGTAAGCTGTAAATCCATATATACATCTCCGGAATTTCTACAAGTGACCTGGACAACACTAGATCTATCTTGGTCTGAATTTGGGCCACTGTGCTCTGCTTGTGCCTTAAAACAGTCCAAGATTGGCTCATGTAATTTTCCTTCTGCCCCAGTTCTTCATCCTTACAGACTTCTCCAACCTTCTAATGCTGTGCACTTTAAGGAAAGCTGTCTGATTTAACACTTAATATGGATGGATTTATGTAGGAAGAAGTGGATGGTGAGGCAGAAAATGGAGGGGAAGGTGAAGGCGAAAGTGAGGGGCAAGTTGGGATGGAAGAGGAAAGTGAAGGTGAAGCTCATCGTGCAGATCTTGATCAAGGAGAAAGTGATGGGGACAAGGTCCAGAGCTCCCCAGAAAGAGAACTCGATGACCAAAGGATGGAACCTGATGCAAGAGGAATGGATAGTGAAGATGAAGGCTACCAGCAGAGGGCAGTATCTAGCAGAAGAAGGGGAGTTGTTGCCTCTGAGTCCGAGGGATCTGAAGATAATTACTATGATGATGGAGGTCAAGAAGATGAGGAAGCTCACCACACAAGGAAACCAAGGTTAAGAGGAAAAACAGAATGCTGCATATAAAATACACATTAGTATCCTTATTAAGCCTTACAGTTTCAAGTAGTCAATCAATGATTTACTAAATGTTTATCTATTTTGCCAGTGACTTTATCAACACATACTTTGCTTATTTTAGTCCTTTATAATCATGTAGTAGCTTGTGACAGTAATCTTATTGTGCAGCTCCCCCATGGAGGAAGAAAGAGATCAGGAAGTAGTTCGTGATGTGTTTGGTGATAGTGATGAAGATGAACCAGCTCCATATCGTGCACGCCATGAAACTGATGAAGATGCCCATGTAAGTGATTCACTGACCTTGTTTGCCCCTTCTTTGGCCAATTCTAGGTAAGAGGTAGGAACAATTGGCTCAAAAATTCAAAAATGTTTCTTGGAATCCTTCATCAACCCTAGAATTTTTCTTCCTTTTTTTTAAAAAAAATAACTTTCTGCTCTAAGTTGTATGCTCTAAATAGTTATGGTCGGCTGCATAGCTTGTTAGTTTTAACTGAAGAACCATGCAGGTTAGCATGTAGAGTTTAGAGAATCAACTCAGTAAATTGGCTCTTCTGTATTCCTTTCATATTCGCATATGTAAATATGAGATATTTAAGTCTTTCATGTGATTTTCTTTTCCGGCACTTGATTTGTCCGAAGTATGAACAGAAGCTATTTTCTCACTTCACGTCATGCATGTGTTCGTGTTCTACACAAATATTGATCCATGCATCCAGTCAGCTTTGGAAAAATGTTTACTTCCATTACCTGTTATAATTTTTGATAGCTTTTTTTTTAAAAAAAATTCCTGTTGTGCTCAATATATATATATTTTGGTAGAGATCGCCTATGGAGGATGACGGGCAGTATGAGAGGGACATGCAACCAGATGATGTAGTGGCTGATGAAGATATGCAATATGAATCTGATGAAAATCGTGAACTGAAAGCAAAGGAGAAACCGGTCGGTCCACCGCTGAACATGGTAGTTCCACTTAGGCAACCACCGGCTCAACCTGACAAAGTAAGTTATTGTCATGTGACGATACATTTTAGCTATATCTTTGGACACATAACGCGGCTGTCTTTTTCTCATGAGACAGTTTGATGCTATTCATTGTTTGATGTTTATCTATTGTTGGAATTTTCTCGCTTTTGGAGCATGGGATTTAATTGCACTTTTTATGAGTTTATAAGCACATTTGTGTATTGCCTTTTTATGTGAAACAATCTAACGTCATGTTTTGTCTTGCTGTATACCCATTACACTGGTTAATATTCCTTGATATCGACAATTTTACTGTCAGCTGCTTGTTTCATTGATGATGTTCTCTATTTACACCTTGCTACCTGGCTAGTATAACCGAATCGAAGAAGTGTGGAACTTGGTCTTCAGTGAAACGCTGTGCTTATACTTGACCAAAAGAGCATGAATCTGGTTACTGTTTGCTTTGTGTTAAATCTGATAACTTAGCAAACATGTTCTCTTTCAAACTGTTCGTGCTTTCTTTAGGAGTTTTATGATCCATGATCTAAGGTTTGTGCCTCTGTAGCCATTTACTTAGTGATTTAGTTACTGACTGTTTTCCTATTTTGTAGATGAATGTGATCAAGGTATCAAACATCATGGGGATAGACCCTAAACCCTTTGATCCGAAAACATATGTGGAAGAAGATGTTTTTATTACAGATGAATCTGGGACTAAGAAAAGGATACGGCTAGAGGACAATATTGTGCGGTGGAGAAAAGTTAGGAATGCGGATGGCAGTACATCTGTAAGTGGAATGTTGCCCATGTATCAATTAGGCTGGGAACTCACTAGCATGCTGATGATGCTTGGACTGATTCTTCTCTTTGTTTTTGATTTTGTAGTATTTCTTTTGTTTCTTTAATTGCAATTTCCTTTTCTTTTATTTGGGGTTACATTTTTGTTCTAAGAAAGCAACTCTTAAGTCTTGGTTTGGCTGCGTGTTACTATACTTAAGATACGACTCCTGTTATCTGTTTTTTGTTACATATAACCTTTGTGCGTGTTGTATTGTTGGACTGGTGATTACGTGCACAGATAAATTTCTCCGTTGATGCTTTCTGAGGTTTCATTTCATTTACTCTGGTTAGTGAAGCTTTGAGCATTTTATTATTGCAGCGTGAAAGCAACGCACGCTTTGTAAAATGGAAAGATGGAAGTATTCAGCTTCTGATCGGTAATGAAGTTCTTGATATATCTGTACATGACGCGCATCATGACCAGTCCCATCTGTTTTTTAGGAATGGGAAGGTAACTAAGTATTCTTTACATCTCTTTTTCAATCATCGCCATCAACAATGATTAAGTTTCATTGACATTGGTAATTGAACTTTAATGCAGGGAATTCTACAATCACAAGGAAGACTTTTGCACAAAATGAGATTTATGCCATCTTCCTTGTCTTCAAAGTCGCATCGCTTATTAACTGCTCTGGTTGATTCTCAGAATAAGAAAACTGTTAAGATGCAAAAATGGTTTGAGACTAAGGACCCTGAGAAAGTGAAACAGGAAAATGAAAGGGTAACTAAATCACCATTGCTTTATCACTGGACGTTATGTATGTGCATGACCTGTTTTTCCTGCCCATTTGTTTCTCTTGTTGGTGGTACCAGGGCTTGACATAGTTCCTTACATCGATACTGTTTTCTGAAGAAGATTGGGACTATCCTCCAATCACAAAGTCATTTTCTGAAGTTTTTCTTATATAGTTTTCTAGATCAGCTCAGGCCCCACCTGCCTAATTAGTATGAGGGGTCCAAAAGTTCTATTAGTTGTCACTATGTTGCTAGTGTTTAATGATTTAGTGTGACACGCTCAAATTAGTATTCCAAAGAATAAATTACGTCATGCAAAGTCATTGATTAAGGTATAACAATTATGTGCTGTCAATTCTGTAATGACAAGTACTATTTCTTGGTGATCTGTTTTTCCTTCTTTTAACTGATTTGGTGATTCCGTATTTATTTGGTTGGGTTTTTTCTTTTCTACTAAAGTACTAATACAGTAATTATGCAGGCTGCGGGCCAAAATATCCGGGCTCATTCAATTCTTCAACGCAAAAAAGAGAAGGTGAGCCGCAAGTACACACAGCCTGCCCGGCCAAGGAGACAGCTTTCTCCAGGGTTCTTGGAAGACGCTTTAGATGAGGTTGGTTTCTTGTTGTTTAGCCGCTTTTTTTCAGTCAAATTTGATGGTATTGTTGCTATTAGCTATTGCCGTATATACATTAACTCCTGTTGTGTCCATCTACCCGGTCAAGTGTGTTATCCCATCAAAAAGGGTAAGAGCGAAAAAGGAAAAGAAAAAAAAAACTAATATAAAAGGTTTGGTTGGTCAACAGTTTGTGATGCAGTGTTGCCTTGTTGAGAATTTTTAGGCATGGTTGAATTCTGGCTATATAGCAAGTGAAAACCTGTGCCTGATAACTGCTTTTCCGTTTTGCTTTCTTACAGTAACCAAACTTTTTTTGTGAGTTATCGTATGCACACACACACACACACACACACAGAGTGTAAAGCGTAAGCTGGTAGAGTTATTATAATGACGGGCAGCTCTCCTGCCGGTTTGAGGGAAAAAATGTGTACTCGACTCTTGGGGTTACCCCTTGTTGAATGGATACACGTAGATAGAGCTACATGGTAATCTTACCTTGTTATTGTGTCTTATGTTTCCGTAGGATTTAGATACATATTTCAATAGTCTTTAGAGATCATGAAGAATTGTGCTGATTTACGACAAACAGGATTGTCTGAGTGCTTAACTATTGATTGAAGTTCATATTTGGCAGGATGAGGAGCCTGACTATGGTTCTCGGCGAATGCCAGGCCGTAGACGTTTTGAGGACGAGTTGGAAGCTGAAGCACAAGCTGAGAGGCGTATCATTAATGCAAAGAAGGTGAGCTGTTGAGCTCGTGATTTCTCAGTTCTCACTTTAGCTAAACTGTTAGTATTTGTATTTATCTATATGCTCTGCACATTTTCAGTCAAATATGAACAGAAATGTTCCCCACAAACCATCGTACCCCCCTGCTCGTCCACCGAGACGTCAAGCTGATGAATACTCGGAAAGTGAGAGGGAGGAATCAGAATATGAAACTGATGGCGAGGATATTGAGCACTCACCAACTCGTGGAAGGGAAGATGAGCTGGATGAGGAGGATGAGTACGAGGAAGATGTTGAAGAAGCGCCTCTGTCAGATGAAGAGATGGAGGTTAGATATCTGGGCCTGAAAACTCAGTGTTCCTTTTTCCTTAGGTTAAGCAATCTGGTGCTTATTAGCATAACAAATAACAAGATTCAGGTTTTTCTTAAGCTAACATTTTGAAGAATGGAATACTTTGCATGAGGCAAGAATATGATTTACTGAAACTTTGGTTATAGAACTAGAATTTATTCTGTCAACAAACTTGAGTCAATAAACTTGGATCAATTGTTAATAGGTCGATAGAGGCAGGCTTATCAATTCTGCCAATCTTATCTGAATTGAAATGTGAAACAAGAACAAAATGAAGTACAGAGAAAACTTTTTTTTTTTGTGTGTGCATTCCTCCTGGGCAAGAAAGTGGTAGCAATGTCGCGCTCAGAATCCTGCTAACCATAAAACAGAAAGCAGCTTCATCTAAAAAGGCGGGAACCATTACCGCGCTGTAGAAACAAGTGACTCGCTTATCCTTTTAAATTTCTGTTGTGCCATCACCTTTACCTTTTTGAATCAGGGGTACACGAAATTCATAGGTTAAGGTGTTGCTCTCCACGAGTGGGGCCAAAACCTCAAACTGAAAGAAAGACTATTGTGCACTTGTATATTTTTTGTTTGCAATGAAACGGGTACTGGCGCTGCAGGCACCCAAACGGAAGAGAGAATCAGGAGGCAGCAGCCACAGGCGGGAGGAGCTGGTCTCCGACGACGACGACGACGACTCTCCACCAAGGAAGCAACAGACCGTCCAGCACCGCAGGAAGGCCGTCGTTTTCGACGACAGCGACGAGGAGTGATGATCGATGAGCAGGGAGGAGCTTGTAAAACGTTTGTGTATGGCCTGCTACAGTTTTCTTTCGTTTTCTTCTTGGATTGGATAATATTATTATGATTCGGGATGATGGTTAATATTATTAGATAAAGGAAAAAAAGAGAAAGGCAGGTCAATATGCTGCCAAATTACGAGTGTTTACCAGATTATGTACACCTGGACACCTGGTTTCTGTGGGAATCGCGAGGGATTTCGTGAAATTCGTGCAAAATTTGTAATGTTGAGAGCAGAGAAGAGAGCGGCGGCCATGGTGGCGCTCCGCGCGTGTTGGTGTGGATAAGGCCAGTCTCAATGCAAAGTTTTATTGTAGAGTTATCTAGACTGAGAACTAGGTAACTGTGCCGGATGAGTTTCATGAAGATGAAACTCCTCTCTCATTCTATGAAACTTTTCTATTAATTACCCTGCCAAGTCAGCAATTTTGCTGATGTGGCATTGAACTTTAATGCCATGAAACTCTCATGAAACTGAGACTAGCCTAAGTGTACGTGGAAGTACTGGGAAGGTGGAGGTGCCCGTGCGCATAAATTCCACACTGGAATGGGACGGTCGGTCGGTCGCGAAGGATGATGATTCGCCGGGGGAGACCGGAGACCGAGTCGTCGCCGAGCCGACACGCCCGGCGACCGCCACCTCAGCGTCCACGCCACTCGTATTTCGAAGAAACCCAGGAGAGAGAAGGGATGGCGGCTCTCTTCCAGTTCCAGCCATGACGAGAACGCGTGGCCAGCAGCATGGGACCCACCTGTTGAACGACACCACCCGTCAGAGACCTGGCTTGGCGCCTGCATGTGGGGCCGGGGCCTGCATGGTGTGGGGCCAGAGCGAGAATATTATATATTATTAAATAGAGGGAGAGAGCAGTAGGTGGCAGTTGGAATTGGAAAGTTATCTATGCAACAAGCGTCATGACGTCAACCCAATCCCACTGTCGTGCTCAAAACTTCGCTGCGTGACTGCGTCTCGTCTCCTGTCCCAACTCCCAGCAAGAAAGATCAACCCACATATACGGTCGCCGCACACTAGCTAGGCAATTCAAAAGTACTAGAATCTCATCCCACATCGCACCATATTTAGGCCTCGTTTATTTACAACTTGTTTAATTCGCAAACTTTCCAAAATGTTTCTGCATTGAAAAACGTGTCCCTTTCTCTCGCGACATGTTTCTCAATGCAAAATTTCTAAACTAAACAAGGCCTTATCTACCCATGAACATGAACGATTACTTCAGTTTCACTGATCATGATCGTCATCCTGTTGCTTTTTACTACATGTCAAGGTGATTCTCTTCTTTGCTAAGAAGGTGCAAACGTTCGTGGTAATGCTGTCCAGTGTCCACAGAACATGAAACACGGCAACAAGTTGCTTGAATGAGTTAAATAAACAAGAGAAACAAGACTATAAAAATAATAATCAAATAAAGAAGGAAAAGACAAAACTGGTGATTCAAGGGAACCACCCAATGTGTTTTGGAAAGAGAGACAAGGCACCACCGCTTTGCACGAGACGCTGTGGCACAATACCAATATTATAATTGTTGTGGTGGAGCTATGCATGGAGCAACGTGTAGCAAAAGCCAATTACTGTTCACATGAGTGAATTTATTAAGTATTTATACCTGTTGGGCCACGCACAAGATGAAGATTGAATACAATGTTTTATTAAAAAAAATAGAATAGTTAGGCCATCCCCAACCCTCCAACTAGGATGGTTTCTATAGCATTAATTACATTGCCACCTAGGACTATTAGCTTATATGGCACTATATTAAATAAGAGAGAGAGTGGAGAGAAGAAGAAACCGGGTCTCATGCAAGACCCAGTTTCTTCAGGAGAACCTATGCACTGGACACCACCAAGTCATGCATTGGGAGATGGTAGTGTCCTCATGATAATTGAACAACAAATATGATTGGTAGAGATGAGAGAGAATGATGGATTGAGTATTAATTATGGACATACATGAAGAAACTATACATTGAGAGATGTAGTTTCTAAACATAATGCCTTTCTTAGTTGGTAACATAGACACTATCTATGCACACCATGGGTTGGGAATGGCCTTACCGATGTTTTAAGGCTAGCTTTGGGGCTAAAAGTATCAGGAGACTTGATTGTAAATTTTAAAACTAATAATATGTCCGAGGGCCTCATGGTGTAGTTGCCTTAACTAAGTGCTTAATTAAATAGAATGTTCTCCAAATGAACTATACTATTTTTATTGCAGGTCTTGTCACTTCTCTTCGTACTATCTTATGTTGTTGTTGCCTTAACCAGTCCTTACAGAATCTTCTATAAAAGAAACATACTTTCTTTTATTGTAATCGTGTGCATAATGTCACTTGCCGCTATTGTTCCATGGTACCCAACTGCAAAGCAACAAAATGCATGACGTCACCCCAATCTCACCTTCGTCCGCCCACTCGTAACTTTATACTTCCTTCAGTCTCCTATATCGCAACAAGAAAGACCAACATGCAGTCGCTCACATGGCAGCTGAAATTAAAATTACTAGGATCTACGTCCACGGTGTGTGCGCGATTTGAGAAACGATGCCCTGTCATTTTACTACTAATTTGAATGATTATTTCGATTCAATCGATCACCGTATTGTTACTGTGTTTCTCTCGTAGAAGGTTCAAAGATAGTCAATACATTGTCCATAGAAGAGTGAAGTAGAGAAAATGGCAAAACTTGAGAGAAATAAACAATAAGAAGACGAAAATGGTGATTCAAGGAAACCTTGGCACATATCTCTAGTCTGCATTGCAATCGTGGAGCCATGCATGGAGGCAACGTGTAACACAGCCGCCCAGTGTTCATATGAGAGAATTAATTAAGTCCTTGTGAAGTAGAGAAAATGACAAAACTTGAGAGAAATAAACAATAAAAAGACGAAAATGGTGATTCAAGGGAACCTTGGCACACATCCCTAGTCTGCATTGCAATCGTGGAGCCATGCATGCAAGCAACGTGTAACATAGCTGCTCACTGTTCATATGAGAGAATTAATTAAGTCCTTATGGAGTAGAGAAAATGACAAAACTTGAGAGAAATAAACAATAAAAAGACGAAAATGGTGATTTAAGGGAAGCTTGGCACACATCCCTAGTCTACATTGCAATCGTGGAGCCATGCATGGAGGCAACGTGTAACATAGCCGCTCAGAGTTCACATGAGAGAAGTAATCAAGTCTTTGTATCTATTATAGGGTGTACATACTACCAAACAGATGATGGTTAATGGCTTCAATAAAGAAAGAGATATTTTGGTACTAAAAGGTTACTAGTATTTCAAGCATACCTTCGGGGCTAAAAATATGGAAGGACTTGTTTGTAATTTTAAAACTAAAGGTTTGAAGGGCTAAGAAACAAAAATACACTTCGTAGCCACTAGACTTGTGCCTCTGTTTTGCTCTTGGCCCTTCTCTTTTCATACTAACCTTGTAATATTGTTTCCTTAGCAAGTACTTAAAATTGTTCTACAAATGGAATACACAATCTGGATTACTGCCTAGAATGCTATTGAACACAAGAATTTCACTTGAACGAATTCTTAGTATCCCAAGTATTATGTAAGTTTGAGCCACTATATTGCTTGGCAGGTGAAATATAATCGAGCGTCATGATCAAAAGATGGATGCCAAACTCAATACATGCTTCTCTAAGGTGGATGGAAAACCCACCATCAAGAAATTTAGGGTCTCCCTAAGATGACCGTTCAAGCAAACGGTTCTACCATGTCCTACCACCCTACAAGCACTACTAGCCAATGCCCAAAACCCATGGGCAGCACCGGGTCCTGCCATTTTTTTTTCCTATGAATTCCCTAGTTTAGACCTTGTGGTTGTGATTCTGTTTTAACACACCAAATATTACTCAAAAAAGTAAGTGAAAAAAAAGTAGACATACCATTGTCGAGAAATATTACTCAAAAGAGTGCTATGGGAATAGAAAACTAGCGGGCGAGCGAGGCATGAAAGAGAGAAAGAGGGTGGAGGGGAATGGGGGTATGTTTTGTGGTTCCCAACTTCCTCAACAAATGAGAGCGCTGCCATAGTAGATTGTTTATGTGCTCATACACGCTCGTCTTGGATCCGACACATCCATTGGGCCGTTAATATGTCGTCTATGGCCTTATATGGATTTGGCCGATTAGGTCCACATAGCAAAGTGGGAAAGAGTACCATGTCGTACATGAAGGGCAGTGCGCGGTAGCGGATCTGAGACGGGCCGTGTAAGATATTATTCTATAAGTTTAGGCCTTAAGTCAATGTGCTGACAAAAATCGGTGTGTTTGAGAAAAATGTTGATGGGCTCCTTTTTTGACAAATTTAAATATACTAAATTTGGCGGCAAAGGATCTTCGACTTTGGATACGCACAAACTTATCACTCTTGACACCAAACTGCAAATTTAGTCAATATTATCTATCTATCTATCGAATAAGTGTCGGATAGAGTTGACGCCACATATATGGTTGCCAATGGTTTTGTCAAGAAGAAAAATGTGAACCACTCACAATTCCTTATAATCCCACCCCAAAATGAGATTTTCCATATGAGCTACGAAAAGTAAAACACCAACATCAACTCACCAAGTGAATGCACTAGCTAGGGCGATGAGCAGAGAAGGACGGCAGCAGCAGCCACGAAGCCGGCAACGCAGAAATGAACAACACAAGTTCGAGCATCTGTCACAGTACGCACCCCCGAATTCTCTGAAATTGCTTTCCGGTCCTCCAATTCGTCCTTGAAAATTCTGGCGTGGACCCCACCGCGTACTCCTATTCTAGTACCCGGCCCCCAGTCCATCGACAGGCAGAGAGCCCGGAGTCACTCGGCCCTGACTGACTCAAACAAAGCTTCCACCACCGCTCGGAGGTCCTCGTCGGCGACTAGCCGGAGATGGCCTTACGGCGCCGGAGCACGGTCTGCTCCACCACCGTCTTCGTCGTTCTCGCTCTCCACCTTCTCACCGCCTCCTGCGCTTCTTCGCCGCCCGAGGAGCAGGACAGGGCGTCGCTCGTTCAGCTCAAGAACGGCCTCTCCTCCGGCTCCGGCGATGCTCTCCGCCAGTGGGCGCTGGAAACCGGCGTCCACCACTGCTCTTGGCCGGGGGTCACCTGCGACGCGCGGTCCCGCCGCGTCGTGGCCCTCTCGGCCCCGTCCCGACCCGGCCGGCGCCTCGCCGGGGAGCTGTCGCCGGCGGTCGCTCGCCTCACCGAGCTCAAGGCGCTCTCCTTCCCCGCCGTCGGGCTCCGCGGCGAGATTCCTCAAGAAGTCTGGCGCCTGCGGCACCTCCAGGCGCTCAACCTGGCCGGCAACTCCCTCCGTGGGCGCCTGCCGGCCACCTTCCCGGAAGGTTTGAAAAGCTTGGACCTTTCCGGAAACCGGCTGTCCGGGAGAATCCCTCCAGGGCTGGGGGACTGCCCGGCGCTCCGGCGCCTGCGGCTGTCCTCCAATTCGTTGGATGGTTTCATTCCGCAGCAGATTGGGAAGCTCGCAAGGCTCCGGGTTCTGGAGTTGTCCGGGAACAGGCTGACCGGCGGCGTGCCTCCGGAGCTGTTCCATTGCAGGGCCCTCGTCAAGATGGATCTCAGCAGGAACTTGCTCAGCGGTGAGATGCCCTCAGGTCTCAAGGTGCTCAAGAACTTGGAGTTCCTCTCATTATCTGGGAACAATTTCAGCGGTGAGATACCTTCCGATTTAGGCCAGCTGGGGTCGCTGAAATTTCTTAATCTGTCAGACAATTCTCTATCGGGCGCAGTTCCCATTGATCTTGTGGCTGTAAGAAATCGCACTGTTCTACTTCTTGACAACAACATGCTTTCTGGGGAAATAACTGCTCCTTCTGCTACTCCCGTGCCATCAGTATCAGTGGTTAACGTTTCTGCAGTTACAGAGAACACTTCCAGTGTCAACCTATCACGCCAATCCAGTGAGCTGTTTACAGTTTATCCCACAGCAAGTATGCGTGTGCTGGCTGAGACAAGCACGGGCACTCCTTCTGGTGGCGGTGGTTTGGGAACCAAAGAGATTGCTGCAATAGCTTCAGCATCAGCCATTGTCGTGCTTCTGTTAGTTGCGCTCATCCTGTGCATCATAAGGAAATGTGCTCTGAAGCCGTCAAGGCGCTCTTTCAGGAGAAGGGAAGTAAAGGTTTTTGACAATGTTGATATTGGGGCCCCTCTGACTTATGAGACCGTTGTACGTGCCACCGGAAATTTCAATGCTAGCAATTGTATTGGTAATGGTGGCTTTGGTCCGACATACAGAGCCGAGATTGCCCCTGGAGTTCTTGTGGCAATAAAGAGGCTTGCTATCGGGAAGCAGCATGGCGACAAGGAGTTCCAAGCAGAAGTAAGAATTCTTGGGGAGTGCCGCCATCCTAATCTTGTCACTCTCATAGGGTACCATATCAGTGATTCAGAGATGTTTCTGATATACAACTATCTGCCTGGTGGCAACCTGGAAAAGTTCATAAAAGAGAGAACTAAGAGGCCAATCAGTTGGAGAAGGCTTCACAAAATTGCTCTTGATGTCGCTCGTGCTCTTGCGTATATGCATGAAGAATGTGTCCCCAGGATTCTGCACCGAGATGTCAAGCCAAACAACATATTGCTTGACAATGAATGCAATGCTTATCTTTCTGATTTTGGATTGGCAAGGCTTCTCCGAAACTCAGAAACTCATGCGACGACAGATGTTGCTGGTACCTTTGGTTATGTCGCACCTGAGTATGCAATGACATGTCGCGTGTCTGATAAGGCAGATGTGTATAGCTATGGAGTTGTGCTTCTTGAACTGATTTCAGACAAGAAAGCACTGGACCCATCATTTTCTCCCTATGGAAATGGTTTCAACATTGTTAGCTGGGCTCAGAAGCTTATCCAGAGAGGCAGAGTTCGCGAATTCTTCATTGAAGGCTTGTGGGACAAGGCCCCACATGATGATCTGGTTGAGTTCTTGAACGTGGCGGTCCAGTGCACACAGGAGTCTGTTGCTTCTAGGCCCACAATGAAGCATGTAGCAAGGCGCCTAAGGGATCTCCGACCACCGCCTTACTAGGAACACAAGGCAAGCACTGATGGGCTGATAGCTAGGCCATTTTCCCTGCTGAGGGTGTTAGCAGCGAGTTAACAGTTGTGGTAAGGAGGCGTGCTACAACAAGGAGGTGGCTTCAGATACCATCGTGTTTCTCTCCTCAGCGGCCTCGTCTCCAACAAATTTACTGATGCATAACATTTCAGTTCCTCTAACTAAAAATAGAAAAAGAAATGAAAGAAAGCTGAATGCTTCAACAGTTCTGCAACTACACAACATTTCCTGCGTGTTCTGAGAAAAAAAAAGGTAACGTGATGCTGAAATGTTGTGTAGTTGCAGAACTGTTGAAGCATTTAGCTTTCTGAAATATTACATATATCAGTATAGCTGATTGGCTTATGACATGATGTGTAGTTTGACATGTGTGGATTGATGATTTGCGAAAGGGGAATGTTAACTGATGTTCATGCATGGTTTGGATTGCATCTAGAACGAGTTGCTAATGTGTGTGCTGATGTTGTGACGGAGAATGCGCTAAATGCTGTGTGGTGTTTTGGGTTGAACTGATCCTCCGTTGCCGCTGCTAACTGCGGAGTCTGCTCGCCGTAACTGGTGCTTTGCTGCTGCTTCTAGAGTTGTGTTGCTTTTGCTCTTATTCAGGCTGCGTTGCAACTAGGAACGGTGCCTGTCCATTTAACACTCGACTGTATCCAAACTGAAAACGCAACAAACTCTTCATTCAGTACACTGAACTGAGTTTTAGGAGATTTCCTCCTTCCTCGCACCTACTCTGAGATCCTCTGTTTTTACTCGTGATTTGCTCACGCTGATCAGTAAACTCTGTTTTTTCTATGCCTTTATTCAGTAAGCTGAACCATATCTGCCATTTCTCTCTGCCACAAAATCAGAACTTCGATCTTCAGTCTCCAATGCACAGCATTGCCATGCATTTACTTTCTGGAAGTTGTTTGTTGATAGAAGCAACAGCCTCTGCTTCTGGGGTTCGATGTGAACAAACGTCCTGAAAGCTGCAGTCCGGAGCGATTGGGATCAAGCTTGCAGATCCAGTCCAGAGCTCATGCAACTGAACTACTCCGGCACAGATCCGTGTCCAACTTTCAGTGGGCGTCTGACAGATTCCTGAAAATGGGCAAGCCCCACATCTTCAGGAATGTTGATATATAATCTATGCTAACATGTTACTACCAACTAAGTGATGTTCTTGTATTCATCATGAACTAGGTGCCCATGTGCAAACTTGTGTGTGACAGTGAGAATGTTGTGAGCATTGGAATGAGCTACTCTCTGCAGGTACAACCAGATCCTCCTCCGTTCAATCCATGTCCTCCCTGTTCATCATCAACTCCTTGTCAGTACCAGGGGTACTCGTTGCAATTGCATGGTCGACAAAACTGACAGTAACAGTTCAATCATACCGTCAGAGACAATAGACGATATCTGAACTGGGCTCGCTCTCAAAGCCTCAACGAAAATGCAACTGTACCAACACAAAGTCGGACGCACAAGGCATCATGATAAAAGCTACTTCACTCACCAAATTATACAATCAACAAATGGAAGACAAAACCAGGGGCGCAGCTGATACAATTTCAAATCTATACAATACAACCGGAAATCTGAAACCTCATAATCACGGATATTAACCCGTTCTGTTTCCAAGACATCATCCTACATACATATAGGGCCTCACTGACGCAAGATTCTAGAGACAAGAACCATGATTGACACGGATCCATAGCAAATGAAAAAGGAACCTCACAGCCTATACAGGTGTAACTTGGTTCCATTCCTAATATGTGACAGGTGCCAGAACATCCAGTTGAGACCCGAGCTTCTCCTCAGCCGCCTTCTCAGCCTTGAGGCGAAGCTTGGCCAGCTTCTTCTTCCTTTCATATGCAACCTTCGCCTTCTCCTTCCTCTTCTCCTCCAGTTCCTGAAAATAGCAACACAGTTTTTGGTCAGTTTGTCACATTTAGTACTGCAAATGAGCATTACAAGCAAAAAGAAGGAATTACTGAATTAGGAGGTACCAAAAGAGCATATAAAAACCTGGTATCTGACACCATAGGCCTTATCACAAGACTGAGGAAACAGAAATATGAATTTTGAACAAATAGGGAGAGCTGAAAGGTCCTAATACGACAGGATACGAGGATGCCTCAAAAGACTGCCAGCACATAAAACAAAATTTATAAGCCTCAGAGATCTTGGTGGTTATGATCATCAACTGGAGGGTACCCATCAAGAGTAGAAAATATTTGTGTCACATCACAGGCTTATCATGGGTAGTAGTAAAAAAAAAGAAAATGAAAAGAAACCAAGGGCCCCATATACAAGTGAAATCAGAATAAATAATGCCAAAAGACCCATAACACCATTTAGTCAAATCAGTAGGGGACCATCTATTTTCTGCTACCAATCAGTATTGTGCATAGTTAGGCAATCAACACACAGCTTAAAGGTGCTGTGCATCTGTGTTCACAAATAAACCAGGCATTCACATACAAATTTTGGTAATGACATGTTGGTCAGAAGTAGCTGGTTATGAACATCATTTTGGAAAAATCAAAGGGAATCTGTCTGATTTTCTTCATCATCCCAGTGATATGATTCTCACAGTGAATCTCCAATTTGGAGCTATATACATTACCTTATTAAACAAAAAGTTTTCCAACAAGACTGCAATGCATCCAACAAATCATCCATCGAATGAAAGGACAATTGAGGCTTGCAGTCACTAGAGCATTTTAGTCCATATATTACATAATGAACGGTTCCTTGGCACTGAAAACCAAGCGCCTAACAATTGCAACAGATAGTTGAAGACATATGCCATTAACTAAATTGGACACCTGCAGGTTTAACCCTATTAAGCATAGTATGTAGGGATACCTACCAGATTCAGCATTTCACCCAACAGTGCCCAAATGAGAAATTTTGATGTGCCAACAGTACTGGAAGCACAAGCAAATTCACCAATAGTCTGTCCTCACTACACATTCCAGTAGCTATTAGTAGCCTAACATATTGTGTTCCAATCAAAAAAGGCTACTCAGCTAGCACCAAATCAAAGCAACACGTTCATTGAGATGGAGGCAATGGAATTGTCAAAGACATGTGCCATCAACAAAATTGGACACCTGCATGGTTTACACTACGAGCACACTATGTAGTGGTACCAGATTCAGCATTTCCCCCAACAGTGCCCAAATGAAAAATTTCGATGCACACTGCAGTTAGACACAAGTCAATTCACCGACAATTGAGTTCAGCCTCACTACCCACATTCTAGTAGCTACTAATATCCTAACATAAGTCTGTCCCAATCGAAAAGGCTACCCCAGTTAGCACCAAATCAAAGCAATACATTCATTGAGCAACGGCACGGTAGGACAAAAGAAGCAGAGTAAGATGTAGGCAACAGAAGAATGCAGCTTACCCTGATGGTGTCTTGGTAGTTCCATCCGAGCTCCTTGGAGAGATCGCCGAGCAAGCAGTACTTGTGCCCCTTCTGCAGACGAAGGACCCTAACCAAACAACCAACAGCGAAAAAGGAGAACTCATCAGCAATCATGATCATTCAGCAACATCCGCAGCACTTCAAACAGCACTGAGATGCTCACTTGAGCGCGTCGGGGATGACCATGCGCTTGGTGCGGTCGTATGGCGGCGGGACGCCGTCGAAGGAGCTGAGCCTGGCGAGCGCGGCGGCGCTAGGGCTCAGCGATTATAGAAGTCGGAGTCGAGGAGAAATCGTGGGCTGGGCCGTAGTGCGGGTCCGTTGCTGCTAGTGGGCTTTGGCTCCGGACGGCTTAAGCGCAACTGAGAGCAGCAAAAAACAATACGATCATGCGAAACATCAAACATGGACCGGAAGCACCAAAGCTGTTCATACTTCCGATGAAAAATTACCTAATCAAGCAGTATCTGAAAAAAAAAGCCTGAAGCATACAATTTGTACTGATAAACACCATACTAAACAAGTTCGTAGAGCTGCAACAAAGCTCTACGAACTTAACAGCATCCTTACAGCAAAGTTTACCAAAATATCTCCACTTAATGGGAAATTGGGAATTAACACTAGTACAAGCTTGCTGCTACTTCAGGATAATCTGGGTTGCCTCGCCTATGATCTCTTCGACAGCACCATCAAGCTAGCTGTGCAACCCTTCCATCGAGTATCTTCGCATACAAGTTCCAATTTGGGTTCCTCTCTGTGATTGGAAGCTGGCCAAAAGGGTGTTCTTCAACGTATCGCTGGACATCTGTCTGTTCGGCTGGCATGTTGAACAGTGCTCGGCTGGCAAGTTTCGGCTTATTTCCTCTCACACAATACTATTCATTCTACCAGCCGAGCACTGTTCATTCTACCAGCCGAACAGGCTCGTGCATCAGCAAGGTTCTCCAGGAACAAGCGAAGATCTCCATCAGGTCCTGTTTATGGGACATCATTAGTTTACAGCATGTACCATTTCTGCACACCTTCCATGTACAAATTAGTAATTTCTTAGAAGCTATAAAGGTGAAGCTTACCCAATGAATCATCCTCCTTGTTCTTATAGCTGTAGGAGTAAGGAAAGATTGCAGTGTGTGGCTGAGCAATACAAACATCAAAAAAAGATTGTGTGAGTTACAGCCACTGATCGATCGAGCCTTAACAATGTTATAGATACAAGAACAAGGGAGAAGGCAGTACCGGATTGCGCAGAGCTTTGTAAGGGGAATCATCCACAAGCAGAGTATTCGAGGGTGAGAACTCTCCCTGCTGCCAAGGAAGGCCAGGCTCCACTTTGTTCCACACCTTCAGTTCCTTCAACACTAGCGGTTTGTTCCTGTTTTCAACAGTGTAATGTCCAGTGGAAGTGCACTTGGATGAGTCCTGGCAAAGTCAGAGCAACATTTGCAATTAGGACTGAATAACTTGCACACAAACTTGCTTCAATATTAGTAATACTTTGTGTTGTAACAGTGTACAAGCTCTAAAAAATGAGAGAAATGAACGCATCAAAGACTGAGTAATAACTTGCAAACTGGAAAAAATAAAGAAAATGAACAACATCCAGCATTATTTGAATAATTGGTTGTTATTACTACTACGCGAGGCTTATTCTTTAAAAGAAACCACGTGAGGAGAAAGTAACCAAGATTGTATTAACAGATAAGCCCGAGACCAGTTCTCCATTACTTACCCAACAGAACAGAAGACGATGTTTCAGATCTTTCAGAAGGATATCAACTAACGCATCTGTATTAGCCCTGGACAAATATAACTTTGCAATCAGAACCATGCGAAGGAAATATGGCGAGTAAAAAGCAAGGGAAAGAATTAGTACTTCAATCTTGATGACCATGTCGCCACCTCAAATTTCTCGAAGCAAAATTTCAGAAAATCGTCACACCCGGGCCTTTTGAAGACTGGTACATACCACAGCAAATCGTCGTAAAACAGTGGTATGTATGAGTCATACGCACAAATTCTACATACTTCACCTCAACTCAAAAGAAATCTGCATATGCCAACAACAGCTTTATCAACTTAATTTTAGGTGTGTGATTTTACCTAGTTTTCCTCGGACCTCCCCATGCGACAAATGAGAGTTGTGGTAGTCTAGGTTAATATCAGCAAGCAAGCCATTAAGATCCAGAATAACAAGCTTTTTCCTCCTTTGTGCCCGGACTGGTGGTCCTCTTGGTGAGTCCATGTCCTGAACCTTGTTGTCTCCCTCCTGATGAACTTCACCATCCTTCTTTTCAATGAAACCCTCGTTACCTGCAGCTTTCATGTCCACCATGCTGAGGCGGCTGACTGCATCCACCAAGTGTGCCTCAGAAACAGCCACTTGATCCGTCTTCATCGTCTTCGTTCCATCGCTTACAGAGCTTAAAGTGCCCTCAACTGCAAAAAGCAGTAAAATTGTAAAAGGACGTCAGATAAGTATTCTTTCATCACACAGCTGAACAAGAGAAGGAGCATCGCCTCCACGAACTCATCAAGCGCTCCCCTAAGGGGAAGCGTAGTACGATCATACCTGAAACAGCAGCCGCCTTCTTCACCGGCTCCGGTGCGGCAACGGCCGCGAGCTCGTCCCGCTCCATCTGTCTCCGATTAATCTGTCGCGTTCGGAATCAAACGCCCGGACCTTGCAGCATATCAGTTTCACTTTTGCTGTGATAGATAAGAAAGTATTGTATTCTAATAGCTTCCTTTTCCTAACATTAGTGCGTATCCTTGCATAAGTGGGTTCCTCCAAAAAAGACTAAAGCCCTTTATTCTCCTCCAAGGCAAGAATATGGTGCCACAATTATTCGATGGAACATCGCACATGTAACACCACAGGGGTTATGGAGACACTAAGAGAGTCATTAGCACACTAATGAAGAGAAATACAAATATTAGGAGCTTGAGAGCTTTTAGTTAAGCCAAGTTAGCCCTAGGGGCACTTTGGTAATTTTGTCACCCTGGAAGGGTTGTGTCGGGGTTCTCTACCGCCGGCAAGTAAATTTCTACGATCGCGTGTCGGGACCCGGATGGTGACTCAAGAGACAGGGGGTTTAGACTGGTTCGGGCCTCCGGAGAGTAATACCCTACGTCCAGTATGTGCCGATGTTCTTAAGTCCAAGTCTGTAGTAGGGGGTACAAACTGGTCGGGAGAGGGAGAGGGTCCCAAGTCCCTGTGTTGTGCGAGTGAGCGTGCTGTTCGTGCTGTGTTCGAATGTTCGACCGATGTCCCTCGTCCCCCCTCTGGTGTCCCCTTATCCCCTTTTATAGCTTCAAGGAGAGAAGGGAGCGGGGGGTAAGAAAGAAGAAAATTACAAGGGGAGTTACTGCCCCCGAGGCCTTTAGCTTGCGCCGCGTGCCGAGCCGTACAGGGAGCAGGTGTTGACGGAGTGGGCACCCCGCCGGACCTGGGATCGTACATCCCGGGTGGTTGGTGTAGATGACTTCTCGGGTGGGCTCTCGGGTAGTTTCCGGGTCGTGGTTGACTCGCTCGAGGCCTTTGGGAACTCCAGGTGTCCTCTTCGGGTTCCAGGTGTCGTCCATGGACGCCTGGGCTCGTCCTTGGGCGCCTGGTGTTGCGCATGCATTTCTCTCAGGACTGTAGCGTTCCTGTTCGGATGAGACGGGCGCCACTGTGGCTGCCGTGGCGAAGGACGGACGCCCATCATGCTCTGACGCGGCGGGTACCAAGTGGGTACGGCGCTGGATGGGCCGGGACGGTACGTGGCCGAGTAGTTTGACCGGGCGAGCCGGAGACTCCTCGGAGGCGGAGAACTCCCCGGGCGAATCGGAGAGCTATTCGGAGGCGGAGAACTCCTCGGGCGAATCGGAGAGCCATTCGGAGGCGGAGAACTCCTCGGGCGAGCCGCGGAACCGCTCGGAGGCGGAGAACTCCTCGGGCGAGTCGGAGAACCACTCGGAGGCGGAGAATTCCTCGGGCGAATCGGAGACTCGTCGGGCGGCCTCCGAGTTGTTGGGGCATGGAGAATCTGCTTTGATTTGGTTCTTCGGCCTTTGCTTTTGAGGGGTGGATTATCGTGAGCTCCCGGATTAAGGGCTTGATTGGGTACCCCTAATTCAGACCCTCGTCAGTAGCCCCCGAGCCTGGGGGGGAGATGGAGGCTCGTGCCCTGGCTGAATGGCAGCGTAGATATGGTAAGTCACGATTCTTCCAGCGGGGGCGCGCGAGCGCACCCGCCGGGTGTAGCCCCCGAGCCTTGAGAAGAGCTGGTGCTCTTGTTAAGGTTTTGTGCCCGGGTGGTTTGCTTTGGATGTTGTCGGGATCAGAAAACTTGTCGGGGACGGGAAGCTTGCCGAGGACGCTTCGTCGGTGGGCCGGGCCGCTGCCCAACCGTTGACGGGCCGGGCACGGGAGCGTCGGCCCGTCCTTCCGCCGCGCGTGGGGGGTGGACGCGCCTTTTGAGGAGGTCAGATGAAACGACGGGCGCACGTCGCACGTCGCCGGTGGTGGGCCCACGCAATTAATGTCGCCGCTTCTGCTCCGGCCCTATTTATAGTCCTGCGTTGCAGCTGCCTAGGGTTTTACCCTAGCCCGAGCCTTCCACCTTCCATCGCGCGTTTCGTCTCCTCCGCCGCTGCTGCGCTCGTTCCCTTGCGTCCTCCGCCGCCGTCGCTTCGACGTTCCGGAGAGCGAGTGACCGAGCCCCCTATCCCGCCGGCGCTTCCTCCTTCTGATAGCTTCACGATGTCGACCTGGGAGCGCTCGCGGGTTTCGCTCCGGCAGCTGGAGGGCCTTGTGGCGGAAGGGTTGCTTCCGCCATTGACGGCGGCCGAGGAGTGGAAGATTCCGGGCGTGGAGGACTACCCCCGACCGCCGCGGGGATACGTCGTCTCGTTCGTCGCCTTCCATGAGCGCGGGTTCTCCGTCCCCGCTGGAAGGTTCATCCGCGCCGTGCTCAACGAGTACGGGCTGGAGCTCCACCACATCAACCCCAACGGGGTGCAACAGATGGCGGTGTTCGTGGCGCTCTGCGAGGGGTACCTGGGGATGGAGGCCCACTGGGACCTCTTCAGGTACTTCTTCAAGTTCGCGCTGCACCCCGCAGAGGGCGGCGCCCCCGCAACGATCGGGTGCGCCATGTTGAAGGCGAAGCAGGGGCGGTCGAAGGACTACATCACGGGGACCCTGATCAGCTCGAACAAGGGCTGGCACCCGATGTGGTTCTACCTCAAGAACGACCCCAAGAACCCCCTTCCGGAGTACACCGGAAAGACATTCGAGAAGGCGCCCGACGAGTGGGCGTACGGGCCCGAGAAGAAGCTGCAGGAGAAGCTCCTCGGGAACATCTGGAAGGCCCTCGCGCGACTCCGCGACGCGAGGGTGTCTGCGGCGGAGGTCCTCGGCGGGTACCTCTCGAGAGGTATCGTGCCGCTGAGGCGGCGCACCCTCCAGATCTGGCAGATGGTGCCGGAGAAGGCCCCCTTCGTGGGGACCGTGACGATGAGCCCATTGCCCTCGGAGGCCGAGGTGGAGCGCCGGGTGACGGCGGCGATGGGGAAGGGCCACGACGCATATCCTCCCCCGGGCCTTCTCCCCATGCTCCCGAATGCCCGCACCCGGGCTCTGGTAAGGTTTCCTTCATCCGCCTTGAATCCCCGAGTAGTCTTTAGTTTGCTGATCCCGAGTTCTTTAGATGAAGGGCTATGACTGCTCCTACTCCCGGCCGCCGCTTCCCGAGGACAAGGCGAAGAACCGGGCCGAGGCCGAATGGGCCAAGGCGAGGAAAGACCGCCGGGAGCAGTGGAAGAAGGAAGAGGTCGCCAAGCGTGAGAGAAACGCTGAGCGGTCCAGGAGGAGGAGGAGGGGAGAAGATGTCTCCGAGGATGAGGACCCCGAGTCGGAGCCCGCAGAGGACGACTCGGGAAGTGGTGATGACGAGGAGAGCGACGACGACGCGCCTCCTAGGAAGCTTAAGGCGGTCGCGGCGATGACCGCCTCGTCCTCGGCGCAGCGACCGGGGTCTAGCGGGAGAGGAGGGCCGCCACCGCCGGACGCAGGGAGGAGCGAAAGCTCCCGGTCGGGCCGGCATCGGCGGTCCTCCGAGGAAAGCCGGCGCGAGAGGCGCAGCCGCACGCCTCCGTCCTCCCGTCACATGCCCGAGGAGGGGAGGAGTTCCCGACGGGACCCGGTCTCCCCTCGTCAGGAGAGGAGCCGGAGCCGGGACCTGTCGGAGCGCGCCCACAAGGGGGGTTCGTCCTCGGGGGCGTCGCGCTCCCCCAAGAGGCTCGCGCCGCGAGATGATAGGCGGCCGCCGCCAGCCCCTCAAACGACGCGGGCGCAAAGCGAAGGGCGGGACACGCCCCGGACGCCCGTGGTGGAGACGCAAGCCCCTCCCGCCCCGGTGAGGGCCACGACGAGGCGGCCGGACCCGTTACCGGTCGAAGGAGGAGGCTCGTCTGGTCGGGCGGCGCCCCACTCGGGTAGGGACGCCGAAACCGCGCCGGTGGCCCCCGTCCCGACGGCGCTCGCGGGATCCAAGAGGCCCGCATCCCCGAAGGACCCAGCGCCGACGGGTCTCAAGCGGACTCGGACCATCTCGTCGAGGTGAGTGATGATCTGTTTTTCTCGAGTGGTTTTTGTTTTTTCTGTAGTTGCCATTTTTCTCAGCCGGATTCCCCGACTTGTGATGAACCAGTCGGGCCGACACTCCGCTCGCGGTGGCGCCAAAGAAGACGCTGCGCTTGGCAGCGCAGACGCCGAGGCCTGCGACGGAGCAGGCCGAGAAGGTGACGCCGGAGCCCGCGGCGGAGCCGGCCGAGAAGGCGACGTTGGAGCCCGCGGCGGAGCGGGCCGAGGTGGTGACGCCGGTGCCCTCGGCGGAGCAGGCCGAGGAGGTGGCACGGAGGGTGGCGCCCTCTGTGGAGGAGAAGGCGCAGGAGGGGGACGGCGACAGCCCGGGAGACGCACTCCCGACGGGCCTGGCCATTGCACAGACCGTCCCCACGGAGGCAGCCGTGGCGGCGCTCCAAGCCGAGCTGGCCGAGGAGCTGGTGGAGGCGGCTCTGCCTACTCCTCAGGAGGAGGTGGCCCGCCACGGAGCGGGAGAGGTCGCCGTGTCTGGTGACGCGGCCGGGGAAGATGGCCGCGGGGTCGCTGCCTCTCCGGGGGCTACGGCTGGCCCCAAGGAAGCAGGGGCGGGGACATCCGGCGCCCTTCAAGATGCTGCCATCCCGGCAGCGGCAGCTGCTGCAGCCCCCGAGCCCTCCGGGGTGGTTCCCCCAGAGGTCGTCGTGCTCGAGGACTCGCCGGAGGGCAGCTCGCGGAGGGTCGTCGGCGAGTCTAGCAGGGGGCCGATCGTGGAGTCCCCGAGCCCTTTGAGCCCTTCGAGCGAGGACCTGGGCTTTCTCCGGGAGACGCCGGGGATGATGACGATGGATCGTCGTTTTGACGCCATCGTACCTATCGAGAACAATCCGAACCTGCCATGTGAGGGTCGATTGTTGTGGTACGATCGTCAGAACCCGGGGATCCCATCTTCGAGCTGGACGACACGTCGGAGAGGGAGCAGTGCCGACTTCTCGCCGAGGGCCTCAATAATATGAAGGAGGTCTTCAATAAGATGATCATCGGGCCTTCCCGGGTGAGTTCTCGGGCTTCGTTCTTCTAGTCTTGGCGCCGTTTTGGGGTGTGTCTTACCGCTCTTCTTTTTGCTTTTGTTTAGAAAATTATGGAGCGCAGCTCCGAGAAGTCGGTGTTCCTCCACCGGGAGTCCGGGCTTTGGCCCGCCGTGCAACAGCTGAAGGCCGAGAAGGAGCAACTCGAGGCCCAGCTGACCGAGGCCCGGGAGGCCAGGGACGAGGCGATTGAGGACGCCACGGAGGAAAAGGCCACCCTCGAGGCGAAGATGGAGGAGGCCGAGAGGACGGTGATGGAGGCGCTGACGGCCGCCGACGCCTCTAATCGGGAAAAGGCCACCGCTGTGCAGGAGGTCGAGGGGCTGAAGGCGAAAGTGGTGGACCTTCAGATAGACGTCCAGCACTGTGACCTTGACCTCAGACGGCCAACAACCAGTTGGTCGAGCTGGCCGGGAAGCTAACGGCCGCGGAGGAAGAGGGGGCCCGCCTCAAGGAGGTCGCCCAGAAGCGGGAGGAGGAGATCCTCGGTAAGTTATCCCTCCCCATTTCTTGTCGGGCAGTTTCTTTCCGTTCTCCTCGAGTGGCGGCGAGTTATCCCTCCCCATTTCTTGTCGGGCAGTTTCTTTCCGTTCTCCTCGAGTGGCGGCGAGTTTGCTTAGGCTTGTCTGTCAATGTAGCCCTTCGGAAGGGGAAGGCTGACCTGGAGGCCAAGCTCGAGGCCGAGAAGCGCGAGGTGACCAAGGCCTTTGCTGCCAACCAAGAGCTGGTGCAGCTTGGTCACGAGCTGAAGGCGGAGTTGGCCAGTAAGTATCGTGTTTCCGCTCGTCCTTCTTCTTGTTTTCCTCCCTGCAAAATGACACTGACGAAGGGTTGTCTGCAGGGGTTGTCGAGGACCTTCGGAGGTCCAGGGAGGCGGGCGAGCAGAGCCAGAGGGCCCTCGAGAAGAAGTCCGAGGTCCATCAGGCTTTGGTCCAGGCGGTCGAGCGCCTGTTCGGGGAGCTCAACGTCGACGGCGGCCCGTCCCTGGTGGATCGCCTCGCCCTTGTCGCAGGGAGGACTCGGGCGCAGGCCTCGGATCTTGCTCGGAGCGTGGCGCGGAAGATCATCGCCATGTTCTTATCGCACTACCCGACCATGGATCGGGAGGCTCTGCAAGGTGGGTGGGCCCCCGGCTACGAGGATGCTGAGTATGATGAGATTGAAGCCGAATCCTCCTCGTTTGCCGACAAGGTGCTGACCGCCGCCCTGAAGGATCTTGGGCTAGAGTAGGATAGACATAGAGGACTTAGCCATTTTGTCATGTAATGAACCAAACTCCTCTTTAAAGGATAATCATTGTTGCTCAGAAAACTCGTGTTTTATCTGTTGTTTGCCATTTTTATTTTCTTCCGAATGCCTTTGGGGGTCGTGGGTCGAGATGGAAAGGCGCGGGGTCCTGCCCGTCGGACTCTGTTCCGTAGCCGCCGGGGCGTAGGAACTCGGGAGATTGGGCACTCGGACTCGCAGCCCCCGAGTCCTTTCGGAAGGTTCGAACAATGACAAGCAGCAGATCGATACGCTGAAAGCAACAACTAGTCGAGGCGGTTCCTTTATTGCTTCTCGGGAAAAAGACGTCGGTCCGAGGGCTTGGACTTTGCCCGCAAGTTAGCGCCGTAACCGCAGGGGCGTGAGCACTCGAAACTTGGACAAGCGTGGTCACGAAGCCCCTCGAGCTGACGTTCCTTTCTCGCAAGCGCAAAAGTATACCGCTTGATCGCGCGCGAGAGCGATCACTTGTCGAGTTTTTGTGAA
>CM014272.1:42699354-42728408 GCA_004135705.1 Alloteropsis semialata | reverse complement strand
CTGCTTACAACAAACGGGATATCAGTTCTTGTAGGACTAGGTAAGTACATCAATGAGCCAATGATCCGGCAATATCTCAGTTGATCTCTCATTATCCGTTTGTTCTTTAAAATTTTACTAGTGTCATAAGGTGTTATAGCATACTTGCAGTCACTGTATCAAAAGCGACTCAAGATCTTTTTCACATAGAGAGACTGTGTAAGGGTCACCCCACCATCACCTTCTCTTACTAGTTTTATTATAAGGATAGTATCACATTCTCTTACCAGAACCTGCCACACCGTGCTACAAGTTCTGCGTCTAAGGGCAAGTATATTCGTATTGTCTAATAGGTGGTCTAATATATTGTCAGAAATTAAGTAATTCTTTAATTTGTGCATATGAAAATACAATATTGATGAGTTGCATAGCCACAACAACTTGTACAGTAATGGATGACATTTTAACAAGTCAGCAACACCATCCATGAGAACCCCCTGTCATTAGTGGGCCCATCTGTCAACCACTAGGCCTATTCTATTTTTTCTTTTTTATTTGAGCCTTATCTTCTTCAGGAGCTTAGCCCCAGCCACATGGTCGTGCCATGGCGCGCGGCATGCGGGTTGCTCAGACGGCGGCGGTGTGCGGCGCGCAGCTCGCTCAGCCCGCGGCGATGCTCGGCATGTTCGGCCGGTGGCGGCCCGCGACGCGCAGCTCGCTCGGCCAGCGGCGGTGGCCCGCGGCATGAGGCGTGCTTGGCCCCGCGTCACACTCGCTTGGCCTTGTGCGGCCGCCGCTCACCTTAGCACCACCCTCGGTGGACCCGGGAAGGCAATCGTCTCCCGCCGTGGGAGGCCACCGCCGTGAGGCGCGGCTCTGCTCTGGCGTCCGTGCAGGCTTTGCCGAGCTCGAGCCCGCCGTCGCCCACCCGCTCATGGCTCGCCTGCTCGAGCTAGGCGTCGTCTCCCACCTACTCGTGCCAGTCACTGGCCCTCTGGCACGAGATATATAGTCAGCCACACTGCACCTAGGGATAACCATTTTTGTTGCAAACTCAATTTATCAATCACAGTTTAGGAGACATGTAAAATGAATGATATGGATATGACGAACGATTCTCACTACTGTACATGCATTTTGTTCGTGTGTATCATGTTTAGCCAAGAGAAAATAATAACTCTTCTAATTTCGAATTGTATCTACCTTTATCTTGTGCCGCGAAACCAAGAATTATGCTCTTCTAGCCCCCTCCCCCCCTCCACCAACACTTAGAAAAATTAGATACAAAAGGACAAGACACTACTATAGAGCACGTTGATAGTCCCGATTAGGAACCGCTATTAAGACACACCTTTATTCCCTATTGTTAACACCAACTAACAGGGACCAATATTTTTTAAAATAAAATAGGGTCTGTTTGGCTGAGCTCTACGTCACAGCTCTCTATACATAATCTGGTGTTTGTGTAATAAAATAACTATCTTAAACGTCTAATTTAAATCTAAATGAAGAATAATAAGACTCAACAAAAGACCCTCGATCAGCCCGTAGCTCTAGCTCTATGAATTTATACAGTTGTACCAAACAGGGCCTAAAAGACATTGGATCTGCTCTAGCTTCTCCAAAAGCTCCAGCTCTGAGTATGCCACCATGACGCATACGCCGGCTGGGCTACGCCACGAGCAGCGTGATGCCGTCGAGGGCGAGATCGTCCCCTCTGGCAGAGCCCAGCAGCAACTCCGTGAGCACTGCCATGATGTTGGCTAACACTACTCGTCCGTGCACGTCCACGCATTGGAGCAGCCCGCCCGTGCCCCTCTAGGCAGCCACGCTGCCGGGCACATGCCCCTGTGTTAGAGGAAAGAGAGGGGGAAAGAGAGAGGAGAGGAAAGAGGATAAAGGTGAGACAGAGGAGAGGATGGGAGAGATCAAGAGAGATGAGATAAGGGATAAAGAAAAGAGGGAGGAGATAAAAAGGACCGTTTAGTCCCGGTTCTTGTTACCAACAAGGACTAAAAGTCATTCTTGTTGTCCTAGTTGGTGTTAACACTCGTGGCTATTGTCCTGGTTGGTATTACCAACCAGAACAAAAAGTACTCTGGCGCCCACGAAATTTGAACTCGCCCGGGTCTAAACTCTATTGAGACAAATGTGGCGGATGGATGTGAGTTTGTCTACTACTGGGACAAAAAAGGATCCCTACCCCAATGCACACCTCGAACACACACGCCGCCCTCTACTGGAGACGGCTCACCACATAATAGAATCAGATGATGAACATGTTGAGTTATGTTCCAAATTCACAGATAAAAGGCTAATTTCTGACGGAGCGTAGCGGAGGCCCGTCGCCGGAGGCTTGGGCCGGAGCGTAGCGGAGTCTGAAGTTAGCCCGTTGTGGTTCGCCCCGTTCTGCCCAGGTCGCGACTGGGGGGGTGCGGGGGGGCAACACCCCCCCGCGGTACGGTACATCTTATATACCCTGTGTTAGGGTTTCCACCAGAGAGTTCAATCCATATTCTTGTAAGCCGCCGTCGTTGGCGTTGTAACCTGACTCTCGACATAGTGAAGTTCTTGCTGGCTGGCGCCCGTGGTTTTTCCCTTCCGCATTGGTTGGGTTTTCCACGTTAAATCTCGTGTCCCCTTTGCGGTTTGATTTACTTGTTCCATCGATTTCTTCGCCATCGTTTATAACAGAACAAACTCCCAAAGACAAGGCTAGTTGTCCATAGTAAGCATTCCAAAAGCGGCTCACAGAGCGATATGGTCCAACCAGGATAAAAGGACCTCTAGCTTCTACCCGAGACTAACGAATGGAATGGATGTGGGGTTGTGTAGTAGTGAGCTGAACACCAAGGGTGCACTCATTTGCTACCACCTGAAGGACTAGATACAAAACCACACTCGGGCTCATGCCATTGCAATTAATTAATATTGATCCCCGTGTAGGCACGCCGAACCTCCAGCGCCCACAACATAGCACACGACGAACTAATTTTTTCCGCCAGCGAGTTTGAGGGCCTATGGTTGGTGCGAAAATGATCGAAGGCTTTCTTTTGTGCTTATTTTCATCTTAAACTTCTTCATGGGAAAAATAGTTGAATGTTTGGATCTATATATGATAGGATTCCAGAGCACCTTTTACGTGAAAACACAAAGACATATATGATTTAATGGAGAAGCTTGTGTTCTTTCCCCACAACTTCTCCAATAAGTTGCATGGCTGGCTTTTGTAAAAGCAAATGAAAGCTATATGCCAAAGAGGGTATATATATAGAACTCACTTTAACACACTGTGGTGTGGAATAATATAGAGAATTTCAAATGCTACTCCCTTTGGGCATGCCTAGTAGAGACTAGTAGTTTCCTTGGTGTACACCTTACTTGTGCAAATAGCAAAGTGAAGCCAAGATATCATATCCATGTTCCCTGCAAGAAGATATTTGTCATGATAAGAAGAGAGAAAGGAATCGTTTGGTGGTGTGATAGCATGGTGGGCATTCATCAATAGTTCTTGCATCGTTGGAATCGATCCTAGCTAGCTCTCCTCCGATCCAGAGATGCTCATCGAACCACTATTTGACTTACTCTTCCATCCATGATCCATATATCCTGATATCCACCCTCGCTCTTATCTTTGACCCACCATTGCACCACAACTGCAAGAAAGGGAACACATAGTGCCTATCTTCTCTCATCAATTCCCAGCTTCTCGCGTGCAAAGGTAAATTATATTCCTGGTTTTCCTGCTCTGCTGGAAGAACTTACAAGAGATTATTCCAAAATCATTTGCTACTCGTGTCTGTGTGCATGTCCGAATAAATAATTTGTTGTGCATTTGCCACATAATTCAAGGTTAGACACCTCTACCATTATAAAAGATAATGTAATATAACCCCATAAATCAAAATCTAAACTTCCATGCAAATCACCCACATGTGACATCATTGAAAATAAACTAAGAAAATCCCTTAAATCTACATCTAAATTACCTAAATCTGATGTTATAGAAAACCACAAAATGCTCCATATATATGATCTAAATCATCTGCTACCACTATTAATATATAAAAATTAAGCTAACTCAAAGTAAATGGAAAATTGTGTGGCACCAACCAAGTGTACATGCGTGCATGAGCCTTAAGTATGTATTGTTATAATTAACAGTCGAAAAAAATTCATTGAATTAATCATGCACCATTATATTGGCAAAAAATGTATTTTAAATAATATTGTACTCCATGATAATAAATTATGTTAGTTTCTACTTTTGATAAGTCATATATTTTGGTTGAAACATATTATATGTCTATTGATGATCCAATGATAAGAAAAATTGTTATGTTATGAAAACAATGTATACTGTTACACTCATACCATTTTTTGGTAGGGGAAATTCAATGTCTTGAATGATGTAGAGTGAGCCAGAAAAAAAACTAGTATATTTTATTGTAGTACCAAAAGTTGCAGTCTTGGACACAGAATGGATATTTCTAGCCAACAATTTTGTAGAGCCAAAATCTAAATCTAAATCTAAATTTGCATGAGAATCACCCACATGTGCCATTATTGAAAATAAACTAGGAAAATCCCTTAAACTAAGAAAATCACTTAAATCTACATCTAAATTACCTAAATCTGATGTTATAAAAAACCGACAAAATGCTCCATATATATATGATCTAAATCATCTGCTACCACTATTAATATATAAAAATTAACCTAACTCAAAGTAAATAGAAAATTGTGTGGCACCAACCAAGTGTACATGCGTGCATGAACCTTAAGTATGTGTTGTTATAATTAACAGTCGGAAAAAAACTTCATTGAATTAATCACGCACCATTGGCAAAAAAAATGTATTTTAAATAATATCGTACTCCATGATAATAAATTATGTTAGTTTCTACTTTTGATAAGCTATACATTTTGGTTGAAACATATAATATGTCTATTGATGATCTAATTATAAGAACAATTGTTTTGTTATGAAAACAATGTATACTGTTACACTCATATTTTTTTGGTAGGGGAAATTCAATGTCTTGAATGATGTAGAGTGAGCCAGCAAATAACTAGTATATTTTATTGTAGTAACAAAAGTTGCAGTCTTGGACCCAGAATGGATATTTCTAGGTAATACAATAAGGTGTGGGAGTTCAATTTAACACATGGATAAAAAAAATATAAGATCAAAATTAGAAATACAAAAATCTAGATTCAATAAGTCACCACACATGGGCTTCAACAATAGCTGAAATAACTCAAAATAAAATTTCAGTTAAAGACATATTAAAGAAACATGGTGGTGTAATGAAAAGTGAGGAAATTACTATTCACAAGCTCATGGTCGTGTACGGGTTGATAGACTAGTACAAACTAATGCATAGCGTGTAAGGACTAAATTGGCACAAATGAGTTGTCTCATCGTTATATTAGGCGCATAAGAAGAGCGAGCACGAAATGCATGCATGAGTGGAAATCGGCGATCACCGTATATTTTCGTCAACTGAATTACTGCTTGATTGCGACATGACAAAAATTAACATGAAAGACTGATTACGAATTCCACAAGTTCTTTCTTTTAGCATCAACAAATTCTCCACAAGTGAGAAAGGGAGGGAGAGGGATAAACGCGGAGTAGTAGGTCCAGAGAGGAAAGCAATACAATGCCGTCTTTCTCATATGGAAAGCATCAAACAATCCAATCAGAGGCTTTTGAAAAAAAATCTAGCTAGAGAGAGAGAGAGAGAGAAGATGCCGTCCTTTCGTTCCCAATTTTGTGATCAAGGACGCAAAGAAACCAAGTGAACGAAATGCGTGGCCGTCGTGCTTGCCCGTTTCGATCGACAGCGTACTCGTCACGTCGCCCTCCACCCACTATCACACTTGTACTATACTACGTAGTAGGATCGGACTAGGCCACACACTAGCTAGCTGTAGAGATCTACTGTAGCTTTTAATTGACTACCGTGTGGCCAGTACTTTGTTGCTAGAAATTAAAGTCATGTGACCCCCAGCATATTTGGCCAATTGCGTTTTATTTCAGCCTCGCCTAGAACATGGCTTATATTTAGCCAGCTAGCTGCTAGCTTTCCAGTACTACCATGTCACATATAGTCAATCTATCAGCCTACCTATATGTGGGCGTGTTTGGACTGGTAGAGCTTCTCCATCGTTTTTCGATGAGGCCATTCTGAGTGGAAGTTTCATGGGAACGATTCACTAGAGTGACACATTGTCTAAAGATGTTTGAAACTAAGATGGAATACCTTCCCTCGAGGCAGTACAATAGTAATTGTTTAGACAGTTGTTTTATGCTTGACATATATAGACGGTTAAATAGACAGCTTTACAATAGGTTGGCTATTTTTCTATCGTGTGATATTGAACACCTTCTCTAGTTGGTGTACTTTTGTATGAGAGCACGGGCTAGAGCAGTAGACGAGATAATAGGCATCAACCCACTCTTTTCTTAGAGTAAAATACATGGGCGGTCCTCGAACTTGTATCGAGGTGTCATCTAGGTCCCTGAACTCTCAAAATGCATTTTTAGATCCTCTAACTTGTCTTGAGGTGCCATTCAGGTCCCTAAACTCTCTAGATGCATCTTTAGGTCCCCAAACTTGTCTTAGCGTGTCATTTGGGTCCCTAAACTCTCAAGGTGAACTTTCATATCCATGAAATTCACCATTAATTAATTATATTCAAATTGGGATGCTTATTAAACTATTTTTTCAGTTGATTCATTTAGAAATCTTACTCCTAAGACCATTTTAATTTTGAATTAACTACTTATTAATCATACTCATCATGGATTAATCAAGACCATTAGATCATTAAAAAAAATCAATGGTGGATGTAATGTTTTCTCGTTTAACATGGAAACATCAATGCTAATCTCAAATATTTTCTACTAACTAATTATAATTTTCATACGCTTTGTATAACTTTATTGATAGTTTGTTCCCATTCTAAATAAAAATCAAACTATTATTTTTATTAAATTTAAAGTAGCTAAAATATTTTTTGATTTACTTAAATCTTTCCTTAAATAAAAAATAGCATATTGAGAGTTTAGGGACCTGCATGACACCGCGCGATAAGTTTATGGACCTAAAAATACATTTTGAGATATTAGGGACCTATGTGACACCCTGGAGCAAGTTTAAGGATCCGAAAATGCACTTTACGAGTTTAGGGACCTAGATGACACACTGAAACAAGTTCAGAGACTGCTGGTGTACTTTACTCCTTTTCTTATTTAATGATGGCCATGTCATCTCATTTTGCTTATGTAGACTCACATAGGTGCCTGCTGTCTAACTGTTGTACTTGCCCTTAATGCATAGTTTCATCTCTTGTTATTTCCTAGGTTACATACAAGACACATGTTGTCTAGAAAACAATATACGCAAGGTTTCATCCCCATTAACCCATCTCACCTCTTTCTTCACTAATACACAACCACATCATTAAAAATGTTGATATGGTAGTCTATTTAATGCTCATGAAATTCTCACTAAGAATGGCCCAACCAAATGGGCAAGAATAAAACGACTCCACCTAAGAAACACAAAGGAAGCCTCAAAATGGCTTACATTAGAGTAAAGCAGAAAAAAGTGGCTTAACTATTCCTCCTCTTTCAAGCATTAAAGTGATCTTAATTACTATATTGCCACAAAGGAGATGTTTTGCCAAACGTCTTTTTAAAACGACTCCGGCTCCACCAAAAAATCTGATGCACGAGCACCTCATTCTCTTATAAAGTTTCTTGGAGCTCCTATCTCAGTTGACCTCCTTAGGGCAATCCCAACCCACAAACTGTCAAATAGTTTACATGCCATATGTCATATGGACTAGAAACTATTGTCCCTATATAGTACCATTTCTATCCATAGCTCAAGCAATTAATTAGTCATACAATTCTCTCTCTCCAATGCACAAATCATCCTTTTCCACACATATCATCTAGACACACCACTACCTTCCTCAATGCACAATTTGCGCCTTGCGTTGGATTTAGCGTTGAGGCCATTTGTTACATGAGACTCTGCAGTTTCTTCTTCTTCTTTTTTTTTGCCTTGTCTCCTTCATTTAATAACACAACATCATCAAACTATCCTAGGTGACACTATAATTAATGATATAGAAACTATCCTAGTTGGACCATTGGGACGACCCTTATTTTTTTCTCCTCTCCTCTCCTCTCTCATCAATATGATGTGCCAACTTCTACAACGTGCTTACATCACCTTAATTATTATACTTGATCTTACCCGTCCATTCACTTTTTTGCTACCTAGGTTATGCACATATCTCAGATTCCCTTTATAATTTTCTTCTCGGGGCAAGGATATATCATTACGCATCATCAGTTAAATATGGCATTTTATATGCAATGTCATATATGATTTTTGATGATGCAGAGAACAGAGAGAAAGAGAGATCGAGGCGAGAGGACGTCATTGCTTCACAAGGAAGCTGTTTCTAAGCTAAAATTTTAGGACTACGGGACTACTCGCATGCGCTCTCTCTAATTCCTCTGGTTTTGTCGACATCCTCACGAGCAACCTCCTCGAATAACTTCCTTTAATCCTCACGAGAGAAGATGGCATGGCTCGGACGGACGATGCTCGACTGGAACTGCCAATCACCCAAACTTGACAGTGGTTTGGCTAGCTATATGTAGTACTAGTTGCCTCTTGATGTGTACCTGGGTGCGTGCTTGACTGGTTGTGCCGTTCTTTACAAATCAATAAGTAGTTGAGCTGAGGTGATAGAATGATAGTAGACAATGCAGCAGCAAGAGCAGGAGCAATCAGCAGAGAAACGGGGAAACAACGGCCCATGCTATTACCAATGCATCCAAAAGAAGGGAGACACGTCCTAATATAAGCGGCGCTGGCCCAGTCTAGTAGGAGTACTATGTGACGCAACTCTGTATATATCGTCTTCCCGTTTTGCCCCTACAGTTCCCATATCTCTACTCGTTCTTCTCTCCCTCGCACTTACTCATGCATGTCCCATTGGGATATGATTGTGGTATAGTACATGCTTTGCCGACTAATTAATTCAAGCATTGGATGCTAAAGCTTTTGCCTATTTTCAACCAGCAGATCATGCTGCCATGCCCATGCATGCTTGCGTCTCATCTGGATATATGATCATGCATTCGTTTCATACATGCAGATCGATGTAGTACGTGCTTGTTCCTGCATTATGTACCAACGGACGACATTTAGCGAGCCATGCCATCTTTTCTGCATCATATCCACTATTATAGCTATAATGCTGGATTTGGCCCTTTAGCTTTAATTACTTTGCGAAATCTAGTACCATTTATGCTTGATTTGATTTGACCGGCCGGGTTGGTGGCCCCTGGTTAGCGTAAGTGCATCAGCACTTTCCTGATTGGTTGTTGAAGTGGATCGTGTCCTGACATGATTATTGCACAAGATTTTTCCAACAGTTAATAATCAGTGCTGCAATTTCAACTGTATACTATGTGCACAAAAGTTCTAATAAACGCGAAGCCACTACTGCAACCCCCAACTACCTGCCTTTTTTTTTCTCTCAAACTAGTCTGTGATGGCGCCAAACAAGCCTCTTTTCTGATTTTCCCCGTAGGTTACAAGGGCATGTTTTCTTGAGTTTTGGAGTTGAGAATAAAGCCGATTCTTTGATTTGTGAAAGCATTGGAAAGCTCATTCTATATCGTAGCTTTGAAAAGCCTATGTTATCATGGCAACGGCAGTGTGTGTATGTAAGCGTGTTGTTTCCATTTTGGAGGGCTTATCTCACAATCTAAGTGTTGCTATGCTAGTGCATAGAATTGAAGATGTTTATGATGTGTAATCTCTACGTCTCAAAATAAATGACGTTTTAGCTTTCCTAGATGCATCCGTTTTGCTATGTATCTGGACATAGTGTATGTCTGGATACTTATCAAAACGAGTCACAATCTAAGTGTTGCTATGATGGTGCATAGGATTGAAGATGTTTATGATGTACTCCCTACGTCCCAAAATAAATGACATTTTAGCTTTCTTAGATACATTCGTTTTGCTATGTATCTGGACATAGTGTATGCCTGGATACATATCAAAACGAGTATATCTAGAAAAGCTAAAACATCATTTATTTTGGGAGGGAAGGACGAAGGAGTATGTTTTAGTTTATATACTAGAGTAAAGTGCATGAGCGGTACCTAAACTTGCTCCATGATGTCGTCTAGGTAGTAAACTCTTAGAATGCATTTTCAGATCCCTAAAGTTGTTCTAAAGTATCATTTAGGTCCCTAAACTTTCAAAATACATTTTTAGGCCATAAAATTGCTCCACAGTGTCATCCAGGTCCCTAAACTATCAATATGCTAGTTTAAATTTAATAGAAATGTTGTTTTCTTGAGTTTATTGAAAATTATATTGCTATTTTAAATTTAATTAAAATGGTATTTTGATTTTTGTTGATATTGGAAACAAATTATACAGGGCCCATGTAAAATATAATTAGTTAATAAAAGATTAAAGATTAGCATAGAGGTTGCCATGTTAATGAGAAAAATATGATATGTGCCATCAATTTTTTAATGATCTAATGGTTTTGATTAATCCATGTTGAGTAGGGCATCATTAATAAGCAGCTAATTCATAATTAAAATAATATTTGTGGTAAGATTTATAAATGAATAGCATGAAAAATAACTAAATAAACACTCTATTTTAAATACAATTAATTAATGGTGATATCCGAGATATGTACATTTATTTTAAGAGTTTAGTACCCAAATGACACACCAACGCAAGTTCGAAGATTTGAAGATGCATCTCAAACTGCACAAGTTTGGTGACCTACATTGAGAGTTGAGGGATCTAGATGACACCTCGAGACAAGTTCGAGGATCAATTATATATCTTCTTAGTTTATTGTGGCATTATGTATGATGTTATGTCATTTTCTTTAATGATCATATGTTGTGTGTATTCTAGGCATACATCGTGAACTCTATACGATGCACCTTTTTCCTCTCAACATATATAATAGGGAAAAAGATAGCAAAAATGCTGCCTCTCAACTTAAAACGGTGCCGAAAAAGATGTGATTAGGATCGACATAAAAGTTGCCTCCCACCCGAGAACCACCCAATGTGATCCCTTTATCCCTTGTGCACATTGCGTCCTCTAGTGCACTGTAATCAAACATCAAACAGTTGCACTATTATTTGTTCTTTGCTGGTTGAATAGTAGTAGCATCTTTCTTCATAATAAAAAGATTAGCAGCAGGACGCGCTTATTAGCTAGTTAGTTAAGGCCCTGTTTAGTTCACGCACTATGCATAACGTTTTGTATAACGCACGTTCTTCAATGTATTTTTTCTCTCTGTAAACACTCATAACATAAAAATATTATGTATAACGCTGCATCTAAACACCCCTAGATAAAGTTACAGAGAAGGACGGAAGGAGGCGGCCTAGATAAAGTTACAGAGAAGGACGGAAGGAGGCGGAAATGCGTGTGGAGGGTGGTGATGACGCGATGGACGGACGGACGCAGACGCAACAAAGATCGAGGAGGCCGGACCGGACGCGGCGTTGTCGATCTGCGACTGCACCACCTCCCTGGAACCATGCACGGCCGCGTCACCTGCAGTAAACAAATTAGCAACGCGCTGCCAGCCACCCAGTGCATGCCGACTGGCCTCTGCCTGAATATTCGCGCCCAAAATGCACACTCCTATACATATATATATATATATATATATATATATATAATATGTATGTATATATAAATATGAAAGAAAAGTAACGACGAGAGAAGCAAAATGTTTGCGTTCGACCGTACGAGGAGGTGGGGACAGATGGATCCCCGACTTTTGGTTTCCAGGCCAGGCGACCAAGCCCAGCTCCCTGTCACGAAGCCCGATGATACCCCCCATTTTACTATTCTCCTTCTATTTATTTTTCAAAAAAAATATGTTTTCGATTATTCATTCATTAAGGTGCTGTACTGCCACTGGTGCTAATATCCCCAAGGCCAAGAGAGGAGAGAGAGGGCGTGAGAGGCTGACCAGTGGGCCCGCACCGGGCTTGACCAATAGGAGGTCGACAGCAGCCACCCCCCCCCTCCCAAAGCACTCACTCACTCTCTCTCGCGTCGTCTCCTCCCCTCCCTCTCTCTCCCTCTTCTCACCACCGATCGATCGATCCCTCTTCTCCTCTCATCTTCTCTCCTCCCCCTTCTTCTCTTTAAAGCTAGCTAGCTACGCTGCCTACCTACCAGCCTCTCACCTCACCGGCGGCGACCCACCCACCGGCCGCCGCTGCAGCTGTACCGGCCGGGGAGGCGGATCGATCGGAGCGGGGGAGGAGCCAGGAAGGTAGAATCGATCGATCGAGGAAGAGAAGATGGGGCGCGGCAAGGTGCAGCTGAAGCGGATAGAGAACAAGATAAACCGGCAGGTGACCTTCTCCAAGCGCCGCAATGGCCTCCTCAAGAAGGCGCACGAGATCTCCGTCCTCTGCGACGCCGAGGTCGCCGTCATCGTCTTCTCCCCAAAGGGGAAGCTCTACGAGTACGCCACGGACTCCCGGTAATATGCACAACATCTTAATTTCTTCTTCATTCCATTCCATTCCATTCCTGTGTATATGCAGTTTAATTTGCCGTGTATCTGTCTGTCGGTCGCTGCCCTTTTTGGCTCTGATCTGTGGATTCCAGGCCGAAAGCTCCTGCTGGGTTTTGCCGTTTTTGGCCACCATGGTCCATGCCTGGTGCCTCCTGCTTCCCCAGTTCCAGTTGCCCAGCCACACAGCCTGATGCCAACGATGCCCCCCCTTTCTTTCTCTTCTAGTGCTACAGCTGATCATTTCATGCTGCATCTGCGGCCACTGCCACCTTATTTCGGGAAATTTCGCCATTAATTGCTCACCTCATCAGTCAGTTGCCTCGCTCGTGCTTGTTATGTATCTGCTGATGCCCCTTTTTGCTTTCTTTGCTGTTGCCTGCACCTGCAGATGCATGCCTTTTTTGGGGATTGGTGACTCCTGTCGTCTTAATTCCTTCCTTGTTTAATCCATCTTAAGCCTTTCTCACATCATGTGCCTGATTATATCAGATTAGATTACGCCATGTAATCAGATCTTTGCTGCTTTTTAATTTGTTCATCGTTTTGGTCGTCACATTTGTACTTTGGATGCTATTTTATTTGCTTTGTACTTGGGATGCTATTTTATTTGCTTTGCCCTTTGGATTTCCCCTCCACTGGAATTAATGCTGCACCACCTTCCCATTTCTCAACAAAATCATCACATGTTCCGAGGAGTTCGCCACCATTATTATGCATGTAATCTTGCGCCTAATTCGATCTCCCCCTCTTTATTCTCCCTTAATTTGCTGCTTAGAACCTCGAGCTGCTAGCAGCTTAATTGATCTTCATTCTCTGGCTCTAACCACGGCAGATAACGAGTTTAATGTCTCTTGAAAATCTGAAACATATATACTATGATAGATCTGGCTCTTCCTTTCCTGATTCCTCAACTTCTCCGTTACATTCTCTTTCGTCCTTCCATGCTGTTTCAGCCACCGTCTCTTTGATCTATTGTTTTTACATGGATAACATGGCTTAATCTTATTTGGACGTATCCGGCGATTTTCAGTCCTCCATTGGCTTTATCTATAGTTGAGTCAAGGTGTACAAAGCAAGCAAGTAATTAGTGCACCAAATCTTGCAGTCTGCATCATATCGCCAAAAACTGATGAGCGTCCTACTAGCTAACTCATATATGTTACAACAGTATATGAGTTGTACTACAGACACTATATGTGTTTATCAGGATGCATACTCGGGTTTTGTGGTGTTAGTATCATTCTAAAAATATGGTAAAGTTGCGAGATACTTAATTCCGTTCCACTCTTCTTCCCCCTCTCTTTATGTCCTTTTTACATCGAAGTTGTATACATTCTCCTGGCTTTCTGTATCTCTGTCAGGTCCTGCATGGGTAGAAATGTGGCAGTGCTTCATGCACATCATTCTTTGCTTAATTATACTTTATTAGACAAGTTACATCCAGGTGTAACACTCATTCATGGAGGAAGAGATTTGTGTAACTGATCAGCAGATCATTTAGTTAATTAACTAGGCTCAGTGAAACTAGATCTAGTAGTTTGAGTAATACATACAGCTAGTCGTGTCTGTGTTCATGCAAAGATTTATCTGGTTTCAGTCAGTTTATAGCACTGGCTGGGAACTAAGTAAACCATTTAGTTTTCAAGCACACGTGTATACAATAGTTTGTTTTCTACACCTAGCTACTACTACGGTGACACTACTGTCTGCAAGTCATATACATGTAGCGTCGTTCGACAACTGCTAATAAAGTTTGGACCATAATCTGTCCATGTGTCTTTGGGTATTCAGATCAAACCTGTTATTCTTGACTTCGTTAGGCTATAATGGATCACTTGCCTTATCATAACCCCAATATCACATGCATCGTATGCTTCTTTACGCATTCCACATCCCCACGTACCTAATAGACCTGACTACTTAAAGATGGGACATGCATTATTTGCATATAGCTTATTAATGTTCTTAACATGTGCTTATAGTAAGAAACTCTATTACGATAATGGCATGTTGGTTCCATAGTAATCTAGGTCTGTAATAGTGCTGTTTAAACAGTTAATATCTTGTCAACCTAAACAGTACTTCCAGATCTGAATTAAGATAAGACCAAAGTAAATGGCAAATAACTATCAGGCATAACTTCGCAATTTCTACACTAGCTTATTACTTGTTGGACTAAGCATTTCCTCGTGGAAAGTTTTTGGTTATGTTGGGGATTTTCTATTGAAATGCTAGATATGTAATGATAAACTTGCATGCCTGCTTTTTGTTGCATGGTTGCTTTTCTGAAAAAGAAAAATGCCCAATCACCATTTACTTACTCCTCACACTGTTCTGTGGTTTAATGCATAAATCATTTACTAATTATTTCGAGGACCTTCAGAGACATGATCTGACATTCTTTTTCCCACTTTTCAGCATGGACAAAATTCTTGAACGCTACGAGCGCTACTCCTATGCTGAAAAGGCCCTTATTTCAGCTGAATCTGAAAGTGAGGTAAGCTGATAGGTTGGGAAACTTGGTATGCGCCTTACCATGTCTCATGATCTCATCACTGATGCTTCATTCTGTTCCTACACTTCTGTGAGTCAGATTGCTCACCTATGTCAAATATATCTGGAAATTTTCATTTGTCTTGTTTGAATACCAAAACAACAATCTTTGCTCAAACATTTTGACTTAACAAAAAGAGGTAGGATACTAGGATGGCCTTATATTTCATGTTAAAATGCAATCAAGTGCATCTTCTGTATGTCTACATATATAAGAGAATATACCTAGCTAATTACTTGAAATCACCTTATGGTACAAATTAGCTTATGCAAATATGAGCAATTTGATGTGGTTCTGTTATACTAGTTTTTTTTCAACCTGCGATGACCACACGGGTGGATATTTTACAAAATATCTTTTGAGAAAACGTACACGATGGCACAAAATCATTACGTTTTGTCCATTTGAAGCCTTTACAGAACTTGGCAAGTCATCTGAATGTTCACATTTAAATAACGTTTATCCTTTTCTTGTGTATTTTCTTTACAAGTTTTTGCGCTAAGTTATTCCTTGACAACCTATAGTTGTATTTTAATTTGAGATCGTGTTGCTGTATCTGTGAACTTACCACAGAGTGACAACAATATCTGTCTGTTGTAGCACACAAAAAAGGAAATTTACTCGGGACTCCCTTATATGGCCTTTGAATTCATTGCATGTGTGTATGTGACTCTGTGTACATAACTAAATTTTTTCTACCACTTTTAGTCATCAATCTTGTACATTTCAATAAATACTAGCACTGTAATTTTGAATGTACTGTCTTCAAAATGTAAATGCCTTTAGTGATGATTTTAACTCTTTATAAGTATGGTGTATGTTTTATATAATTAGATGGGGAAAATCCAGAAGCAAATCAAAGTTGAAATGTTTTAACTCTTGTTTAGTACTATTTATGTAAATTATCACTGATAGTCAATGTGTGTAAATGTGTCAGAAAGCATTACTTGTAGAAAGTGTACAGTGCCAATTTATTTTTTACAGTATGTCCACATAGCCCGTTATTGTCATAAGCAGGGAAGACATGTAGCATGCAGATGACTTGATTTGCTTAGAAAGACTAGATATCTTCAACACTTCCAAATATTTGATACTATATTATTTTTTTGTATATCTAATTATACCTATATGAATGATTATATCCAAAATAACATTTCTGTGTTGATATTTATTAACATATATGCAATATCAGTCACGATAGCAACAATAAATTGTTTAAGAAAATTTAGATATAGTGCCACATTAAACTGTACGTTCTCGATCTACTAGGACTGTAGTTCAAAATTTTGCCACTAATCTATCCATGATATCCATATAGCTATGGCTATGGATAGGAACTAATTATTAAGACAATCATTAGAGTCTTTTTCCCCTTTTCCATTCGCAGTGCTGATTCATAGCTCCTGCGCTGCATATGCAGATGGAAATAATAAATTACTTCACATAAGTATTTTAATTTCTATCATAGTGCTAGTAGTTGGTTGTGGTATACTTATTATTTTTCTGATTATAAAACATATTTATTTGTTTTTGGAGTTATAAAACATACCAGTTGTATTTAGTAGTTGTTGATAGTGGTTCTTACTGATAAATGTATGGAAATCAAATTATTTTTCGAACTACAAGTTGTCATATGTGGCCATCTAGTTGTGATTTTAGGATAGCACCTTGCAATTTCATATTGTGACCATGTTGACTTTCTCTAATGTAAAATTACATAGGAGAAGAGAAGTGACCTAATTATGTACCCTATATTTCATACTAGACTGATGTTTGCTTATGCCTGACTAAGTTTAGTGTATCCGGACCTTTGTTAGTTAGGCTGTCTTGCCTGAGCCTGATGCAATAACATGACCTGAATTTTTTGTTGTCTAGCTCTAACCAGTCTACATGCTTAGTATCAGAAATTAGGTTCATTTTTCCTTCCCTTTGCAATGTTAATATGCTGCCCATCCACAAATATCCATCATGGATTCTTTCAATTAGTCATGATGTGCTTTTCTTTACTTGTTTTTAATCCACATGAACTGAATCCTGAAATTATCATTGCTTTTAGACACTAGCGTGATGCGATTTTTCAATAAAAGACACAGGATTCTTATTCTGTTGATTTTTATATTATTATTATATTGTAACCCTACTTTGCACTGAATTTATTCTGTTCTCATACCTCTTTTTATATCTCGTACGTGCTTCAGTGCGGCGAACCTTGCACAAAATGTTCATTCCTGCTGTTTGATCTTGTACCAAATAGGATTCATGAGCGTTCCTATTTTTGCTGATGAGAGTGCAAGTGGTAATGTGTGTTGCAAAACTGATGTTAAGTAGCTGGCTGCAGTGGTGTTTGTTCAGTTCCCCAAAAAAACCTAACCAGCATACATATGTTTGTTTCTCACTGTCCCTGGGCCGTCCATTATCTGTTTATTCCTTAAACGTTTCTGTTGCTTGACATAATTTACTTTCATATTCAGGGAAATTGGTGCCATGAATACAGGAAACTGAAGGCCAAAATTGAGACCATACAAAAATGCCACAAGTAATAACTATTTGATGGTGATTTGGAATTTGAATAATTGTGGAACTAGTATCATCCTGTAGTTTTCCTCAAAGAACACTATCATCTTGTGTAGTATGCACTGTTGTGCAAAGGTGATGCGAGCCAAATAATCTATGTGTCTTGCAGGCATCTGATGGGAGAGGATCTAGAGTCTCTGAATCTCAAAGAACTCCAACAACTAGAGCAGCAGCTGGAGAGCTCATTGAAGCACATCAGATCAAGAAAGGTACTGTAACAGTTTCACTTAATTTTTCAGCTGGAATCCCTTCTTCTGTTTACTGTGTAGTCACGTGTTGTATTACTGCTCCAAATGGTCTGCCGTTGTAGCGCTTGGTATGCGTAGTTTTTTTTACAACTAACAGCATGACCATTGTTTGCATATGCAGAGCCACCTTATGGTCGAGTCAATTTCTGAGCTGCAGAAGAAGGTAATAAGCTGAATGCTTTCCTGCAATTGTACACAGGCCAATAAAACTGCACAGGAGTGGCCATTTGCCT
This sequence comes from Alloteropsis semialata, assembly GCA_004135705.1. Classification (NCBI taxonomy): domain Eukaryota; kingdom Viridiplantae; phylum Streptophyta; class Magnoliopsida; order Poales; family Poaceae; genus Alloteropsis; species Alloteropsis semialata. The sequence continues at coordinate 42,710,196 of CM014272.1, read as the reverse complement.
GATAATTTCTGGTTAAAAAAGACCCTGCATCTTGAACAGCCATCACTGTAAACTACTCACAGAAATGACTGATGAATGTTACTGTTGTCGTCTGCAGGAGAGATCACTGCAGGAGGAGAACAAGGCTCTACAGAAGGAAGTAAGCCACCAAATACTACAGCATGCATATGCTGATATGCATTGCATTGGCAACAGAAGGGTTAGGTTAATCTTCTCCTCCCTTGTGCAGCTTGCGGAGAGGCAGAAGGCGGCCGCAAGCAGGCAACAGCAGCAGCAGCAGCAGCAGCAGGCGCAGTGGGACCAGCAGACCCAGACGACCCAGGCCCAGACGAGTTCATCATCTTCCTCCTTCCTGATGAGGCAGGATCAGCAGGCACTGCCGCCTCCACAAAACATCTGGTACACATACACATGCACATCACCTGAATATAAGCTCAATTCAGTTGTTGCTTCAATTGATCGACGATGTATATATCATGCCGCTGTCTAGCTTCCCGCCAATGAGCCTGGGAGAGAGAGGCGAAGAGGCTGCTGCAGCGGCACAGCAGCAGCAGCAGGCTCAGACGCAACTTCGCATCGGAGGCCTGCCCCCATGGATGATCAGCCATCTCAATGCTTGAGCAGGTGACATCTCGGCCTCGACTGCCACCACACCGTACCATGATTGCCGTGTCTCTCCATCAATTGCGAGCAATCGCACCTCTGCAAGCGGTTACTCACCGTTGATTGAATCCTAGCATAAATTCATGGCAGCGATTAAGCTAAACTATTGTTATGTGTTTGCAAGAAGAAGGGTAGTCAAGCAATGTATAATCTTGCCCCGCAATTATGTACCAACTGATGCACATGCCCCTATATGCCTATATTATCGGCCAAGTTACCCTTGAATCTAGTGCTTTTGTTGAAAGGGTACTGATCAAACATGGTTTGTGTAAATAGTAGTATTAATCAGGATTACTACTGCTGCTACCTCTGCAGTAAGTAACTTGATGCCAGAATGAATAAATCGCCCTTGTGCTGCTGATGCATCAAGCATCATGCATAATATAGATGGAAACCTCATTTTACCCAAGGTTAATTTGAGCTAGTGCAGATGGATTTTGAGGTGAACACATCCAATCAGGTGCTGCTGATGCATCAAGCATCATGCATAATATAGATGGAAACCTCATTTTACCCAAGGTTAATTTGAGCTAGTGCAGATGGATTTTGAGGTGAACACATCCAATCAGGCAGTGACAACACATCCTGTGCATAGCTACAGGTTTACACAAAATGTCGGATGCCGGGGAGCTTGCTTTGCATGAGGTGACACTGCCAGCACTGCCATCGATGGGCTCTCCTTTTGGTTGCTGCAGCTGCATGTGTAGTGTCTCTGCAAAGCCAAACACAGCATTTATTTGGATGGCATGTAGTGTCTCTAGCATGAATGCAAGATTGACTCTGGATGCTAGCTAGGCTTTCAGATCCCGGAACCGGAAGTGACAACCAAAAAAGTTCAGTTTGGCCTTACAGTATTTATTTGGGCATGTAGCACCCTTTTTTATATATACAAAAAGTGGATATTTCTTTCATAATATTGAGATGGCATTTTCCATTCTCTCAAACCCTTCTCGCAACCAAAAAATGAAAGGTAATAAGGAAAACAGTGTTGAATCATAAAATGGGAACAATGCTCTATTGACCATTTTAGTCTGAATTCCTGAAAAATAAGTATACACTTTGTTCCGATCTAAATGTTTTGTAGAGCTAGAATCAAGGTTAACAATTCTGGAAGTCAAAAAATTTCGGTCCCTTCGCAAAAAAAAAAGCGCGAAATTCCAGGAACTTTGGGTCAAATTGAAAAATTAAATTTCTTTTAAAAAATGACACGTTTTCCCTGAAAACTATCTCTAGTCGACAATGCATCATAACAGTATACAAAAACAACCAAATGATACTGTATTTCAGATTTTTCTGTCACACACAAGATAAATTCAGTCCCAAATATTGGAGTCCATGGGATAGGTCCCAAATATTAATCCAGATAGGTCCCAAATTACAGTCCATAGGATAAGTCCCAAATACTACAGTCCATAGGATAACAGTCCTAAACATTACAAGCCATATGATGGCAGTTCCAAATGTTACACACCCACAACATCAATTTAATCCATCTATCTAATATGCAGTCCCAAAAAATTTGAATAGATGGAGAAGCTTTGATCAGAGGTATTATTTCTTTTAGAGTTCAGAGGTTTTCTTAAGACTTGGTTTCTTCTTCCTAGTTGATATTGGATGGATGGAGATGCTTTGTTTCCTGTTCCTAACACTTGAACAACAGGCTACACCACCCCGGGCCGTACTGCCACTGGCTCCATCACCTATCACAAATCATATTTTTAGAAAAAGAAACAAGCATGTTGACAATAATCATAATGGTTGAAGCTGATTGAACTCACCAAGTCCTTTGGTTACTTCACCATAAGCACCGCCGCCACCAGATCCATCGCCCCCCACATCTTCTGCACCTATACATCGAACAAGAAAAAATATTACATGCTGTTGACCATATAGCCTAGAATTGCATACTCATTTCAAATTTATATAAAACTCAACCAATTAAAGCCCTTTTCCCCTTGAGTATCATCACCATTTATTTAGTATTACAGAACACTCATCCCTGGTATAGCTAGATTCTTCTTTCACAATATTAAAGTTTACACTTGGTTCAAGATATTTTAGAGCTAGAACTCCATGTTATCTGTGGACACAGAGGGTATATAGATCATGAATGTTACAGGAAAACAGCTGTTGCTGTTGTGGCTGGCGGGGAAGGAAAGTAAATGGCGGGAACACCGGCCATCTGTGGAGTGTCAGTGTGACTCGATCTTGTTCATCATTGATGTCACACCCGATTTTGAGGACAAAACCGAATGCATAGCATATGTGTGCCAGGATCCGTTCTCACACATATGTTGACGTCATCAGTGAAAATATCATAAGACAGTGTTCAAAACGTACAAAAGAGAGTACATAACTTTATTACACTCAGCGATAATAGACACGAAGGTCTTAATCGTTCACCGACAACTTAACACGTAAAAAGCTTCACGGCTTCTCCCACAGGCTTGACTGGTTGACGCAAAGCCTCAGAACTCCTCGAAGTCACTGAAGTACTACACGTCATCATTTTCTTCTGAACAGCAGTTTTAGCAAGGGTGAGTACACTTATGGTTGGTACTCAGCAAGCGGGGAAAAATGCAAGGCCATCAAGAGAGGTTTAAAGGCTTACAGCGGTTAGCACTTTTAGTTGGTCATATTTTATTAGCGAGCACCTATTTACTAGGTATAAGTTTATACCAACCCAATTAAGCAGGAGAGAACCCACAAATTATTCAAAAACCAAGGAACCACAATTTAATATCATATTTAGGTTCAATTATCATGTGAGGGTCCAAGCCGCTCTTAACCATGAGCACGGCTGATATATCAGTTTGACACTCTGCAGAGGTTGTACACTTTACCCACAGCTCGTGTTCCCCATGTCGCCCGGGTTTGCAAGGCCCTTAAACACTTCCGAGGTGAGTGGCTAGGGGTTCACTACGAAGCCTTTACAAAGACTCGAAGCCAAACTAGCAGCCCGCTAGAGTTTCGGCAGCGGTGAGGTCCATAACCCTCCCTAATGAGGCGTACCTTAGCAAAGGCTACTCCTCCAAGAGGACCGGGCTATGACCCCTTCACCGGCCCCCTCCTTGCCCTTTCGGTAAGACCACTAGCCAACCCCAAGTCTAATTAATCAGCTAAGATCAGAGCCATATGACACTGTGGTTGCACTGTTTTCTTGGGTGGTTCTCCATGTTCCATTTAATCAAGATAATCTTATAATTAACCATGTATAGCAACAAATAAAACCATGTTTATCATATTCAAAAGTTTGATATTACCATCCCAAGATTAAGCAACTAAGCATTTCTACCCATCAAGGATGATTAAACCCGGTGTATCAAGGTTGAGGGAATAAAAACTAGGTATATCCTAAAATAGGTGACCCATCAAGTTTATGCAATACATAAAAATAAATTGTGATTAAAATGCTGTTACTGGGTTGAAGAATATGAAGAAGGAGGCCACTTGCCTTCCTCTACAAACTGCTGTTCCTCCTCGAACTGCTGCTCCTGGCCTTCCTCGAACGAAGCGTCTACACGATCACACAAGCATACAACAAAATAAATAAAACAGTACAACAAACAGTACCAAAAGCACAAAACAAACACCTAGAACTAAAGGTTACGCAGAGACGATCGCGTGAACGCGAAAATCGCCCAAAACGGATTTAAAACGGCGAAGATACACTAATTACAAGGTTTAGGGACTAATATGCAAATAAACCTATGTTTTCGGGTTGTTTTGTAATAAAACCGAGGACTAAAACATAAATACACACAAGAACTCAGGGTTTAACTAGCAAAAAGACCATTGTGGACGGCGGGTTATATTATATGAAAGAACAGGGGTCTAAACAGAATATGTAAGGGCATGGATATAAATATTTTGTATAGGAGGTGGACTGCGGGTTGATTTGTCGAAAGTGCAGGGGCTCTTTTGCAAAATGGCCAAGTTGACTGGTATGCAGCCCTTTTGACTCGGGTTGGGATTCGATCTGGGCCACACGTTTGAAAATGGACGGTGGATGACGACTCCGGTGGCCGGCGGCGGATCAGGGAGGCGGCGCCGCCGTGGCTGGAGCTTTTGCTCGCCGGCGTCGGCTCGGTTTGGCGCTACAGGCCACGGGAAGCGACGGGGATAGGACGGGGAGAGAGAGGAGAGAACGAGGATCTCACCCAGGGGTTTACCGACGTCGGGGAAGCGCCAGAGAGGGGCCGACGGCGAGCGGCGGACCTCGGCTTACTCCGACGAGGTTGGGCGGAGGCTCTGGTGGTGGTTTTCGAGCGGGAATGAGGTGGGGATGTTCGGGGGGAGGCGCTGCGGCTTATATAGGGGCTGAGGGAGGAGCGGGAGCGGCACCGGGAGGGGAATCGGAGGAGGGGCGGCGGCCGGTCCATTGAAGGCTCGGTGGAGCTCGGTGGGCGGCCGTTGGTGGAAGAGGAGAGGAGAGGGGGTGAATGCGCCACTAGGGCATTGAGTGCGGGCGCTAGTGGGGAAGGAAAACGAGCGGGCGAGGGAGGGGAGCGGGCCGGCGTCGGGTTCTCCATTGGGGAGCTCGGCTCGGGGAAGATGGGGAGGTGGCTGGAGGTGGAAGATGACAGGTGGGCCCCACCTGTCATTGAGTGAGAGAGGGGGAGAGTGGATGGGCCGGTTGGGCTGGTTATTGGGCCAAGAAGAAGGAATGGTTGGCCGGGTTGGGCTTAAAGGGAAGAGGAGGAGGGAGGGAAAAGAGGAATGATTTGAACTTTTATTTGAGAATTGGATTTTGGGATTTTGTGTAGGAATTTGAATTGGGAAAGTTTGAATTGGAAGTTCAAACTTTGGATGGGATTTTTGGGGATTCACACACAAACAAAACACTAATGCAAACGGCATGAATGCAAACAAACACTTATTGATCTAAAATTAATTCGAGTTTCGTTTGAATAATTAAGGCCAACTTTTTAAACAAAAGAAAATTTATTTAAACCCTAAAACAAAAAAAACACAAGGTTGATTTACGATTTATGTGATGAATTTTGGGTGTTACAATCGATCAGTCGTCCACTTCCTTCCACGACGGGGCCCCGGCCGCTGGTGACTGTCGGCTGACTGACAGCGCGTGCACACGCCGAGAGAGATAGAGAGAAAGGCCATAGTATCTCGATACCACACCACTACACAAGCGATGATGAGAGAGAAAAGCCCAGTGGCCAGTGCCCTCTACTACACTGCCTCTACTGTATCTAGAACTAGTGCCAGACTGCCGGAGACAGCCAGTAAAGCTGCCATTCCTTAGCTTGTTTACTGCTGCCACCCCGATTAATTAGCACCCTCTGCTACTACACTGTTTGAGCTGGTATTGCTAATCGCCGATTAGCATAGTGTTGACAACCAAAATTGGCACAAGGACCAGAAGGATTGCAAGACAAGAAGATGGCGCATGGAGAAGGACAGAAGACGGCGCGAGGAGCTGATCACGCCCGGACCGGTCTGACCGGTGCGGGGGACCGGTCAGACCGGTCACCTGAGTTGTAATCCGACTAGGACTCTAAAATTAGGATTCCGAGGTTGTAACGAGTTGTAACTTGGTTTCCTCGCGGGATAAGACCTACCCTCCCTATAAATATAAGGGGATTCGGCCGATTGAACACACAACAATCGAATCTATCCAATTTACTACTTTTGTCCTTTACTTTTTGCTTCTCCAAACCCTAGCTTTTCCAACCCTACTTGCTGTTCTTCCTGCGTCTTCACGACGTTTGAAGGCGTCCTAGGTGGCCTGCCGATCCTAGGGCACCCCTGACGACGTTCTCCCTAACGGATCCTTCCGGGAGGCGTTTTTAGGGTTTTACCCCGTAGCTCACCGGCGGTAACCGGTCTGACCGGTGCCTCTGACCGGTCTGACCGGTCGGCGCAGGGCAGCTGCGATCTGGTCCGTTTGCGACCCGCGCGAACTAGCGCTCTCGTGTGTTGACCATATTCTGCGTCAACATACTTTTGGCGACTCCGCTGGGGACTTGGAGATCTGGTTCGTGCAACCGATCTATCTAACTCATCCAGATGGGTTCCACCGCTGAGTTGGATCTTGAGAACATCGTCACTGTAAAGGACGATGAACTTTCCGCTGAAGATCGTCAAGGGCTTGAAGAGTACCTGAAGAAGAAGGCGGAAGAAGAACGACTCTACTACCTCTCGCACTTCAAGAAGGACCGCAAGGGCGTGGTCTCCAAGATCAAGGAGGTAGATGCAACTGCTACATCTTCGACACCAATCCCCCAGGTACAACCCGATGAAAACTCACATGAAGCTTTCCTTAAGTACATGGAGGATATGATGGTTGCAAATAATATCAAATTGGTCAACTGGATGATGAACAAAAAATTAGAATCGGAAGGCAAACAGCCCATGGTTGAACAACCTGCCACCGATCCTAATCTTTTAATTCCTAAAGTTCCTATTGGGCCTGATTTTAAAGCACCGGCAACAAAACCTGTAGAACAACCTACGTTTGGTATGCCGTTGAATTATTTTGAAGGCCAATCTGTTACACCATCCAACCCAATGTTTACTTGGCCTATTGCACCTCAGCCGTTCACAACTTTACCTAATTCGGCTAATTATGGCCGGGTTAATAATGAAGTTGTGAATATTACCCCGCAAAATCCAAACTTTGGATATACTGTACCCCAAATGTTCAAAATTTATTTTCACAAGGCCTCAGTACCTTATGAGCTTTTTGGAAGGTACGGCCAGCAGATGCAGGGAATGATGTCGGCCAATCAATCTGGCCAGCATCAACCGGTCAGACCGGTCGCCGTGACCGGTCAGACCGGCCCTGGAGGGTCGGGTACGACTAACCAGATTGTGCCGGTCCAACCGGTCAGACCGGTCACTGGATCCGGTCAGACCGGTTCCGGAGAAGCAGAAACGGGGAATTTGCCTTCTACTCCTGTGCATAATACTCAACAGCCAAATTCTCAGGATAATTCATTAGAGTATTTAGATAAAATATTCTCTAAGTACAAACTTGATTTGGCTTCAGCTCTTAAGGAGAACTTGGGAGTAGATGTTAGGGATAAGGCTAGATTGTATCAAAAGTCTTATGTTCCTCGCTTTGATTTAGTTCCTTTCCCTGTTGGATTTAGACTTCCTGATTTTGTTAAGTTTAATGGGGAGGATTCTAAAAGCACTTTTGAACATATTAGTCAATACATCGCACAACTAGGCGATTCTGGCTCTAGTGAGGCTTTAAAAGTGCGTTTGTTTTCTTTGTCTCTAACTGGTACAGCTTTCTCATGGTTTGCATCATTAGCTCCGCATTCTATTACTTCATGGGAACAGTTAGAACAAAAGTTTCATGACCACTTCTTTTCGGGCACTAACGAACTTGAGCTGTCACATCTTGCATCGGTTAGACAATCACGCGATGAAACTGTTAATGATTACATTAGGCGTTTCTGTGATACTAGAAATCGTTGCTTTGGTGTTTCTATTTCCGAAAAGGATCTTGCTGATTTGGCTTTCAATGGTTTGCGTTCTCATATTAAAGAAAAATTAGAGAATTCTGAATTTTATAGCGTAAACCAATTGCATCAAAGAGCTTTGGCTGTTGAAAGCCGAAGCAAAGACTTAAAAGAAAGCCATAGGACACATCGGGCTAATGTATATAATGTAGAATGTGATTCTTGTAGCTCCGATGAAGAGTCTCATGAGGTGTTGGATGCTGAATTTGTATGGCCAGCATCTAATAAAGCTTTTGCTTGCACATCTCTTAAGCCGACTCATAGGAATCGGCAGGAAGAGATGAAGTTTACTTTTGATGTATCTAAGTGCGATAAAATTTTTGATGAATTGTATAAGAATGGATATATCAAATGTTCTTTTAAAATTCCATCACCTGAGGAGTTAAAGCGGCGTGCTTATTGCAAGTTTCATTATTCTTTTTCTCATGCAACTAATGACTGTAATTTCTTTCGTCGACAGATTCAATCGGCTTTAAATGATGGACGATTGATTTTAAATGAGATGGAAGTTGATAAGCGCCCGTTTCCAGTCAACAATATGGTAATCAATACCATGGATCTTAAAGATGCCAAGATGTTGGTTCGGCCCGACAATGCCGATGCAGCAGGAGGCAAGAATATTGTGATTGAAGAACCAAGGAGGGTGATGGAACAAGACAAAGTGCTTGGGAGAGAAGTTGTGCTTAAGCAAACCCCTGATGGGAAGAAGATCTTGACTATTACAGTGAAGAGTTCTGAAATTAGGGGAGAATCAAGCTCTCAAGCGCGGGATCAAAGGCCGGTTGCTCCTGCTGCCCAGGGGGCACCGGTCAGACCGGTTGGTGCGACCGGTCAGACCGGTCCGGCCCAGAGGCCGGTCCGAACTTTTGTGCCTAAACGTCCTGAAGTGGGAACTTGGAAGACGAACCAGGACAAAGATCAGGGGAAAACTTTCAAGCCGAAGGCAACTTTTGATCAAGTCATGGTGAAGAACATGCACAACGCGGCCGTTCAACAAGATCGGCCATTAAAAAAGAGACCAAGTTCGCCACCAAGGAATTCTGGTGCGATAAAGGCACCAAGAGGATAGTGGAATCAGGGCCCAAGCTCATCCAATGGTGCTGGTCCTTTTAGGCCGTGGAGGCCGTTTCCACCTCCCCCTCCTCAGTCTATTTGGAGGGATGGAATTATGTACGTGCCCTACTGTCCTGCACCCAATCAACCATGGCCTGGAGCTCCTGTTCATGCTAGAATAACTCCACAACAGCCTAGGCCAGCAGGGTTTCAACAAAGACAGACGTTCGTGCCCTAGCAGCACGGACCGGTCAGACCGGTGCCTCTGACTGGTCAGACCGGTTCCCCGCAGAGGCCGGTGTTCGTGCCACAGCAGCACGGACCGATCAGACCCGTCCCTCCAACCGGTCAGACCGGTTTCCAGAGGAGGCCGGGCAAGGAGCCGGCTAAGCAAGAGTATCGCCCCGTGCAGAAGAAGGAAGAGCTTGCCCTGTTATTCCAAAGCCAGTTGTGAAGAGTGCAATTCAAATTGGCTCCATGGCGGTTAATCCTTCCATGGCTGATGGACCCAATGTTATTGGCGCATTGGCCGTAAAAAAGGTTCCTTTGCCTCAATACACACAACCAAAGTGGTGTCCTCCTGGCTTGACTCATTCTCAGAAGAGGAGATTGCAGCGGTTGCGCACTCAGAAGCAAAGGGAGGAAGAATCGGCTAAGAAGCGGGAGGAGTGGTTCAATGAGGCTAAGCCGATGATTCCACCATCTGGTCAAAGTTCCAAAGATGGTTCTGGTGCACAAGATGTTCAGGCTAAGACACCAGAAAAGGCCGAGCCATCTGCAGCGATTTCGGCTGACATGGCCGAGACCGGTCAGACCGGTGTTCCTGACCGGTCAGACCGGTCGCCAACTGTTCCAGTTCCGGAAACTGGAACCGGTCAGACCGGTCAGGTGGAACCGGTCAGACCGGTGTCGCCCTGGGAGTCAGTGGCCGATGCATTTTCGTCTTTGGCTAAAGTTTCGATTCCGCCCACTGCTATTTCAGATACTCAGATGGGCAATGAGGACGAAGCTGTTGATTTTGAGCCTTCACTCAGCAGGACAGACATGGACATCAATGTAATTTACATGAACGCCGATTATTGCTTTATCGGAGATGATGAACGAGTGGCTCAAGTTGATTTTGCTCCCAAGAACGCTGTGTTTCAGAGGCCTTCAGAATCGGATAATCACCTAAAAGCTCTTTATGTGAAGGGTCATATTAAGGGAAAGCCGATTTGTAGGATGCTCGTTGATGGTGGTGCTATTGTGAACCTCATGCCATACACTTTGTACAAGAAGTTGGAGGTTTGGACGGCGAGCTCATCAAGACGAGTATGACGATCAGCGGCGTTGGAGGAGGAGAACCGATGAGTGCCAAGGGAGTTGCATCCTTGGAGCTTACCATTGGGAGCAAGACGCTGGCAACTGCTTTCTTCGTCACAGAGGTGCAAGGTAACTTTAGTGTTATTTTGGGGCGCGATTGGATTCATGCAAATCAATGTGTGCCTTCTACCTTGCATCAATGCTTAATTCAATGGGTTGGTGACGAAGTTGAGGTGGTTCATGCGGATACTTCGGCATGTGTTGCTATGGCCGATGCATCTATTTTGGGAACTCATGATAATGTCAAGTGCTTGACCGGGATTGATATTTCGGA
>CM014272.1:42688091-42698354 GCA_004135705.1 Alloteropsis semialata | reverse complement strand
GAGACCGGTCAGACCGGTGTTCCTGACCGGTCAGACCGGTCGCCAACTGTTCCAGTTCCGGAAACTGGAATCGGTCAGACCGATCAGGTGGAACCGGTCAGACCGGTGTCGCCCTGGGAGTCAGTGGCCGATGCATTTTCGTCTTCGGCTAAAGTTTCGATTCCGCCCACTGCTATTTCAGATACTCAGATGGGCAATGAGGACGAAGCTGTTGATTTTGAGCCTTCACTCAGCAGGACAGACATGGACATCAATGTAATTTACATGAACGCCGATTATTGCTTTATCGGAGATGATGAACGAGTGGCTCAAGTTGATTTTGCTCCCAAGAACGCTGTGTTTCAGAGGCCTTCAGAATCGGATAATCACCTAAAAGCTCTTTATGTGAAGGGTCATATTAAGGGAAAGCCGATTTCTAGGATGCTCGTTGATGGTGGTGCTATTGTGAACCTCATGCCATACACTTTGTACAAGAAGTTGGAGGTTTGGACGGCGAGCTCATCAAGACGAGTTTGATGATCAGCGGCGTTGGAGGAGGAGAACCGATGAGTGCCAAGGGAGTTGCATCCTTGGAGCTTACCATTGGGAGCAAGACGCTGGCAACTGTTTTCTTCGTCACAGAGGTGCAAGGTAACTTCAGTGTTATTTTGGGGCGCGATTGGATTCATGCAAATCAATGTGTGCCTTCTACCTTCCATCAATGCTTAATTCAATGGGTTGGTGACGAAGTTGAGGTGGTTTATGCGGATACTTCGGCATGTGTTGCTATGGCCGATGCATCTATTTTGGGAACTCATGGTAATGTCAAGTGCTTGACCGGGATTGATATTTCGGACTTTGAGTTCCTCGCTTGCACCAAGGATGGCTTTGTGTCTGCTGCTCTAAGGCCGGTTCAGAAATCGGTTGATTCAGATAATGAAGAGTAGATGGATACAAGCGAGAAGTGGCTAAAGGAAAGGGTGGAGCATTATCGGTCAAACATGAACGATGCATGTGAAGCCATTAATGATTTTGAAGAAGTAGAAAAGTTAGGACAAGGATTTACGTCGGCTGATCCTTTAGAAAAGATAGATATAGGTGATGGTTCTATACCAAGGCCGACTTTTGTAAATCAAAATTTGAAAGCCGACTATAAGGTTGAATTAATCGAGTTATTGAAAGAATATTTTGATTGCTTTGCTTGGGAGTATCATGAGATGCCTGGTTTAAGTCGTGAGTTAGTTGAACATCATTTACCGATTAAACCTGGTTTTAGGCCATATAAACAAGGCAATAGATGATTTAATCCTTTGTTTTATGATCGCATAAAAGAAGAGATTAATCGTTTGCTTGAAGCTAAGTTTATTCGGCCATGTCGCTATGCTGAATGGATCTCTAATATTGTGCCTGTTGAGAAGAAAGGTTCTAATAAAATTAGAGTGTGAATTGATTTTAGAGATCTTAATAGAGCGACTCCCAAAGATGAATATCCTATGCCTATAGCCGATATGCTTATTAATGATGCTTCTGGACATAAGGTTATTAGCTTTCTTGATGGCAATGCGGGATATAATCAAATCTTTATGGCCGAGGAAGATGTATACAAAACGGCCTTTAAATGTCCCAGTTTTGTTGGTTTATTTGAATGGGTTGTGATGACTTTTGGTTTAAAGAATGCCGGCGCTACTTATCAAAGAGCAATGAATTTGATTTTTCATGACTTACTTGGTGTTATCCTAGAAGTCTATATTGATGATATTGTTGTCAAATCGGCTGGATTAAATTCTCACTTGGCTGATTTGCGTCTTGCCTTTGAAAGAATGCGTCGGTATGGTCTGAAGATGAATCCATTGAAATGTACTTTTGGTGTATCGGCTGGAAGATTCTTAGGCTTCATGGTTCATGAAAGAGGCATCGAGATAGATTCTAAGAAAATAGGAGTTATTGAGATGATCAAAGCGCCTACTTGCAAGCATGATTTACAGAAATTCTTGGGCAAGGTTAATTATTTGAGGAGGTTTGTTTTTAACCTATCCGAGAAAGTTAGTGCTTTTACTCCTATACTTCGGTTAAAGAATGAAGCCGATTTTACTTGGGGGGCAAAGCAGCAAGAGGCCTTTGATGAAATCAAGAGATATTTGTCTTCGCCGCCCGTTCTCAAAGCGCCTAAGAATGGGGTGCCATTTAGGCTTTATATTGCGGCCGAAGGTAATGTTATTGGAGCTGTTTTGACTCAAGAAACAAATGGCAAGGAGCATATCATTACCTACTTGAGTCGAAGGCTTTTGGATGCGGAAACAAGGTACAAACCTATTGAGAAATTATGCTTATCTTTATATTATGCTTGTACAAAGTTGAGGCATTATTTATTGTCTAGTACTTGCATTGTGGCATCTCAAGCCGATGTTATTAAGTATTTGTTGCATAGACCGATTTTGAGTGGTAGAATCGGTAAGTGGGCGTATGCTCTTATTGAATATGATTTGGCTTGTGAACCTTTGAAATCTATGAAAGGCCAAATTGTAGCTGATTTCATTGTTGAACATCGGATTAATGATAAGCATGATTTAGAAATTGATTACATGACTTTTACTCCATGGAAATTGCACTTTGATGGATCGGTTTGCAAGAACGGATGTGGTATTGGAATTGTTCTTGTTTCTCCTAATGGGGCTGTTTTTGAAGCTCTTAGCCGATTAGAAATTGAGAGCACAAATAATCAAGCCGAATATGAAGCTCTATTATTCGGAGTAAAGCATGTTGAAGCTTTTGGTGATTCATTACTGGTTGTGCAGCAAGTATCTAAGGTTTGTCAATGTTTAGAAGGTTCATTGAATATTTATCTTGACAAGTGCCTTGATATTATACCATATTTTGATGAATTCACCATATATCATGTTCCAAGATGTGAAAATCCTAGACCTAATACTTTGGCACAGCAAGCATCCGGCTATAATGTCCAGAAAAGACACTTTCATAAGAAAAGACCGTTGATTGCTATTGTCAATGGTGAAGCTCTAACGCTTACAGCAGAACAATGCCAGACCGGTCAGACCGATGCCCAGACCGGTCAGACCGGTCCCGAGTCCACAGCGACCGGTCAGACCGATCCAGGCACCGGTCAGACCGGTCAGGCGTCTGCTGATCCAAATTCGGTTGCCAAAAATCCTCAAATTACAAAAGCCGAATTGGATGATTGGAGAGCGCCTATTATCAGATATTTGAGAAATCCTAGTTCTGGAACAGACAGGAAAATTCGGCGTTTGGCTTTCAAATATACTTTGGTTGATGATGAGTTGCATCATCGCACCGCCGATGATTTATTGCTCAAATGTTTGGGTGCTGATCAAGCTAGAGTGGCCATGGGTGAAGTTCATGAAGGAATTTGTGGAACGCATCAATCGGCTCCTAAGATGAAGTGGTTGCTTAGGAGAGCTGCATTTTATTGGCCTACTATGATAGCCGATTGTTTTCGTTACTATAAAGGATGTGAAGAATGTCAGAAATTTGGTAATATTCAAATGGTACCTGCTGCATTACTTCATCCTATTATTAAATCATGGCCTTTTCGTGGATGGGGATTGGATTTCATTGGAGAAATACATCCTTCTTCTTCAAAGGGACATCGCTTCATGTTAGTTGCTACAGATTATTTCACTAAATGGACCGAACCTGTTCCTCTCAAGAATATGACCCATAAGGAGGTGATTGAATTTATTACTGAGCATATTATTCACAGATTCGGCATTCCACAAACTTTAACTACGGATCAAGGCACGTCCTTTATGTCTAAGGAAATGCGATCTTTTGCCGATATGTATAAGATCAAATTGCTCAATTCATCTCCATACTATGCTCAGGCCAATGGTCAGGCCGAGTCTAGTAATAAGACTTTGATAAAGTTGATCAAGAAGAAGATAGAGGAACATCCCCGAAGGTGGCATGAAGTTTTGTCTGAAGCTTTGTGGGCTCATCGCATATCTAGACATGGTGCCACTAAGGTTACTCCTTTTGAGCTTGTGTATGGACAAGAGGCCATTTTACCCGTAGAGGTAAATGTGGACGCTTATAGACTTGCTAAACAGAATAAACTTTCGGTTGGTGATTATTATGACTTGATGATGGACAACATTGATGAAGTGACCGATAAGCGTTTGCAAGCTCTCAAGGAAATTGAGAAAGACAAGATCAGAGTTGCTAGAGCATACAACAAGAAGGTTAAAGAGAAGACTTTTCAAGTTGGTGATCTAGTATGGAAGACAATATTGCCACTTGGTACTAGAGATAATAAGTTCGGCAAGTGGCCTCCAAGTTGGGAAGGTCCATATCGAGTATTCAAGATCAATGGCGGAAATTCCTACATGGTGGAGACATTGCAAGGAGGACGTTTGCCTAAGGCATTGAACGGGAGGTACTTGAAGAAGTACTATCCAAGTGTTTGGCAAGAGGCATGAAGTGGCATATGGCCGATATTTGAATATCGCCCTTAGAAAAATATAATGGCCGATGAATTATGATAAAACATCGTCTTAGATGACAGTTTTGGTACTAGCATGTTTTATGGTACGCAAGCTTTACCAAAAAACAGGGGGCATATGTTGACAACCAAAATTGGCACAAGGACCAGAAGGATTGCAAGACAAGAAGATGGCGCATGGAGAAGACAGAAGACGGCGCGAGGAGTTGATCACGCCCGGACCGGTCAGACCGGTCACCTGAGTTGTAATCCGACTAGGACTCTAAAATTAGGATTCCGAGGTTGTAACGAGTTGTAACTTGGTTTCCTTGCGGGATAAGACCTACCCTCCCTATAAATATAAGGGGATTCGGCCGATTGAACACACAACAATCGAATCTATCCAATTTACTACTTTTGTCCTTTACTTTTTGCATCTCCAAACCCTAGCTTTTCCAACCCTACTTGCTGTTCTTCCTGCGTCTCCGCGACGTTTGAAGGCGTCCTAGGTGGCTTGCCGATCCTAGGGCACCCCTGACGACGTTCTCCCTGACGGATCCTTCCGGGAGGCGTTTTTAGGGTTTTACCCCGTAGCTCGCCGGCGGTAACCGGTCTGACCGGTGCCTCTGACCGGTCTGACCGGTCGGCGCAGGGCAGCTGTGATCTGGTCCGTTTGCGACCCGCGCGAACTAGCGCTCTCGTGTGTTGACCATATTCTGCATCAACACACAGTTTCCAACCACCTCAAACATCCTTCGTCCTTCCCCTACTACTTGCGACCAGCAATATATCATATATGCGATGGCTTGTGATCTTTATTTTTTTTCTTTTTTTTTCTTTTGATGAGTGAGAGGATCATGAGATGGGTTGTGATGAGTTGTGACCTGAGCGGGGGCAAATCAGGAGAGCAGGGTGATATGGTGATGCTGCTGCCTGTGACTCTGTGCTGCTGCGTTCTTGTGGTCGTTCCAGGTTGTGTAGCTGGGATGACAGCCTTATGGGCCGGACCTGAAATCTTCAGAATGGGAGCCATCTCCCTCGAATTAGATGGTGCTTGGATTGGATACGGGTGGCCTCTTCATTTTTTTTTATTTTAAAAAACAATTGTCACTACAGGTTCAAAACGTGAATTTGGGGGCTTATATAAAACATGAGTTGGGCCAGATCATTGTACTAGCTTGTTCTGGGTTTGATTTTTGCTGCATTGTCCTTTGATTCAGAGAGTATATATTACAAGTTTTGCCCTTGACTTGTATTTACAGTAGTCTTCTGAAGATTTATACAGGCATGGTGTTGCGCAGTACTCCTACAGTGCTCCTACATTCGCTGTGCCATGCCAGATCATAAGTTCACAACCTCTCTTACCAAAAAATCGATGGCCACTAAACAAGGGTAGAGAGAGAAACTTTGAAGAAACATGCATGACCCAGAAGACAAGGTCAAATCATGCAACAAAGCCTGAGGCCAGGGCTCGTCCACCTGTTAAGCCTGTCAACGAAAACCGGAAGCCATTCATGCAAGGTAGCTCAATCTGAACGACTCGTCTTGGAAGCCATGCGTGCAGAGGACATCGATCTCCATTAGTGGATGATCTATCTGTTCTTCTTCCACCCACATCTCAATCCTCCTCCAGGGGTAGTGGCTCGATCGGCAGGTTGGGGCCGGGCCGGTGAATCGAAGGCGCAGGAAGGCTAGAGATGTCTACGCTGCCAGGCTTCCTGTCCGTGCGCGTCCTGCGAGGGGTAAACCTTGTTAGCTGTGATGCCAAGGGTAGCGATCCCTATGTTGTGCTCAGCTTGGACGGCCAGGTAAACATGCATGCATCGTTGTTCAACTTAATAATTTCCTAGCTGATGAAATTTGGAAATGTTACCCAATTCGGTCAATTTACCTGTTCAGAAACTGAAGACAAGTGTGATGAAGAAGACGGTTAACCCAGTCTGGAACGAGGATCTGACCTTGGCTGTCATGGATTCATCAGCACCAATCAAGCTAGTAAGCATCTGCTGCATGCATCTCCTTGTTCAGCCCTTGAATGATTTTGCTTCCACTCGACGAACAATCAGTGCAAGAAACGAGCAATCAAACTTCTGAAGAATTCCTTCAATATGGCTGCCTCGATTGCATTTGCTGATGAAACACACAACACATGCATGTATGTACATACAGGAGGTTTTCGACAAGGACACCTTCAGCAAAGACGACCGGATGGGGGACGCGGAGTTTGACATCGAGGCGCTGATGCAGATCATCCGGATGGACCTGGAGGACATCCGCAGCGGCACGGTGGTCCGCACCGTGCGCCCCGGCAAGCACTGCTGCCTGGCGGACGAGAGCCACATCATCTGGGAGAACGGCCAGGTGGTGCAGGACCTCCTCCTCAAGCTCAGGAATGTCGACACCGGCGTCGTGCACCTGCAGCTCAAGTGGGTCAACATCCCAGGTACCTAACATTCAGACTCGGCTCGCTCGCTCTGGATTGGCAGGTACGGGTGTTTCAGCACCTGGACCTTATTCAGAAGAACAACATTGAAATTGCAGTAGTGCAAATGGTTCAGCAAAAGCAGATCAGGACATGGGAACTTGCATTCTCGGCTTCTCGATGTAGTACAGTTTACAAATGTTGAGTGCTCATGAATTTCCTTTTTTCCCCATCAGGCTGAAGAAGGTGATCGAACTGCTGATGTCCATAAATTTGCCCGGCCATAGGTATGCAAAATTACAACACTAGTTGAAGATCTCACTGTAGGTATAATATTGCAGGAGCATTGAATTTTCATGTGGAATTCCTCAGGTAGCCAATTTGGCATTGCAAATTTGGTATCCAATGTGAGATTGGGAGGGAGACAAACAACATCCATCCCAGATATCAGTACTGCTAGATGTTGTTCTATTTCAGTGACTACTACTGTTTCAGCATTTCTCTCTTTCTCGCGTGCAACTGTAACATGTACCGGAACATGTGATTATTGATTTACTCTATGTGACGATTACCTCCTTGATCGAAACTAGACCTGATCATGGGTCACCCGACCCGACAAATCCGACCCAACCCGTCCGAAAAATACCCGACCCGACCCGGCCATGCGACGGAACCGGCATGGGCCAAAAAATCTAACCCGATGGTTCCGCTAGCTGTCTCAGGCCTGACGGTTGGCTCACGACGAGCATCTCCTCCTTACGACCGTGAGAGATGTCGTCTCATCAATTTTTCATGGCCAAGTTTCGGGAAAAAAAAATCATGGCCCAGGTGATTGCGCATCAATGGATTTGATTTAAGATGGCACTAAGATGCCATGTAATCATGAGGGATAACTTCTTTATAGGAATCTTCAATTTGGGATCGAGTCCATTCTGCACAATTGTATTTTAGGCGGGAATGCTACTCTGTGCTAAGCAGAAAAGGCACAAATGCACACTGCAAAAAATAATCCATCAGAGTTCAACAACACAATGCTCTGAAACTAATAACTAACAGTTCAACTAAAAAGCAGAGGAAAGGCACAAGACCTGTCAAAGAGGAAGAACATTGTTAACAAGAGAACCATCATGATCTGTAATCAAGAATAGGATCTGATGCTGTAATGCTGCAAAGCCATCGAGATATCACGGTTAGGCTATGTTAAAACTTGATACTATAAACAGATAGCAGAGATTCATGATTACACAAGGGAACCAGAGGAGATACATACTACACTTCAATAAATTGACTTCTTTTTTATGAAGGACCTGGGGCCGTGACTAATTACTATGGTGTCAGTAGGGGGAAAATTCACACAACGACAGAGTTGTTAGATTAGATCGACTCCAACCATTCAGCAATTAACTCAAGGTCTTCTCTCCGTTTCACTAGCTCTTGAAACTCCATGCAGACAAAGGAAATTATGAGGTGATCAAAAGGTAGTGATATGAAGTACATGACACAAGTAATATTTACACCATTCAGAAATGGATAGATAGCATGCAGATTCCAGCTCCAGCAATATTCTAAAAGGATCACAGGCTGGAAACCAATCTCAAACCCTTCTGTCAACCAGAACAGATGACTAACCTCATACACCTCAACTTCATTCTGTTTTTTCCTTACAAAACTTCCATGTTCAGCCTTCTAAACCATTAACATAGCTCGTACCAGAGAACAAAGCTATCGCTCCCAGATTTGTTATTTAGAACAAAATTGAACATCTCCCATTAATTTCCACTTACACCTGCGAAGTCTTGTATAAAAGGATGAGGAACATACACTTTTCTTTTTAATTTAGATTAGAAAACTAACTCGAGTGCTGCGATTGCATCATCTTAGGTTCTCTAGTATTCTCTTATACAATGTTAGCTACCAATGCATCTACTTAGTATCTCTGCTAGTACTAGGAAAGAAATGCATAAGAAAACAGAAGACAACCAAAACGAAAATCTAGATCACCCACTCGATGACATCGTCCATGAACCTGTAATGTATGGACTTGTGCTTAAAAACCCTAAGCCCTTGTAGGTTATTACTGCCCTGATGACCAACACCACCGCTGCTAAAGATCTCAATGCCAGTGAGGACAGCGAGCTGTTCCTCAACATCATCACAGTCATAAAAGTAGGCCGCTGGCTCTGGTATGCAGCACATAACTTGAAAGATCTTGAGAATGCAAAGCCTGCCTGCACCCAGGTTGATGAGGCTGATCCTCATCGGCGACCACCTCGACGGCGTGTCGAGATCCCGCCAGACGCACTGCAGCTTGGGTGGCCGGTCCTTGGTCGTCGCTGAAAAGAGGCCGTCTGACGTGGCACAGAGGTAGTAGGGTCTGCGGGGGGAGAAGCCCAGGGAGCTTGAGCTCGGGGATGTAATCAGCTCGGCCGTGGAAGGGCAGCACCCAGTCACCGGCTCGCTCCCATGTGTTCTCCGCCGTGTCGTAGCAGTAGGTGCCCACGCCGTCTGCTCGGGATGAGATGCAGATGGTGCGGCCATCGTCGACGGCGGAGTAGGAGCATATGAAGTTGGGGTCATACCGGGGGTCGCGGATGAAGGGTGGCGCTGGAAGACGCTGCCAGCAGCCGGCCGCCGCATCATCGGTATCATCGCCGAATCTGAGGACGTGGAAGCAGGGGAAGCCGCCGGGGTCGGGGAGGTTGTGCATGACGTACAGGTCTTCGTCCCTGGCGCCGGCCCGGGCGACGGAGACCGAGACGGGGTCGATCCCCTTTGGATGCGGGAGGGTCGGCATGGCGCGGGTGGTACGCGAGCCCGCGTCGTAGAGGAGGGCGTGCCCGGGCTTGTTGATGCCGATGATCCTGCCGTCGCCGCTGCGGGGGCTCGCGAGGGCAAATTAAAGAAGGACGCCAGCCAGCCGGAGTTGAGCCAAGTGGCGGGGGGCGGTTCACAAAGCCCGCGCACGGCGCAGGCAGCTCCGGCAGGTGATTTGTCACCGGTGGCGGCACATCACCACCACCGCCAATGTCAGTGTCGGCAGCGCTTGTGCCTGGGCTGTCGATGGGTAGAAGAGATGCTTGGAGACGTCGAGGCGGTGCAGCGAGTACATGCCGCCGTCGCACGCGAAGTTCTGCGCCACGATATTCACGAACCGCCGCCGGATCATCGTCTCCACCTTCGACTAGACCCGGTCCGGAATATTGTGGATCGGTCGATCGATCTCAGCCTGAAATTAACTTCGATCTGCTTGATTGATCTATCTACTGTTGCCTTCACGAACTGGATGAGATGGACGGACTGGAGCACACGACACGAGCGGCAGCGGCGGCGGCGCATTGGAGGACGAAGATTTTTGTTATGGGTACGTATTTGGACCATGGGCTGCATGCTTGCGGGCTTCTAGTGG
>CM014272.1:42652358-42687186 GCA_004135705.1 Alloteropsis semialata | reverse complement strand
GAATTTGCCGACTAGATGGGGGAGCGCGAGACAAGACAAAGGGCTTGATTCACTCGATTCTAAACGCGCGCAGGGATTTGCCTCCCCAAAAAACACACACACACACGCAGATCCATGGGTTTCATCACCAACCCTTGTCGTTCCTGTCCGCTGTGCTTACAAAATAGCCCCATCTGCTACCTACTTAGCAACAGATACAGGTCTATTTTGCTCGTTCGTAAGGAACCTTGCTTGTTTTATGCACCCGGCTTCCAGTCGCAACCTGCCGAATGTGTATAGCTGCATTGCATTTGATTTCTGGTAATTCATCTCTTGGTCACATTGCTAGCATCTTTTAACACTCGGCTTGCTGCGGCATGGGGGATTGACCACTGCACAGCCTTCGCCGTGCCAATCGACGGTGTTTATCCCAGACCGCAAGCCTTTGTTGCAAACATTATTGCCTCTGCCTCTAGCCGACAGCTGAGCTTAGCGTATCAGATTAGCTATCATCAGGAGATTGGTAGCTGCAATCAGAGCCCATTAAGTCAGATTAGCTCAAGTACCATCAAACCTCCTTTTGCTTTTGCTTAGCGGTGTCACATTGATGCCCACTGATGGGTTGAGCCTTGTACAGCAACATCATAATATGGCCCAGCTGTTCTAGCCTAACTGCAATTAGCCATGATAGCGATGTGAAGCCAACTAGTGCAATCTGGAAACAAACTAGTCACTACTGCACTGACTACTGAATCTACCTTGCTTTTTCTGTTTTTATTTAGGCACCTCTTGAAATTCCGAGGTGCCTCCCTGCTGTGTAATTGGGAAGCTCACTGGCATTTTATTATTGTGGGAATTTCCTGATCACCTCTGAAATTTCTTTCTTCTATGCAGTGCAAGATCTGCATGCAGACTTTCATCTGCACCACCTCTGAGGCCAAGTGCAAAGAGCACGCCGAGGCGAGGCACCCCAAGAACGACCTCGTCCAGTGCTTCCCCCACCTCAAGAATTAGTAAGCAGCAGCATATGCCTGCTCTGACCCAGAAGAGGCATATGCTCTTTCATCATCCACTAGTACTGTCATCGTGTATGCAATGACTGGTTGTCTCTATGTATTATGGGTCTGAACTACTGCTGTTGCAGCTGCTGCTACGGCTGTGTTGCCCCATCTAAAATATGTAATCGCTCGCTGTCAGCCTGTTGTGCTACAATATCGATTCTGTGGATTTGTGATGCCCGATCTCGCTCAATATTCACTGCCTTCTGTGTTGTGGAACCATGAAAACTTGGGGCCATCGATGTTAGGATCCAGGGAGCCTCGCCCTAGCTATTAGCACGAACATATTCAGGTTGTTTGTAAAACAACACATTTTATCCTGGTAATGATCAGTGATCACAGAAATGAAAGGTACTACCTTCGTTCTTAAATATATGACATCATTGACTTTTTTTCTTTGTTTGACTATTCGAGTTTGCAACAAATATTTATGCAAAAACATAGGTCTATGAGTTATATCCAAAGTATTATTGATATTAGATGTATGGGTACCCATTTTACTTTATTTAACAAACTAACTAATGAAATATTGTTGGTTAAAGTTGAAATAAAAAGTCAACAGTGTCATATATTTAAGAACGGAGGGAGTAGGTTGTTAGCCAACTACTGATGGTCAGTGATCTAAAAGATGAAGGTCACACATCAAGTGTATTAAAGCCATTTTCTTCTAGACATCTTTGGTTTCTTTGCTCAACCTTTACTAGGGAAAAGGAAAGCTTTAAGAGCAAGGGTGCTAACACACGACGTTTCCGTAGGCAATGAGAATCGGAAATTGCGTACATGCTTGACAACGTCCAAACAAAAGTTGGATATTCTTCACAAGCTCAACAATACAATAGTACAATCAGCGAACAGATAACCTTTTATGACAAACACCTTACATGAATTATGTTCGCAATCACATGTCAAGCTGATACCTTGAATAATTCAAGGTCCTTCTCAATGCGGTTAAGACAGGCCACAACAGAGGCTCCCTCGCAATTGTTTGTTTTTGACAGGTGATCCAACAGCTATTCATCTCATACATATGACTGAAGCAAGTCACCGATCAATTGATGACCAGTTAGGGCACGTCTTTCCTCCTGGCTGCCGGCTATGCACGTGTCCTGCTGTTCTCTGCGGCTCTCACTTGTTGGAAGTATGGGTGTCCCTGCAAGAATACATCCAGCATAAGATGAGATAAAAGACTTGGCAACATAAATAAATTATCAGAAGGAACGACTGGGCAGCAAATGCAAGAAATTCACATAAATGTCTTGTATCTTATTGTGCCAAAATGCTCAAACAAAAATATCATGCACAGCTGAGAATCCCTGGCTTTTGTTTCAGTGATCCTAGACTAGTAAAATTTCACAACCGATAGTGAGCAGCGAGTTACATTTGAGTAGTCACATTATTCATGTCACCAAGATTACCACACGGACACTTACCATTGCTTCACGTGCAGTAAGCCTGTCCTGGTGATCATAACGTAGAAGCTTGTCAAGGAAATCTATGGCCTACAGATAAAGAAAGAAATCAAGTTAGAGCCAAGAACTAGTTAGGTTTAAATGCATGAGCAATTAACACACACCTCTGGAGATACTAGGTGTTGGTTATCTGCATTAATAAACTTTGACCAGGGTTTCCTGCTATGCCTGCATCCAGAAAAGAATGTAAATGTACTTCACATAAATAATTATCTTGCATCAAAGGCCTGGTAAGCGGTGGTATACTGTACCTTCCAACGAGGGCTTCAAGCTGAGGGTCAAGCTCAATTCTGTATTTGTTCAAATAAGCATTCAGCCCATCTGTTCCAAGTACCTGATAATGAAGGAATGTGACAATAATTAGTGTTGATATTTCAAAAAGTTCTGCAGGTATAACAGCAGTAAATGATCCCATGACAAAGATAACAGAGGACATAACCAACAATGTAGCAAGAAACGAATGTGCAAGCAATAAATAAACAACTAAATTTGTCCAAAGTATAAGTTCAATTAAGAAATATGGTCCAGACACTTGCTTCTGACTGCAAAAGGAACTAACAGCGACAGATGAAAAGGATGCTGATGGCTACATCTCAGGGAAAACATAGGCAATGAAAAAAAAAACTGAATTAATACCTTGGCAATCTTAACAAGCTGATCGTGGTTGTCATGGCCGTAGAAAAATGGTTCCTTACGGAATATCTGCAGTTGGCGGCATATGTTCAACAATTAATATCAGTTATTTCAAATATATCATGTGAAATACAAAAATGTAGCTATGAACAATAAACATGTTGAATAATCATGTGAATAATACCATTCCAGCAAACATGCAGCCAAGACTCCACATGTCCAAAGAGTAGTCATAATCTTGCAAGTCAACAAGAAGCTCAGGCCCCTTGAAGTACCTGATTTCCAGTTGAAAATAATAAAAATGTTGAGGAAGAAAGGGCGAGGGTGAGGTGGTCGAAGAGAAAATATAGAAATTCATGTGGATAAGCAATATGATTCACTGTAGAAAATCATTCATTCATTCTGTGGTGAGAAAAGGCACATAGTGCAGTAATAATATAAATACCATTTATCATAAATGTTCTTGATCTAATAAAAAAATGTGCAGAAATGAATCCCAAATTACAAAAATGTGAGTTCAAATCAACTTATGTTTAGTTTTATAATAGAGGCAGAAGAAATAAATGGTGCACGAAGTATTACAGTATTCAGCTAAAAAAAGTATTATAGTATTCACTAATTGCAAATTCAAAATTCCACACTACAAAGGCGATGTTGTTAATTTGTAGTCACTTAGTCAGTCCAATAATATCGAGCCAGCAATAGAATTTTGGAACTTATATGCAGCTACCTGGAGGCAACACGGACATTATACTCCTTCCCAGGATGATAGAATTCAGCAAGGCCCCAGTCTATCAGCCGGAGTTTACGAAGCTCATGATCTATCATAACATTGTGAGGCTTCACATCTCGGTGCATAATACCTTGTGAATGGCAGTAATCTAATGCCTGTGTCCATAAGACAAAAAGTGAGATAGCGTAGCCAGACTCACTACATGTTACTTGACAATCAGATCAACAGTAATTTGTTGCACCATTTGTTACATATGCAGAATTCTCATTTCCTTACTGACATTAAATGACTTCAGAATGCACCCAAAAAGAACTATTTGGACGCTGGAACTCAACAATGATATAAATAATTCTAAAATACCAAGACTTCTTTACACAAACAACAATGTCCAAGCCTTTAGTCCAAAGCAAATTGGGGTTAACAGTTTTTTAGAGGAGAAAATATATTAGCTACTTATGACATAACAAAAAAATATATATATATGTGAAAGAATCATACCTTGAGTAACTCATAGATGTAATAGCGAATGTCATAATCTGTCAATGTTGGGTACAGCACTTTGAAATCTGTGTTGTTGACATATTCAAAGATCAAGCTGGGTGTTTTTGAATGCTGATCTCTTACAATATCAAGCAGCTTCACAATATTAGGGCCTCCACAAAGATTCTGGAGGATTTTAATTTCTCTTTTGATCTGCACCAGCACGAGAGAGGTGCAGGTTAAAATCTCGATCCAAATATGAACATGTTGTTAATGAAAGCAACGACATGCTATTGCTAAAATAGTAGGTTCAGGGGAGAACTATAGAGAACAAGCAATAGGATTCACAGTCTACCTTCTTCTTCTTCACAGGCTTGAGGATTTTAATGATGCATTTCTCATTGTTGTTAACATTGATGCCCTCAAAGACTTCACTGTATTTTCCTCTACCAACTTTCCTGACAACTTCATAGTCATCCTGCTCACTGACCAAAGAGACATGATAATTTTCAGAAACACATGATAGAATGAGTTGGGAAAATATAACTGCATAACAGTAAAAAAAATTAAAGCTGTCAGTAACAGGTCCAAAGGACTGGCAAAAATAACTAAATAGTTTAAAGGAACAGAGAAAAATGAAAACACCAGTACTTGACATACTCTAATTGTAATAGTTCTTTGCATATTTAATTTGGCCCACCCCACTTCTATTATACCGACAGCTATTTCAGACTCAAGTTCTGTTAACTAAATAATATGAATATTAAAGCTATTAGGTATACACCTTGCCAGGCTCAATGGAAAATTGTGTTGATACAACAGTAAAGCAGACAACAGTTGCGCTATGGTCATTATAAATATCAGGTGTTGATTACAATCTCATCAACTCACTGAGCCAAGCACATTTACTAATCCAGAAATCATGGGTATCGCAGTAGATTCCATGCACCAACTGGATTTTATTTATATTGCTCTACAGAGCTGTTGATGGAGCTGAAAAAGAGTTGGCGATTGCGCCATTTTCGGCTTTAAGAAGACTACGCAGAAATAGCGTACAGGAAATATCCATATATGGTCTGGGAACCAAGTTAGTAATAATGGAATCTGACTGCAAACTCCTAACATCTTAACCAGTTTAATGCGAGGCAAATCCATCGATAAACTGCAAAACTGAGGAAAGGAACATGCTGGCATGCAAAATCACTAAACTAACTCAGCTTCTCAATGATGGTAAAATTAACCCATTCATAACATAAGCTTGTGACAGAAAATCGCTCTTAAATAGCTTTTATAGTTCCTAAATAACGCTTTGAACCCCAATAATCAGCAGACGATACAGCAAGATTGGAGAAAGCAATCAATGAACACCTATAATATCTGGGTGTTCAGCCTAACTAGAAGCTCACTACCAAGGCTGTTGCCCAATACTGTGTTGAACATGTGTACTTACTACTTACCAAAGCACACAGAGTTTTTAAAGATTGGCACGGGGACAAACCACATCTTTGAACTCCACCTGAACACTATGCGGGACCAAACCTTAGGAACCGACCAAACAATTGGTACCAGACGGACACACGCTCGTACCGCAGTGAAAACGAAACTCCGAGCTAGGGTTACGCGCGCCAGAGTCGAGGATTCTTGGGAGGGATGGGAAGGGAGGGGTAGGAGATGACTGACCCCCATTGGACGGTGAGCGCCTCGTAGTCCCAGTACTCCTTGGGGCGTATCACGTTGACCTCGGCGTAGACCCTGGCCTTGGACATGGCGCCGGCCGATCCGGATCCGGCGGCGGTCAGGCGGGGCAGGGCCGGTCGATCGACCGGTGACGGCTCCGGGAGGGAGCGCGCGGCGGGGAGAGCCGTATCAGAAGAAGTACGGCGCCGGGTCGGGGAGCCTGGGCAGGCTGAAACCACCGCCGGCGGCGAGGCGGGGCTAGGGTTTTGACGAGGAGGGGGAAAGGGGGGAAAGGAATCTCCTTTCTTCCTCTTCTTCCGAGAAAGAAAAAAAAAAGGGGAAGTTTTGGGGGATATCGGTGGGGGACAGGTGAGATGCGGTGGCCCAAGTGGCTGACGCGTGGGCCCTCCCCCGCGTTCGGCATGGCCCATGCGGCTTTGTCCGCCGGCGAGTGGAAGCCGAAAGGGATGAGGGTGGGGCCCTCCACTCCAGTCCTGACCGACCGGCGATCAGATTCCTCCGTCGTCGGCAGCGCTCGAGGTCATCTCCGGCTGGCCAACAAGATTGCCAGGCGAGGTGACGCCCATTTTGTTGTTGTTGACACCAGATTTTCGCACCAGATATGCTGAGTAATGAGGATGAGGCTGCGCGGTGGACCCGTTGACTGGTCAAGGCCGAAGGCGACAAAGAAGGAAACCGTTACCGAAAAGGAGTCCGATGAGGCAGCAATCCGACCCGATGACGAGTGCAAGAAGAAAGGCGCGTCGGCTAAGGAAGAAGCGTATCAGATTCGGGGACTATTTCCTTTTCAGAAGGTGTTTGAGAGTCCCGTTGTATCTTAAGCTTAGTTTACCTTATTTAGTTAGTCTGGTCCGATCAGGACTCTCCACGACCAGGGTATAAATATGAACCCTCGTCCATTGTAAAGAACAATTCTCACAATCAATACAACCCGGCTTCACGCCAAAAACCCTAGTAGTAGTTACCGACGAAGCTCATTGGTGGACGGGCTGCATCAGTTCTGATCTCCGGCTTATCAGTAAGTTAGTCAATTTATCGAACTAGTATAGGCTTTGAATTGAGGCGCATCGCCCTTTCTCGTTTATACTGTTCAACCGATTTATCTCTGAATAATCAAGATTGATATAGATTCCCTACGTCGGAGCTAGATCAATATTGATTATTCAACAGATTATCGTTTATCGGACTATACTTTAAGCCTAGATTCCCTACGTCGGAGCTAGGTATCAAGATTAGTCTAGATTCCCTACGTCGGAGCTAGAATAATCTTGGTTACTAAAGATAGTCTTTGCGGTTTGTTGGAGTTGCTAGATTGGTTTAGATCTACGCCATGTGAATCAATTCTACTTCTTCAACGGCTTTGAGCACAGGTCTTGGTCCGATTTAAGCATTATCTATCTTACAGCATCGTTCTATGTCCAATCTTGCCTTGTGGTTTAATCTAGTTGTTCTTTGAGTATTACACTGGTGTAGATTCCCTACGTCGGAGCTGGATCTTTGTAATACGCTTAGATTAATCTTTGACTGTCATGCTTGGTCTAGATTCCCTATGTCGGAGCTAGGTTCATCTTGATTGGTTAAAGGAAGCTTTGGTTATGCCTTATTGCTATTTGAATGTTAAGTGTGGTGTAGATTCCCTACGTCGGAGCTGGATCTTGCTTAATTGTTCAGTAGCATATCTTAGAATCAGAACGTATCTGTTAATGTTTTGCCTGTTTATTTTGCTTAATCTGATCAACACCTATACGAGCATCTTGTCTAATTGACAGGTTGATGAATCGAGTCTGGTTATCTAGCTATCTGATCTGATCATAGTTAGAGAAATCTAGATTCCCTACGTCGGAGCTAGATTTCTCTGAAAAGGCATCTTGTCTGATTTCGCTCGAGGTCATCTCCGGCTGGCCAACAAGATTGCGAGGCGAGGTGACGCCCATTTTGTTGTTTCTAGCCTCCTTCCTTCATGCTGTTTGTTGCCGTCTGATTTCAGCTCGTACAAAATAAGAAGATGCAGATCCTTTTCCTTCTTTCTTTTTTATCAGAATCAGACAAGCATCAGTTGATGGGCATTGCCTTGTTCATTTTGGGCCTGTTTAATTTGGGAAATTTTGTAAAAAGTTTTCACCTTAACAAACGTGTCAGTTCATTTCTTCTCTATGTGCACGCGGCCCAATGCATAAACTTTTCACCACTTTTCACCAGTTCACCAGAATTAAACACCCTTTTTGTTAATTTCTTCGTAATTTGATTTCTGATATCTAAACGCTGTGTTGCTTTTGTGTGGAAACAGAGGGTTTCAGCCTGTTATGTGCCGAGAAACTGAACATTGTGTGTAGATTACGAGTACCATGGCTTGTTTGGTTTCTAACATAGTACATGGCATATATTCTTCACCAGTATACTGATGAATGGTCATCAGAGATTCCATTCCGTTCTGAATCACCCACCTGTAAATCTAATGAATATATGTTGAGGCAGCTAGCTGGGCCACGGCATTAGCCACAAACGGCCAACCTGACCAACGTGGCAAATGGACCATGCTAGTGTGAGATAGATGGTGACATGGACTCTCCTATCGCCGCAACAGTGTTGCCACGACGAGTACTACTCTATTTAGATCGTGCAAGATATATAGTTCCTTGGACTATTTTTTAAAAAAGTTGTACGTACTAAATGCAAGGCTCACACAAGTACAAAGTTTCTCATTGAAGGACCGGAACAGCGACCAGAGGAGGGTGAATGGGAGCCTTACAAAATTCTCGTGATCGAGAACGGGCCTATGTCCCAAATCACACCATGAGCGAGAATTCTAGCACTTGCCAAGATCACGTAGCAATTGAGTGCCTACTGACCCTAAGAACAAGTCCAGAACCCAGCGAACCAAGCGAGCAAGCGACACGAGCAAACAACGGAAGACTGCATGTGCTCAGCCAGCCAAAAACCGGTGCCACTGGTTTGTGCCCCTGGGGGTGTTTACTTCACCCTATTTTGCAAAATGGGCACACGTTGGGTCGCGTGCACAGAGAGAAAAAGTGCATTATACAAAATTTTGGAGAATGGGGGTCAACTAAACACCCCCTGTATATCGAGAACGAACATTGTATTGTGTTGGTATGCATCGGTCGATGGGAACAATTTTTGCCACGTCCGCAACGTTGGCTTCTCCTGTTTGGCTTTAGCGCGACAGTGTTGTCAATAATCTTCGATCACAAAACGCGCCCGGTGAATTCCAGGAGGTCGCCACCGCCCGGTGAAACGTGGCCTGATTGATCATCAGATTGTTGATGCCGTCGCCGTCTGCACCGTGCAGGAAGAAGCGGAAATGGGCAGCCATGGCGGCGGGGAACCAGCTCGTGTCCGCCGCCGCGGGCGGCATAGCTGATCGCGCCCTCACCGCGGCGCTCGCCGGATACGGCGCGCTGAAGAGCGCGGACGAGCAGCTGGAGCACCTCGAGTGGCTGGTGATGGAGATCCGCGGCGCGGTCGCGGAGGCCGAGCGCCTCCGCGTCAGGAGCTGCTCGCTCCGGCGGTGGCTGTCGAGCCTTCGCGACGCTGCGCTGGAAGGCGGCGCGGTGGCGCGCTCGTTCCGGCGGCGGAGGAAGGTAGAGGCCGCGGCCGCCGGCAGGTCCGGCGCCGGCAGAGCGCTGTGGCTCGCCGTCCGGACCGCCAAGAGGGCGCTGCTTGGCGACGACGACATGGACGCGCTCAGCTCCAGGCTGCGGAAGGTGGAGAGGGCCGCCGTGGGCATGGGCAGGTTCCTCAAGCTGCTCGAGATGGATCGAGCTGCCTGGTCACCGTCACAACAGCCGGTGGCGTCAGACGATGGTCGCCTCACACGAGGAGGTTCAGTAGTTCGTCGGTGCAAGAGGACCAACAAGAAGTTGTCTCTACCGGATGCTCCGGCGATCGCCGGCGGCGACCACGACCACTGCAAGATGGAATCCTCTCGCGGGTTGACCGCCGTCGCGCCGACGACGGATCGGCGCGAGCGGGGCAGGCTCCGGGGTCTGGTGCTTAGGATCCACACGGCTGCGTCTACTGCCTACGTCATCACAGCACGGTGCGGATTTGGTGGTGTTTTCTTGGAGACGTTCCAAGAAAATAATTTCGATTATCCCTTTGTTTTAGGGCCTCGTTGAAAAAACAAGTATTGTTGGTCGATTTAGTTAGTGATTTGAAATGCCTTTACTACGGAGTTGTTCTTGACGCGAATTTCACGCGATCACTTTGAGTATGGCAATGACGCTTTTTGCAGTGGAGGCATGGAGTGGAGTGCAAACCATCTCAGTTAGTGCTCCTCTCACCTCCTCCATCTCTCATCTTTGGAGTGAAGAAGGGCTACCTGCGCCTTCCATCGCTTACAAAGCTTGTCGAAAGCTACATCCACAACCTCCTCGATCATGCAATGCAAAGATGGATGTCGTGACAGTTGGCTTTATCTTGTCGATGAGAGATACGTGACACTACAGAGGAGGCTCGCCCAACACTACAGCACCGGCCGCCGGTGCTACATATCGTACGTCGGCGTCACTTCACCACCACTTGCGTCGTCACCACCTGCACTGCAACTGCAACTCCCCGCAGCCGGCCGGACCGGACGCTCTCAGAGCTGCCTGTACATATATAGCTAGCCGCCCTCATCAGCTGATTCTTGCTGCAAATTTAAAGTCTCGATCGAGCGCAAATTAATGGGGACCATCGGCGGCAGCTTGAGGCGGCTCGCGGCGGCGGCGGTGCTGATGCTGGCCACGGCGACCCTCTGTGGGGCGCAGCTCCGGCGCAACTACTACGCGGGCGTGTGCCCGAACGTGGAGTCCATCGTGCGCGACGCCGTGTCCAGGAAGTACCGGGAGACGTTCATCACCGTGGGCGCCACCGTGCACCTCTTCTTCCACGACTGCTTCGTCGAGGGCTGCGACGCCTCCGTGCTGGTGGCGTCCACGCCCAACACCACCGCCGAGAAGGACCACCCCATCAACCTGGCCCTGGCCGGCGACGGCTTCGACACCGTCATCCGTGCCAAGGCCGCCGTCGACGCCGTGCCGCGGTGCCGCAACCGGGTCTCCTGCGCCGACATCCTCGCCATGGCCACCCGGGACGCCATCGCCCTGGCCGGCGGCCCGTCCTACGCGGTGGAGCTCGGCCGCCTCGACGGGCTGAGCTCCACGGCGAGCAGCGTCGACGGGAGGCTCGCGCCGCCTTCCTTCAACCTGGACCAGCTCACCGCGCTGTTCGCCGCCAACGGCCTCTCGCAGGCCGACATGGTCGCGCTCTCCGCGGGGCACACGGTGGGGTTCGCGCACTGCGGCACCTTCGCCGGCCGGATCCGCGGGCCGTCGGCGCCGGACCCGACGCTGAACGCGAGCCTGGCGGCGCGGCTGCAGGCGTGGTGCCCCGCCGGCGTGGACCCGCGGATCGCCGTCATCATGGACGTGGTGACGCCGCGGGTGTTCGACAACCAGTACTTCAAGAACCTGCAGGACGGGATGGGCCTGCTCGCGTCGGACCAGCTGCTGTACACGGACCCGAGGTCCAGGCCCACGGTCGACGCCTTGGCCCAGAGCAGCGTGGCGTTCAATCAGGCCTTCGCCACGGCCATCACCAAGATGGGCCGGATCGGGGTCAAGACGGGGGCCCAAGGGAACATACGACGCAACTGCGCAGCGCTCAATTGATTCAGCTCATCAGGTACAAGGTGCTGGCGTGCTGCTGCACTTGTGCTGAAGTAATCGCCATGTTTATATTTAGATAAAAACTGATAAGCATGTTTATGTAGAGAAAAAGCTAATTGCCATGATAATTAATATTACTATATGGAGGAAACAGAAGGTTGTTATTGGTGAAGGAAAAAGATATTCTAGCTGTTCGTCGTGTCCTGATGCGGATTAGCTGATCTTCACCGTTGACTGCGCGATCAGACGGTGAAAAGCAATTGGCAAAAGCATGGCATGTTCACATCACGCGATCCCACTTGTTCTCGATGTAGGCAAGAAGGCATGGATTGGGGTTTTGATAGTGCGCTGATCTGTTATCGGCCTCTTTTAGGTTTGTTGCAACAATGCAAATGCGAAGGCGACCAAAGGCACTAGTGCTTTGAGAGAGCAAGTGGAGTGCGAACAAACATGCTGATGCTGCTGTGTCGATCTTATAGCTTCTCACCTCCGTGCATGTGTCAGCATGTATGTCTCTAGCTAGTTCGTTTAAAGTAGTTTACAATAAGCATATACATGTACGTCAGGCTTTCCTTTTCTGTACGCAGTACATCACTTTCAGGCAGCTTTCCTCACGAAGCAGAGATGATAAGTAATGTTCTTATTTGGCACCGATTGTACCTCCACTTGGCTACTAGAGTAGTACAGTATATGCTAAGCAAACTATTGTTCAGGAATTTTTATGAGTAATTAATAAAGCTCTCTCCTTCTCAAGGAAAAAAAATCATGATTATACCCAAAAAAGAAATGATCAGTACGGATAGTGACCTTATCTTATCACTTGTACCACCATTCATTCTACCAATGTGTCTATATATCGTAGCCACCACTTCACTCCTTGCGTCACACCAAGTACAACACAACACTCTTCTCTTGAGGGCTTCTCCGGGGAGGATATTTCTTCTGCTAGTCCTCATCGACCCATGAGAAGAGAGAGAGAGGAATCGACTCATCTGTTTGCATCGATTCATGGCTAATACAGAACTGATGTGAGAGAAACAATAGGAGTAAAGGTTAGGAGATGGTTTGAGGGGTCCCATGCCACTGGAGGATGAATCAAAAAACGAATCTCAGCATACGTGGTTACCTTTTTCTCTTAGCGACGTCTTAATTCGCACGACACCCCAGAATATGGCTGTCTATTAGCAGCAGGCTCTCTCAATTTTAAGGTGCTTTTAGAATGGCAAAGGAATTGAAGGAGTTTCATTTCTTTTTGGTTTAAATTTAGGCAACAAATTAAAGCGTACTGTACTTGCGAAACCACTGCATATATATATATGTGTGTGTGTGTGTGTGTTGGCGACGACAACTGGCACACCGCGCTCTAGCAGTAGCATCTACCTAGCAAGCGACATGGTGGGCGCCGGCAGCGCGAGGCTCGCGGCGGCGCTCCTGGCGGTGGCGCTCCTGGCGGTGGCGCTCGCCGCGGCGGGCAGCGTCCCGACGTGCGCGGCGCAGCTCCGGCGCAACTACTACGCCGGCGTGTGCCCCGACGTGGAGTCCATTGTGCGCGGCGCCGTGGCGAGCAAGGTCCAGCAGACCGCCACCACCGTCGGCGCCACCGTGCGCCTCTTCTTCCACGACTGCTTCGTCGAGGTAAGCATCACTCTCTGCTAGTGCTAGCACAGCAGCTCTGCACAACCTGCCATGTAAAGATGGCGTGCACGTGCACGGAAAATTATCATCGATCGCGCGCACGTGCAGGGCTGCGACGCGTCGGTGATCGTGGCGTCGACGGGGAACAACACGGCGGAGAAGGACCACCCCAACAACCTGTCCCTGGCCGGCGACGGCTTCGACGCCGTCATCAGGGCCAAGGCGGCCGTCGACGCCGTGCCACAGTGCCGGAACAAGGTGTCCTGCGCCGACATCCTCGCCATGGCCACCAGGGACGCCGTCGCGCTGGCCGGCGGCCCGTCGTACGCGGTGGAGCTGGGGAGGCTGGACGGGCTGAGCTCCACCAAGAGCAGCGTCGACGGCAAGCTGCCGGCGCCCTTCTTCAACCTCGACCAGCTCAACCGGATCTTCGCCGCCAACGGGCTCTCGCAGGCCGACATGATCGCCCTCTCAGGTAGTACCGGATCTTCTTCCTTTCTGATCATTCCCGAACTTGGAAGCCAAGGCAACTAGAGAGGTGACGCATGCCATTGCCATTGCCATGCCACTGTCAATCAGTGGGCTCTGAGAAGAGAAGTGCAGCACTTTCTGAAAAAAGCCTAACCACTGTTGCTTGTGCTTCGCGATTAGGCAACCACAACCATGCAAGCAACCGTGGCCACTACCTCCAGCCATGCCAAATCCTGCTGCACATGATCCCATCCAATCCAGCCCAATCCAATCCAATCCAGGTCGCCTGCTCGTGCGTGCCATGCTTCGCTTTCCTCTTCTGGAACCTAGCGCCGCTAGCGTACAACACCACATCCGATCGATCGTCTCCAATCTAAGGACACCAATGAAAGTGCCCAATCGAGACAAAACCACACATGTGCCGGCCATGGCCAGTCACCATAGCTTCCATTTGCTTGTATCTGCTTGCCCTGACGAACAATAACAGCACAGTGTAACTCTAAATATCGTCTCTCCTGATGCATTCTGCACGCTGCAGCTGGTCACACGGTGGGGCTGGCGCACTGCAGAACCTTCGCAGGGCGGCTGCGGGGGCCGTCGGCGCCGGACCCGACGCTGGACAGGGGCTACGCGGCGCAGCTGCGGGCGGAGTGCCCGGCGAGCGCGGACCCAAGGCTCGCCGTGCCCTCGGACCCCGTCACGCCGCTGGCCTTCGACAACCAGTACTTCAGGAACCTGCAGGCCGGCAAGGGCCTGCTCTCCTCGGACCAGGTGCTCCACGCGGACCCCAGGTCCAGGCCCACCGTCGACGCCTGGGCCCAGAGCAGCGCCGCGTTTAACCGGGCCTTCGTAACCGCCATGACCAAGCTGGGCCGCGTCGGGGTCAAGACGGGGGCCCAGGGGAACATCCGCCGCAACTGTGCTGTGCTCAACTGATTAGTATTATTCAGTGAGCTACTAATTTGTTACTCGGTTTCTTCAGAGTTCAGACATGTTTAGAGGAAACGAAGGAGAATAGAAGAAAATGCAAAAATATTTATATATGTACTGGAAACTCTAAATATATATATAGATATAGATATAGCAGGCAACAGGGTTGTGATAATGGCATACTGCCAAAAAAAGGAGGGGTAAATATTTTTGCAAGAGAGGGGAAGGTAAGATTTTCTTTGTAATGCTCAATGGTCGTTTACCTCGCTAAGAACATGGGCACACATGGAGACCGTCGTTGTGACCAAAGTTCTATACGAAAACAGAGGGAGGAAGAAATTGGAGGGTTGAGGCTGAATGGAAAGGTAGTGGAGCTATGTGAGCTTTGCGATGGCAAAGGAGTTCCTTAGTGTCATAATTTATAGGTAGACTAGGTTCGTACCCGTGCGTTGCTATGAGAAGGAAACAAACATTTAGGGCACCATAAGTTTCGCACGAAAAAACATAGATTTTGCATCGCGATAAGCACCATATGTATAAATTCATTTTGTCCATCGCATTGGATTTACACCCAAGAATATAAGATGAATGATTTAGTGACATATAGGTTCGTGACCATGGGTTGCTACGGGCGACAAAAGTTTGAGTGTAATTTTGTGACATATAGGTTCATCAATGGATACATAGCAATTACTATATTTTTTATTGAGATCATTATTGATTACATATGTGTATGCTGGACGAACAAAAGCTATTTCATTAATAAATTAAACTATAACATGCACATACATTTTGTCACATCAATAAACTAAGTAGGAACCATATATTCTATCCTACAACATGTAGGACGACTGTCAAATAAATTTGTCTCATCCAGTGTTCCAGGGTAATCTTCTTTTTCTTGGCTCTATCTTCAGTTTCAGCCATTATCCATTAGTTAGGAAAAACAAGGACCCACCCTACTCAGAGAGACCACACCAGGCAACAAAAGCAATTCATCAAAGTCTTCTCGCTTCTTTGATTTTTTTTTAATTTGATCTCCGTCCTTTTCGGCTACAATAATTGATAATCTCCAGAGGCTGCAAAGTTCACACGGAAATTTTCATAATGAAAGGATAAGTAGAACAGACATTTAGCTCGCACTCGAAATCAATAAATCACTCATGATCAACTTACCTGGGAGCGGTACCACACAGCAGGCCAAAGCTTCACGAGCGCATTCGTCTTCGATCCTGAGCAGGGGGCACCCAGTCACCAGCACCCATGGCACCGTTACGCCATAGGCCGCCGTGTACGTAAGGAGGTGAGCAAGCAGATCAACACAAGTGCCTCCTGAGCCATCGTTGCTGCACGTGCTGCAAATGGCTTGAACGTTGTGCCTGCACATGCACACTACAAGAAAGCAAGCCAAAGTAGTAAACATATCCGACTAACCGGTCCTTGACAGGTATTCTTGAATATCTTACAACTGAAATGTTGTCATCACAAGATGACCAATTAAGCTCTCAAGAGAGGTACTCCAGGATTTCTGTCAATCAAAAGTTTTATGAGACAGCCAAGACTATCAAAAGATAACCTTGCTAAATGCCGCCACCATGGAAACAGATAGCTAGACGTGACCATATGCACAAGTCATCAGATATATTCAGCTTCAGGGGCTCAAAACAGATAGTACTGTTACTTGTAGAGGTGATAATTCTTGAAAATTGTTGTTAACCATAGTGCTAAGAAATATTTGGTTATGTATTTATTAACCTTACCAATATCAACAGTTGCTTTGTTAAATGCGGCACCATAAAACAAAATGGAGATGCTGCACCATAAAACAAAAATGAAACTCAGGAGAAATTATTTTTCATGATAATGTCACTTGAATTCCAAACATCCACCATACCTCTCTTTTCTCTGCTTTTTGATCCAAGCAGTATCTCTGCAGGTGCTGATCTGCATTGTTCAAAAACTTGAATGGCTCTGAAAATTCAATTCTGTAACCTGCTCATGTGAAGACTGCATATGAAAAAAAATTAGTACCTTCCAAAGGTTATGCCTACATCAAATAAAATGCTTATGGAGTAGCCGAGATAGTATATGACTTATTATATGTTCAGAAGTAGATTTTTTGCAGGCCAATATGACATTAGTTAGAGGTACGATACTCTAGATGATACAACGGCAGTTTCATGTTACTGATAGGAGTTCAGGACTGAAGCACATTACCTGTCCACGAGGGACAGAAAGTGTATTTGCCCACGTGTGCTATGGTTGATATGCACCCATTGCAATCTCTGTATCTCTAGTTCCTTCCATGGCCCTCTAGTTTATGTTAGCCGACCTAATGATCACATACTCATCATCGACAATCATGCCTTTCGAGTGCACATAAACCATGAATCTCCTGTTCTTCCGAGCTTGGTCCTGATTGAATGTTCAAGTAGAGAGAGAGAGAGAGAAGCAAGAGTTCAGCATAATTGATTTTTTTTCAGAAAATGCAGCCTGCAGCTTCGGCCAATTGTAAAGTGTGCTGCAATTAGCAAAAGAAAACAGAACTACAATCTGCTGTCTCACCTGTGGGTTGCTTGCTGAGAATGGTCCACTGGAAGAGCAAGAAGTGTCCTCAGCTTCATGATTACCAAGGCTGAAGAAGTTCAGGTAAACCTGCGGCTCATATTTACCGTCTAGTCCTACTTCTTTCAACACCTTATAAATTATCTCATACATCATTTGCATTGTCTTTTTCTACAAATGAAAAAAAGGAAAGAGAAACGAATTGCATGAGATGATTTACTATATTGTTTTTAAAAAGGAGCTCATATAACGCAGACGGGAGGCAGTGAAGTAGATTCAAGACAAATTATATATGCTGAGAATCTCTCATTTGCATAAATCTTGTTTGCAATTTTGAGTGCTATCTCAACGGGTATCAAATTATTAGCACCTGCAATGTACTGTAGTTCAGAGTCCTGAATTTTGGAATACTTTATTATTTCTTTTCTGGCATTATTTGGGAATAAACAGAATTTACAGTGGTGAACAGAATAGCAGAGTCCCATGGGGGTGGGAGGGATCCATGTACATGTTCTGAACTTCAGACCACATTTTTCCCACAAACAAGGTTCTGTTTGCCAAAGCAAAAGGTCGTGTTAAGTAAACTATAGAGCATTGTTTATGTGTTTAGTTCCATGTAATATATTTCAGTTACCTTACTGGTAGAGGCGGAGCCAGGATTTAACTATGGGGTGGGGGCAAGTAGCTAACCGCCAGGTCATATCACCGTGTGTGGTCGCACCAATGTTCATTTAAGGCCTTGTTTGGTTGGTAGTGGAAACTTGCCGAAAATGTCACATCAAGTTTAAGGATGCTAATTAGAAGGACTAAACATAATTTAATTATAAAACTAATTACACAGATGGACGAAAAATCACGAGATGAATCTATTAAGCCTAATTAATCCATCGTTAGAGATTGTTTACTGTAGCACCACATTGTCTAATCATGTCCTGATTAGGCTCAACAGATTTGACTCGCGAATTTACCTAGGGGTTATAAAATGGGTTTTGTCAATAATCTATGTTTAATACTCCTAATTAGTGGCACCACATTCGATGTGACTTGTGAATAGTTGAAACTTGCTCATCTAAACAGGGCCTAAATTACACATTAGCTACTGTATTCTTACTCAACTAGTAAATTAAGGTGCTTAGCACGTAATATAATTAAGCCCCTGCTGCTCTATACCCCTCCCCACCCGATATTTGGGCCATGATTAGACTTAATGGGAGCGATATAGGCAAATTAGAGTGATTAGCTGAAGATATTAAATGGTTTTCTGTGGTTCCACGGGAGCATTGGGGGGGGGGGCAGGCCCCTGCGCGCCCCCCTTGTCTCCGCCCGTTACTGGTGGCTTCTCGTGGATCTTTTGGAAAACTCTTTACAGAGTTCGAATCAATTGACACTGTGGCCTTTGCCTAGACCCCTGGTCTAGTTTCAGCTGAATTTCTAAATATGCACGAACAAAACAAAGTTACTGGACCACTTTGCATGAACCATCCAGATATTTGTTAGAAGTTCAATGTGCTCAACTAACACGGCAGATCTCCAAAGTGGACAACTTTGGCCTCACTTGCTATCAAGAATAATAGTGTACTGTAATATAGAGAATAATACAAAAAAATCAATTACCTTCCTCTAGTAGCAGAGGAGCACAATCAATTGCCTCAGCTAGCTTTTTATTACATCCCAGCTTTTGTGTAGCCCAAATCCTTGGATTCGATTACCAACTCAACATTTTTTCCCAAGGGCCATCAAGATAGCTGGAAAGAGTGTTTCGATATTACCAACAGGGGATCACTCTCAAAATCCTCAAGGTAAGGGTACAAGCTTACCACATAAAAACAAAAGAAACACATAGGAGTATAGAACCACATGATCCGAGTACGACTTTGAGAACACCATAAGTTTCACACTAACTAATCGTATCAAATTCAGCAAAAGGACCAACAGGAGAGAGATAAATTGGTCTTGTTGACGCACCCGTGGGGTGAGCGTGTAGTCGCCCTTGGCCTTCCGCTGTCCGGCACGGACGTACGTGTCGCCGGTCGGCCTGCGGGATCCTGCGGAGCATGGTGATGTCGAGCCCAACGGTGAGGCCAGCAACATCATCGCCGGCGGGAGATGGAGGATATATGTCGTCGGTGCCGGGCTCGACGTCACCGTGGGCACGGTGTCCGCCACGGCCGCTGCCGCTGCCCCGGCGTCGAGGATGAGGTGGTCGAGTGGCCTCCCGCACGGCCCCTGCCTGGATCCGCCGGCATTGCCATGGGATTGGGTCGGGGTGGCCGCCGGCGGGGGATCTGGCCGCCTTTGCCAGAGTTGTCGGATTGGTGGAGGGGGAGAGGGGGAGGAAGGGGTGGCCACACAGGATAGCAGGTGGTGTCGGTGAGGAGGAAGGGAGGCGAGGGGATCTCGCGGGCGGAAGGGAGAGGAGGCGGCACGCGTGCGTTGGGTAGGGTATCGCGTGGCTACGTGGAGGGGAGGGATCGTGGTGCGGTCTAGCGGGCCCACACGCGGACGAAGGGGCGGAGGGACGCGCGGACGCTCGTCGCACGGAGGACGAAAATGAAGGACAAAAAAGCCGCACGAAAAAAATGACGAAAATCGTACGTTTTAGGAGTATAATTAGAGAAGGAGTAAGTAGTAGCCAGCAGTGTCACTATGGTGCGTGGGGTGACCGGGGCTCAGCACGGGCAAAGGAGCAATTGAGTCAAATGCCCTTCTTGAATCACAACAAATGTGGTCCCGCATGCGGCTATCACTGTGGCACGTGAAATGACTGATGGCCAGCTTGGGTAAAGGAGTAGCCGAGCTGGTGTGTCGGGTAGTGGCGTGGGCGGTGCTGATGTGACAACATGCCGGTGGTGGTCGGATGCAGAACATGCGTGCCCCATGTTTCACGGGCATGCGTGTGTCTATGTACGGTATGCACATCTGGTGTGTGCAATGACTGATGACCAGCTTGGGTAAAGGAGTAGCCAAGCTGGGTGTGTCACGTAATGGCGTGGGTGGTGCTGAGGTGACAACATGCCGGTGGTGGTCGGATGCAGAACATGCGTGCCCCGAGTTTCACGGGCATGTGTGTGTCTATGTACCGTATGCAGATCTAGAAGGGGCGGAAGACAAGAAGAGCGAGGCAGATCTGAAGCTTCCTTGAGTAATCTAGACTGGCTTAA
Source organism: Alloteropsis semialata (assembly GCA_004135705.1). NCBI lineage: Eukaryota > Viridiplantae > Streptophyta > Magnoliopsida > Poales > Poaceae > Alloteropsis > Alloteropsis semialata. Next base: position 42,666,705 of record CM014272.1, on the reverse strand, counting down.
GTCAATATGGATTCAAACAACTTTCAAATTATGATTTCATTTGATGGTTTTTTGGTTAATGATGAATTTCTGGAATGGTTCTCGAATTTCTATAAAGACAGGTCTATTTAAAATTTCACATGAAACCACATGGCTACGCAATCATAATTTTGTCCCAAAATAAATGCTAAATAAGTTGTATGTAAAATAAAAACATAACTATAAGTAAATTCTTGGCTAAAGCTGCAATAATAATTATTTGAAGTTAAATATCATCTTAAAAATACATGCACATAGTAACTATATCTTATTTATTTATTTATTTATTTAATTAATTCATTTTAATAATTCGGCGTGCATGAACATTCTCTACTCTAATGAATGATCTAATTATGTGTGATAGTATACTATGGGCCACATAACTTTCCTCTTCCTCGACTCCATCCTCTACTTTTGGTATAACATGGGCTGGTAGACTTAAGATTCAAAGGGCTCAAAACACTTTTCCCATCATTTTCATACCCACCCTCCACTCTTGGTATAACATGGGTCGGTGAACCTAGGGTTCACAAGGCTCGAATCACTTTCCCCTTCCTCTTCCCACTCCATCCTCCACTCTGTTCCATGAGACTACATCTTCTAGGTGTAAGATGTTGTCGATTAAGCCGGTGGTGATCATGGGTGCTACTGGAACAGGGAAGACGAAGCTATCAATTGATATTCCATGAGACTACATCTTCTAGCTGCTTCTTTTCCACACATCCTCTTCCTTGTCCGGCTAGATGAAGGAGTACCCTCCATGCGGCATCTCTATACCTGCGATAGAAGGCTACAATAATTTTCTAAAAAGAACTTCAAGGAGAGGAACAATGGAAGGAAAAAGGAAAACAAAAGCAAATCTATACAACAAGATAAGGCAAAGGAATCACATAATCAACAAAAAAGTCATTAAATGGATATAACAGTTAGAGGTGATCCATGTGGTTTCCTCTTGGAGACCACTGCAAAGAACGTTCGTTCGTCTGGTAATCATGCGTTAACTCATAGTCCCGTGGTAATTATTCTAATATTACAACTGATTTTTGTTGAGTAATTGTGCGTTGACTTATAGTCCCATAGTAATTAATCCTCTGATACAAATGATTACTCCTATATATAAAGCTACAATTGCAAACTTTTAATACATCATCAGTTAGTGAAATTCTATCGCTTGCTGGGAATACTGCTATTCTAATCCATGATGCGTATCATGCGAGGATAAGAAGTGCACCCTTTAGCTCGATCGAGAGAACCTTAGAACTACTTACTTTTGTGGCTCAAGTTTGCTCTATATCAAGACTGAATGAGAGGTGCAATGCATCTGAGGCAGCACCATGCATTATATAGGCAGGAGAAGCACTAGACCCCAACAACAAAACTACAAAAGATGAATAGCCAATATATGTGTGATACGATGCAGCTCTGGATGCAACAGTGTGTTAATTAAATGCAGTGTACTTCCCTCACATGCATCTAGCAGCCTCACCAACATGCACTATCTGGCAGCTCCATCAATAATTTGCATAGGCTCAGGTCAGGTCACTATCAACTCTGAAGCTTCAGTGAAGGACATGGCTGCACCATCTGAAACTTACATAGGCTAAGCTCAAGTCACTGTCAACTCTCAAACTTCAGTAAAGGACATTGCGGCACCATCTGAGTCACAAAAACTGCATCGAACGAACCAACCTAATTTAGGCTAATGTGGACACACTCCGAGGCCGCCTAGACGGCGCGGCCTCATACTTCTAATAGGGCGGTTATCACAACGAAGTGCTGGATGCATGACCTTAACCCTAGAGTGTTCCCCTTATGGGCTATATAGAATACAAAAGCCCAAGGCCCAAAATCTAAGTTGTCTTCAGCCAGGAGGTCCGAACATTTCAGTCGATTCAGCTCAACTCTGGTTGAATCTGATAATGACGTGGGACTCATCTGAAAGTAGACTTCCAAGATCTTTCTAACAAGTACTTATTTGCTTTCATCGCTCTTCAAAATCTTGGGATATGATAAATTCCAGTTGGTACTGTTCTGGGAGGTCCAAACTGCCCAAAACGGGTTGAGGAATCCTGTTTCTGGAGGTCGCTGTCCTGGGAGGTCCAAACTATCCAAAATGGGTTGTGGGGTCCCGTCTGGGGAGGTCCAGACCTGTGTTTGCTGTAGTGCATACACTCCTCTCTTTGGTTGCCTTCCTTCTTGGCTAGTTCTTCATCCATGTTCCTAAGGATAAGAAAATCATCACATGGCTTTAATGGCACCCCATCCATATAATAACGTGTTTGGATAGCAAGGAACGACTTTACCTGATAATTTAGTTGTCTTATTTGATCTCTTTTCATTAGTCCTTGTTGTGCACTAGGCATAGTTGTATCCATGGTAGGGATGTCCACATCACCGGGTACTTCTTTTGGCGATGTGTCTGGAGCTGGAGCCGGTGCTAGATCAGGAGTTAGTCAGTTGCCTTGAGATCAACAAACCATGATGGAGACATTCAATCATGCATAAACCATACATATGAAATGAATTTTCCATCAGAACCATGAGTTGTCGTATGTCCATTGTTATGAACGAATTGCACACACAACAAATACACATTCAAATCTTAATGTGTACACGTATGTGCTAGACCTTCATAACAACTTATAGTGCTACCATGTCATTTTTGACACCAGCGATGGCAAACAGAGAAGTCCGCAAGCGCACGGCTGTCGAAGTAGCGTTCACCCGAGAGTATAGCAGGTATCGATTTCCACGGGAAATGTGAGGGTATTATCTAGACACTAAGGCTGGCCGGATCGATCGAGTATTACTAAAGGCTGGGTAGAGAGGATAACTAAGTATTAAGCAGAGAATACAGATAAGGGAGCTCTCCTATGCTTGCTTTGGGCACCGGTGTATCCTAGATTGCTAGGAAAGAGCCCGCCCGCCGTACCCGAACGTGGTGGATTATAAAGGCCAGCTAGGGTTGTCACCACCTAGGTGCTACCACTACTAATCTATGGGGTTACGAGGCAAACAAAGGCAGATAAAGATCCTAAGCACCACGCTTAAGAAATAACTGCTACTCTAACCTTGATCAGAGATTAGAATACTTTAATAATAAAGCTACGAACCCACAAACAAAATAAAGAGCTCAGCTTTCTATAACTCGAACTTGAATTACTTAGAAAATATCCCGGATACTCACTAAGAAGCTTGCATCCGCCGAGGTACAGGTAGAGGGTCGCTGACACGCCGGGACTCCTCCAGACTCTCCTCACTCTCTCCCTATTTTCGAGGGCTTCGCCTTGGACTTCTTGCTCCAGCTTGATGATGCTCTCCACTGCCAAGCTCCCTGGTATTTATAGCTTGAAGAGGCGGTGGAGGGTCGGTACATGGCGTTTGTGGCCGTTTGGAGGTGGGCCCAGGTCGGTCGATCCGGGAGGTCGGCCGACCCTTGGATCCACCGACTCAAGTGGTGCATGGCACGGATGGATTCCTGGTGGCACGCGCAAGCACCCCGTCAAAACTGAGCATGTTTGATGCGAATACCAGGTCGGGCGACGGGGTAGGTCGGCCGACCGGGCACCGGCTCTTCTCGGGCCCATCTTCTGCTGGGTGACTTCCATGTGGGCCCTGATGTTGGTACAAAGTGGGTTGGCTTGATTTGGGTACATCTTGTTCGCTTTGCGGGCCCATCAATCCATGGGGTGGACACATGGCTCCATCTTGTCCCTCGGATGCAACTGACGTTGTACCAGCGTCCATGATCATCCCAAGGTGTGCTTCTTTGCCCTAGAGAAAGATGGGCCTCATTGGGCTCTGGTCCGGGTCAGGCGACGGGGCACATCAGGCGACGGCCCACTGTGGCCGATCACGCTCATCTTCTGCTAGCGACTGTCATGTGGGCCCTGGAGTCCTACCCCGGTGGGCTTTGCTCATGTTAAGTATGTCTACATGTGGATGTGGCTCCCTTTTATCAATGTGCTTCTCTTGAGGTCCTTCTTGTCTCTCGTATTTGTCGGGGTTCTTTACCGCCGGCAAGTAATAAAATCGTGGAGAGCGCGTCGGGCCTCGGGCGGTTGCGCAAAAGGGGGACACAAGGATTTATACTGGTTCGGGCCTCCGGGGAGTAACGCCCTACGTCCAGTTCGTGCTGCTCGTGTTATCTGCGCTGGTTTGTAGTGGGGCATACAAACAGGGCGAGAGAGGGACGAGTTCCCATGTCTCTGGTGAGTGTACTAGCCTAATCCGGTGACTGGCTGGAGGAAGAAGGAGCTCCGGAGAGAACGCTCCTCTGGAGAGAAAAGAGACTCCCTGCCTCCCGCAGGAGGCCCAGGGGAGAGGAAGAAAAGAGTCGATGCCCCTCGCAGGAGGCCCAGGCTTCCCTTTTATATCTCAAGGGAAGGCTGGAGAAGAGGTACAGTCAAAGGGTAAAACGGGAAAAAAGGAGGAGTGCCAGTCCATGCTGTGGGGCCCGTCGTCCTTCCGAGCACTGTAGCCATGTCCTGCTGGTGTCAGTTGCGTCAGGGAGTGGTTGGCACAGTGTAGCAGCTTGACTTTGGGTGCTATGGTCTTCTCGGAGGTTGCTTCGTTGCGAAGAGTTGAACCAGTCGGAGACGGAGACTGGTCGGGCGAATGGTGCGGCTCGTCGGGCACGGAGAGGAGGCCTGTCGGGCGAATGGTGCAGCTCGTCGGGCACGGAGACCTGTCGGGCGAATGGTGCAGCTCGTCGGGCACGGAGACCTGTCGGGCGAATGGTGCAGCTCGTCGGGCACGGAGACCTGTCGGGCGAATGGTGCAGCTCGTCGGGCACGGAGACCTGTCGGGCGAATGGTGCAGCTCGTCGGGCGAGACGAGAACCTGTCGGGCGAGGCGGACGCCGTTGCTCCTGCCGAGTAGTCGGGCGAGACGCGCAGCTCGTCGGGCGAGACGTGAAGCCGTCGGGCAGAGGTACAGCTTGTCGGGTGAGGGAGCAGCTTGTCGGGTGCTGTCCCGCTGTGCTGCCCCCGACCGGCTTGCGTGTCTGGCCGTGCCGCTGTGCTGCGCCCGATTAGTTTGCATGCTGTGCCGCTGTACTGCCCGACTAGTTTGCATGCTGTGCCGCTGTGCTCTTCTCTGTGCTATGCATGCACGTGCATAAACATAGCAGGACAGTGGGAGTAGTAGGGTCGTTAAAGAGCCGAGTCTGGGCAAGCAAGCCTTGATCCACCACATCAGTCAAGCGGCCTTAAATGAGGAAGCGCCTGCCCATGCATGTACGAGAGAGAGAGACTAGAGAGAGGGAGAGCATGCATGCACTGATGCACTTGCGCATGCAGGGGTGTTGCCATGCCCCTGGGTAAACATATGCATGCATTTACATGAGTGTGGGGAGAGAAAAAACCACTCGGACTCAAGGCAAACTACTCGGATCACGGTCCGGGTGCCCAGAGAGCAGGCTGTCCTGTGCGAGAGACGGACGAGGCGGATACGTCGGCCTCCACACAGGATCGGAGTTTTTAATTCTAAACTCGCTGTCATTGGATACCCCTAATATTGGTATCCGACAGGAGCCCCCGAGCCTGGGAGCGAGTCGTAGACTCGCTTGCGGGCTGAATTTATCGTGATGTCGAGAAAGCGGTGGAGTTTCGGGTGGGGGCGCGCGAGCGCACCCGCCGGGTGTAGCCCCCGAGCCTGTGGGCGAGTGGTACACTCGCTCGCAGGTTTATGGCATTTGTGTAGTGATTTGTTGCGAATTATGCGACCATGCTATTGGTCCCTGTTTACGACTCTGACCCTGTGTGCATCCCGAGACCTGGGTCCGGACGGGGATTCGTTTCGGCTTTTTGCGTTTTTTCCCCTCATGCTTCCCGTGCGATAGGAAGGAGGGTAAGAGATGCATCGCACTTTGCCACGCAGGCCGAAGCACGACTCTCGTTGAGCTACAAACGGGTAGGTTCGAGTGAGGCCCAACGCCCCTTCGGTGGGGGGTCGATGGATCAGCTTGTGATCGACCTCAAATTCCTAGTGGTGAGATCATCTAGTTACCAAGTCCGTTCGATCAGACCCAGCGGCTCGCTGCCTTTCCGTCGGAGGAAAAACCATGATCTTTCTTTCCACCAGAACTCGAACGCGTTTCAGGATGCTCGTGGCGCTCGTGCGCCTGAGTACTGGCCGCTGGGACCCATCCTTCACTGCCCCTCGCTCGACAAGGTGCCCGGGGGCGGCTGTCGAACCCCTCGATGGGCCAGCCTTCGAACCCCCGTCGTAATCACCTGTCAGGTCGACTGTCGAAGTCGTCCGTCCCGGTGCCCAGCCCCCGAGCGCAGGGCTGCGAGGGGCCGTTAAGGCCGGCGGGAGCCGCTTAGTTTAGAGAGTTCGAAGAGTGCGTTTCGGAAAACGATCACATGCGTATGCTTGACCCCGCGCGCCAAGGTCGGGCGAGACGAAGGGTGCCGTTCCCTGCATGTAGGAGTTGCAGCAAGCTCACCGGAACTTGCCACGCCAAGCTGCAAAAAACAGTGTAATGCAAAAGCGTTGCGTAAAGCGAGGAGTCGGGATTTATTCGTTACTAACGGAAAGTTGCGTAAGCCCTGCCTTTATTAGGCTACGTATTTCCTTGGGTAGTTAGCACATCACGTTTGAGCTCCTAGTCCCACTGACCACTGCTCGCAGAGAGGACGGCTTACCGCAGACTACACTGCTCATCGGGGGAGGCTTAGGTGTAGGCGGCACGTGGGACGAGGTTTCACGGATGAGGCCTATGCTACCCGAGTACTTTAGCGATACCCAAAAGAGGCATGCGGGACTGTAAAAGGAAATGCACGGAAATACGAAGGATTGTAGCAGGATTTAGCTGTTCGAGCGTTCCGTCGTTGAGGCTGAGTCGAGCGAGCCATCCGAGTCGGGGCAGCACACTCCACGGGTGGCGCGACCGAGTCGGTTGGAGTCGAGGCCGGGGCGCGCGCACTCCTTTGGAGGCGCGGCCGAGTCGTTCGGAGTCGTTCGGAGTCGAGGTCGGGGCGGCGCACTCCTTTGGAGGCGCGGCCGAGTCGGTCGGAGTCGAGGTCGGGGCGCGCACTCCTTTGGAGGCGCGGCCGAGTCGGTCGGAGTCGAGGTCGGGGCGCGCACTCCTTTGGAGGCGCGGCCGAGTCGGTCGGAGTCGAGGTCGGGGCCGCCGCAGCTCGGCCGTTGCACGTGCTCGGGGCCGCCGTTGCTGGATGCCGACGCGCTGTGCGGCGCTGGCGAGGTAGACGTCGTAGTAGCGCGTGACGAGGCCCCGGACGTGGCTGCTCGGGCGAAACAGGTGCCGGACGATGTGGTGGATTATGTCGAGTAGTTTTTGCCGTCCTCGTTACGTCCTTCAAGCCGTGGTGCCCGAGTAGTTTTTTTCGATTCGCCCGAGTCGACTCTGTCTCGGTCGTTGTCGGTGTCGTCGTCGGCGTCGCTGCGGCCGCTGATGCCGTTGTCGTCGTTGCTGGCGGAGCTATGGGCGTCGTCGTGGCCGTCGGTGTCGGCGGCGCCGTCGTCGTCGCGGTTGACGGCGTCGTGGTCGTCGTTGCGGCTGACGGCGTCGTTGCCGTGGTCGTCGTCGCGGCCGTCGGCGCCGCCGTCGTCGTCGTCGCGGTTGACGGTGCCGCCGCCGTCGTCGTCGTCGCGGTTGACGGTGCCGCCGCCGAGAGGCCAGCTCGTATGCTCCCACGTGGGCACGTGAGTAGTGGCCGTGGCTCGAGGTGGTGCGGCGAGCGTCATAGCGGCAGCAGCGGCGTGTGAGCTTGGCCGTAGCTCGCGCGCCCCTGATGGCTGAGCTTTGTCGTGGAGGCTCGGGCATGGCCCACCGAATCAGTGGCACCGTAGACTTGCGGCCTGCCGCTGCTCCCCATGGCGCCGTCGATGTCGGTTGATGATGCAGCGTGCCGAAGCAGCAGTCCACGACGCCACGGTCGCAGTCATGGGATGGTCGAGTGGTCGAGGTTGACACCGAGTTGTGGCAACGTACGTGGCCGCTAGTGGCCGTGCTGACCGCTTTCGCTCGTACGCGACCCTGTAAAAAGAACATGCACTCGGATCCCTCCAATAGCACGAAGCGGAAGGTGACATTAGCAATCAAAGACAAGGACCAGTGCGGCAATTGCTAATTAAATTAAGGTAAGATAGAAATGGAAAAATGAGGAAAGATCTTCCTGCTGCGAATCGATTTGGTCTCGCCGGCCGGAACATCGAGTGCAGCCCGCCGGTTGGTCGATCGAGGTATACGGCTGCCGGCCTCGTCGGCGAGACGCGCTGCTTGCTAGCCTGTCGGGGCTGCGACCATTGTTGGCGATGTTGTGGCTGTTAGCGTCGGCGTTGCCGCGGTGGCCGGCACCGATGGCGGAGTCGCGGCTGCCGCTGATGCTGTCGGGCCGTCGTTCTTGGCGGCGCTGCGGCTGTTGCCGTCGTCGCCGTGGCTGCGTCCATCGGGGACACCACCGTCGTCGTGGTTGGCCACCCGAGACCTGCAAGTAAAAAGACGTGACGCGCAAAAGGCCCCACGGTGGGCGCCAACTGTCGGGGTTCTTTACCGCCGGCAAGTAATAAAATCGTGGAGAGCGCGTCGGGCCTCGGGCGGTTGCGCAAAAGGGGGACACAAGGATTTATACTGGTTCGGGCCTCCGGGGAGTAACGCCCTACGTCCAGTTCGTGCTGCTCGTGTTATCTGCGCTGGTTTGTAGTGGGGCATACAAACAGGGCGAGAGAGGGACGAGTTCCCAAGTCTCTGGTGAGTGTACTAGCCTAATCCGGTGACTGGCTGGAGGAAGAAGGAGCTCCGGAGAGAACGCTCCTCTAGAGAGAAAAGAGACTCCCTGCCTCCCGCAGGAGGCCCAGGGGAGAGGAAGAAAAGAGTCGATGCCCCTCGCAGGAGGCCCAGGCTTCCCTTTTATATCTCAAGGGAAGGCTGGAGAAGAGGTACAGTCAAAGGGTAAAACGGGAAAAAAGGAGGAGTGCCAGTCCATGCTGTGGGGCCCGTCGTCCTTCCGAGCACTGTAGCCATGTCCTGCTGGTGTCAGTTGCGTCAGGGAGTGGTTGGCACAGTGTAGCAGCTTGACTTTGGGTGCTACGGTCTTCTCGGAGGTTGCTTCGTTGCGAAGAGTTGAACCAGTCGGAGACGGAGACTGGTCGGGCGAATGGTGCGGCTCGTCGGGCACGGAGAGGAGGCGTGTCGGGCGAATGGTGCAGCTCGTCGGGCACGGAGACCGTCGGGCGAATGGTGCAGCTCGTCGGGCACGGAGACCTGTCGGGCGAATGGTGCAGCTCGTCGGGCACGGAGACCTGTCGGGCGAATGGTGCAGCTCGTCGGGCACGGAGACCTGTCGGGCGAATGGTGCAGCTCGTCGGGCGAGACGAGAACCTGTCGGGCGAGGCGGACGCCGTTGCTCCTGCCGAGTAGTCGGGCGAGACGCGCAGCTCGTCGGGCGAGACGTGAAGCCGTCGGGCAGAGGTACAGCTTGTCGGGTGAGGGAGCAGCTTGTCGGGTGCTGTCCCGCTGTGCTGCCCCCGACCGGCTTGCGTGTCTGGCCGTGCCGCTGTGCTGCGCCCGATTAGTTTGCATGCTGTGCCGCTGTACTGCCCGACTAGTTTGCATGCTGTGCCGCTGTACTCTTCTCTGTGCTATGCATGCACGTGCATAAACATAGCAGGACAGTGGGAGTAGTAGGGTCGTTAAAGAGCCGAGTCTGGGCAAGCAAGCCTTGATCCACCACATCAGTCAAGCGGCCTTCAACGAGGAAGCGCCTGCCCATGCATGTACGAGAGAGAGACTAGAGAGAGGGAGAGCATGCATGCACTGATGCACTTGCGCATGCAGGGGTGTTGCCATGCCCCTGGGTAAACATATGCATGCATGTACATGAGTGTGGGGAGAGAAAAAACCACTCGGACTCAAGGCAAACTACTCGGATCACGGTCCGGGTGCCCAGAGAGCAGGCTGTCCTGTGCGAGAGACGGACGAGGCGGATACGTCGGCCTCCACACAGGATCGGAGTTTTTAATTCTAAACTCGCTGTCATTGGATACCCCTAATATTGGTATCCGACAGTATTGAACCGACCATGGTGCCCCGGCTAGGATTGGTCTAGAGTGTGTTTCCTTGCATGTGTCCAAAGATGAGCTCATTTGGCCTCAGTTGGGCGTCGGCCGACCTTGGGGGTCGAGCGACGGCCCATTGAGCACGTTTTGCCTCATATTTCACCAATGGCCTCCTGCATGCACATACTCACCAAAACTAGATGAATTGGTTAGATATAACCCCTATGACTATGGTGAATTGTTAGTTCCATGCCGGGAAGATTGACGGTCAGATTTGAGCGTTAATGACCGTCAACAGTCATCATCATTTAAAAGCATTTCCACACGTAAAATTTAAGCTAGCATGACATCACAAAGCATCTCATCACAACATTTCAACTTTTGCAATACATCTCAATGCTAAATTAGAGCATCTCAATACTAAACAAGAGCATCGCAGTACTAAATTAAATAGAGCATCTCAGTAGTAAGTTAAACAAAGCATATTAGTACTAGTTCATCAACTTAATTAAACAAGCTTATAACTAGCTTAAGAGGTTCATGACTAAACTAGATTAGCTAATTCGAGAACTGCAAAGCCTAAAGGGTCATAAGGGCAATTCGTTCATAACAAAAAGCCCCGATGCTTACTTCGTCGGGGTTCGTGCTACTGGCCTTACACCACCATTGATGCACAGCTGGTAGCACATCTGTCGTCGCCACCACCGCATCCAGCGATGTCGTGGTCGAAAGGGTGGCACCAGCGGTAGAGGAGGAGGTCGTGCTCCACGTCCGTAGCTGCGGAAGCCACGACCACAGCAGCACGGGCCACGACCATGGTGTCGCATCGGCCACCGAGGAAGCCGCATGAAAAACAACAACTAACGGGTAGATGAACAAGAAACCAGATGGATACATTGAAAAACAACTCGATTGATAGCTTACCGAAGGAGGTGGCCGAATGAAAGAGTACGGTTTGCATGCGCCCTTGTCGAAGACTATCCCGAGTAGAAAGCTGGAGACTCTGTCATAAGCCTCACGGCGAGAAACTTTATGCTATTGTTCTCCAGGCGGATCGTTCGGATGCACTCGGCTCTTGATATGCTGAATCAACCTCTTGGTGAAATTTAGCATGACGACTACTAGAGTCAATTATTGGTCTTTCAACTCGGCAATGCCATCCAGCAACTCGTTGACCTGCACCATTGACTCGTTGCCTGACAACATATCCCACTTGGGGCAGAAGACCGGAGACCACCTAGGGCGGATTGGCATCTTTGGCTCATGGTTGTCAATGACAAACCACTCGGAGTGTCATCCCTTATTTGAGTTGTTTTGCTTGAACTCAAACCACTTCGCGCTAGTTCCTTGGCACAGCACGAACCCGGCTCCGCCGACTACTCTTGGGTTTGTCCTTCCTTGGGCACAGCTTCAACTTGTAGGTGAACTGGAAGAGATCGAAGTGTGGCAAGATCCCTAGACAGGCCCTCATAGACATGGATGAAATGTGCGACTATCCTAATGGAGTTGGGATTCTATTGAAGAACAAGGCAAAGATGATGATCTCGGTCTTGTCCTCGGATGGGAAATCTTCTCCTGCTGTCACCCTCCATCTGACGATGCTTTTGGGGCCAGCACCCCTCATTTCACCATCACCTTTAGCTTTTGGTTGTTAATGGTGGAGTTCGACAGAGCGCCTGTGGGTCTAGGATTTGTGTCGCCTTTGAAGAAGATGAGCCAGTCAAGGTGGCGACAGTGATCTGATTGGACAACATCTTGATGTACGCTGGACGCTTCACTCGCATGCGTGATGGTGGCGCGTGGTCACTTTCGTGGGCTCAGTTTGCTGCTACGATGGCGTGGGCGAGTAGCGACAGAAATTGATCTGAGGGCGTGACCAAGATGGTGTAGTGTTTCAGTTTTGATAATGGAGGCAGCCTGAACCATTAGGGGTTGCGTGCTGTTCGGAAGAAATAAAGGCGTGACAGATGGAATCTGCGTAATTTCCGTTTGGATAAGGTTTGACTTGGTCAAAATAATCGTTGCATACTAGAGATGCACACAGAGCTCTAGTTTGAGGTCCATAGCCTTAAACCACTTGGTGTGCTTGATGAGGACATCAATACCAATGATACATCCACGCCTATACAAGTACTAATTTCTGGTCCTATTACTCGAGCTCGTGCTCGTCAACACAACAATTAGGTGAGTTCATTCTTGAGACCATTCTTAGGTTATTTAGACCATGGAAACGTGTGCACTCTTGTTTTTCTTAGAAATGATGGAGAGGATCGAAAGGGGAGTAGTTTCGCTAGGGCTGGATTCAGACAGCAGCACAACACCAACTTGTGACGAACGCCATGACTTCATACAGACTCCTTTTCGGTGTTCAAGTACTTCATGGAAAGCTTATCAAGTCTATCTTCAAACCGATTCAGCCTCATGTCCATATCTGTTCAGAGTTGGCTGCAATCATCATTTTATTGTAGTCCTTTTCTGCCTGCGGTGCTTCGTCAATTAGGGACGTGTCCTAGGGTTGGTTTACGACCCCAACACCATTGTGGTCATCCTCCCATGTTTCTTATACCCTTAGCCGCCAATAGAACACTTGGATTTTGTTTACATCAAGTTAGCTGCTGCTACTTTCGCCTATACACGCGCATGCTGGATCTGCTGCCCGTTCACTCATCTTCGGAACCCCACCATAATTGAGATTCAGTTTGCGACCCTCAATTTCATCTCGCAAATTCAGTTCTTGTTTACTTGTTCTTGCTAGTTCTTCGATTGCTTGTAGGACGAGTGCCGTAGTGACCGGTTGTCACACCGCAAGACTGCGGCGAGCATTGGAGTTGGCGTATCAGTTGCTAAGGCGCAGCGTCCTTGGATGGTTGTAGCCAGGCCGTGAACGTCCCCAAATCGAGTTATCATCCAACTCTCATCGAAAGATCGGACATCAAACCCTATGTTATATTTATTCAAGTTTCTTTTTGACCCTTGCATTGATTATCTTAATCATTGCAAGGCTCAGGGGCTGCTCCCCCAGAGTGCATCCAGGGATGACTCCGTGTTGTTCTGTTCACTGGCGAAGATTCAAGATCGGAGTAAGACTTTTTATGACCCTCAAGATGATTATTCTATTCACCTTGAGGCTCAGGGGCTACACCTAACGGGTGTACTCTGGAGCGACCCGTTTTCTCTCTTGCAAGGTGAAGAGTACTGCAATGCTTTGGATCCATCTGTTGGAAAAAAAGTACTTGGGTAATGTAGGTATAGCCAATCATCTGCTAGACAAAATGTAGGTATAACCGAATCTTCAACCTTGCATTACTCTGTCCCTTGAACGAGGTACACTCCTAGGTATACCTATGGCTCTGGGAGCCGTCCGACTTCTGGAACGACCGGCCCAGCACGATAGTCGTGAGGAACATGGTACAAGACGGCGTGAGACTCCTCTACGTGCCATGCAATCCAGATTCTAGCCGGATATCTACGGATATGTTTGTAGTCGGTTCGAACTTGTTTCCTTGTACAAGACTAGTTATAGATAGATCCTTAACCGACTTGTAATATAGATAGATCCTTAACCTACTTGTAACCCAAGACACCGGACTATATAAGGTGGCCCAGGGACCAACCCCAGGGTATTGATTCTTAGCCCTAGCTTTGCAATCTACGAGAGCTTTTCTGGTTCTCGCGACTTAGCAATGCAGCCACCCACTAGAACATAGGATGCAGGGTATTACGCCATACAGTGGCTGGAACCTATATAAATGCTTGCTTCTATGTGTTACACTCGGCATCACGGTTCTGCAATCTTCCCTCCAAAAGAATCTACCTCAGCGGGGAACTCTGGTAGACTTGCCGGACCATAAATCCGACAAATTTCATCCCGCGCGAACCGGATCAAGTCCACACCGATACGAATAGCACCAAAATCGGTTAGTTTCAAATTTCAATTCTGATAGAATATTTCCATTAATAAATCTGTGCAAAACTGGACTGATTCGTTTACTAAAATGTACTAGCACAGTTTTGCACCAGTAAGTTTATACTGTGTGCATTCTTGTGCTAGCGTTTACGTCTATATTGATGTTTCGCAAAAAAAATGTTTATCAAACGTTGATTAAATAAAAAAATAGCTTAACTTTATACCCATAGAACTAGAACACATATTAGATGATAAACAAAAAGGAGGTGGAAAAAAGGCAAGTACACAAGAATAACCACGTCCACCACATTGATCAGGCGTGATGGCACCATGAATGCTGAACCGCATCGATCAGGCACGATAGCACCATGAATGCTGAAATTGGCAAGGGCGCCA
>CM014272.1:42625025-42646571 GCA_004135705.1 Alloteropsis semialata | reverse complement strand
GAGAAATCTAGATTCCCTACGTCGGAGCTAGATTTCTCTGAAAAAGCTATAGTCCGATCGGTTGGTTAGATGGTCCGATAAGATGAGTCAAACTGGTAATTAGACAAGGTGGACAATGTATCGGCTTACACTTTGATTATTTAATATCTTGTTTCAAGACATAGCTGATCCATTATTTTACATATTGATCTTGTTTTATGCTTTATTTCATTATTTAAAGACTAGTCTGTTATATCAATCAAGGTCCGATCCTGATTGGTCCGATCCTGAAGTCCGATTTGGTGTCTGATTGAGGTCCGATCACTCGGCCCGATTGACGTCATCATTGAGGTCCGATTCTGAGGTCCGATCAGTATCGGCCGATACGTGTCTGATTGGGTCTTGGCTAAAATTCGACGTTTCTCCATCGTCTGAAATAGAGCCGGCACAATCGTAGAGCAATTTAACTGTTTTATTCCCTTGTCAATTTCAGGTCAAATTGACTGGCACGCCGCGAACCTGAACTGGAGTGTAGACTGGCACTGGAGCGAAGCTGATCTCCCCGGTCATCGTGTGCTGCACGCGGGAGATACGTCCGCCGATTTTTCCGCGTCAACAGATGTTCCATGAGATCATCTTTCCACGTTTTGGAACTCCCAGGACGGTGATCAGTGATGGAGGGTCGCACTTCATCGACAAGACCTTCCGGAAATTTCTGGCAGAACTGGGGGCAAAGCATAACATAGCTACACCATACCACCCCCAGACAAGCGGTCAAGCAGAAACATCGAACAAACAGATCAAGAACATACTGCAGAAGACCGTGACAGAAATGGGCAAAGGATGGAAGAGCAAGTTACCAGATGCTCTATGGGCCTACCGAACGGCGTACAAAACGCCGATCGGGATGTCCCCATACCAGCTGGTTTACGGCAAGACTTGCCATTTACCAGTTGAGCTAGAGCATCGGGCGCACTGGGCCATAAGAAAGTGGAACATGGATTTGCCAGCAGCCCAGCAGATGAGAAGGATGCAACTATCAGAATTGGAAGAGTGGAGAGACAAAGCATACCACAGTGCCAGAATCTACAAGGACAGAACCAAGAGATGGCACGACAAGAGGATCAAGGTGAAGGAGTTCCACCCCGGGGATAAGGTATTACTCTTTAATTCCAGGGTGAAGCTCTTTGGACATGGAAAACTTCGAAGCAAATGGGAAGGACCATTCGTTGTGGTGGAGACTTCATCGCATGGGGCAATCACACTCCAAGATGATGAAGGTAACCTCTTCAAGGTAAATGGTCAACGTTTAAAAGTTTTCTTTGAGCCTGATAAAGTAGATGAGGAATTTGACATGATCAATTTGATCATGGATGATTCCCATTTATAATTACACCTTATGTTAAATCCTTAACCCCTAGCACGTTAATGCACACATTATGGGGTTTAGTGGACCTGTCACGTAGTGCACAAAAAAGAAGAGGGCGACCGGGCTCAAGGCCAGGTCGGCCGACCTGACCAGGTCGGCCGACTTGATCCTAAGCCCGATCAGCCCTATCTTTTGCCAACGTTCCACTCTAACGTCTCT
Organism: Alloteropsis semialata; assembly: GCA_004135705.1. Taxonomy (NCBI): domain Eukaryota; kingdom Viridiplantae; phylum Streptophyta; class Magnoliopsida; order Poales; family Poaceae; genus Alloteropsis; species Alloteropsis semialata. The sequence goes on along the minus strand of CM014272.1, from coordinate 42,645,004 downwards.
GAAGCCGTTTTGCGGTGGATGAGCGATTCCAACTTTGTTTGATCCGAGAAGAGGGTTAGCTCATCTTTAAAATTTCACCCATCCTCTTCTTCCCTCTCATCTGAGTTCTTCCTCACCCCCATTCTGAAATCACCAAGCCACACCTCCCAATTCTCCATCAATGGCCGGGAAAAGCCACCCCAAATCCCGATCAACCTTTGATCTGGATGGAGAGCCCACTCCGGCCAACCAATTGGTGCCAACCAACCTGGAGCAAGCCATGGCCGTAGTTGTCACCCCTCTGGCCAGCATCCCGCCAGAGGAGGACGCGAGAGGCCGCACCAGGGGGTCGGCCGATGTGCTTGGTCGGCCGACCGGCCCTGGTGGCCCCTCACGTCCTCGCTCGGCGGCGCGATCTCAGTCCCCGAGAAGAATCCAGAGGCGTGATGCACGGGCATCAAGCCCGTACAGAAGGCCGACGACGGGGCAATTGACCCCAAAGATGACGCCGGCGGCCGCTCCAATCAAGGGGGATTAACTCCCAAGCTTCAACCAGGGGAGAAGCTGAAGGAGGTGGTCAGGAATAAATGGGACGACATCGTGGTGTATCATTATACGTCCGATGTGTCCATTTACTCTCCTGCCAGCACCCCAGAGCCACGTTTCCGGGTCTTCGGGGAAAGGAAACCCGGTGGTGGCTATGGTAAGGGGCTGTTCCCTCCCCTCACACCTGAGGAGAGGAAGGAGTTGGAGGAGTCGGTGGAATCTTCACCCGCCGGCAAGATCAAGAGGCATATCAAGCCTCCTCCAATTCGCAGGCCTGGAGGCCAATTTGAGAGTGATGATGAAGAGAAGGTCCCCAAGGCTCCCTCCAATGCTGAGTTACTAGAGTTGATTAATCAACTCGGTCGTGACCATGCAAAATTGGAGAAGAAGTTCGCTGAAGAGCGACTTGAGCGCATAAGTCTTCAAGACGACTTTGATATGCTTCTCAAATCAATAGCCGTGAAACTTAAGCACTATGCCAAGGCTGCTGGGGATGAAAATCTCTATAATGCACCCTAGATACCCTAGGCCTTGGATTAGGATAGGCACATTAGTTTCCCTTTCATTCATTTATTTCATTTATTTCTTTTGATTATCTTGTAATGTGCCTCTGAGTTGCTGAATAAAATAAATTGTTTAGTGTATTAGGATTGTGTTTTGTGTTTCCGCTTGTTTCGAATAAAAGGTACAAGTGTGGGGGAGACCTGCAACGGGAAAACAGAGTGATCCAATGCGAAACAGAGCCTATCAGAACGCTACAAAGCAGCACGAGAGAGATCAGAACCAGAGGAATCACCCCCAGGTCGCCCGACCCCACCAGGTCGGCCGACCTGGTCTGGGTCCCACCTGGCCTCTGCTTCTTCCTGCATGCTGGTTTGGTCATTCTAAACTCTGTTTCAGCTGAATTGTTGCAGAACCTGATCCTAGAATTTAAAAACTTAGTAAAATCAACCCTGTTGCACCTTACCATCACATGGAAATTCATATTAACGTACATATATTTTATTCCCTGTACCTTTTGGCTTGTGGAAATCCTCATATTTATAGGATCTCATGTCATCTAAGTAATTGCATTTTGAGATATGGCTGTGATATGAAAGATGCCTTTACTATCTAAGTACTTGGAATTTATGAAAAGTTTTAAAATTGTTTACCTTGCTATGCTCCTCATGAGTTTGAGAGACAAACACTTACAAATATGATCAAACTGTACCTTTAAGCTTTGAGTTATTTCAAGTCTTGTGACCCTTATTAGAGGTATTTCATGTTTTTAAAGTCAAGATCACGTACACTCCACCTTAAAAGCTAAGTCCTTACACTGAGGATGAAGCAAAACATGCCTTTGTCTCATGGTCATAAAATAAATACTCCTGAAAAAACGATCCTTCTTCCCAGAATTAAAATAGAAAGAAGATATGGGCTAAATGCATAGAAAAATAAAGAGAAGAAAAAGACTCATGCTAAAAGAGCATTGAGTGAAAGAAAAAAAAGTGAAGTGCAATAGCCCATATCAAAAAGAAAGAGAAAGGGAAGAAGGGTCAAAATAAAGGAGTATCATTACATGTCCACTTCATATCACACACTTGCACATCTTGACTTGATTACATGACTTGTCTCTGATTTGGATCCAATCCTTGGAATGACAACATAAGTGAGAAAAGGTATGTATCTTGAGAGCTCCACACAAAAAGTTCTATTTTGGAGAGTATGAGTGTTGTCTAACCACCATGATCATCCAGAGAGAAACTCTTTGAGGAGCAAGAAAAAGGTTTTCTTTGCAAAAATTCAAAACCCCAAATACTTGAGAGTGAAGTGTATCATGTCATATAAAATGTTGTTCCTTCCTGCAATTATTCAAGAAGACATGATTAGCCACTTATATAACTCCACTAAGCCTGAATGTTTGGGAATAACCTATATGTCTGTTAATGATCTCCATGATGAAGCTTAGACTTTACTCGAGGGCGAGTAAAGGATAAGTGTGGGGGAGCTTGTTGGCGGTTCTTAATGACAGATTATTATTGCCAACAAAGATATAAAAAGTGTTAAAATAAATAGACATAGGGTGATTTACTAATGACTTCCACGAGTTTTGGTGTGTATGTGCTTATAGGAATAAAGTGGAGCAAGGAAGGCTAAAGTGGGCCCAGGGCCAGGTCGCCCGACCTACCCTGGTCGGCCGACCTGGGACCAGGCCCAATGAGGTCCAGCCTTAGCTCAACAGCAAAAGCACACTCAGGAGTGATCATGAACGTTGAGATCAAGTCGGTGGGAATAAAGAGATGGGATTGGGCCACGTGGCAATCACATGGATTCATGGGCCCATATCCCCAACTAAGCTGACACATCTTCACCATTACCCACCAGAAACCGACCAAAGGACCCACTGGGAAGTGACCCTGACAGAGTGGAGCCGAGGGGCCACAGCCCTGGGTCGGCCGACCTAGCCAGGTCGGCCGACCTGGCCGCGCGTCCAAACCGCCACCGCCTTCAGGAGCAACTGTAAACCGTCTCCAGGAGTTCATCTGTGCCGTGCATCATCAAGGACGGTGCATCGGATGGTCGGCCGATCCCCCTTAGTCGGCCGACCTGGGCCCACCTCCGGACCACCTCAACTACTGCGAACCGACTCTTAACTGCCTCTCCAAGCTGTAAGTAGCTGAGCTCGGGGCAGGGCTAATCATCATCGAGCTGATGTGAAGATCCAAGGCGAAGCCCTCCTCAAATCCAGAGTAGAAATAGGGAGAGAGTGAGGGAGAGTCTGGAGGAGTCCCGGCGTGTCGGCGACCCTCCACCTGTACCTCGACGGATGCGAGCTGCTTAGTAAGTATCCGGGATTCAACTAGTAATTAAGACTGAGTTATAGATAAGTCAATTTCTCTATTGTGCTTGTGGATTCGTTGCTTTATTTATATAAAGTATTCAAATCTCTGATCAAGGTTAGGATAGCTGATATTATCTTAGGCGTGGTGCTTAGGTGTATATCTGCCCTCGTTTGCCTCGTAGCCCCACGGATTAGTAGAGGTAGACGGCAGGTGGTGACAGCCCTGTCCGTCTTTTGTAATCCTCCACGTACGGGTACGGCGTAGAGCTGTTGACCGGCAATTTCCTAGAGGCCTAGGATACCCCGGTGCCTAAAGCAAGCATAGGAGAATTCTCTTAGCTATCATCAGAACCTTAATACTAAGTTATCCTCTCTACCCAGCCTTTATATACACTCGATCGATCCGGCTCAGCTTTAGTGATTAGATACTCGTTTACGTTCCCCGTGGATTCGATACCTGGTTTACTCACGGGTGAAAGCTAATTCGACATCCGTGCGCTTGCGGACTTTCTGTTTGCCACCGCTGGTGTCAACAGACACACGTAGAGCTAAAACCCTTGCCTGCTGGCCTTCGCTATGTCTTCTTAAATGAAGACCGGGACACCCCCGTCATCATTAGTGACAAGCTATCGCAGGACGAGAGTGATAGACTCATAAAGGTGCTTGAGAAACACCGCTCGGCGTTCGGGTACTCCCTCAAGGACTTGAAGGGAGTAAGCCCAGCACTCTGTACCCATCGCATTCCCATAGACCTAGCTTCTACACCTTCTAGGGAGCCTCAGCGTAGGCTAAATAATGCAATGAGGGAAGTCGTAAAGAAGGAAGTCTTGAAACTCCTACACGCCGGGATCATCTATCCCGTCCCTCATAGTGAATGGGTCAGCCCTGTCCAAGTAGTGCCCAAGAAGGGAGGTATGACCGTCATAAGTAACGAGAAAAACAAGCTAATTCCTCAGCGTACCGTTACTGGGTGGCGGATGTGTATTGACTACCGCCGGCTTAACAAGGCAACAAAGAAGGATCACTTCCCGCTCCCCTTCATCGATGAGATGTTGGAGAGACTCGCGAACCACTCCTTCTTCTGTTTTCTTGATGGGTATTCCGGCTATCACCAGATTCCCATCCACCCCGATGATCAAGAAAAGACCACCTTCACTTGCCCCTATGGAACGTATGCATATCGTAGGATGTCGTTCGAATTATGCAATGCGCCAGCATCGTTCCAAAGGTGCATGATGTCCATTTTCTCAGACATGATTGAAGAAATCATGGAAGTTTTCATGGATGATTTTTCAGTCTATGAAAAGACTTTCGATCATTGTCTGTAGAACTTGGACAAGGTACTACAAAGATGCCGAGACAAGGACCTGGTGCTAAACTGGGAAAAGTGCCATTTCATGGTTCGAGAGGGAATAGTGTTGGGACACTTAGTGTCCGAACGGGGAATAGAGGTGGATAGAGCAAAAATAGAAGTCATAGAAAAGCTTCCACCTCCCACCAATGTTAAAGGGATCCGCAGCTTCTTAGGTCATGCGGGGTTTTACTGGCGCTTTATCAGAGATTTTTCTCAGATAGCCAGGCCCCTTACTAGCCTTTTAGCCAAGGACATGCCCTTTGATTTCGATGATGACTGTTTACATGCTTTCACCATTTTAAAGAACGCTCTCATCTCAGCACCAGTCATTCAACCCCCTGACTGGACGCTACCCTTTGAGATTATGTGTGATGCCAGTGATTATGCTATTGGTGCTGTCCTTGGACAGACCAAAAATAAGAATCATCATGCTATCTCATATGCTAGTAAAACTTTGACAGGAGCTCAACTTAACTATGCTACCACTGAAAAAGAGCTCTTGGTAGTAGTTTTTGCTATAGACAAGTTTAGATCTTACTTGGTAGGAGCTAAGGTGATTGTCTACACCGATCACGCTGCTTTGAAATATTTGCTTACCAAGAAAGATGCTAAGCCTCGCCTTATCCGCTGGATTCTCTTACTCCAAGAATTTGATTTAGAAATTATAGATAAAAAGGGAGTAGAGAATTCAGTAGCAGATCATTTGTCGCGTATGCAGTTTACTGACATGCAGGATCTACCGATAAATGATTTTCTACGCGACGACACCCTACTCAAGGTGACCGCCTCCGACCCCTGGTATGCAAATATTGTGAACTTTATGGTTGCAGGATATGTACCGCCAGGGGAGAACAAGAGAAGGCTGATCTACTAGAGTAGACTCCATCTATGGAATGAACCATACCTGTATAGGGTATGTTCAGATGGCATGCTCAGGCGATGTGTACCAACAAATGAAGCAAGGAAGATCCTTGAGCAGTGCCATGCAGCCCCATATGGAGGTCACTACAGGGCGTTCAGGACAAGGTCAAAGATCTGGCAGTGTGGATTCTACTGGCCCACAATGTATGAGGATACAAAAGAGTTCATTCGACGATGCCAGCAGTGCCAGAAACACGGAGGGATCACCGCAAGAGATGCTATGCCACTCACAAAGAACTTACAAGTTGAGCTGTTTGATGTGTGGGGCATTGATTTCATGGGACCCTTTGTCAAATCCTATGACAGTGAGTACATCCTGGTGGCAGTGGACTATGTCTCGAAGTGGGTTGAAGCAATGCCATGTCGAGCCGCTGACTCCAAACACGCGCGAAAGATGTTCCATGAAATCATCTTTCCACGTTTTGGAACTCCCAGGATGGTGATCAGTGATGGAGGGTCACACTTCATCGACAAGACCTTCCAGAAATTTCTGGCAGAACTGGGGGCAAAGCATAACATAGCTACACCGTACCACCCCCAGACAAGCGGTCAAGCAGAAACATCGAACAAACAAATCAAGAACATTCTGCAGAAGACCGTGACAAAAATGGGCAAAGGATGGAAGAGCAAGTTACCAGATGCTCTATGGGCCTACCGAACGGCGTACAAAACGCCGATCGGGATGTCCCCATACCAGCTAGTTTACGGCAAGACTTTTCATTTACCAGTTGAGCTAGAGCATCGGGCACACTGGGCCATAAGAAAATGGAACATGGATTTGCCAGCAGCCCAGCAGATGAGAAGGATGCAACTATCAGAATTGGAAGAGTGGAGAGACAAAGCATACCACAGTGCCAGAATCTACAAGGACAGAACCAAGAGATGGCACGACAAGAGGATCAAGGTGAAGGAGTTCCACCCCGGGGATAAGGTATTACTCTTTAATTCCAGGGTGAAGCTCTTTGGACATGGAAAACTTTGAAGCAAATGGGAAGGACCATTCGTTGTGGTGGAGACTTCATTGCATGGGGCAATCACACTCCAAGATGATGAAGGTAACCTCTTCAAGGTAAATGGTCAACGTTTAAAAGTTTTCTTTGAGCCTGATAAAGTAGATGAGGAATTTGACGTGATCAATTTGGTCATGGATGATTCCCATTTATAATTACACCTTATGTTAAATCCTTAACCCCTAGCACGTTAATGCACACATTCTGGGGTTTAGTGGACCTGTCACATAGTGCACAAAAAAGAAGAGGGTGACCGGGCTCAAGGCCAGGTCGGCCGACCTGACCAGGTCGGCCGATTTGATCCTAAGCCCGATCAGCCCTATCTTTTGCCAACGTTCTACTCTAACGTCTCTGAAGCCGTTCTGCGGTGGACGAGCGATTCCAACTCTGATTGATCCGAGAAGAGGGTTAGCCTATCTTTAAAATTTCACCCATCCTCTTCTTCCCTCTCATCTGAGTTCTTCCTCACCCCCATTCTGAAATCACCAAGCCACACCTCCCAATCCTCCATTAATGGCCGGGAAAAGCCACCCCAAATCCCGATCAACCTTTGATCTGGATGGAGAGCCCACTCCGGCCAACCAATAGGTGCCCACCAACCTGGAGCAAGCCATGGCCGTAGTTGTCACCCTTCTGGCCAACATCCCTCCAGAGGAGGACGCGAGAGGCCGCACCAGGGGGTCGGCCGATGTGCTTGGTCGGCCGACCAGCCCTGTTGGCCCCTCACGTTCTCGCTCGGCGGCACGGTCTCAGTCCCCGAGAAGAATCCAGAGGCGTGATGCACGGGCATCAAGCCCGTACAGAAGGCCGACGACGGGACAATTGACCCCAAAGAAGACGCCGGCGGCCGCTCCAATCAAGGGGGATGGACTCCCCAAGCTTCAACCAGGGGAGAAGCTGAAGGAGGTGGTCAGGAATAAGTGGGAGGACATCGTGGCGTGTCATTATACGTCCGATGTGTCCATCTACTCTCCTGCCAGCACCCCGGAGCCACGTTTCTGGGTCTTCGGGGAAAGGAAACCCGGTGGTGGCTATGGTAAGGGGCTGTTCCCTCCCCTCACACCTGAGGAGAGGAAGGAGTTGGAGGAGTCAGTGGAATCTTCATCCGCCGGTAAGATCAAGAGGCATATCAAGCCTCCTCCAATTCGCAGGCCTGGGGGCCAATTTGAGAGTGATGATGAAGAGAAGGTCCCCAAGGCTCCCTCCAATGCTGAGTTACTAGAGTTGATTAATCAACTCGGTCATGACCATGCAAAGTTGGAGAAGAAGTTCGCTGAAGAGCGACTTGAGCGCATAAGTCTTCAAGACGACTTTGATATGCTTCGCAAATCAACAGCCGTGAAACTTAAGCGCTATGCCAAGGCTGCTGGGGATGAAAATCTCTATAATGCTCCCTAGATACCCTAGGCCTTGGATTAGGATAGGCACATTAGTTTCCCTTCTATTTATTTATTTCATTTATTTCTTTTGATTATCTTGTAATGTGCCTCTGAATTAATGAATAAAATAAAGTGTTTAGCATAGTAGGATTGTATTTCCTTTGTTGTTTCCACTTGTTTTGAGTGAAAGGTACAAGTGTGGGGGAAAACGCAACGGGAAACAGAGCGATCCAACGCGAAACAGAGAACATCAGAACGCAACAGAGCAGCACGAGAAAGATCTGAACCAGGGGAGTCACCCCCAGGTCGCCCGACCCCACCAGATCGGCCGACCTGGCTAGGGACCCACCTGACCTCTGTTTCTTCCTGCACGCTGGTTTGGTCATCCTAAACTCTGTTTCAGTTGAATATTCACAGAACCTGATCAAAGAATTTAAAAACTTAATAAAATCAACCCTTTGCATCTCACCATCACTTGGAAGTTCTTATTAACTTACATATATTTTATTCCCTGTACCTTTTGGCTTGTGAAAATCCTCATATTTATAGGAACTCATGTCAACTAGGTTATTGCATTTTGAGATATGGCTTTAAAATGAAAGATACCTTTGCTATTTGAGTACTTGGAATTTATGAAAAGTTTTAAAACTTTGTACCTTGCTATGCTCCTCATGGGTTTGAGAGACAAACACTTACAAATATGATCAAGCTTTACCTTTGAGCTTTGAGTTGTTTCAAGTCTTGTGACCCTTATTAGAGATATTTCATGTTTTTAAAGTCAAGATCACGTACACTCCACCATAAAAGCTAAATCCTTACACTGAGGATGAAGCAAAACATGCCTTTGTCTCATGGTCATAAAATAAATACTCCTGAAAAACGACCCTTCTTCCCAGAATTAAAATAGAAAGAAGATATGGGCTAAATGAATAGAAAAAAATAAAGGGAAGAAAAAGACTCATGCTAAAAGAGCATTGAGTGAAGGAAAAAAAAGAGAAGAAAAAGACTCATGCTAAAAGAGCATTGAGTGAAAAAAAAAGTGAAGTGCAATAGCCCATATCCAAAAGAAAGAGAAAGGGAAGAAAGGTCAAGACAAAGGAGTATCATTAAATGTCCACCTCATATCACACACTTGCACATCTTGACTTGATTACATGACTTGTCTCTGATTTGGATCCAATCCTTGGAATGACAACATAAGTGAGAAAAGGTATGTATCTTGAGAGCTCCACACAAAAAGTTCTATTTTGGAGAGTATGAGTGTTGTCTAACCACCATGGTTATCCAGAGAGAAACTCTTTGAGGAGCAAGGCATAGGTTTTCTTTGCAAAATTTCAAAACCTCAAGTACTTAAGAGTGAAGTGTATCATGTCATATAAAATGCTGTTCCTTCCTGCAATAACTCAAGAAGACATGATAGCCACTCATATAATTCCACTAAGCCTGAATGTTTGGGAATAACCTATATGTTTGTTAATGATCTCCATGATGAAGCTTAGACTTTACTCGAGGGCGAGTAAAGGATAAGTGTGGGGGAGCTTGTTGGCGATTCTTAATGATAACTTATTACTGCCAACAAAGATATAAAATATGATAAAACAAATAGACATAGGGTTGATTACTAATGAATTCCATGAGTTTTGGTGTATATGTGCTTACAGGAATAAAGTGGCAAAAGCAGAGCCAAAGTGGGCCCAGGGCCAGGTCGCTCGACCTACCTTGGTCGGCCGACCTGGGTCCAAGCCCAGTGAGGTCCATTTTCAGCCCAACAACAACAAGCACACTCAGGAGTGATCAGGCATGTTGAAATCAAGACGGTGCAAATGAAGAGTTGGGATTGGGCCACGTGGCAAGCACATGGATTCATGGGCCCACATTTCTAACTTAACTGACACATCTTCACCATTACCCACCGGAAACCGACGAAAGGACCCACTGGCAAGAGACACTGACGAAGTGGGGCCGAGGGGCCACAGCCCTGGGTCGGCCGACCTCCCCAGGTCGGCCGACCTGGCCACGCGCCCGAATCGGCACCGCCTTCACCAGTAACTGTAAACCGTCACTAGGAGTTCATCTGCGCCGTGGATCATCAAAGACGGTGGATCTGATGGTCGGCCGATCCCCCTTAGTCGGCCGACCTGGGCCCACCTCCGAACCGCCTCAACTGCTGCGAACCGACTCTTAACCGCCTCTCCAAGCTATAAGTAGCTGAACTCGGGGCAGGGCTAATCATCATCGAGCAGAAGTGAAGATCCAAGGCGAAGCCCTCCTCATATCCAGAGTAGAAATAGGGAGAGAGTGAGGGAGAGTCTGGAGGAGTCCCGGCCTGTCGGCGACCCTCCACCTGTACCTCGACGGATGCGAGCTACTCAGTAAGTATCCGGGATTCAACTAGTAATTAAGTCTGAGTTATAGATAAGTTAAGTCTCTATTGTGCTTGTGGATTCGTTGCTTTATTTATATAGTATTCTAATCTTTGATCAAGGTTAGGATAGCTGATATTATCTTAGGCGTGGTGCTTAGGTGTATATCTGCCCTCGTTTGCCTCGTAGCCCCACGGATTAGTAGAGGTAGGCGGCAGGTGGTGACAGCCCTGTCCGTCCGTTGTAATCCTCCACGTACGGGTACGGCGTAGAGCTGTTGGCCGGCAATTTCCTAGAGGCCTAGGATACCCTGGTGCCTAAAGCAAGCATAGGAGAATTCTCTTAACTATAATCAGAGCCTTAGTGCTAAGTTATCCTCTCTACCCAGCCTTTATATACACTCGATCGATCCGGCTCAGCTTTAGTGATTAGATATACTTTTACGTTCCCTGTGGATTCGATACCTGGTTTACTCACGGGTGAAAGCTACTACGACAGCCGTGCGCTTGCGGATTTTCTGTTTGCCACCGCTGGTGTCAACAGTCGGCCGACCCTTGGATCCACCGTCTTCAGCGCTTCACGGCTCAGATGTACACTTCATGGCGGTTTACAGTTGTGGGTCAAAGGAGGGCCGAGTCAGACGCACGCCGGGATCGGCCGACCTCGCTGGGTCGGCCGACCCCCCATAACCGCAATTCGGGCCCACTTTCCTCTGGGAGGCTTACAGGTGGGTCCTAAGGTCGGTTCCAGCTGGGTTCCGTCGGTTTGGGTACATTTGTCTCTGGTTGTGGGCCCTTCAATCCATGTGATGGACATGTGGCTCATCCTTCATCCTTAACTTCCACCGACCATGAATCAACGTTCAAGATCCTTCCTCAGTGTGCTTTTGACCTGTGTGAGAAATGGGCTTGACTGGGGCTCAGGCCAGGTCGCCCGACCTAGCCAGGTTGGCCGACCTGGGCCTGTGCCCAGTTTCGTCCATCTTTTGCACCGTAGTCCCTGTACTCAAATAGATTCCAGATATGCATGGTATACCATTATTTGAATACTAATGTCTAAGTTATGTCTTGATCTTTATTGGTTTCTGAGCCTATTGACGGTCGGATTTTATGTTATAAGGACCGTCAACAACAGACATCTCAAATAGCTCACCGTCTAGACATGATCAACAATCACCAAACACACATTCTAGACAAGCCAGTACATGCATAACAAGTACAATAAATTAGAACAGTATACCAAACAATACAAACAGTGGCTGAAAGTTAATAAAACTATTCTATGCATTACTACGAACATGTTGACGGCCCTTAGGCACGTCAATTAGTGAACCGCAAGCGCACGGATCGCGTGTAGCTTTTCCCTTAGAGTATTCCCCCAAGGTTTATCAATCCATGGAACAAGGGATTACTACGCTTAACTAAGCACTAATAATATTGGCAAGAAGGTTCTTTAATCAGATGATGATGTATAAAAGTAAGAACGATCTAGCCTAATCTATGTTATGAGCGGTAGGGAGGAGTACACAAAGTATGAAAGCATTTGCCCATAGGATCTAGGATCACTTTGAGATGTAATCGCCAAGCAAGATAAAACCAATCTAATCTATCAATGATAAAGATGTGAACCAAACTCAACACTTTCCCTCCCGCATACTGTCACTACACGAGGGTAATCACCTATCGAGCTATAGGAACACGAAACGTTCATGTGATCTAAGCATGCAAGACTACGAGCGATGCATACCCATGGTGATGTCGGCCGACTATTAAGATGAAAAGCACCATCAACTAAGAACATGATAGATTGATCTCATACAAGGATTTGGCAATTACAAATAAAGATCTCCTTACAACCCCATGGACAAATAAGGACTTTACCCATGAAGCTAGGCATGACGTCGGGATTCATGGTGTGGAAGCCTCCGGTGAAGATGAGCTCCTCGCTGTCCTCCAACTTGAGACGGCGCCCGGGAGACGGCTAGGGCTTCCTGCAACGCCTCCTCCTTGTGTTTCTCTCCAATGACGGTTTTAGATCTAATCAAATCCTCTCTCCTCTTCAATGATGATCATGAGGTCGTCCTCAGGGGTGTTTATATAGGTCTCTGGTGAATGACGGCGGAGGGAACCCTTAGGGTTTGCCTTTACTTCATGCTGAAGAAAGGGGAGCGTGAGCGGGCCCTAGAATGGGCTAGGCCGGCCGGCTCAGAGGCTCCAGGCCAGCCGGCCTGGGCCTATTCTGGTTTGCCTCGTCTCCAACTTTCACGTGCTGGCCCTCCTCCTCAATCCTTATCCATCTAGGTGCTTTGGTCCACGTCTAGCTCCTCCAAATATATCGTATTTCCTGCAAAATCACAATACACTCCAAAATACAAGACACATTCGAAAATGGAGTTATTTTAGGTGCTAAGTGGTGGGTTAGTATAAGAATTAGTCCAAAACCAATGCCAAATCAGCCCTAAAAGTGTACCAATAACGACCGTCAACAATCTCCCCATGCTTAGCTTTTGCTCGTCCTCGAGCAAATCAAGTTATCGAAATCTTCCAATGGGATTGCACAAAAGCTCTTGCTCTGCAAACATACTTAAGAAAACAAATCTAACCAAAATTCTTCAAGTGAATGTCAGCGGAGCAGCAAGGATAATCAAAGTGTGGGCATTCAAAGATCTATCCAAAATATTACTCCACAACCTCTTACCTTTAGCTAGAAATCTTGAAAATCAACAACACTTACTTTCTGGCCTTCCTTGGAGGGTTTTTCTTTAGTTATGAAAACAATCTCCCTGCAACAAGAGTTAGACCAAAGTTCTTGCCCAAGTCCTTTCAAGTCTCTCAATTTAAGTGGCTATCCTATTAGTTTTGCAAGCTCTCAACTCACAACATAAGTCTCTCAAGTATAAGTGGAGTTGTAGGTAGGGCTAGCAAAGTAAATACACATATTGTCAAATTAAGAAAACTCTCTAACGGTTGCTTACCTTTCGAGCCAATGATCATGAGAATTTTACCATAATGTGAGGGGTTTCAAGGATAAGAAGCTTTAGAATAGTGGACATGTGCAAGGGCATATAAAAATTTGACTTCGAGGCACAAGCGACGTCCTCGTTGTCGGATTGCACATGGTTGGAAAAAAGATTTGTTCTCAACAACAAGGCGATCTTCCTTTGCACTTCTCCTATTCTTCCAACTATAGAATTCTCCCTCTTTTATTATATTTTTCTCCTTTCTTCCTTTTTTTTCTTTTTTATATATTTATATATTTTTTCTTTTTCTTCTTTCTTTCTTTCTTCTTTCTTTCTTTCCTAAATTTTCCTTCTCTTCTCCGAACCTCCCTTGAACAATTCCTCGTGAAGATAGGCAAATAAAACACCAAGGCATCTCCACAATTTTTTGGAGCCCGAGCCGCAGCTGGAAGGGGCTGGGCCGGCCAGCACAGAGAGTCCAGGCCGACCGGCCTGGGGTTCTCCCAGCTCGGTTCCAGTTCATTTTTTCTGTACTCCTTCCTTGCTTCCTTTACAAATTATATTTTATTCATACTTCGCCCAGAAAAAGAACAAATCTTCCAGTAGTGGGTTGTGTTCAGGGAAAAGATAATAAAACAAGATATATTTGGGTTCGGGTTTTGGAATCCGATAGATCATATGAGTTGTTCCAATGAAGAACTTTCATTACCGAATATTGACGAGGCTAGCAAATATGAGATAAGATAATCAATGACATGATCATTGCTCAAAATTAAAACTTTCGAGAGAAAGAAATCCTAAAAAGAAATCCTAACTCAACTCATTGCACCTCCAATACTTATGGTGGAACGATTATAAGGGGGCCTTGGAAGGTAAAGGATACAACTCTCAACTTTGACAAGAACTAGATCAACCTTGCATTTGCAGGGGTTTTTAAAAGAGTGATAATATAAATTTCCTTCAATTCTAGCCTTACTAGCAAGTATTATCAAAACCCAAGCACTAGTTCAAGATCGGGTATGGGTATTTATAAGGAAAAACCAAATAATAAGCTCCACAACCAAGATTCAATTCCAAGACAATGCTCATGAACAAGTACTTAAAGAAATAAGGTAAAACTGAATGCATAAGTAAATTTGCTCGATCCAACAATTATTCAAAAGTAAAGACTCTTTTTATTGATTTTCTTGACTCAACACTAAATTAAGACTCTCACACATGCTAATTTAAGACTCTCACACAAAGACTCACTAACATTAAGACTCCCACACAAAACCAACTAACTCTTGGCGAAAAACGGCTAAAGAAATTTTAAAACTACGACGCGTCACACCTCTCCCCCCATGCTTAGATTTTACGACGTCCTCGTCGTAAGGAAATAGATCACACGGGTGAGACGCTCGCAAAACACCTTCAATGGCACCCTGGGCAATTGCACTTAGGGCGGTTGCTACTTCTTTCTCCTTGCTTCTTCAAGTTCCCATGCATGCTAAAAAGAATTCTCACGTTGCGGTTGAGGAACTTGAAGTCACCGTCCAATTGCCGCTTAAGATCTTCCACCTTTTGATTTAGCAAATCTAACGCTTGAAGGCACTCATCAAGGGCTTCGAAAAGCGAATGAATGTTTTCACGGCAAGGACGGCAACACCCATTGTGACGCTCGGGGGAGTTTGGGTCATCGCCGCCTTTGGGTTCTTCGTCCTTATGCTCATCGCGGTGGTTCTCCTCCGGCTTGTCATCGCGTCCGGCGGCACCCCACGAAGCGGCACTCCGGTCGTCTTCCCAATCGCTATCTCCTCCGAAGTCCTTGGGCTTGGGGGTTTTCTCGATGTAGCTCTTCCTCTTCACGCCAAGGAGATGTTTAGAGCGCCTTGGGAGGACGATGATGGAGCGCGTCTCGATGCTAGCTTCATCATCGCTCAAGATGATGACGAGTTGACGTTCGGTGATCTTCTTGCTAGGCACCTTCCTTCCAACGAGCATACGAGCTTGAGTAGGGAATTTCTTCACGTGGGGGAGCTTGAGGTCGCATCTTTTAGCTTCTAGGCGAATGAGCTCGCCAGCAGCCACAGGGAGGCCCGGGCTGGCCGGCCTGGGAAGAGTGTGCCGGCCAGCGCACCCCCCTCCTTCGCCTCCATCGCTTCAATTTCGATGCCCATGCTCCTGGAAGTCGCCTAGGTTCTCTTGTTTCTCGAGGTGGTGGGTGTAGGTTGGAAAAGATGGAGATTTGGATCTCAATGGTGTCTCTATTTATGTCCCAAAAGTCTTGGACAAGAAGTCCAATCTTTCCCAGTTTAAACTGCGCAAATACCCCAGACACCGATTCAAAATTTCCTTATCTCCAACATACCAAAAACTCACGTCGAACCGACCCCGAAAAGGGCTATGCCGGCCGGCATGGAGGCCTATGGGCCGGCCGGCCTGGGGGGTTCCCCCCCCCCTCCTCAGCTTCCAGATTTTTACGAGGTGCTATTTGTTCAATTGTTAGCCCTTTTGTCTACCAGGAACTAGAAAAACTCAAAGAAAAACAGAGATAAAACGAAACTTAAAAGGAATATTTATAGGTGTACCTCGTTTAACGTCGTTAGGCTTGACGCTATGGTTCCTCAATCATGGTGTAGATGTCGATGTAGTGAAGAGGTACAACGTCGGGCTCCAAGAATACCTTAAGTCGCTACCCATTCACCACATATCGAGCTATACAACACGAAACGTTGATGTGATCTAAGCATGCAAGACTACGAGCGATGCATACCCATGGTGATGTCGGCCGACTATTAAGATGAAAAGCACCATCAACTAAGAACATGATAGATTGATCTCATACAAGGATTCGGCAATTACACACCAAGATCTCCTTACAACCCCATAGACAAACAAGGACTTTACCCCATGAAGCTAGGCATGACGTCGGGATTCATAGTGTGGAAGCCTCCGGCGAAGATGAGCTCCTCGCTGTCCTCCAACTTGAGACGGCGTTCGGGAGACAGCTAGGGCTTCCGGCGGCGCCTCCTCCTTGTGTTTCTCTCCAATGACAGTTTTAGATCTAATCAAATCCTCTCTCCTCTTCAGTGATGATCATGAGGTCGTCTTCGGGGGTGTTTATATAGGTCTCTGGTGAATGACAGCGGAGGGAACCCTTAGGGTTTACCTTTACTTCGTGCTGAAGAAAGGGGAGCGCGAGCGGGCCCCAGAATGGGCTAGGCCGGCCGGCTAAGAGGCTCCAAGCCGGCCGGCCTGGGCCTATTCTAGCTCGCCTCGTATTCAACTTCCGCGTGCTCGCCCTTCTCCTCAATCCTTATCCATGTAGGTGCTTTGATCCACGTCTAACTCCTCCAAATATGTCGTATTTCCTTCAAAATCACAATACACTCCAAAATACAAGGCACATTCGAAAATGGGGTTATTTCAGGTGCCAAGTGGTGGGTTAGTATAAGAATTAGTCCAAAACCAATGCCAAATCAGCCCTAAAAGTGTACCAATAATGACCGTCAATAGAACACATGCACAAAAGAATCACTGAAATCGGAGTTAAAACACATATTCTATGGCTAAAACAAGGTCTAGGGGCTTGCTGGTAAAGAAACTAAAGTTTTAGGGACTTATCTATGAAAAACCAGGGACCTAATCATAATTATACATAAAAATAGAAGGTATAACGTGCAAAAACTACCTCCTAGGACTGTGGGTCCTAATATTCACAAGCTCAGGGGCTAAACTGAAAGAAAAAAGGGCTTAAATGCAATTACTTTTGAACAAGACAGGACTGCGGATTGATTTAAGTAAAACCGAGGGGCTTTTCTGCAAAAATGGCAGCGCTGATGTGGCGGCTAGCGTGGCGCTAATGGGGTGCTGATGCGGCTGCCACATGGCCAGGGACTGAGTCCACTGGTCCACGGTGGACCGGTTAAGGGCGAAGGGGTACGGGGTATTTCTGGCCATCCAAATCAGATCGGGCGGCCAGGGTTTGAGCGGGCGAGCGGGTGGTCGGCAGTGAGTACGGGCGCGGCGGCGGTCGGTGGCGAGTGGCAGCGCATCACCGGCGTTGACGATTTGAACGTCAGGGTGCACGGTTTTGAGCGGGGTGTAGCTCGGGACGTCGAGAAGCGAACGGCGAACTCACCAAGGGGTCTTGGAACGGCGATTGGATGGCGACAAGGGGGCGTCGGCATCGGAGGCGGGCGGCGGACCTCGGAGCTCGGCGGCGTCGGGGCTCCGGGCATGGCGGGGCTCCTGTGAGGGAGAGCACAGGGCCGGGCTGAGCTCGGGGTGGCCGGAACGGCGGCGCAAAGCTCGGCGGCGGCTCCCTACCTTGGTGACGGCGAACGGCAGCGGTAGCTCGGAAAAAGGGGCAAGGGCAGGGGCTAAGGCTTCTTTTATAGGCTCTGGGTGTAGGTGATAGGCTTGCGAAGAAGCCAGGGCGGATACAGGACCGGCTTGCGCGATATCTGCGCGGCCATTGCGCGGTGGCGGCGGCGCTCCCAGTTGGATTCGAATCCGA
The DNA here is from genome assembly GCA_004135705.1 of Alloteropsis semialata. Classification (NCBI taxonomy): domain Eukaryota; kingdom Viridiplantae; phylum Streptophyta; class Magnoliopsida; order Poales; family Poaceae; genus Alloteropsis; species Alloteropsis semialata. The sequence goes on along the minus strand of CM014272.1, from coordinate 42,627,168 downwards.
CTCGGGGAAGACGGACCCGACAGGCGGGGCCTGCCTATCGGTCGCCTGAGCGGTGGCGCACAGGCACTGGGGGCGCCTTCGTGGCAGGGAGGCGGGAGCGGATGGGGGCGCGGGGCGGCTGGGCCGTCCTAGGCCGAGACGGGTGCGGGCCTCGGTGTGAGGGGGAGTGGAGGGAGGTAAGGCGGGCTGGGCCAGGTAGTTCAGGGAGCAAAAGCGGTCTGGCTAAAAGTTCAGGGGGCTAAAGTAGACTTAAATGCGAAAAACAAATAAACACTCATTCAAAAGCTAATTCAATGAGGATTTCAAATACAAATTCGAAACCCATCAAATGAATTGCTAGCAAACAAAAATATGCATCGGCATGAGTGCACACACATGTTTCTAGACATACATTTGCTTTTAAATTAGACATTATTTATTTAAACCCCTACATGATCATGAACAATTCAATAGTTAAATAAATTAAATTCTAATTTTTATTAAAGCCTATTTCTAGGGTGTTACACAAGATTAAAACGCCTCTGGTCAGAGTGATTATGCACTCCAAAAATCTAATCACATTGCTCCTCCCACTCAAGATATGCATCTGCATCTTCCTTTCTTGAAAATTTTGGAATACTTAACTTGACAAGAGCAATGTTGTCCGGATCATCTCTATTGTGATGACGATGATGTTCACCATCATGGGCAGCACCACAACGGCGATCATGGCGATGTTCAAAGTGCCCATGATCTGCAAAAGGGTTCTCATCTTCATAAAAATCATCAGAAAATTATCATGTACCTCCTTTTCATCATCAAAGCACACATGGTGGCCATGGCCACGCTTGTGAGCTCCTCCTCTTCGCTGATCATCATGACCAGCACACCTACCACCACCACGGCCACCACGACCATCTCCAAAACGGTCACGAAAACCATTTCCATACCCTAAATTTTTATCTCCGAATTCTTCATCATCATGATGTGGAGCCCTTCTACCCGCTGCTGGGAGACGTTCATTGAACATCGTCTCCATGGGCTCCAACAACGAGTTCCCAAGTTGGCGTAAATCGGCTCGCGCAACCGGGGGTTCTTCTTCTCCATGATTGCTACCGTGAACACTCGAACTAGATCCTGCCGTGTTATAACAGTGGAAGAAAATGTGGAATAGGTAAAATTTGTGGAATCACACAACCTCACCTCTTGCTTACCAAAGTTCTTACCCGTTCTTCCGAACTGTAAGTGTGCAAAAAGTGGTAGTACCCCGGTTGAAAGGATTACAAATCGAGAGGTCCGGTTTCAGATTTTTGTGGAGCTATAGGTGGCTGTCCAAGAAAAGCTTGGTACTGTAACCCAAGTGTTGTAAGCCGTTCAAAAAAAGTAAACGCTGCTGTCAAAAGCACCACAAACTAGATATTACAAATCTAAAACTTTGGGTTACACAACCCGCAACGTAGCCCCTTTCAACTTCTCTTCTCTTTTTTGCTCTCTTTTTGTTCAACTCTTTGTTTACACTTTTTTGATTTTTTAATAACAGGGGTGCGGATGAACACGGCAAAACAATATGATGGAAAAAACAGTGGTGACTAGCAACTAGATGAACGCAACACACACAAAGATAACAGTACCACGAAATGGTTATGGGATTTTTTTGTGTGGCTTTTTAGTGGACTTTAGGACATGGAACAAAAGAGTAACCGATGGTAAAGTAAAGGATAAATATGTGGGTGATAACAGAACCTACCGTGACAACGATAGATAGGTACCAATATGATTCGATACAAGGATGGCCCGATCTTCACGACAGTAGGTTTACGAACAAAGGGTAACTTGCTGAAATCAGCGGGATAACTAGCTTTATACCTGACCAAGGTTGGATGCGACCAAGCGACATAACAAGCTTTGCTAATTACTCGTGGGTTCGTTTCCTGGTGAAAACTCGCAGCCATGGGGTATCACGTCCGCGTGGGCCCAGCCGCGGCGCCCATGGCCGGGGCTCCGTCGCCCATGGCCGGCATGGCTCCATCCGCCGAGGGCCCACAGTTCCCAGGTAAGCACAGGAATTATCACCTGCATTAAGTGACCATAGGTGATATCACCTGCATTGACCAGATGCTCGTGTTGGCAGTGGCAGTGCTAGTTCATGTCCATGTAGTACTAG
>CM014272.1:42593383-42624025 GCA_004135705.1 Alloteropsis semialata | reverse complement strand
TACAGCTTACTTGATGCAATGCAGTCTCTCACATCACAAGCTGTTGTCATTGGTGTGAGCTGCCGCTTGGTATGAACTAAGCTTCATCATGGTTGCTTATATTTGACCAGTAGTATACTATTCAAGACTGTCAATTGAATATAATTTGGTGAATTGATTTCTTGTTTTGTGTTTGAGTGTCATATGATTAGCCTGTCACCCACAAATTCTTATCAGATGTCACTCTTGATTGGAGTAGCCATTATGTAGTAGCATATAAAGTAGTAATTATGCAGTAGCATCCCTGAGTTATGAGTTGGCTGGGAACATGGAATCTGAACGTTGTGTAACTAATTGTCAGTTCACTTTGGTTCACAGCGTACTGATAAAGTTTAATTATGATTGCTTCTCAATGATTATCTTTTCTTAACAATGGCATTCATTCTTTTAGGATGCGGATCAACTCCTAGAGAAAAGGGTTAGGTCCCGGTTCTCTCATAGGAAGCTTTTATTTGTTCCTTCTTCAATGGATGATATACAAAGGTTTGTGCTTCCCCGGATCTGTTAGTTTGAAACATGAAATTTTCCCCAACTTCTCTTGTTCAAGCCACCTTTTGGCATCTAACGAAATGCAGGTTAGTGGATGTAACACCCTAAAATTTCGTTTTCTAAATTAGTAATTAATTTGCTAGGTTTTTGTGTGAGCATTCAGAAAATTTAGACAAATTAAAATCCTTTTCAGAAATTAAAATCAACCCTAGGTTTAGAAACTTGTTTGCGCATTTCATGCCGGTGCATTGTTTTCTTGTATGAGTGTTTTGTGTGCTAATCCCAGAGCCCAAAAGCTAACCCGAAGCCCTGTGGGCCCTACCCTATCCACAACCCGACCCAAACCCAGCCCGACCTCCTTTTCTTTTCCCTGTGGCCCAAAACCAGTTCCCCTCGGCCCGTTCTCTTCCTTCTTTCTTCTCCTTTCGGCCCAAACCCTTAAACTCATCCGGCCCGGCCTGTCTCTTTCTCTCTTTCATCCTTGGGCCCAACCCACCTTTTTCCTCATCGACCCATCTCCCTTGGGCCTAGCCCAGGCCGACTCTCTTCTCCCTCCCTACACGACACACGCCCCCTTCTCCCCTTCCACGCAGCCAGGAGAGAACCCACGCAGGAAGCCGCGCCTCCTCCTTTTCTCCCGTCGCCCCTCCCCCTAATACCGCGCCCCTTCGCCCTCCCCTCCAGAAACGTCGCCCCCCTTTAATCCAGAAACCGCCCCTCCCTTCAATTCTCGATTCAGTGTCTCTCCTCCCCTACAAAATTCCAGGCAAGCTCCTCCATGACCCCCTTTCTCCTCCCTGCTCTCCAAATTCTCCATCCAAGGACTTCCCTGCTGCCGTCTGTGCCTGTCTGCAACTCTGTATCAGAGAAGGTGAAGCTCGCTACTGTTTTCGTTCTTCCTTTCTACACCCTACCGACCTCCCTCTCTATCTCCTTTGTGTGCCTAGGCTGACCAGGAGAAGGGCGCTGATCCGAGGAGCTTCGAAGCCACGACCGCGTTGTGCTTAAACCGTGACCAGAGAAGCCGCCCTGCATCTCACGCCCGACGACCAGAAGAGCCGCCCGCTCTGCACCTCGCGTTTCCCCCCTCGTCGACCACCAGTTCGGCAATCAAGGTCACCCAGAACAGGTTCGCGGCATCGCTCTCTTGCTCGTAGTGCAGTTCGTGCGCGAAACCGTGGACCGTAGGCCCCGTCCCCCTTCTTCTCCGGCGAGCAGAAGAGCCGCAGGCGTCTGTTCTGAGCACCGCCGTCCCTCCCTCGTGAAAACAACGAACGGACGTCGCCCTTGCCATCTGACCAGAAACCCATCCACCGTCCGATCTAACACCGATGGCCCAGATCATAACATAGATACCCCTTCGCTCTTTTGTTAAAGAGTCCCTGCAGAATTTCCTAATCAACCCGCCATCCTTTTTCAGTTCAGAAAAACTCTCTTGCTACCCCCTGTTATCTAGGTTTAATAATGTTTAGGTCCTCGGTTCTCGCAGGTTAGAGCTCGATCTTGTTTTTAGTGTAGTTTAATCACCGTAAATCCGATTAGAGTGATTTTCGCATTGTTGTGTTCGTAGAAATGCGTAGATTAGTTTTATATCCTTTTTGCTTCTGTTTTCATTGTATGGTGTACTGTTCTAATAGAAATACTTTTGTATGCATGTACTGGCTTGTGATGGATGTATGTGTGGTGATTGGAATGCGTGTATAGTTTGCGAGCAGTACGAGGCCGGCTTTGATCAAGAGTTTGAAGACCAAGATCAGCAGCAATATTTTGAGGAAGGCAAGTGTAACATGATTTATCCTTGATACCTATTCACCTATTAATCATGTTATTCATTCATGCATGTGTCTAATTTGTTAAACCTTAGGAATGACTAGTCTTGTTTATCCTATATTCCTTGTTACCTTGGGTTTATGCATATGGGTAGATATGTTAGTTGTCGCTATGCTTGCCAACCGTTAATGTTCATTATGAAATAATAATCATGACTAATGATATACTTGGAACCTTATTAAAATGTGCTTTTTAGCAACTTGGTTTAGGGAGCTTGAGCATGTGTTTGCATTGCTCTAAGCGTCTCTTCTTAAGGTTCCGTTCTTAAAGCGGCCACCCAGAAAAACCGTACAACCACAGGAATCACATGGCTCTGGTCTTGACTAAGTAAACTGTACGGCTCTAGCTTGTCTAGTGGTTACCGAAAGGCGCAAGTGGGGCTGCCAGGTTTAAGTGTGGACCTCGGTCAGTTCTCGTTGGGGTTTGTGTGTGATGGATTTGTGTGATGTTTTGGCTGGAGCCTGGAGGGGTCCATGCGCCTGTCAGGAAACCGTAGCGGCCACTAGCTTGCTAGAGTGTCTTTTGAAAGGTCTCGTAGTGAAACCCTGTACTCATTTCACGTGGTGTGAAGGGAGTGCGTGCCCAAGGCAAGGGGAATCACGACCGGTGGTGAAAGTGTACAACCTCTGCAGAGTGTAAAACTGTTATAACAGCCGTGCTCACGGTCAAGAGCGGCCTGGATCCTTTTCGAGCGGTTCCTTGTTTTCTAAAGTAATGTTTAACGATGATGTTGGTTACTTATAATATCTCACATGTTTTTCTAATGTGGGTTACAACCGGGTTGTCATATAATTATAGTAATACAGGTTAATTCTAAAATCAATCAACTAAAAATGCTAACCGCAGTTTAAACCTTGCATAGCCTTTTGAGCCTCATTTAATCATGTTATGCTTGCTAAGTAAGATGGATTACTTACACTTGCTTCATATCAACAAAATCCCGGATGGGTACTCAGAGGAGCCGCCAGTGGATGCTTTTGTATTCCCCGAGGAGTTCCCGGACTTCTAGGCAGTGCATTCCCCCAGTCAGAGTCCCTGTGGAGATGTTCTGGAGTTAGACTACGTCAGGCTTCCGCTACTTTGATAAACTCGTTAATAAATGTAATGCCTGTGATGTAAGACTTGTTATGATTTATGTTATCGAGCACTGTTTTCCTTTCTTTGATATTCATTTCTGAGCTATATGTGTGTAAAGACTTCCTGGGTACACATATAGCAGCATTCGGATTTTCTTCGTAAATCCGGGTGTGACAGTGGAACATTTGCTAATAATGGCCAACCATTCGGATTTACCAGCAAAGTATATCACGGATTATAACTCAAGACTTACTGTATCCTTATACAACATGACCTGTCGTGGTACTTTGCTTAACAAATATGCCTCTAACCATAACTTTCCCTTAAATTTATATCATTGTAGTTATGAGTTGAACAATCAGCTAGTAATGGTATATGATCTTTTTAAATGCAGAAAACTTTTTGTTTGCTTGGTTTATAGGCTGAAAACGAAACATGGCTGAATTTTCCTTGAACAGAATGGAACTGTATATGATATTATTTCAATCAGTTCCCATTAGCATTTTTTTGTTCCATCATGGAGAAACAAAAATGATGAAGAAACTAGGTAGTACAACTGCAACAGTTTGCACAATGGATCTGTTATCCTATACACCGCAGAACATTTTCAGTGATAAGAAATTCAAAGGAATTCTCAACTCCCTCATGGATGCTGATGCAACAACGAGCAACATTCTAAGATTTCTGTAAGTTCGCAGCAGCCTATTGGTCCTTTCTTCATATATAGAAAATTGTCATATGTGCTCAACTCATTATGGAAGAGCAATTATTCAGTTTCAGAGCTGTGTCATACATGGACATGGAATCTGGATTTCTGTCAACGGAAAGCTTCGTGAAGGCACTTTCTGCCATGCAGAGGCAACCCAAGACGGACAGCCTACAAGGTATATTGTGTTGGCTCCCACCACCTACAATCTATTTCTTGCTCCTTTTCTTTTTGTATAAATTACCTTCAAGGATTACTGTTTAGTTTCATTTGGTTAACATATTCGGATTGCCAAGTGGTTCATGCTCCATGTTGCTGTTAAGCGTGCCATAATCCCTGCAATTGTACTAAAGCTTGAGGAAGTTACTAATTTTGTTGTCTACTAGGCAGTGTATACATGTTGTGTAAATGGTTTCTGATTTGAATGAGATGAAGACATGTTTAATTTGTTCTATCACATTGGTATTTCACTGAATCAATTTTGGCAGCCAACAGTATAGGGTAGCCACCTTTGTTGATAAAGCATTGTCCATAACTGAATCACATTGGTATACACTGAGAGCTTGTCAGTTGAAATTATCACTTGTCCATAAATTAAAAGATTAGATAACAAATGACACAATTATTCAGTTGGACATGGTAAAACCATACAACATTCAGTTGTTATCTATCTGATATGGGACAAGTGTTTAGGCATTGATGCAGCATAAATTTGGAATATTGGTAATCACCACCATTATGCAATAGTGAAACATAGGTGAAATAGTTTACTTTGCTCCATTTCATTTTGTTCTTGCTTTTGCATTAGACATGTTGTCTAGGACATGGCCTTGCTTGCGGTGCTAGAGCAGCTTGGGCCTATTTTTGAATGAAATAAAAACTGAACCTCAAAAAATGATCTGTCCAAGCTCACTGTTAATTTTTTCTATGCATGTACAGACGAGCCATTTACTGAAACTGAAAGAGTGAGGGCTAGAACAATGATGAGGAACAATCAAAGCAGAGGCTTGGTTTAACCGCAGGCATGTGTGATTGCTTATAGTAGCGTGTATTAGGAGAAAATGTTTACAGTCCTTGTTCATGTCAGTAAGCCTAATAAATCATGCATTAGTGGCTGAGTAGATTACTAGTAGCATTGTATATGCTAGTGTGCTCTGTTTGTGCAGGTGAGATTATGTGAATTATATGTGTATTTGTGAATGCAGCGAATTATATATGCATTCTGTGATTTATAGAAAAATTCTGTGAATTATATATGAATTTCAGATTTGATTTTTTTTGGTGATGAATTGTGAATGCATTATATATTTGTGAATTATTGTGCTGTGAAAATTGAGACATTTTAATTATTTTTTTTATTCTGGAAAACATATCACAGCCGGTTCAAACCGGCTGTGAAAAAGAGTTTCACAGCCGGTTTTGATTTGCAGAAAACCGGCTGTGAAAATGCCCTTTCACAGCCGGTTTTGATTGGAAGAAAACCGGCTGTGAAAAGGCACTTTCACAGCCGGTTTTTTGGCAAAAAACCGGCTGTGATAACGCCTGACGCAGCAGGTTTCGAAGGTTCAAAACCGGCTGTGAAACTGATTTTCACAGCCGGTTCATAACGTAAACCGGCTGTGAAAATCGATTTTCACAGCCGGTTAAAAACCGACTGTGAAAAAGGGATTATCAGCGCCACTTAACCAGCGCCACTTTTGAAAACCGCCTGTGATGTGGGCAACCGAACCGCCTGTGATGCTCCTGCTGTAGTAGTGAAATTTTTTAGCTTGTGAAGTACTTGAGTAGGTCTATGCACTATTAAAACAAATGGATCCAGAGAAAAACAAAATTAGCCATTTAGAAACAGTAAAACATAGCAATGAAAGCCTACAGTTGCACTCGATAATTTGCATCGATCGTGCTAGCCGTCAGTCACGAAAATATCTTCGCCGGCCGGGTAACGGTCGATTCCAGCAGTCGTGTTTCCGAGGCAATCCATGCATGTTAGCAGCCAGGTCCTTATCATGAAAACAAAGGTGTCGGCTGGAGAAAAGCTAGCTGCAGCCACCCGGAATGAACATTCGGTTCAGACCGGCATGCAGTGCATTGCCCTGTAGGCCAAAGCACGCGGGCAGCTAGCAGAGAGAGCTGCAATACGACCAGGGACGGCATCGCCTTCGTCAAGGTCTTCCTGCCCTGGAAAACGTGTCCCCACTGGAAGTCGATCGCGATCGCCAATTTGATCATACACACGAGTCAAGCGAGCAGCCTCAGCATCGTGCCAATCTTTTGAGTTGGCGCTAGTTTATGGATACCAGAAAAGTGACGTGATATGTTTCGCAAAAAAGAAGATTTGCTTTACATTTTTGGCCGTCGTATTCGTGTGATTTTGGTATATGGCTCGGCTTGCAACGTAGAGAGCACCTTTCTTCAAATTTCAAGAAAGATTGAGCACGTTTATTGCAAGAAAGAGGTGAAGGAAATAGCTTTCTATTTGTTCGTTACCGGTACCCACCTCCGTGGGGCACTTCTGGCCTAATTAAAAATCTGCACGTATACTTTAGTGGTAGGTGTAGTGCATATATATATAGTTGTATGTATATGGATAGTGCATAGTTGTATTTGGATGTGTGTGTGTGTGTGTTTGTCGTAAAGATCCAACAAGTATGGGTAATTATCAGAAAATCACCTAATATAAAACCAGGAACAAAACCACCAAAGAATTCCAATTTTAGTACTAAGCATAGCTCACTTGCTTATCCAGGTCTGAGTCTCCTATTTAGTACGAGTGCTCACATCTACAACAAGACTCTTATAATGACTCTATCAACCTCAAAATATGTAGTCTAATTTCTCGGCAGTGCTCATCGAGGTAGGATACACATGTGTATATAAGTGTTTATATCTCAGCTGTGTTTTTGGCGAAAAAAAGGAGGATTCCGATTTCAACAAAAATCCCCCAGATCCTATCATTCTGACCATGAAGGGAAAATGATATTTTTCCTGTAGTGTTCTGTTTGTGTTTTGCATTTCTATAGGGCCGAGCCCACAAGAGTGCAAACCACACAGGCCCCACTTTCTAGGGGCCCCTAATTTTTTTTTCTCTAAGTCCATAACCGATCAAGCGAGCCCAAACCTTCGCATGGTGTCAGTTCATCTTCGACTCTTCAATTCGTCTTGGGCTCTCAGCATGGGGCGGCCAAGGCGATGTCATGGCGAGTCCTCTTGCCACTATCCCGTTTCTGAGAATATTTTGTCTTTTACTTTGAATAGTTTGAATTAAAACAAACCAAAATGTCTTGTAGGACGGAGAGAGTACATTGCATTATGCATTATACAAATGTAGTCCTACAGTTTTCTCATACATCTTCGACGAGAATCTCCACATCAAGAAGAAAAGAAATCGAAATACTTGTGAGATCTATTTTCGTTCCGAGCCTTTTGTAAATTGTACGGAAAGAGAAACAAAGTGCAATTCCGGATACCACAGGGGCTTGTTTGGAATCCTCCACCACCTTTGTTAGCTGTTTCTCCCGTGAACGATTCTCCCAATCAATGATTCCCACGCGCGCGCACAGGCAACCAGCCAAAGTGCAAAACCTCCAAAACCGTACCACATCCGCCACTGAGCGAAACGCACGCACAATTTCCTCATCGCTTTGCCCACCAAACGCGCAGCGGCCGCCGCTCCTCGCTCCACCCGTGGGGTTCGTCCGGCCTCCCCGGGCAAGCTCGCAAGAACCCCTTCCTGCATCCTGGCCAGGTAACTAATTCAATCTCCTTCTTTCTCCCTTTTCGTGCTTTGGTGTGCCATTCTTGTCTTCTAGGATTTGGGTTTGAAGAAAGTCCTTTTGCCGCCAAATTTGGCTGTGGGATCCCCAAATTTCAGTTCTTTGCGCTATGATCCTAGCGGTGTCACCTGGAGTGGCATATGTTAGATTACTTGGTTCGGAATATTAGATTATTGTTTGACTATACAATCTGTGCTTAGCAAGGGTATGGAGTGGTAGTTGTTGTTCTTTCCTCTTCCTCTGATTTGGTTTTGTCTCTGCAAATTTGTAACTTGAGCTTAATTTTCACCTTCGTTATACTAGCAGGGTCCTAGTAGCATGCTGCTACTTTTGTGAGGAAAGATTTGCTACCTGCTGTTCTTGCAGTGATCTTGAAAGGATTTGTTAGTGTGCAGAATTGTTACCCTACATCTTGTAAAATTTGCTGTTTGTAGAACCCTTGTGTTAGATTTGTTTTTTTTCTCAGATAACAGAGTTTACATATCCACCTTGCGTCAGTTTATTGCTGTTATTCTTGTCGATATTCACTACAGACTATAAACCCTTTCGTGTCTAAGGGACTAAGTTGGATTTTTTTTCTCTGTTCTTATTGCAGGTCCCGCTTGTAGCCATCTGTATCTGTCTTGTTCAGTAAATAAAGACTGCAAGAGTCCTATCCCAACCACCCTCCAATTTTCCTGATTCTTTCTTGCCCAAGAACTCCCCCAAAGAGAAATGCCCAATGTTCTGTTATGATCGAGCTGTTCCTAGAGCCATCTTATAGTAAAACTGGTCTTCAAACATCCTTTCTTGAGATGCCAACAACTACAATGACACACCCAACCTTGTCAGTTATCCTCAGATGCCTCACACTGCTGTGCATCTTGTCACTTGCCATTGCAACTGATAACAATACCATTGGCTATGGCCAGATACGCCTAGATTGTGGAGCATCAAGCCCAACGAGCACTGATGCTGATGGACGGGCTTGGGACAGTGACACTGGTTCCAAATTTGCTCCTTTATTGAAAGGAACTGCAGCCACTGCCCCATACGACTCTGCACTACCCTCCACTACGCCTTACATAACTGCTCGTATCTTCACCTCAAATTACACCTATTCCTTCCCTGTTAGTTCTGGTCGCTATTTTGTCCGCCTCTACTTCTATCCTAGCACTTACGGAAACTATGCTCCTGGGAATGCCTACTTTGGTGCCACAGCCACCAATCTGACCCTTTTACATAACTTCAATGCCTCCCAAGCTGCTCTGGCAATAAGTAGTGTATTCTTTGCTGTTGAATACTCTGTAAATGTTACTGCAAGCAGGCTAGACCTCACGTTCTCCCCATCGACACAACAGAATGGATCTTATGCATTTGTCAATGGGATTGAAATTGTGCCCACACCTGACCTCTTCACAACGACAATACCGACAATAGCCAATGGTGGAAACCCAAATCCATTACCTATCGATCCTTCAACAGGGTTCCAAACAATGTACCGGCTCAATGTTGGGGGCCGGGCCATCCCTCCAAAAGGTGATATTTACTTTTACCGAAATTGGGATGATGACACTCGTTACATATTCAGTGGTACTGGGGTGACCTTCGCAAAAGACAAAAATCTTAACATCACATATACGCCCAATGTACCAAATTACACTGCACCTGTTGATGTCTATGCATCTGCACGGTCAATGGGGCCAACTGCACAGATCAACCTTAACTACAACCTTACATGGATTTTACCAGTTGATGCGGGGTTCAACTACCTCCTAAGGTTCCACTTCTGTGAGATCCAGTATCCAATAACTAAGCCTAATCAGAGGTCATTCTTCATCTACATCAACAATCAGACGGCACAGCAGCAAATGGATGTCATCGTGTGGAGCGGAGGAATTGGCAGAACAGCGTACGCAGATTATGCTATCATCACGGCTGGTTCAGGTCAGATGGACTTATGGATCGCCCTTCACCCTGATCTTTCGTCGAGACCAGAGTACTATGATGCAATATTGAATGGTCTGGAGGTGTTCAAGCTACAGAATTATGGAAATAACAGTCTTAATGGGCTCAACCCTCCCCTTCCATCTGCTGAACATAATAGGAAGCCTGGTGGAAGAAACTCAAATGGTGCTGCACCAGCAGTCATTGGTGGAGGTGTTGGTGGCTTTGTTGTGCTACTGATTGCCTTTATTGGTGTGTGCGTCATCTGCAGAAGAAAGAAGGGAGCAAAGGAATCTGGGAAATCTGATGATGGTCACTGGACTCCTCTTGCTGATTACAGCAGGTCACAGTCAAACACCTCCGGAAAGACAACCACCACAGGGAGCCGCACATCGACGTTGCCATCTAATCTTTGCCGTCATTTCTCATTTGGTGAAATCCAGGCTGCCACCAATAATTTTGATCAAACCTATCTCCTTGGCAAAGGTGGGTTTGGGAATGTGTACCTTGGAGAGATAGATAGTGGCACAAAGGTGGCAATCAAGCGTGGCAACCCAATGTCTGAGCAGGGTGTCCACGAGTTCCAGACTGAGATCGAGATGTTATCGAAGCTCCGTCACCGCCACCTTGTGTCACTGATTGGTTATTGTGAGGATATGAATGAGATGATTCTAGTGTATGACTACATGGCCAATGGGACTCTTAGGGAACACCTGTACAACAGCAAGAAGTCGCCACTCTCATGGAAGAGTAGGCTTGAGATCTGCATCGGTGCAGCTCGGGGGCTGCATTATCTTCATACAGGTGCAAAGCATACCATCATACACCGAGACGTCAAGACCACCAATATTTTGTTGGATGACAAGTTGATTGCTAAGGTTTCTGACTTTGGGCTGTCGAAGACTGGTCCGAACGTTGATAACACCCATGTGAGCACGGTGGTAAAGGGAAGCTTTGGATACCTCGACCCTGAGTACTTCCGACGGCAGCAGCTCACTGAGAAATCTGACGTCTACTCGTTTGGAGTTGTGCTGTTTGAGGTCCTCTGTGCACGCCCTGCCCTGAGCCCCTCGCTTCCAAAGGAAAAAGTGAGCCTTGCCGATTGGGCACTGCACTGCCAGAAGAAAGGCATTCTTGGCCAGATCATTGACCCGCATCTCCAAGGGAAAATATCTCCCCAGTGCTTCATGAAATTCGCAGAGACCGCAGAGAAGTGTGTGGCTGATCAGAGCATTGACAGGCCATCTATGGCCGATGTCCTCTGGAACCTTGAATTTGCACTCCAGCTGCAGGAGAGTGCAGAGGACAATAGCAGCCTCACTGATGCGACATCATCGAATACATCACCACTTATCATGCCCAGGCTTCACTCAGATGAACCACTGACAGACACACCCACTACCACATCAACCACGATGAGCATGACAGGGCAGAGCCTTGCAAGTATGGAGTCTGATGGGCTGACCCCAAGCAGTGTCTTCTCACAGCTCATGAATCCAGGTGGCAGGTGAAAGCCAACTATAAGCTAGAATTGCAGTTAATCCCTTCAGATTTGCTCCGTGGTATATATAACTAGCTAGTATAGTATCATGTTCAGCTCATATTATCTATATTTTTTGTGTAGCAGAAATCACTGTATAGATAATGCGCAGGTACTGTATTTCCATTATTTTAGAAAAGTTATTTTTGATATGATTCTCACTTCAGGATTGATTTGTAATATTTACATATGCACGCAAGGTGTCGCTATTTAGTTCCCTTGACAGTAATCTCCTTTACTTACCAGTAAATGAATTGGGAGATAAACAAGGTTCGAATGGGTTATTGCCTGCAACATGTGGTCAAATGGGTAACTGACTGAAACATGTGGAAATCTGTATTCAGTTCTTGGACCAAAATGCCTTTTCTCACCCAGTTCAGTGAAGTGTTTGGTTATCAGACCATAGTAGTCATAGATCAGGATAGTGAAACCTGTTGCTGCCACCTTCCCGGCCGTCCGTCTGTGTTCATGTGTATACTTACAGAGAGCCTGCATTTCAATTGTGTCCACTTTTGACTTGAGAGGCAATGCCAGATGAAAGAATCAGAACATATATGACACTGCATTGTTAAATTATTTCAATTATCATCCGGCAATGCCGCACACGTCAAGCTTCTTGGTTCAAAAGGACATGTCAAAAAGGGAAAGAGTGATTATCGTTAGTGAAAATAATTATGTTGTACTAGTATCCATTTTGCAAGAAAATGGAAAATATTCTTTTCTTTGTGCTAGATGCTTTATCTCCTCCATGCTTAAATCGCGGATGATACAACTGCTCCCATAATTTAAGTTGTATTCGTCTGCTGTCGTCGTTAATTACAATTTTGTGACAAACCTTGCGTGATTGAGGTCACAATTTTGATGCTGTAAATTATAAGCCTCCCCGGAGGGGCCATTTGGTCTCTCTGGCTCTAGTTTTTCTGGGGTGGGGGTACATATGACAAAATTAGGAGGGCCGATGTCAAAGGTTTGCATAGAAACACACCATGAATTAGATTGTCTTGTGTTGCAAACTTCTAAAATTTAAAAGACTCCACTGGGTTGTCCTCCCAGCAGCTTATATGGAGGTGGAAAGCTTATGTGGAGCTTGGTAGGTAAAAACAATCCTAGCTAGTCAAAAAGGCCATAGAAAATAAATGTTGAAAAGAGAGAGTGACGGAACACACACATTTAGATAGGTGGACATGTGCAAATGGCAAGTGGATGATCCCGAAGCACAAATGAAATCTTCATTATCGGATTGCACATGGTTGGAAAATTGAGGATGGAACTGTTTTCAAAGCACTTGGACTTTAATGAAACTAAAGGAACCAAGGAGCATTTTTTTCTTTCTTATTTTCTTTCTTTTATTTTTTTCTTTCATCTTTGTTTCTTTTCTGTCTTTCTTTCTCTTTTTTTCCTTTCCTTTTGCTCCTCAGAACTTTTTGCAACATAGTACTTACTCAATATCCTCCCCTCCATGCTTAAACGATTGCTCGTCCTCGAGCATAGAAGTGAGGGTCAATAATTGCTGAAGTAAGTACACAAAATCCATCTTGACCTTCGGTAAAATCATTTGAATTTTCAGGGAGTTTCTTCTCGATGCCTCCCAAATTTATGTTCTTTGAATTAAGCTCTTGATTCTTCTAAATTTTCCTCGAGATAATGATCCATACTCAATTGTAGGTTGTGGTCAAGGAGGTAATCACAAAAAGATATATTTGGGTTTAGGGTGGATATCCAACGAAGTTTGTGAAGTTTCCAGTGTAGAAACTCACAATGCATGGATAGAAAGGCTACCAAAAGGAAGGTACGCAAGATGGAATGGCCAGCTTCCTAGTCTCGAACCATAGAAATCAATCTTAATCCAACTCATCAAAATATAAGTTTGCAATCCTAAAGGTTTCATCATGATATATCATGTATATGTAAAGGCTTTGGCAGGTAGAACTTTGCAAGAGATTCATGAATGTAGATAGCATAAGAATTAAGTTTCAAATAAAACAATACAAAGCATAAGGTCATCGGTAAACTTAAATCACAGAGCAACATAAGGAATATGTGGGTCTAGAATTTAGCCATTTAACCTCCACAAATAAAAAAGCTGGTATTTAATCAATTTAAGGTCATTTTATAGAGAGCAAATAGTCAAGTCATATACAACACGGTGTAGGTAGATCAAAGCGGCAACTTTCATCACTTTTCCATAAGCAAGGGCATTCAAAATATTGCATCGTGGTGAGCACAAAGTGATGGTGATCATTAGTTATTGAAAACAAAAACAAAACTAGGTTGTCCTCCTAGTAGCCATGTTATTAACAAGAGATATATACAAAGGTTTCTAACCTATGGTCGAGGTCGATGGCATACATATATACAAGCATTTAGAAATAGATGAACAAAGAGAAGGTTGAGGAAGAGTTACCGTCCTTTTCGATGCTTGCAATGAAGTGTAGCGTGGCTTCCCCCATGCTTAAGCATTTTGCTTAGAATAAAAGAAGAGTGATGAGCATATTGTCGTGAAAAGCTTGTGGTGAACACAATCATTTTACTCCATACGGCCTTTTCCTTTTCGTCCAACAAATCCTCCCCCATGCTTAGCATGTTGCTAAGCGTAGAAGAAGAAGATGGACCATCATGTAATTCTCGAAGTCCTATCACCATGTGTTTGGAGATTATCTTTATGCTTCATCACCTTTGTCACCTTAATTTTCTTCAACCCCTTCCCATTGTCATTAAGCCATGGTCCCAATCATTCCTTGCATCGTCGTGCCCCTCCTTGCTTGTTGTCTTCATTGCTGCTTCATCATCCACAGATTTTTTTCCTTTATTTCCAGAACAGAACATGTACTAAACCATTGCTCCATTGCAAAGTGCACAAATTTATTTTTCCAACGAGTCATCATTTTCCCAAAATGGATTCCGAACAAAATAGTTATGCTATTTTATTCCAGCACTGCAATCTATCTGAGCTGATTTCAGAACACGCAGCGCCTAATGTTTTTGTCGTATCTCCTTGCACGGGTCTTCAAATTCGTTGATCTTGGATGCGTTGGAACGAGAATCTGATGGAGTCTCTGAATATCAACTTTTCCTTTCTTGTACATCTCTAAATATGTGCAGATATTTGATGAAGACAGCAGCGCCCCTTTAAATCTTCGGAGATGATGATGATCTTGGTTGCAACTTTGACCACAAATTCATGGGATTCCTTCGTCATGCCTGCAAAACAATTGAAACGCACAAACTACCCCCGGAGTGACGGTCGGGAGTATAAGCAAATGCCAACAACCAATGACATCCCTAAGACCTTAACTTGTAAAAACCTAATGGAAGTGCGTGTGTGCAAAGTGAGTATGCAAATGAGATGAAAGCATATAAGCAAAGATAATGTTTACACCTAGTTCTAGACACCATGTTTACAACTAGGTTGCCGAATTTCTCCATAGTCATAAAGATTTGTTAATCAAGGTCAAAACACCATGTCTATCCCAAGGTCAATAATTCCTTATAGCGCAAGAAAAATAAAGCGTATTGCAAAGTTTATAAACCGACCAATGCAATGTAAATGCTAACAAGGCTTACAAAACTAAATGATGATGATCCGTGATCATGTCTAAACACCATGTTCACACAAGATTGCAAAAAACAATGCCGTCCAAGCATTAACATAGATATGAAAGCATTCATGATGAAGTTTTGTGAGAGAGCCAAGCTAACAAATGCATGATGGAACGATGGAATGGATGCAAAATGAAAATGCAAAGAGTTAGCAAAAACAAGGGTTAGCAAGATTTGAAAGGTCTTTCAATGTTGTTCCCCAATCAGTTGAATCAAAAGTAATTGCTTAAAGCGACAAAGCTTGGCCAACCACTTCACAAGAAGTGAAGCATTGTCGACAAGAAAATCATTCATCAAAAGAGCAAATCAACCAAGCTAACTAGGTTTAGGGGAAGGATAATGGGTATCCTATATTTTGGCTTAAAACAAGAATTTTGAAGAGAGAAGTCAAGTTTAGAAAATCTACCTAAGGTGGTTGAAAACAAAAAGAAAAACAAAGGTTGTTTTATTGGGTGGAAAACAAAACCTAAGGTTTTAGGATGGCTATAGATATGAGAGGTTTTCCTAAGGGTTTAGGATCTCGTGGGGAGGCTAGTTGAAGTTTTCAGTTATGACAAGGAATGGAGATAGACTTGGCTAATATGAATTATGAAGACAAGCAAATCAACACAAGTCAATCCTACCTTGTTGGCTCTGGTTTTTTGCGGGAGTGATAGGAAGGCTTAGGTGTGTTTAACAAAAAGTTAGATCAAAACAAATATGTAAGGCAATGCAAGGGTGAGAGCAACATGGCATGAAGTGCAACACGAGGTGAATGAACAAAATGATATGACATGATATGGTGGTCTAAAAACAAAACAAAAGTTAGCCTAAGTTAACTAGCCACAAGTTTAGAATCTAAGGGTGGTGTCATACTTCATATTTCTCTCTAAAAAGACACAAAAAAAAAGACTCTAAACACTACTAGCAATAGGCACACAAAATGGTCTACAAGTTTTCCAAGATCAAATAACAAAGTGCTCCCTCAACAACATTTAGATCATACAACATAAAGTTGTGGTATTTATTAGAGCAATGGTACAATGTTACTTGATGATCCGATTAAAGAGCACAATATAGACCGTCATCATATATAGATAATAAATAAAAAGATCGGGTTACCTCCTGCAAAGCGCTTCATTTAAAGTCATAGAGCTAGACTTCTCACCTTGATTATTTTAATGCGAAGCCATGGTCTTTTGTGCAAGAATCCAAAATGTCCATGCAGCTTGATGTTGTCTTTTGTGATCCATCGTGAGTTACTTCTAACATCTTCATGAATTAAATGTCGCTGGCTTGTGTCTTCATATGCCAATGTTATTGGGGGTCTCCATTTTGCTCTAAGCTTCTAAATTTGATCATGTACGCTTGATGAAAGCATTGCCCAATCTCTTCTTTATTGTTGTCATCATTATCTCTTCTACCTTGTTCTCATCACGTTGCTCCTGCCTCTTCTTCGTGAATTTTCCCCTGTGTCCAGAATAGAACATATACCAAAATATATCTCTATTGAAAAGAAATTACCTTTCCAACTAGTGGTCATTCATCTTAAATGGAGTTCAAACTAGAGAGTTATGCCCATTTTACTTTAGCGCTGAGTGCTGCCTAGAAAATTTCAGAATGCATGACCTTCGATGTTTTGATCATAACCGCTTGTAGGAATCTCCGATTGACTTGATTCTTGATTCGTTGGAACCAGAACTTCATGAGGCTTTTAAATATCCAAAACTATTCTGTTGTTTTCTTCAGAGGTTGCGCAGAATTTTGATGTGAACGGTACCTTCTTGTGAATTGATCCTGAGATGTTGATGATCTTGATCTTGTGGTCTTTGGAGCGTCGTGTTGTGCATCCCTAGGCTTCAAGATCATCACCATTGATTCACCAGCGAGTAGCATGGCTCCAATCATGTGTCTTCTCCATAGTTCTTGCTTTACCCAAGGTGCCGGGATCATAGGAGGCTCTTGTGCTTTGTGTCGATGATATGAGCGGTTTCCTTCATTGGTAGCATCACTCAATTAGAAGCTTCTTGAGCATCCCACTGGAGAAGATTGGTAGTGTCATGGTGCTTCTAATATTGTTGCCTCCTGTCTTGATCAACTTCAAACCGTCATCTTTTGTGCATAAAACCCTCCAATCATCCTTTGACATCATCATCGGCTTCCCCGTTGCTTGCTGCTGCCTCTTCTCCGTTGAATTCTTTTTCACCCAGTGCAGAGCATGTACCAAACTTCTACTCCATTGAAATGTGCATCAAATTCCCTTTCCAAGGAGTGTTCATTCACTTTAAACGGACTCTGGAAGAAAGAGTTACGCTCATTTTACTCCGGCACTACGTTATGTCCCGAGTGAGTTCAGAACGCGAAGTGTTGAATGATTTTACCATAACTCCTTGCACCGATCTCCAAAATTTGTGATTCTTGATGCTTTGGAAAGAAGACTTGATGAAGCTTCATATTTTCTAATTTTTCTTCATGGTACCTCTCTGATCATGGGAAAAAAACTGGTCTCAACAGCAATCTTCCAGAGATGTTGATGATCGGATCTCACGACTTCGTCGAGGCATGATTCATCTCCTATAGCTTGGACAAACAAATCTCAAAGAGATGTTAGTCTTTAAAAATCAATTGACGCGGTGACATACCATTTTCATCTTCACTTGTTTTGGGTGTAAGCTTGATAGCAGATGATGGGCCACTAACAAAAGTTAGCACCTACCACTAAAGAGCGGATCTTGACGTAGCCATCAACTTGTTTGAGAGATTGGACTTGCCGAAGTCCGGATGTTGAGAACTTTTCGATTGCTTTGTGTCCAGGGGTTTACCTGCATTTATGGACACAAACAAGAAACACAGGATATATGCAATAATAAAATTAGGGTTAGTCCAAAAAATTAGATAGATCTCCCTAGGGTTCGTGTTGCCGATCCCCGGCAGCGGCGCCAGAAAAGCTTGTTGACGGTCCTTAGACGCGCCAATTGTGAACCGCAAGCGCACGGATCATCGTAGCTTTTCCCTTAGAGTATTCCATCCAAGGTTATCAATCTGTGGATCGATAATGAACTTACTAGGGTTTCCCATCTAATCTAACGGATCTATTCGTAGCATTAAGCGTTGATTGCATATAAAGGGGTAAACCTATATGATGTGAATGGAGTGTATAGATTGATCACATCCATAAACATGGGCGAGGGTAAAGAGCGACCAAAGGATAAACGAGCCTATCGCCTTCTAGTTGTAGTTCTAGAAAATAAGAGTAAGCACATCATGCATCTCATCTAAAGCCATCTTTAAACTCTTACCTTCGGTCAACCTCTCAAGAACGCCACCTTACACGGGATCACACCCTGTCATGATGCTCCCTATCGGCGTGGTTAGTTACAAGGGCACGTCCACAAGTTAACGTGTCTAGATATCATGAAGGGTCAACACAACAGATCTAATCACCATGATTACATAAAGCATGCTATATAGTCTAATCCAGAATTAGACTAAGAAACAATCATATTCATGATAGGTAGAAAGCATAGAAGGAGTTATTGAGTCGCTAAGAGATCGGATGACATGAAGAACATTACTCATATAAAAGATGTGTTTGGATCATCACCACCAAGTACATACCATTGATGACTCCAACTAGCTCTTGAACTGCACCATGGCACAACCACGCAGGGAGGCCATGGCGGCTAGGGTTGGCCTAAGCCATCCCCTAGACAACTTCGAGGACTTGCGGCAGCCGTCGTCTCCCTTTGGTGTATGCCCTAGTTTTCACCGACTTCTGGTGGATGGATGCGCGTGCCTTCGGGTATCGGGGCTATAAATATCCGATGAAACCCTAGCTCGAATAGGAGGTCGAGGCGGTGCAGAAAAGGCCTGGGCCAGCCGGCACGGGCCCCCCTGGGCCGGCCGACCTAGGTCCTTTTTGGCCCACCTCGGTCCCATCTTTTGCGTGCAAGCTCCTTGATCCTCCAGGAATTGATTTGCATGCATGTGGGTATTTGAAGTCGATTGCTTCGGGATAAGATTGGGTCTTGATAGCTTTCCAAAGGTCTGCCTGATTCGCCTTGATCCCGAAGTCATCCGACCTTATCTTCAAGTTTTTGCCCGTACACATTCCTGGAGATTGGTTCACCATCGATGAGAGCGAACGAAATCCGAGTCGTATTAGGTTTTTGGCCTTCATATTCCTCCATGCTACGCATGACCTTGGTCTTCATCCAAAAGTGCTCATTTATAGCTCAAATACCTGCGTAAACCAAAATCCTCCAAAAATACATGCATATGCGAAAACAGGGTTATTTCAAGTGCCAAGTGGCGGCTTAGTATATGAATTGGTCCCAAAACACCACTTAATTAGCACTAAAAATGTACCAATAACGAAAGTCAACACATACATTGCTGCCCTGGTGCTCGGCCACCGCTACCCTGGCGTTCGCGCTACTGCCTGGTGCCTGACCACCGCTGCCCCAGCGTCCATGCCGTGGCGTCCATTTGTTTTGTAGCGAGAGAAAAGAGAGAACAAGAGGGCAAAATAGGAAAGGAAACTAGTTAGCTAATGATAGATGGTCCCCATGTGCCAGGAAAGAGGGAAAGAGGAAAAGAGATCTGTTGCAGATCTTCTCCTCAATATTGTAAAGACGTGAAATGGGATTCGGGAGCTGTTGGAGATGCTCTAACGTCAATGGGCAAGTGGAGTGTTGAGTGGATTAGTGCCGCGGTGGCTTGAAGAAACCTTAAGGCCATTGAAAGTTTGGTTCTGTGATTTCCAATTGTGCCATGCCATCTAAACATGTTCAAGTTTCGTGAATGAAACAAGTTCTACAGTGGACAGTTTCATCTCACAGTTTTATAGGCTATTTGCAGCATTTAAATGCACTGCATATGATTGGGCGAAGTCTAACGAAATGAAAAACCCTAGCCCCAATGATGGTTTCAACATGTTTCATAGTCTAGATAAATGTATATACACAATATCATCTCGATGAAACCCATCCCTTCTCTCTTTTCATCACTAACTTGTCATGTCATCACTTTTGTCTATGTGGCAGTTTATTTAATGTCTATAAAACCCCACTAAGACTGGCCTTTACCAGCCAAACTATATATTTACTGTCTTAATAGAATTATTTAGTTATCAGGAGACGACTATACGCTGGAATGGCTGCAACCTAGAGTTCTTTGAATACTAATCAAATGGCTCTGATTACAAGCTCTACGCTTTAGGCCATGTATGCAACAATGTGTGAATTGATTGTGTAGATGAATGATGATGTCATTCTTGCATTATACTTGAAAAATTGAAAGTATTACTAGATAGTGTTTTTGACTTGTACCCCAAACGCATAAAGAACCCTATTGCTAATCATCACAGCAGCAGCATTTCCAGCAACCAAGCATGTTTTCATCGACAATATATCCATTTACTGGTGAAAACTGCACAGCAAACGTATCAAAGGCTAATTGGTGAAAATAAAGACCACGATTACAAGAACTATACAAATAGTTTCAGAATAACGGTGCATCAGAGTAAATCACATATGCGATGGCCAAACATGGCCATTCTATTCACTAAACAATATGAACAATCATGTTGTACTTGTACATGCGCCAGAAATCCAATATGCAGATTGCAGTCTTAATATCCTGATGTACCTTCTTCGGTGATAGAAAACACAACAATTGGTAACGCTTATTTTATTTAATCCACTCCTCACATCACCTTCTTACTGCAGACTGAAAGGCGACATTCATTTATACCAGGAAACACAACTATTTCCCCAGCCACTCGAAGCAACAACAGAGCCCCCAGCAGAACTTGGAAGGATAGTCCCTTATGAACACATCCCTGCTGTAGCCAACAACATAGAAGCTGAAGGACTGCTTGCGGTGGGCCATGGTAACACGGGTTACAGGCACAACTGAAATGATGTGTCTCTCGGAAATGACCCTAGCCGATGGTGGAACTGGCAGCCGGCAGGCAATGACTTCTGAGGAGAATTGGTTAAGTGGGTATGAATCAGCAAAGAAAGCAGGAGTGCACTGATATGCCTGTATGTTACACAGTTGCACCCCTTTTGCTCTGTGGAATACTTCTTCAGGGACCGAGCCAGCCCCTCTAGTTGCACTAACTTTTCTAACTGACAGAGTCTTCCTGGAAACAGAATAGTTGCGAGTTGGATCAATTATCAGGTGATTACTAAAACAGATATGGGAAGTAGTTTATTAAAATCATTAATATAAATGATAAATCCCTGCTAGGATATAACTGGGACTAACAACTTGTAATCTCTGAACCTCCCTGGTTATGCATATGATCTTTCTGCAATTATTTTATGTTGATATGATTTCACATGTTATAAAGCATGGGAAGACTAAACTGAATTCACGAAGAAAGTGTCAGCTGACAAGATCTGCAAATTCAATATTTTAACTGCTCAGCAGCAGATTTGTTAACCCAGATGTTTTCAGGACTATTAAACAGATAAGTATTATTTTCACCATTAAAACAATATAGTAACATACTAACACAATGATTTTCTATTTTTGAACTTCTAAAACAAGGCATTCGAACTTATCAAACATTCAGATGTTTTGGCATTTTTTGGTTTCAACAATTGCATGAATTTAGAAACAGAAACCAATTTGAAGACTTCGGAAGAATTGAGTTCAAGATTACCATTGAACATGAGCAATGCTCTGTGCAAGAAGGGAGCCATATCCGGTACATGTGTTGCATGTCACCAAGCCACGCGATCCACATGCTATACAAGGCAACATCCCTTTACCATTGCACATTCCGCATCTGTAACAAAAAATGAATAAACGCGTAAGGAACATATGTGACATAAAGTGGTATGAGTTTATGTAACTATGCTGAGGTGAAATAATAATAATAACAAAATTTAGTTCGTAATAAGAGTCTTTTCCAATATCAGGTCGTTTTCTATATGTATACTCAATATGAATGACTAGATAATGATAATTAGAAAACTTTCATAAGTAACTGAGTTTTGTGGACCAAAACACAAAAGCAACAATACCACATTAATAAATTCAATATTTTATGAGAATCAAATGGATTGCATTTATGATACATATGAACACTAATGGACTTCGTCAAGAAGAACTATACTCCAGGACTGACATGCTGTAAACTTTAGATCTGAAGCAAATGGAGTATAACAACTAACACTGTGTCAGATCCATCTTGGTGAGCAAGTAAACCTCTGCCATGACATGCACCACAGCGGGTCATCTGATTTGCTTTGTAGAACCCATGCTCCTGACCAGCATTGCAAGTAGGACATGGTTTCTCTCCACGGCCCTCACAATCTGTCAGTATAAAAAACAATTATTCAACACCTCAAAGCTTTTAACAAATGGAAAGAAAAATATGAAATAATTAGTTAATTACAACAATATCATACTAAAACTTGTAAAAAGAGCAACCGATGCTATAAAAGAAGAAATTTCTAAGGTTCAATGTCTAAGTCCTAACTTATAATAATTATAAGATCAGGGTTACATGCATGCTAGGTTTGGCAAAAGATAGCACAATAGAAGCAACAGCAAGTTTATGGCCACATATGGGCCCATGTTAGTGATAAAATATAGTTATAAGTCGCATGTGGGGAGTACATGGTATATGTGTTTTTGTTATAGACACATTCTTTGGGAAGCCGTTCCAGTGCAGGAAGAAAGGAGCACCAGCAGTTAGTGGCTAGAAAGTAGCGTCTTTTGGTTGGGTTGTTGGCTGGATCAGATAGGATAGCCGGCCTTAGTTTTTGGGATAAGTTTGTTAGGAGGTTTTGGGTCTCTATGTAAGCAGCCACGGCTGCACTCGAGAGATTAAGAAGAAGATAATTCTCAGCGCTCAGAGCCTCAGAGGAGGGCGAACTAGAGAGATTTATCAACCTGCTGTTAAGTGTCCTTAGTCCAATAATATAGCCATAACATCTCTGGTATCAGTCTGGTCTTCCTTGGCCTAGTTCCCTCGCTTGGCCACGTCCCCTTCTCCCCTGCGCGCCGCCAACCCCACCGCAACTCTGCCTGTTGCCATGCTCGACGACGATACCACCACCGGCACGACGCCCCCATCACGAAGGCCATCTTTGAAGAGGCGGTCGACAAGCTCGTCAGGATGATCGGCGACTTGGCCAAATGGATCGATGCTGAAGTCGCCACGGTCCGCCAGGAAAACAGCCTCCTCTCCGCCTCCATCAAGAATGTCCAGACCCAGATCCTCGAGAAGAAGGGCCGCTTCGACGCCGACGCGACAGGCACGGGCAAACCACCGCTTGCGCCAGACCACAAACTCCGCTTTCCCAAGTACGACGGCACCGACGACCCGCTTACATGGCTGCACAAGGGCGAGCAGTTCTTCCGCGCCTACGGCACGCCGGACCACCTGATGGTGCCCACGGCCACGTTCTATCTCCAAGGCGCCGCAAGCTAGTGGTATTACCTGCTGGAGAAGAACAAGGGCATCCCCTCGTGGTCGGACTTCGTTGAGGCCATCAATAAGCGATTCGGTCCGGCGCTGTGCAACAACCCGCTCGGTGAACTCTCCCAGTGCCGCCGTGTGACCACGGTTGACGACTACGTCGAGCAGTTTCTTAAGCTCCTGGCGCGCTGCGACGGTGTCAGCGAGCGCCAATAGATCGACCTGTTCTCCGCGAGCCTCCAGCAACCCATGAGCATGGACGTGGAATTCCACAAGCCCGAGTCACTAGAGGACGCCATGGCGCTGGCCCGGGGCTATGAACGGCGTCAGCACATCACCGAGGACTCTCCGCGTTCCCGCCAACTGTCCAGCCCGACCGGGCCGACGGCCGCCACGGCGCGCTCCCCATCCACGCCCGCACCCACAGCGGCAGCCACAGCGACGCCGGGCGCTCCAATTAAGGCGCCCGCCCAGCCCGGTGCCCGATTCACATGCCTCACACCAGATGAGATGGCGCAGCGGCGGCTCGACGGTCTCTGCTACAACTGCCCCGCCAAATTCTCCCAGGACCACATCAAGGAGTGCACCATGAAGGGGATCTACTACCTCGAGCTCGACACCGAGGCCGGCTCCGACTCCGATCCAGACGCAGAGGATCCGCACAGCTCTCTGCACGTGCTCACCGGGATCCAGACGAGCCCGACGCAACAACTGGCGACGTCCGTTCTGGGCGCCACCATCACCGCCTTGGTCGACTCAACCTCCACCCACTCCTTCATCGCCACGGACGCAGCGCGCCGCATCGGCCTCGTCCTAGAGCCCCGCCCATGCCTGACCGTGGGAGTCGCCAACGGCGACCGCGTGTCTTGCCGCAGCAGTGAGGTGAACATCGACGGCGAGGTCTTCACCATCGATCTGTTCGTCATCCCACTAGATGGCTACGAACTGGTCCTCGGCTTCGAGTGGCTGCGCACCCTCGGGCCCGTTCTCTAGGATTTTGCGCGCCTATCCATGACGTTATAGCGCCATGACCACAACGTCAAATGGGTCGGCGTGAACGGCCGGCCATCCCCGCGCTTGGCTGTCTCGAAGCTGCAAGACCTCATGGCCCTCCTCCTCGACGAGTTCGCCGACCTCTTCGCCCCGCGCCTTCGACCACAGGATCCATCTCCTGCCAGGGACACCGCCAGTCGCGGTGCGGCCATACCGCTACCCACAGATGCTGAAGGATGAGATCGAGACTCAGTGCTCAACGATGCTCTCCCAGGGAATCATCCACCCCAGCACCTCGGCCTTTTCGTCTCCGGTGTTGCTAGTTCGGAAGCGCGACGGTGCCTGGCACTTTTGCGTCGACTACAGGGCGCTCAACTCCAAGACTGTCCAGGACAAGTTCCCCATTTCCGTGGTCGAGGAGCTGCTGAACGGAATGCAGGGCGCCACTTTCTCCAAATTGGACTTGCGCAGTGGATATCATCAAGTGCGGATGCACCCGACGATGTGCTCAAGGCGTTCCGCATCCACCACGGCCACTTCGAGTTCCTGGTCATGCCCTTCGGCCTCACCAACACGCCCTCGATGTTCCAGGCGCTGATGAACGACATCTTGTGCCTCTTCCTCCGCCGGCGTCCTGGTGTTTTTCGATGACATCCTCATCTACAGCAAGTCATGGGCCAAGCATATCTAGCACGTGCGCGCGGTGTTCACTGTGCTGCGCGCCCATGGACTGGCCCTCAAGCGTTCCAAGTGCCTCTACGGGGAACAGCGAGTGCACTACCTCGGCCATGTCATCGCAAACAACGCCGTCGCCATGGATGAGGAGAAGCTGGCGGCC
Organism: Alloteropsis semialata; assembly: GCA_004135705.1. Classification (NCBI taxonomy): domain Eukaryota; kingdom Viridiplantae; phylum Streptophyta; class Magnoliopsida; order Poales; family Poaceae; genus Alloteropsis; species Alloteropsis semialata. Next base: position 42,598,795 of record CM014272.1, on the reverse strand, counting down.
GTGCATGCCTGGCCCTGCCTCGGTCAGTGAAGGCGCTCCGGAGATTTCTCAGTCTCACCAGGTATTACCGGAAGTTCATCCACAACTATGGCCTCATCGCCGCCCCGCTGACCGCCTTGCTGAAGCGAGAAGCCTTCAGTGGACAAAAGCCGCCACTGCCGCCTTCAACGCCCTCAAGAATGCCCTCACATCGGCCCCTGTTCTCCACCTCCCCGACTTCACCAAGCCGTTCATTGTGGACCGCGATGCCTCCGGCACTGGCTTCGGCGACATCCTCCATCAAGACGCCAGCCCCATCGCCTTCTTCAGCAGGACAGTGGCGCCACAACACGCCAAGCTTGCTCATATGAGCGGGAGCTCATCGGCTTGGTAAAGGCCGTTCGACATTGGCGGCCTTACCTGTGGACCAGCGAGTTCCTCGTGCGCATCGACCACTGCAGCCTCAAGCATCTGCTGGACCAACATACATGGATAAGCAAATTGTTTGGCTACTCATTCCACGTGGAGTACAAGCCTGGGCATCTGAACACCGCCGCCGATGCCCTATCCCGCCGTGACGAGCACAACCCTGACCTGCGCGTCGCCGCTGTGTCCATGCCGGAGTTCGCCCTCTTCGCCGACTTCCGACGTGAGGCTGCCTCCCTGCCAGATATCCTCACCAAGCAGCAGGAGATCAAGGACAGGACTGCAGGCGCGTCCTGGACAATCGTCGACGGTCTGGTCATGCACCGGGGCCGAATGTTTGTCCTTGCATCGTCATCCCTTTTGCCTCAGCTGCTGAGCACGGCCCATGGGACAGGACACGAGGGCATTCAAAAGACCCTCCACCGCCTGCACGCCTCCTTCTACAACCCGCACGCGTTCAAGCTCGTCGGGGAGTTTGTCAAGGGGTGTGCTGTGTGCCAGCGCAACAAGACGGAGCACTTACATCCGGCAGGTTTGCTGCAGCCCCTAGACATCCCAACCGTCGTGTCGGGCGACATCGCCATGGACTTCGTTGAAGGCTTCCCCAAGGTCAGCGGCAAGTTCGTGGTCCTCACTGTGGTGGATCGCTTCTACAAGCTGGCACACTTCGTCGCCTGGGACACCCTTACACCGCCACTACCGTCCCCCAGGCCTTCTTCGACAACATCGTCAAGTTACATGGCTTGCCCTGCTCCATCATCAACGACTGCGACCCAGTGTTCACCAGCGCATTCTGCACGGAGCTATTCACCCTGTCCAGCGTCAAGCTTCGCCTTAGTTCGGCGTTCAGGCCACAGATGGACGGCCAGTCGGAGGTCACCAATCACGTTCTGGCCATGTACCTGCGCTGCTTGGCGGGAGAAAGGCCCAGGAGTTGGTTGCGATGCCTGCCTTGGGCTGAGTACTGCTACAACACCTCCTACCAGTCAACTCTGCAGACGACGCCGTTCCGAGTCGTGTATGGACGCGACCCGCCGACGCTGATGTCCTATGAACCAGGTCTGGCTCGGGTCGTGGCCCTGGATAAGCAGCTACAGCAGCGGGATGAATTCCTGGCCGACATCAAGGACCGCTTGCTCCAGGCGCAGACCTGCATGAAGGCAGCCTACGACAAGGCTCACCGCGACCAGGAATTTGAGGTTGGCGAGTGGGCGTGGCTTCGTCTCAATCAGCGACCTGCTGCATCCATCGCCGTCAAGACTAACGCCAAGTTGGCGCCTCGCTACTACGGTCCGTTCAGGGTGCTGGAACGGGTCGGCAAGGTGGCATACCGGCTCAGCCTTCCGCCCAAAGCCCGCATTATGATGTCTTCCATGTGGTGTGAAGCACCATGGCGACCTGCCTGCTGCTCCGGTGGCCCTGCCTCATGTGGTTCATGGCCGGTTTCCTACTCCGGCAAAGGTGATTCGTGTATGGCCAATGCGTGCAACCTGGGAGCTATTGGTGCAGTGGCCGGCTGTACTCCGGCTGAAGCAACCTGGGAGCCCTTGGATCAGTTCAAAGACAAATATCCAACATTCAAGCTCGAGGACGAGCTTTTTTCCCAGGCGGGTGGAAGTGTTATAGACACATTCTTTGGGAAGCAGTTCCAGCGCAGGAAGAAAGGAGCACCAGCAGTTAGCGGCTAGAAAGTAGCGTCTTTTGGTTGGGTTGTTGGCCGGATCAGATAGGATAGTCGGCCTTAGTTTTTGGGATAAGTTTGTTAGGAGGTTTTGGGTCTCTATGTAAGCAGCCACGGCTGCACTCGAGAGATTAAGCAGAAGATAATTCTCAGCGCTCAGAGCCTCAGAGGAGGGCGAACTAGAGAGATTATCAACCTGCTGTTAAGTGTCCCTAGTCCAATAATATAGCCATAACAGTTTTCTTAGGCAAAAAATACAGCACATGTTTTTTTTTTGTATTAGAAAACAATGCGACTAAACTTATCAGTAACTCTATACACAAACCACATAAAAAGAAGTTTTACAATAGTTCCTATAAGATAAAATGTAGGGCTATCATACGAGCATTCAAAATGCAGCAATTTAGGCTGTGAATCTACTTAAGCTAATAAACAAATCAAGTTACTACATGAATGATATATTAGTTTCTTAAGAGTACACAAATCAACAATAACATGTAAAAAAAATCAAAGGGCACTGAAAGCAAAGAATATCATACCAGAGCATTTTTCAATAACCTCTGAATGAGGAATCTTGACTGTTGCTTCTTTCTCTGGTACAAAAAGTAGAGGAAACTCAGACCTCAAATCTAGTTCCCACACTCCAAGCACGGGACCCTTGTCCCTTCCATCTATTTTCCCACTTTCGTAGGGTTCCTTTTTTGTTACTATGTCTCTTTCCTCAATGAAGGTTTCCAGAGTCCCAACATAGACATTGCAGTCCTCAATGGAGATAATTTCCCATGTGAGGGCTGGACGACTTCCCCAACAGCATCGATGCCCAACATGATCAATTAGCAGCTGTCGGATTTCCACGTCATCTAGAACATCCCTATCAGTATATCCAACCAGTCCATTGTCAGGATTGAACAACAGCAAAACATAAATGCATGGCAAAGGGGAAAAATATGATCAGGGCAGTAAAATTGCGCCTTTTTTTGCTTTTGAAAAAAGATGGGTAATTATTTAATCTTCATAAGTTCATTGCAAAAACTGGTAACTCTTGTTCTTGACATCATTTAACTGTTTTATACGTTAGTTCCATTAACCTGACAGATATTCAAGAATAACTGATAACGTGAGTTCTTCTGGAGCCATAAAACCAGATCATTCTGATTCCAGTCAATAGCCACTGCTCTTGCACAAATCAATTATTACCAGTTAATTGAGGGCAATATTTTGAAATCCCATTCAAATACCAAAAATTGACCTTTGTCATCTATTTGACTCCTGGTGCAAGTTATAGACAAAAGATTTTGATGGTTACTTATGGAATGTCTGATTGTTAAAGGAAGATATCAACTAAAAAAAACTGAAATTACTAGTAACTCAAATAACTCTGATTATAGTGGCTTTGTTGTATAGTTATCTCCAGGTGCACCCAGATGCTGCTAGATACCTTTCTCTCTGAGTCTTGCAAGCAGTTGCGAATGGAAAAGTAATTTGCACATAAACATATTTCAGATTATCAAGGAACCTTTCCTCTGAACAATGATTTGTAGCCTTTAATGGATTCTATACTCTCGGTCAACATTACAATTCAAATATTCCACATCGCTATTGTTAACAAAAATATTAGAGGGTTCTCCATTTTCCTAGAGATTTATCTACTTTCAAGTTTTCAACGCAGTGAATACAAAGGGTACATGCATTGTCTTTCTTTATCATTCGCACAAAAAGATTTGTTACGTGCCAACCAACAAACAATGACCCAGAGGATAAAAGGATCACAACTATATATTTTGATCATTATATCAATTATTAAAAATGCGAAATTCAAGTTAATCACCCTCAATTATGGCATGGCAATTAGTGCTCTGATAACACCCCACGAAGTTTCAACCAAAGAAAGGTCACCTCCGGACGCTCTCCGAAGGCTGGTAACTGCCACCATATGGGTACGGCCCTTGGGGAACAATCGCCAACCCTTCTGCAGATGCAATCCAACTCCATCAGTTTAACAAAGACTCCAAATGATGAGATATCCAAATAAACGAGGATGAGCAAGAGGTGGGGGAGAAACAGAGCACCACCCAGGCCCGCCTGTGGCCCTAGGACAGTAGGGGCGACCGCCGAGGGCCCGGCTGAAGAAGGGGCCAGGATTGTTGACTTGGCCTGACCCAGTGACCGAGTCTGGCAGAGCGTGAAAAAAAATGCGAACCAATGCCTCACGCCCGCGGAAATTGAGGAGACGCTGAGATGGAGAAAAAAAGAGAGGCGCCCGTGCCGCAAGCCGTGTCTCGCTGTCTCTGATTCCTCTGCATCCTGGTCGGCTGATGGTCTCGCGCGCATCCTCGATTACGCCGACCGCGAGATGGCATCACAATGAGACCGCGAGATACCGCCACACCGGTCTCCACAGTCTGCACCAGCACAGTGCAGCCTCGCCCTCGTGTTGTCATTAGTAGAGTTATTCTCATCAATATGTTTTTAATTGCAATTTCAAATCTCTAGCCATCATTATTTACTTAATTTCTATTTTCTTGTATAATTTAGTTATTAATCTATTAGATACCAAAGCCGTCGTCGAGTGCTCAGAAAGAGAAAAAAAAAGAAAACAAGATGATCAATAAGTTGAATCGCAAAGGGGTGCTTTACTTAAATGTTTTGCGGCTTCAAGTAATTTTGATGCCAACGAAGTTCAAGAACAAGAACATGATTATGGGCAACAAGAACATAATGATACGTTAAATGCAGTAGTGGAGGTCAATGAAGATGCTACAAGGGAACAAGATTTAATTGCAGAAATTGATCCAATTGACAATAGTCCAAGCGAAGAGTTTAGTGGACTCGTAAAGCTTAGTTCTTATTTGAGGTGATCATACTTGTTTTATTGTGCCGCTTTTTTAGTTTGTACTATCGACATATATAACAATAAAGGGCCCTTATCGTCGGGTTCCCTCTAGGGCCCTCAAAATGTTAGAGACGGCCCTGGCACCACCGATGACTCACCATTCGGATGCGGGGACGAGGGGGCGTGAGACGGGGACGGGGAGAGCACGGCGCTGTGGATGGACGGCGGGTAGGGGTAGACGTGGTCCGCGTGGGGCGCCGGGGCCTGCTGCGGCTGGTAGAAGCCGGCGGCGGACCTGACCTCGTCAGCGCTGACCTCGGGGCCTCCCCAGCCAAGGCCTCCGCCGCGCAGCACCGAGGAGCTGCTCCGGCCCAGGTACTGGTACTGCTGCTGGTGCTGCTCCGCCCCCGCCGATGCTGCAGAGGCGAGGGTCCACGAACAAGACGGGGATGATATGAGATGTGGCGAGGCGGGTCAACGGCGGAGGCGAATT
>CM014272.1:42530263-42593366 GCA_004135705.1 Alloteropsis semialata | reverse complement strand
GAGCCCACCTGGCGAGGAGGAGGAGAGGAGGGGGCGGCGCTGCTCCTCGCCATCGCCGCGCTCCGGCTCCGCGCCCATGGGTCGACAGATTGGGGTTGGTCGCCGGAGGGAGGACACTGACGGACAGGACAGGTCAGCAAAGCGGCTTTAATTGAATCCTCCTGAGGCACCGCGTGCCGGATGACGAGTACATGCGCCGTGGAACCAGAAATTCATATGTAGGCACGCAGACGCAGGCAGGCTACAGCCTTCGTTGCGAAGGAAGCAGCTAGTGTCGGAGGGAATGAGGGTCTGTTTAGTTCCATCCAAACTTTTGAAACTTTACTATTTATCAAAGGGAATCTTATATATATGGAGTATTAAACGTGTGTTAATGACAAAACCCATTCCATAACCCCAGGTAACTTTGCGAGACGAATCTAATGAGCCTAATTTAGCCATGATTAGACAACGTCGTGCTACAGTAAACAATCTCTAATGACGGATTAATTAGGCTTAATAGATTCGTCTCGCGATTTCCCGTCCATCCGTGTATTTAATTTTATAATTAGATCATGTTTAGTCCTCCTAATCTTCGATTTAGAATTGAAAACATTCTTTCGCAAATTTACAACGCTAAACTAAATAGGCCTGAGATTCAGGGAGGCATGTTATGTGTGACCGGTAGTGCACGTAACGGGCCTCACTGAATCCTTCTCCGTGTCGGAGTACTCTCCTTCTCCTGTCGCCGTCGCAGGCGCTGCTTGCTCCATGTTCGTGTTGTCATTAGGCGTCCCAAGCCCAATTAGAGCATCTCCGACAGCATATCTAAACAGGATATCTATACCTAAAAATTTACTGAATACCTAAAAACCAACAAAAATTTGCTCTAACGGCATACCTATATAGATATCTATACCTAAAATTTTTAGGTCTCAACCTAAATTTCTCTCTTCTGAACCAAAATATAGCAATCCAAAGAGTGGATACCTATTTCCCTCCTGAGAGGAGAATGGAAAAAGAAGGAAAGGGGTACTGACAGGCGGGTCCCATTCGTCAGTGTCTTGTATCTAGAAAATAGGTCTCCAGTTTTAGGTATGCTATTGGAGAGAGCAAGTTTTATGTACCTAATTTTTTCTCTCTCCTGTATCTCAAGCAAATTTTAGGTCTTTAATTTTAGATATGCTGTTGGAGATGCTCTTAGTTTCCATACTTCCATATCATCTAGACACTGTATGAAAACTATAGTCTCAATGTATGGTTTCTTCAAAATAAATCGTCGTCCAATTCTCGTTATCCAATTCTATCTCTTCTCTCTTTCATTCCTCCAATCCCCTTTATTCTTGTCTTGGTTTTTGTGTAGACATAGTATCTCATGCAAGAAACCATGTCTATGTTTTTCCTCATTATGATGAGGACATCCTAGCCAGAGGTCCAACAGCACAAGTGTATGAAGGACCAATTACCCGTAGCCGAGGAAAACAACTTCAACAAGAGGTGCATGTTTTCCTCTCTGAGTTACACTTTGATATTAATGAGAATGTTATACTGCCTAAATCGCGTACTCTACTTTTACTCAGGTTCACTCATTAAGATGGAACTTGTTCGAGTACTTTGGATACCCGTCCGAGTACTTTGGATACCTGTCCGAGTACTTTGGATCTTCGTCCGACGTTGGATATTCGTCCGAGTACTTTTTCTCTTGACTCCTGAAGGCTATGAAGGCCATCAAGCACTTGATTGAAAGCTTGTCGGGTCTAATTAACAACACCATCAAATTCTGAGTACTTTTGGATTTTCACTTATGAGGTTTAACCAGATTAGTGAAGACATATCAGAAGGTCAAGAGTCTGCTCGGGAATTTATCCAAGGTCAACTTCCCATGTAAAACTATATCATCTTGGGAAGGGACAGGGGTCATTATATACATGGTTGGAAAATGCTCCAAGTGTAGTTTCCAACGCAACTGACGGCATTTCATTTGGAATTCCCAATTAAGAGTAATGATCATATCTTTGAAGACTGCGCAGCAGCCCAGGAGACACGCGTGAACTGAAGAGAACTTAATAAATGGTTCCACCACTTGGCTCTCCACTTCCCAACATGGTGCCTTCAGTTCACACCTATCTTAAACTCATCTAGGAGGGTTGTTTCTAGTATAAATATCCCCTATGTACTTCTGAAAACACCAGTTGAATTTTGATATACAGATAATCTCATATGGTTTTGCAGCCACGCTTCTGAGTGCCTTGCACACGCTTGCTTTTCCTTGTTCTTCTTGGACTTGTGAAGAGATCCCTCTGGGATCCGCTACTTCATGCTCTACGGTTTCCAGTACGGCTGCACCGTTTAGTGTGGATTAGTTCCGAATTGTGGTTCTGCGGTCGTTCGGAGATCGAGTTGAAGTCCTCAAGGTTTCGGAGCCTCTCTCTGTTGGCATTTCGTAGCGTCACCACTTGATTAGTGATGGCACTAAAGACGCCTTAATGTAAATCTTAGCATATCTTAGCTCCCGACAACCTAGAATCAGATTTAGCATTTGCTACCCACAAGTTTTAAGTTTCCAAGGAAGTCATTAAATTAAGCCAACAAATTCAAGACACAAAAGACTACCTTATTGAGACTTGGATAGAAGGGGAAGATCATAGCAATATTCATCATTTCCATAAAAGGGATAGGAGTTTTTTAACATAAATAAAATCACAAAACACTAGACACGGTTGAGATGGACTTACCTGTGCGGGGGTCCTCCCCCAAGCTGAGCTTTTCACTGCTGGCGGTACCATGGGTCGTTCGGGTCAAACCCTTGGAACCAGAGATAGGCGTTCAGGTTCTGATTGCCTTGCTGCACGGTGTTCTAGAGGGTATTGTTACTCTGCAGTGACTGGTCCCACCATGTTTGCAACTGCTGCACATGTTGGGTTAATGTATCATCAATGCGGTGAGTAGTTACCTCTAGGGTTCCCATGTGGTTGGATAACCCATCGATGCTGCTACGCAAGTCCCTTGCTGAAAAGGAACGTCGGGCATCGAACGGAGGAGGGCTGCTTGAGCTGGATGACTGATGATAGTATGAGTCTTGGGGATGCCACTGCGTATGAGGAGCCTCGTGCCATCCTGAACCTCCCACCATGTATGCCGGGAGTGGTTGAGGCTGCTCCCAGTTGGATCCTGTTGGTACATATGGTGGGGTCGGAGGATCCCATGCCAATGGGGGTTGCGGTACATTGGCTTCTTCTCGTCGGGACATGCTTCTTGTCATTCTTCCTGCCACGCTCCGCCTGGCTTCCTGCTGCAACTCCAACAAAAGTGATTTGCACCTGTACAACTAGTATTCCGATGCTGGCAACGGAATTCTAGTTGTACTATTATGATAGACCTGGACAAGCTTCTGGTCTATAGCATGAGTAATAAGGTAACTCTGAACAAAATGAGATTCATCTACAGTTGGCTGAGGCTGGGGGAGGTACTCGACTCGGTAATGATCCAAAAGGCCCATTGAATCAAAAATACGAGTGACCAAAGAAGTACACTCAATGGGACCTTGCCTCCTGAAAACACCCATCCATTGATCGATCATAAAAACATCTAGTGAGATTTTTATATTCTTAACCATCGCATATAATAATTTTAATTCATCAATGCGAACGGTTCGAAGATCGTTTCGAGGGAAAAGAGTCATAGCAATCCAACGGTGCATAAAACGAAGAGTGGGATTATGAATGTGGCTCGTTCTTGGGGCAGTGCAGCTCGGGCAGTTTTGCTTCCTGGGGCCGGTTTTGCGGTAATTTGTTCCGGTTCTTTTCCACCGACGCAGAGAACAGAACAAAGAAGGCCAGTTTTACTCTGGTTTTTGCTCCAGCCGACATATAGATGCGCGGTTCTCTCCCATGGGATCCGGTTCTTGACCGGTTTTTGAGTCCTGCGCGTGGAAAACGTCGGAGGAAAGGCTGGACACCCTATTTTGGCACCAAACCGACGTAAAGGGTCGGTTCCTTGTACAGGTGGAAGAGAGGGAGAGTTTGGAGGAGGAATATTTCTTGGAACCTTTGAAGCACCTCCACTCTCTCAAGGCATCTCTTCCACTATAAATAGAGGGTCCCTCTCCCTCATTCAACACACAAAGAAGTGAAGCAAGAGCTCCAAGATCAAATCCAATGTAGTGTTAGAATAGGTGAGAGGTGAGGCGAGAGTCCGGGAGAAGCCGGGGATGTCGGCTCCTCTCTTCTTCTTATTCCTCGGCGGGTGCGGCTCAGGTTCGAGTTTCATCCGGGTGTTCTCTTTGTATTTTTGGATTAATATTTAATTAAGTTCAAGCTTTACTTTATTTATTTGTGGGCTCCTCACTATGATAGGTGTCTTAGTACTTGCAAAGCTAAGATAGTATTCAATAGAACAAATGAATGTCTAATTATGTTGAATACCTTGGAGTGCGCCTAGTGCCACGGATTTGTAATGGTAGCCCCAGGTGGTGACAGCCCTGATGGCCTACGTAGTCCACCACGTGAACAGCACTAGAGAGTAGTAGGACCATTGCCTGGCTTGCCTTGCCCCCTTCTCATCCCTTTCCGGGCTTATACTGTTGGGCGTCCCGAAGCAAGTAATATGGTAAACAACTTGAGCTATACTTAGATTAACCAGAATACCTAGAAATAACCCTCTCTACCTTCTACACATTCATCACTTCTTTTGTCCTTGGTCATTCTTAATTTGTCACTAGTATACACACGTTCCCTGTGGATTCGATACCCTGGAATACTCTCGGGTGAAAGCTACATCGGTATCCGTACGCTTGCAGATTTATCTGTGATCATTAAAATTACCAACACGCACGGAGCAGGACAGAAGATGGCGCAGGAGGCAAAGTCACGCCCAGACCGGTCTGACCGGTTTGGGGGACCGGTCAGACCGGTTTACCCTGTAACCAACTAGGTTTAGGATTTCGAGATTGTAACGAGTTGTAACTTGGTTTCCTTGCGGGACAAGACCTACCCTCCCTATAAATATAAGAGGATTCAGCCGACTGAGGACACACCCGATTGATTCAATAAAATCTACTATTATTGCCTTTACTTTTTTGTACCTATCAAACCCTAGCTTTTCCAAACCCTAATTTGCTGTTCTTCCTGTGTCTCCGCGACGTTTGAAGGCGTCCTAGATGGCCTGCCGACCCTAGGGCACCCCTGAACACGTTCTCCCTGACGGATCTTTCCGGGAAGCGTGCTTAGGGCTCGCTCCTGTTTTCCCTGGAGTAACCGGTCTGACCGGTTGCCAGGACCGGTCTGACCGGTCTGCACAGAGAGGCTGCGAGCAGTTCATCTACGTGCTGCGTGATCTAGCGCTCTCGTGTGTTGGCCTAATTCTGCGTCAACAGCCGCTCTAGAGCTCCGCCAAGCTCGGGCCGCCGCCGCGGAGGCCCCAGTTCCGGCCATCTTGGGTTTGGAAGTGGGTGTGCGCCGTGCTTGTTAGGACGAGGCGAAGCTGATAGGGTTAGTCTTGTTCAGTTTCTTGCTGTCGTCGTGCCGGCCGCAGAGCGTCGCCGCCGTTTTCGCCGTCGGCCATGGCCTTCGCCATGACCCGCCGTTTCCCCACCTTTCTTGGGGGCTTGGCCCCTGAGTGTGTGGGCGAGGACGTGGAACTCCGGGCCGGGGTGTTCTTGACGCCCCAGAGGCTGCCGCCGGCGAGTTGCCTCGCCGGTCAGCACCGCCGCTGCGTCCTCGGTCTTTTTAGACCGAGCGCATGCGTGCGTGGGGAGAGAGAGAGAGAGTGGGACCTCGGGTTAGATAGATGGGTTGTCCAGGGGGTTTTGTGTAAAGTAGTTTAGGTTTTAGTTATTAAATATGTTTTAATTAGTTTATTTCACATTAATAATTAGATTATTTATTTAAATACCTTTCTTTTTGGTATTTAAATAAATAAATAGGTGAAGTAATAAATTTGGAATAATGATTTATAATAATAAATTAATAATAATAAATAGGATAATCATTTTAATTGTTTAGAATAATTCAATAATGCCTTTAAAAATTATTAAAATTCTAGAAAAATAGAAATAATTAGGAAATAATGGTTTTTCAGTGTAGGCTTGCAGTCTAGTTTTGTTCTTAGGTTTTGCATGTGCTAACTTATGCATCATATCGTTTAAAAGGAGAAGCTTCAGGAGTCGACTTCGTCGAGCTTCCACCTGAAGGACCCCAGGAGCCAGAAGAGGTGGAGTTGGAGCTAGAGCCCGAGCCTGCTGCTGCTGCTGCTGCTACTGACACTAACCCTGCAGTTGACCAAGGCAAGCACCAGAGCATCCAAACCCTATATTAAGTATTACATCACATATTACTATTGTATTGCAGGCATTACGTTTTAGGAGTTGTGTGAAATGTTTATTGCATGACCCTTCCTTGATTAGGACAACTTTAGATGTTTACCCTTGTTTAGTGAAGCTTAGTCATGCTTAGTTTCCTCACAGTTCCATCATAGCACTAGTAAGCTCAGGCTTTTGCCCTATCACCTTACTTCTTGTTATAAATATGAACTAGAGACTGGGCGCGAGGGTGAAGGTTGAGAAAGGAGTCTCAAGCCGACACATCGCCTCGATCGTTTAGGAGCTGTTGTTGTTTACCTGTGATCAAGCTTTGAACGTACTAGCCATATGCCGGATATTCGAAACCGGTAAACCTATGTAACTATGGTTATTCCATGTCTTGAATTGTGGTTCGCTCCGCTAGTCGAGGTTGGTGGCGGGGACGTAGCCGCAAACTCACACGTCGGGTCGCCAGACGTGGGGCCGCTGTGGGGGTGCATCCCTGGGTTTGAGCGAGGGCAATTCAGGGTTTGGATGGCCGTTGTGAACGGTTTCTATGTGTGGACCACCCGGGGTCCATACATCGCGTGTGGCTAGGTTTTGCCCTGCAGGATGAAAATTGGTCCGGATCGCTGCACTTCTCGGTATGAATACCGCTTGATCGCTGATAGACATCATAGTAACAAGATAATGATGATGATGCTTATGAAACCTGAGGCTTGCTTAAAAACTACATGTGTGATTTACTTCTGTTGCTAATCTAGTCCTTAGGTAATCACTATAGTGGCTAAAACTCTAAAAGTTTAGGATGTATGTTAGTAAGCTTTTAAGCAAAAGTTTACCTATCCACAGCCTCAAAGCCTTACATCCTTGTGTGTCTGTATTTATATGTGTATGTAGACGGGCCAGTCTTGCTGAGTACCTTTGTACTCAAAATACTATAACTGTTGCAGAGCTGCCAGAAGACCTTCAGTAAGGCAGGGAAGGACTCCAGAAGAAGAAGAGGCATGTTGTTGAGCCCAACATGTTCTCTTGACTTTGTCTTGTTTTTATTTAGAATAAGTGATGACATCAGAGCTGTCCTTGTTATGACCTACCCTTGTCTCTTCTGGAACTCTATAGTTTTTGACATGCACTTAGGTTTGTTTCTTATAGTTGTAATAACTCTACTACTTGTATAATTAAGTGTGTTGTAAATTCGTCTGTTGTGCTCCTATGTGGTGCAATTCTGTGTATGTGAATTGTGCCGTAGTTAAGTGGATGTTTCAGATGTCCTGTAGACATCTGACGGACTATCGGGATTATGCCGTCTGAAGTGCGTAAGCTGTGATTGTCAGTAAAATGACGATCCAACGCACTTGAGCCGGTTTAAACTGAACGGTTCCGCCACAGAAAGTGAGGAAGGGTTAGTAGTATTTGTGAAGGAGCCCCATATGAATGAGACACCGCATGAAGCCCGGCAAGATGATTCTTCTCCCTTTTTTCCTTGATCTTTTTCTTAAGAAGCTTTTGAGCCCTCTTCTCGGCTTGCTCATTAATCCTCTTCTTAAGCTTCTTCTTTCTTTTCTTCTTCTTTTCTTCATCATTGAAGTCACCCTCAACATCATTCACATCAAAATCATCATCATCTGAGCTTGAGTCATGTGGAGTTGGCGGAAGTCCCGGTGACAACAACTTCATCCTCTTTACCGGCCATAGTGTTTTCCCTTAGCGGTTAAGCCTAAATCAAGAGATTAGGCTCTGATACCAATTGAAAGAACCGGCACTAGGCCTAGAGGGGGAAGGGGGGTGAATAGGCCTGTTAAAAATTTCTGCAAACTTGACACACAAATGTTAGATGGGCCGGATGTTCTGGCGCAGTGTCGGAAGTTTCGGTGGTCCGGATCTTCTGGCACTGGGGCAGAACTTCCGGCTCAACAAGATAAATGAATTCGAGATTCAAAAACAAACAAGTATCTGCAAATTCTATATGAATAGAAAGTTCATCACAAGTATAAGGAAGCTCAAAACTATATTTATAACAAGATAGATCGGACAAATTTAAGCTCAAGAACGATATGAACGCAAAGAACAATAACAAGAACAAGAGATAAGGATTTGTTCACTGAAGTTCACTCCACTTAGGAGCTACATCTCCGTTGAGGTGCTCACGTAGAGCCGGGTCGAATCCTTGCCTCCTTCAATCAACCACGAAGGCCGGATTGAAATTTTACTATTGTTCCCATGAAGGGATGAAGATTACAAACTTCCGGCACTCAACCACATCAAGTTGGGAGTTGCCGGCGACGCCTAACCATCTAGGAGCTCAGCTCCAAGAGTAACAAACACGAAATGACAAATCAAACTTACTTCAAGTGCTTCTTGAGATCAACAAGGGATGAACTCACTCAAAGCTTTGGTCTCACACCTCAAGAATCACTCACATCCAATACCCTACTCAAATCTTTGCAAGGATTGGCTCTAGAGGGAGTTGGGAGAGTGGATTTAATGCTCAAGAGGGGGTTTGTTTCGAGTTAGGTCAGCAGCAATGAATGGGGGGGCTAAGGGGGTATTTATACTCAAGCCCCAAAAACTAGCAGTTATGCATTGCCAGATCATCTGTCGGAACTTCCGACATAGGGCCGAAACTTCCGACAAGGCATGATTTTGAACTAAGAAACAGCACTGCGAACAACCCTGCCAAAACTTCCGACACTACAGTCTGGATGTTCCGAACTCTCCCCGAGGCTACCGGAACTTCCAAGGCAGAAGTTCCGGTACTGACCGGAACTTCCGGCATAGTGCCGGAACATCCGGCCAACCACTGAACAGCATGCGAAAAACCAAAATCTGATTTCTCTCTTAGGTGGTTAGAATCTCGTTTAGCACTTTTGATCCATCAAGTACGTCCCCCTTGATAGTACGGTGGTTTCTTCCTATACTCAAATTCAAACCGAAAATTAATATAAATCTTCAATGAGCTCATCCACCACACATAAATATTTGGGGGCCATCCTTTGATATCCATAACGCCTTCTTTTCTTTTATTCCTGCATATACCTCATTACAAGCATCAAATCCCAAATTGTAATTGCCACTATCATCAAAACTCATTGGAGGCCTAGATGCACTTCCAAGATAACTGCTGGCTCTCAACAGACTGGTTCATCCATTACATTCTAAGGATAAATCAACGCCGCTCATGAGGGAGTGGGCGGGTTACATGGAAGTAGAACACGAAGACCATCAAGATCTATAGCACATGGCCGGTGTACATCACTACCTCAATCCAACAATCCAGGTCACACACCTCAAGGATCCGAGCCATGGGAGTAGGCATGTCTTGAGCTCTTCCGGCTGACATAGTCCAGAATCTTGGCTTGGAGGGGCGACTCTTGGGGCTTCTTCTTGAACTTCTGCTCCAATGAGGCTAGTGGTGGTGACTAGCAGAGAAGCTTCAAAGAGATGGCTTGGATGTGGGTTGCAAGAAATCACAATTTCTTCTTGCAATACCGACAAGAATCAAACAAGGGATGGGGTTCATCGAAGAAGTGCGAGTGGTGGCTTGTGGAAGATAAAGCCAGGGGGAATGCAAGCAGTGGATTTGGATAGCCTGGTGGTGGAGGAAATAGGCTTTGGTGTCGATGGCTTCTGCCAAGTTTGCCATCTCAAGGCAGCCTGTGGTGGTGTGAGGATAGGGCCACATGTGTGGTAGCTCGATGAGGAGGTAGGGGCTGGTGAAAATGGTGAAGGTGTCATGACGCGTGGCACGGTGGTGGCAGGCAACGAGATACTTGACGACGTGACAGTAGGAGTAGTGGTAATGGAACGATGACAGGGCGATGGAACAAGGTGGCACAGGGTAAAATTGTGGTGCATGCTAGCGTGTTCCAGAGATTTTGCCCCAGAAAAAGATGCGGTTTGCCTTGGGAAAAACGAGAAGGCAAGGTTTTCACCATGGCTTTATGGTTAGATCTTTTGGTCCTGTTCTTAGTGCAAAAGAATTATTGATAGTTGATCTGCACAGGAACCCTTGGAACTTATTTCCCTTTTTTTACAAGGTACAAGGCACATCCGTCCTTCCATGTCTTCCTAGAGGGGTGGTGTAGCATTACTTCTAAAACCAAAGATCATTTTCATGATAGACCTCTAAACTGTCCATGATACTTTGATGTGCGCAAGTCTCTTCCAATATTGTTTTAACCTTGAGGGATATCATAAGGGATTTTGGAATGGCTCTACCCACAAGTGATAAAAGATTACAAGAGGTAGATGCTGATTGAGCTACAACTTTTTGTCATCCATTTTCATAGACTTAGAAGGTATCTAGGTAAAATAATAGCTTCACTGCTTGATACTTATTCGAGAATCTCTCAACGATATCCAATTTGATTATTCTAACCCTAGAGTGACTCAATCAAAGGATAAAATCCAAATTCTTGCAGGGCATTGGGAAAGGCTAAAATTGAAAGGCAGGAGTAGTAGAAAAGGAAATTGGCATAACTTCCAAATCTGATATCCAAAAATGCTCCACTTTTAACAGCACATAAAGGACAAGTTCCACTACATTTTTGTTGTTATGAGTTTGGGTAAATTTCAACTTCATCTAGGTGAATCAATTGCTACAAGGTCTGCAGATTTTCAGGAATATCAGGGTGGCAGACTCCTAGTATTCTGTCCATAACTCGAGTTGTACAGGGAGGAAAATTCTTAGATTTTGACAGCAGATCCTTATACAAATTCCCCACAACTTTCTTAGTTACCAGTTCTGCAGCAAAAATCATTAGCTAGGTCGAAAACTGACATGTATCAGATCTGTCCAGATTTGCAATTTCCTGATTTTCAAGCTCAACATGTGAAGCAATTTATTGGTTATGTGTATTGTGCCCAAAAACCCCAAAAGAATTAGATATGATGCATGAACAACCTATACATCCTCACAAAAGAAAAGCTTGCCAATAAATTGACAAGTACGCGGACTCATTCGGTGGCATACATACGTCTCTCTTTATATCATAGTCAAATCTAGTCGTTTGAACATACGTGATCGCGGTTAGTGTACCTGTAGAAGACCACAATAATTCAAATGAACCTTTCGTACCAGCACTCACGAAAGCGTCTCCATACATGGCACCCATACGTTTAACACTGTATGGGCAGCGCTGCATATGCCACTGTGATGATGTATTCACTTCTTGTATAAATCGCCATATGGGACATTGGTATGTAGTGAGCTGCCGTACCTGCACCACTTTACAACCATTACAACACTGTGAAGATGTTATATTGGTTGCACCACCAAGTAAGCCACTGCTTGGCGACAGCGTTCGAATCACACCTCGACACGGTTGTCATCTTCCCCAGATGACCAGGGGGTCTCACCTTTGAGTGTCGTTACAGAAAATAAGGTTAATTGTGCAAGAAAGTAAGTTTTGACAGAAAGTAAATGTGCTAGAAGTTAGTCAAACAATTACTTTAAGCCACCTGCTAATAGACACAACTTATAGGGCTTGCGAGCTATCTCCTAGGTTTTTCCTTAGCGATCCTAATCCAATTTTTAAAGAAAGCTCCAGTTTTAATTGTAAAAACACGGTTTAGGGCTTTGTTAGTACCATCTGTTGCACATTTTGCTCTGATACCAGCTATGATAGAACCGCCCCAATGAAACTGGCTCAAGCATGTTAACCGTCATCTCAATCACTTGATCCGGTTACCCGTACTTCAAACAGTTCAATTAGATGATCTGTCGGGTCAAGCCCGATGAAACCACTGACATCCCGATCGAACAAATGTGCACAAGGCTCACTCAAAGGAGAGCACAGAGGTTACCAACATCACCATACATTACAACAGTTACATAATTAAGTTTACAAGCCAGAGTTTAAAATATTTAGAGTACAAACCAGAGTTCTGAATTAAAAATGCAGAAGCTAAACGATGAGATACAACAACATGTTTGTAAGCCTGAAGAACATGTCATCAGAAGCACACAGTAAATGCCAGTTAATCCTCGACCCGCTCGACAGTCCAGCCTGCGGAAACGGTCTGACCATTGGTGATCCACTGCTTGGAGCCACCGGACATAGAGAATTCACGCTCTGAAAAACAAAGCCACAAGCACTGAGTAACTAATACTCAGCAAGACTTATCCGAATATGGCTTATATTGCCGACTCCTAATCATGCAAGACTTTTGGCTACGGGGTTTATTTTGCTAAAAAGCAACTAATTGTTGATCCTTACTTTCAAATTTTAGCATCAGGTTCATAGTCATTATCAAGTATCCATGTGAGCACCTTTTCTATAACAATCATGGTTGAAACAAATTAATCAGAGAACAATCATTATTTATCCTTCATCATTCACCCGTAATTACTCAATGCTGCATAGCGGACAAGCGGTATTCATAACGGAGAAGTGTCGCGATCATGAACGATTTAGACCTTGCAAGGGAAACCTGAACACACGTCACATGAGCGCTCTCGGAGCCTCACGCGCCAACTTTTCCCGTCATCTCCCAAATATTCAGACTAAACCCCCTAGTCCCGGTTGCAAAGCCCTACTGGTCCCGGACCACATAGCTGCAACTACACCCGCCATGACAACCACTCCCAGAGTAGTGAGAAGAAGTCCAAATACCGTTCAATTTAGGTACATCAGTTTCCTGGGACCCAGAAGCCAGTATGTGCTCAGTACGTTCAATACTTTCCCAACAATACAATAATGGAGGCCTTAATTCCATTTGCCACGCAGACGGGGCAAATCTCCATATCACAGGAGCATCGAACCAGGCCCTGCCCACGAACCTTATGATTCCAACAAAAAGTAAAGAATCTATATCTCATGAGTGACAGGAAATCACTTGACTTCTACCGGTCCTGTTTAGTATGGCAAGTTAGCGACCTACACATACTAGTATCTTGACATAGGATCCTAGGGATTATGCATACTAGGGTTTCAATCATATCCAAAACGTAAATGCACAATACTTAAATAATCATATTGTGTAGTTTTGGAGAATAGGGGTTATGATATGGTGCTTGCCTTCCTGCTCAACAGCCTTGGGCTCTACTGAACTATGGTTCGCATCTTCAGCAACTATAGCGGTCTCCACCGGATCAGCGACAGGTTCAACCACCAACTCATACAAGTCATCAATGATTGTGGTATCTACATGTAATGCATTATGCATGAGTGCAATAAATGCAAAGATAATAATAAATATGATGCTCGTGAATGCAGCACTCACACATCTAAATGAATCTATCATTTTTTTAGCACGCTTCTTGTGTAGATAAATTTTATCATGAAATTTATGAACTCACGTAGAGAGTTATCCTAAGCTTCTCATTCTCAAAGTTTTACAACAAACTTATATTAGTATGGGTAGGCCATTGGTCAAATCTTACATGCAGAAATGTTAAATACCAGTTGGTATAAAAGCACAAGTTAAACACTATTAAAGGGATTAAATCACATCTTTCTGTACATTTTTTGGGATTAGTGTACACAGACCTTGAGTTATGAATTTATTCATGTCAAGCCAACACACATGCATAAAGTCACCGAAACAGATCTCATGAAAACATGTAATGGCACCTATTTATGTACATATGGTTATTTCATCTTTTACACTAGTTTTACTACTGAGCTCATATAAAAGTATTACCTAAGCTTTTCTGCTCATCAAACTCTTTTTATAACAGCACATATTGACATGGTGGTGCAACTAATGGAAACTTTAATGCAAAAACATTACCTAGCATGTGATGGCAAAATGCACGACTACTAGCAAAAAGATAGCAAAATCACATATCTAAATTTGTCACATGAAGCAACACTGATTTATGATCATAACTTCAGTTCTACTAACAACATTAAAACATTTCTTGCCAAAAGATTAGCCACTAACTCATACATGGGACTAGCTAAACCATACAATGTAGCCTTTCATGTCACAATTAAGCAAAGGGGAAAACTACTAATATTACATCTACTTGTATTTTTCCTGCAGAGAGCTTGTCATGAGCAAACCAGCAAATTTTAGTTTGCCATTTTTGGATTTTACTATGATTTTATATGGATTTTGTAAGCTGCAGCTATCTAGGGAAAATCAACAAACCGAGATCCAACTACAATGGGCCCGAACGAGCTTTTCCCTAGTTTACTTCTCCCCCTCCAACTCTTCCTCCACCACCCAGCCAACCCAAAGCCCGCATGGGCCAGCCCACCCGTGCCTCTCCTTCCCCCCTTCTCCTCTCTCTTCCCTTCCTAGCCCACTCGGCTCCCAAGGTCCAGCCGACCCCCTCCTTTGCGGGCCTGCGGGGCTACTCAGCCCAGCCGAGCTGCTGGCCCCCTTTTCCTTCACTTCTCCTCATGGGCCACGGCACTACCAGGCCCAGCCGGCCAGCGCTGCCCCCATCGTCTCCTTCGCGCGAGACCATGGGACGGGGCGAGCGCGTGCGCCGAGCGACCGGCCAGCGCCGCCGCCAATCCGCCTCCCAGCCACCCTGCGAAGAAACAACAAAAGGAGATGAGCATCGCGTGTTCCCGGATGCACTCATTCCATTTAGGTTGATTTGTGGGAGATGAGTCGTGGGAAGCTCTCTATGCGAAGGCACTTTTGGCGGCGAGGTGGAGCGAGATCTTCAATTCCGACCAAGGCCGTCGGTGGGCATGGTTGGGGGAGGCTTGGGTGTGTGGAGGGAAATGTTAGGATGCTCTAGGCGCAAGAATTTGCCTCGGGGATGAGTGGAGCGAGAGGGAGGACGGATGGGCATCCCACGCGTGTCGGCGTGACGCGAACGCGATATGCGTGGGTAGGTGGAACAGCAAGTTGCAAGGCGTGGACAATGGTCAAAGGGTGAACATGGCCATAGCAAGGACGATGAGGTGACGGGCTCCATAACTTGGTCGTGGCTTGCGTCGCCGTTGTCGGACGACCGCATCAAGGAACATGTGTAGCAGGGCATGACAGGGTTGCAAGTGTGGTCTGGAGAAGCACATGACGCGGTGTGGCAAGGCTGGGCATGCCGCGGTCGTGCTAGAGTGAAGCGATGTTGCGATGTTCATGGACGGCGTGCGGCGACCACGAACACGTCTCGACGGCGTTCTCCGGTCAACGAGACTTCAATAGGCCATAACTCCGAAAAGTGCTGTATAACCTGACCCAACCAAGAATAAGAAAGTTGTAGCTGGTAGAGAGGTCTACAAGTTTTAGTAAGGGCGATCGGTCTAAATCTCAACGGATTGGGAGAAAAATGAGAGCAAAGTTCATCAAAAATCACGAACTCAGCCCAGACTTGGGCAAATTTGTGATGGATGAAACTGGGCTGTGTAGCTGTATTGGGAATAGGATAGCGGGAGTTTGGGGAATCTTCGTGGGTCAAGTTTGGCACCATTGGAAAGATCATTGAAAGACCTACAAGTTTTGTAAAGGCTCCATCACAGGATAACCAACTTAATATATTCTAATTAAGCACTCAAGACAGCAAGAAACATGACTTTCAACTTAAGGCTAGAGAGCTAAAACAAGTCTAACACTCTAGTTACGCACATGAGATGTTCATGAAACATGATAGACATGTTAAATGGAGTATGATTAAACCGTTATAAAGATCTTAGCATGAACGATTCTCAAATTGCACATGAAATGATAGAACATGTGTTATGCATGAGATGATAATGCACTTATACTCATGCTTGCATGCTTTCCTTACTACTTTAGATGGTACGGATTATGCTACATCAATTCACATACTTAATGGTGCAATGTATTGGGTTACTTGATAATCGTAGGGTTAAACACCAGAGGTGTTACAGTGATACATGGCTGCCGCAAACCCCGAACACCCTTTTGAACCAGATAGGATGGAGTCGCACCCAATAACCCTGAACCCTAACCAGTACAACCTTCTATGGCAAGGGGACCAAAACTGAAGCAATTTAGACTTCTATGGTAGGGATCCCGAAGCCGAAGAAATTTAGACTTCTATGGCAAGGGGTATATGGCCACCCCAAACCCCAAACAACCTTGTGAACCCGATAGGACGGAGTCACCCACAACAACCGTGAACCTTAACCAATATGGCCTTCTATGGCAGGAGATAGAAACCAAAGCAGTTTAGACTTCTATGGTAGGGATCCCGAAGCCGAAGCAATTTAGACTTCTATGGCAGGGGATACATGGCCACCCCAAACCCTAAACATCCTTCTAAACCTGATAGGATGGAGTCACCCCCAACAACCCTGAACCCTAACCAGTACAACCTTCTATGGCAGGAGGACCGAAGCCAAAGCAATTTAGACTTCTATGGCAGGGTTTTCCAAAATTGAAGCAATTTAGAATTCTATGGCAGGTGATACATGGCCATCCCAAACCCCGAAACATGCCTCTGAACCCGATATGTTGGAGTCACCCTCAACAACTCAAATTACGACTAGGGGGCCATGGGAATTTTGATGAAACTTTGAGAAAAACATATGTCAATGTTGAGAAAAGAACATTTAAAGTTGAAAGAACCATATAAGGATGTTGGTGAAATGTTTAATTAAGCATAGAGGAATGTTGAGAATTATTTTTGTAAATGTTGAAGGGATAATATGTGAATGTTGGTGAAATATTGAAAAACATACAGGAATGTAGAGAAATCAATTAGGAAATGCTAAAAAAATATGTTAATGATGGAAAATATTTAAATAACTATCGATCAATGTTGGGAAAACAATTTATAAATATTCATGTAACAGTGTTTAATTTTTATGATTGTTTGCTAAACCCATATGTGAATGTTGACAAAGCAATTTTACTTTGTTGAAGCAACAATAAATAAAAGTAGGATAAATAAATAAAATTATATATGGCAATGTTTATAAACCAATTTATAAAATGTTGAAGCAACAATACAGAAATTTTGAGAAAACTATTTGAAAATATTGGTGCAACCATAATGATATGTGAACGTTGTAATATTATTAATTTGTTCCATGTCCTAGAAATATCATGAAACCAGTCAAAAAGGCAAATAACATAGTTTTAAACAATCCTGCAACATGATTCATAATCCAGAAAACCTTGTAAAAGGTTTTCTTTAAATATCCACAAGTACTGCATTTCATAGTAGTGCAAATCTAAGTATTTTACATCACATAGGATAGAATTTTACCAACATATTAAGATACTAAGTTCATGACTACAGAGTGACCATTCCTAACTTCACATATTTAGATGCTTCACTTCTTTTTGGCTCTCTTTGGAGATTTGGTAAAATTTGCATTATTAACACATGTTTTGTTCAGTGGAGATTTGAAAACCTTGTGTGCATTATATTGGACAACAGCATTCTGAAAAATGCACCAGACACAATAAATAAGACACTCACGACTGAAGAAAAATTGAAGGACATAGTGCAGAAAAAAATGCTAACCTCATCAAAGTGAAGCATATTTAAGCCATCCCAACACTCCATGTATACAATGCAGTAAAACCCATAGTTGACACATGGACAGCCAGGAGTGTTATTTCTACTGCAATAAAAATTTATAAACATTAATATTAGTACATGCACTCCATGTATTACAAATATTAATACAACAAAAAGAATAAAAAACATGCATGTCTACTTCATGTGGATACTAAGATGGAGTGCTTCTTTTGAATTCATTATAAGATGGAGTGAACAAATTTGCTTCCACACAAAGAGTTGACAAATTCGCAGACTACATACAAAACAAACATAGATTAAACATGATAAATTTGAAAATAGATAATAAGAAGAAATATGGACAAAAGAGAAATCCATGATTACCAGATTTATAAGTATCCGATCACTGCCTTCAGCAGAAGTTATACTGACAGAGTCAAATAAATTCAAAGTTTTGTATAGGACATTCACAGAAATTAGACCCAATGCCGCTGAACCATGACAGAGAAAAAATCTAAAATAACATAAGGAAAATGTATTAGACAAGAGAGAATGAAGGCTGCAAGATTGTGTATAATGGAACCTCATGTAGAAGCTAAAATTCTAAGAACATCTTCATTGATTAGACTACCTTGTATCAAATTGATTCTGTAGGCTGGCTTTGAAGGTTTATAATTTGCCTACCCTGACAGACTAATTCTGCAATACTTTCTAACTATTAGAAAACAATTTTACGCTGAAGCTTTCTACTTTAGACTTCACATGATCCAATGTGTAAAGCACTCAAAAGAAACAAATATACATTTACAAATTCCTATGTCAATATATAAATACACTGTACACATACGGTTATATGTCGAATGCTTCATACTAGCCCGATTATTGGTGAAACTTGGATCCATCGGATAACTGAATTCAAAATTTGCCCCCCGAGACGAAATAATAACGATTCCGATGCCACATCCTTGGCCACACGAGGACCCATAAAAAATAATGTCCAAGGCATCGGCTCAACCATTTTAATTTCATCTCCGATGTGTTGTGTTACAAAATCAGCCATTACTTGTCCTTTTATTGCTTTAGCCAATTCATACTTCAAGTCAAACTCCGATAATGCCAATATCCATGTTGACAACCAAAATTGGCACGAGTCAGGGCCGACCGGTCAGACCGGTTAGCCTGACCGGTCAGACCGGTCCGGTACATGAAGTTGCGGTGTTAATGCTTGGACGACCGTAACAATTGATCCTAGTAGGATAAAAGTGACATAATCTCTGGAATGACCGACTATTGTGGTGCTTGGAGCTTTGGAGGACCGCAAGATTTGGTGCGAAGGACAAGAGGTGATGAGGACTCTGGAATGATGGACTGTTGCGGTGCTTGATGCATAGGAGGATCGCAAGACTCGGTGATGGAGCAAAACAAGCAAGAAGGAGGCGCCCGACCCAGACCGGTCTGACCGATGTGGGGGACCGGTCAGACCGGTTACCCTTCTTGTAATCCGACTAGGACTCTTATTTTAGGATTCCGAGGTTGTAACGAGTTGTAACTTGGTTTCCTTGTGGGACAAGACCTACCCTCCCTATAAATATAAGGGGATTCGGCCGATTAAAGACACAACAATCGAATCTATCCAATTTACTTCTTTTGTCCTTTACTTTTTGCATCTCCAAACCCTAGCTTTTCCAACCCTACTTGCTGTTCTTCCTGCGTCTCCGCGACGTTCGAAGGCGTCCTAGGTGGCCTGCCGACCCTAGGGCACCCCTGACGGCGTTCTCCCCGACGGATCCTTCCGGGAGGCGTTTTTAGGGTTTTACCCTGTAGCTCGCCGGCGGTAACCGATATGACCGGTGCCTCTGACCGGTCTGACCGGTCGGCGCAGGGCAGCTGCAATCTGGTACGTTTGCGACCCGCGTGAACTAGCGCTCTCGTGTGTTGACCATATTCTGCGTCAACATACTTTTGGCGACTCCGCTGGGGAATTGGAGATCTGGTTCGTGCAACCGATCTGTCTAACTCATCCAGATGGGTTCCACCGCTGAGTTGGATCTTGAGAACATCGTCACTGTAAAGGACGATGAACTTTCCGCTGAAGATCGTCAAGGGCTTGAAGAGTACCTGAAGAAGAAGGCGGAAGAAGAACGACTCTACTACCTCTCGCACTTCAAGAAGGACCGCAAGGGCGTGGTCTCCAAGATCAAGGAGGTAGATGCAACTGCTACATCTTCGACACCAATCCCCCAGGTACAACCTGATGAAAACTCACATGAAGCTTTCCTTAAGTACATGGAGGATATGATGGTTGCAAATAATGTCAAATTGGTCAACTAGATGATGAACAAAAAATTAGAATCGGAAGGCAAACAGCCCATGGTTGAACAACCTGCTGCCGATCCTAATCTTTTAATTCCTAAAGCTCCTATTGCGCCTGATTTTAATGCATCCGGCAACAAAACCTGTAGAACAACCTACGTTTGGTATGCCGTTGAATTATTTTGAAGGCCAATCTGTTACACCATCCAACCCAATGTTTACTCGGCCTAGTGCACCTCAACCGTTCACAACTTTACCTAATTCGGCTAATTATGGCCGGGTTAATAATGAGGTTGTGAATTTTACCCCGCAAAATCCAAACTTTGGATATACTGTACCCCAAATGTTCAAAATTTATTTTCACAAGGCCCAGTACCTTACGAGCTTTTTGGAAGGTACGGCCAGCAGATGCAGGGAATGATGTCGGCCAATCAATCTGGCCAGCATCAACCGGTCAGACCGGTCACCTTGACCGGTCAGACCGGCCCTGGAGGGTCGGGTACGGCTAACCAGATTGTGCCGGTCCAACCGGTCAAACCGGTCACTGGATCCGGTCAGACCGGTTCCGGAGAAGCAGAAACGGGGAATTTGCCTTCTACTCCTGTGCATAATACTCAACAGCCAAATTCTCAGGATAATTCATTAGAGTATTTAGATAAAATATTTTCTAAGTACAAACTTGATTTGGCTTCAGCTCTTAAGGAGAACTTGGGAGTAGATGTTAGGGATAAGGCTAGATTGTATCAAAAGCCTTATGTTCCTCGCTTTGATTTAGTTCCTTTCCCTGCTGGATTTAGACTTCCTGATTTTGTTAAGTTTAATGGGGAGGATTCTAAAAGCACTTTTGAACATATTAGTCAATACATGACACAACTAGGCGATTCTGG
Organism: Alloteropsis semialata; assembly: GCA_004135705.1. Lineage (NCBI taxonomy): Eukaryota > Viridiplantae > Streptophyta > Magnoliopsida > Poales > Poaceae > Alloteropsis > Alloteropsis semialata. Next base: position 42,572,488 of record CM014272.1, on the reverse strand, counting down.
CTCTAGTGAGGCTTTAAAAGTGCGTTTATTTTCTTTGTCTCTAACTGGTACAACTTTCTCATGGTTTGCATCATTAGCTCCGCATTCTATTACTTCATGGGAACAGTTAGAACAAAAGTTTCATGATCACTTCTTTTCGGGCACTAATGAACTTAAGCTGTCACATCTTGCATCGGTTAGACAATCACGTGATGAAACTGTTAATGATTACATTAGGCGTTTCCGTGATACTAGAAACCGTTGTTTTGGTGTTTCTATTTCCGAAAAAGATCTTGCTGATTTGGCTTTCAATGGTTTGCGTTCTCATATTAAAGAAAAATTTAGAGAATTCTAAATTTTATAGCGTAAACCAATTGCATCAAAGAGCTTTGGCTGTTGAAAGCCGGAGCAAAGACTTAAAAGAAAGCCATAGGACTCATCGGGCTAATGTGCATAATGTAGAATGTGATTCTTGTAGCTCTGATGAAGAGTCTCATGAGGTGTTGGCTGCTGAATTTGTATGGCCAGCATCTAATAAAGCTTTTGCTTGCACATCTCTTAAGCCGACTCATAGAAATCGACAGGAGGAGATGAAGTTTACTTTTGATGTATCTAAGTGCGATAAAATTTTTGATGAATTGCATAAGAATGGATATATCAAATGTTCTTTTAAAATTCCATCACCTGAGGAATTAAAGCGGCGTGCTTATTGCAAGTTTCATAATTCTTTTTCTCATGCAACTAATGACTGTAATTTCTTTCGTCGACAGATTCAATCGGCTTTAAATGATGGACAATTGATTTTAAATGAGATGGAAGTTGATAAGCGCCTGTTTCCAGTCAACAATATGGTAGTCAATACCATGGATATTAAAGATGTCAAGATGTTGGTTCGGCCCGACAATGCCGATGCAGCAGGAGGCAAGAATATTGTGATTGGAGAACCAAGGAGGGTGATGAAACAAGACAAAGTGCTTGGGAGAGAAGTTGTGCTTAAGCAAGCTCCTGACGGAAAGAAGATCTTGACTATTACAGTGAAGAATTCTGAAATTAGGGGAGAATCAAGCTCTCAAGCGCGGGATCAAAAGCCGGTTGCTCCTGCTGCCCAGGGGGCACCGGTCAGACCGGTTGGCGTGACCGGTCAGACCGGTCCGGCCCAGAGGCCGGTCCGAACTTTTGTGCCTAAGCGTCCTGAAGTGGAAACTTGGAAGACGAACCAGGATAAAGATCAGGGGAAAACTTTCAAGCCGAAGGCAACCTTTGATCAAGTTATGGCGAAGCATATGCACAACGCGGCCGTTCAACAAGATCGGCCACCAAAAAAGAGACCAAGTTCGCCACCAAGGAATTTTGGTGCGATGAAGGCACCAAGAGGACAGTGGAATCAGGGCCCAAGCTCATCCAATGGTGCTGGTCCTTCTAGGCCGTGGAGGCCGTTTCCACCTCCCCCTCCTCAGCCTATTTGGAGGGATGGAATTATGTACGTGCCCTACTGTCCTGCACCCAATCAACCACGGCCTGGAGCTCTTGTTCATACCAGAATAACTCCACAACAGCCTAGGCCAGCAGGGTTTCAGCAAAGATAGACGTTCGTGCCTCAGCAGCACGGACCGGTCAGACCAGTGCCCCACAGAGGCCGGTGTTCGTGCCACAGCAGCACGGATTGGTCAGACCGGTTTCCAGAGGAGGCCGGACAAGGAGCCGGCCAAACAAGAATATCGCCCCGTGCAGAAGAAGGAGGAGCCTGCCCCTGTTATTTCAAAGCCAGTTGTGAAGAGTGCAATTCAAATTGGCTCCATGGCAGTTAATCCTTCAATGGCTGATGGACCCAATGTTATTGGAGCATCGGCCGTAAAAAAGGTTCCTTTGCCTCAATACATGCAACCAAAGTGGTGTCCTCCTGGCTTGACTCATTCTCAGAAGAGGAGATTGCAGCGGTTGCGCACTCAGAAGCAAAGGGAGGAAGAATCGGCTAAGAAGCGGGAGGAGTGGTTCAATGAGGCTAAGCCGATGATTCCACCATCTGATCAGAATTGCAAGGATGGCTCTGGTGCCCAAGATGTGCAAGTCAAGACACCAGAAAAGGCCGAGCCATCCGCAGTGGGTTCGGCTAACCTGGCCGCAACCGGTCAGACTGGTGTCCCTGACCGGTCAGACCGGTCGCCAACTGTTCCAGTTCCGAAAACTGGAACCGGTCAGACCGGTCAGGTGGAACCGGTCAGACCGGTGTCGCCCAGAGAGTCAGTGGCCGATGCTTTTTTGTCTTCGGCTAAAGTTTCGATTCCGCCCACTGCTATTTCAGATACTCAGATGGGCAATGAGGACGAAGCTGTTGATTTTGAGCCTTCACTCAGTAGGACCGACATGGAAATCAACGTTATCTACATGAACGCCGATTATTGTTTTATCGGAGATGATGAACGAGTGGCGCAAGTTGACTTTGCTCCCAAGAATGCCGTGTTTCAGAGGCCCTTGGAATCGGATAATCATCTAAAAGCTCTTTATGTGAAGGGTCACATTAAAGGAAAGCCGATTTCTAGGATGCTCGTTGATGGTGGTGCTATTGTGAACCTCATGCCATACACTTTGTACAAGAAGTTGGGAGGTTTGGACGGCGAGCTCATCAAGACGAGTATGACGATCAGCGGCGTTGGAGGAGGAGAACCGATGAGTGCCAAGGGAGTTGCATCCTTGGAGCTTACCGTTGGGAGCAAGACGCTAGCAACTGCTTTCTTCGTCACAGAGGTGCAAGGTAACTTCAGTGTTATTTTGGGGCGCGATTGGATTCATGCGAATCAATGTGTGCCTTCTACCTTGCATCAATGCTTAATTCAATGGGTTGGTAACGAAGTTGAGGTGGTTCATGCGGATACTTCGGCATGTGTTGCTATGGCCGATGCATCTATTTTGGGAACTCACGATAATGTCAAGTGGTTGACCGGAATTGATATTTCGGACTTTGAGTTCCTCGCTTGCACCAAGGATGGCTTTGTGTCTGCTGCTCTAAGGCCGGTTCAGAGATCGGTTGATTCAGATAATGAAGAGTAGATGGATACAAGCGAGAAGTGGCTAAAGGAAAGGGTGGAGCATTATCGGTCAAATATGAACGATGCATGTGAAGCCATTAAAGATTTTGAAGAAGTAGAAAAGCTAGGACAAGGATTTACGTCGGCTGATCCTTTAGAAAAGATAGATATAGATGATGGTTCTATTCCAAGGCCGACTTTTGTAAATCAAAATTTGAAAGCCGATTATAAGGTTGAATTAATCGAGTTATTGAAAGAATATTCTGATTGCTTTGCTTGGGAGTATCATGAGATGCCTGGTTTAAGTCGTGAATTAGTTGAACATCGTTTACCGATTAAACCTGGTTTTAGGCCATATAAACAGGGCAATAGATGATTTAATCCTTTGTTTTATGATCGCATAAAAGAAGAGGTTAATCGTTTGCTTGAAGCTAAGTTTATTCGGCCATGTCGCTATGCTGAATGGATCTCTAATATTGTGCCTGTTGAGAAGAAAGGTTCTAATAAAATTAGAGTGTGCATTGATTTTAGAGATCTTAATAGAGCGACTCCCAAAGATGAATATCCTATGCCTATAGCCGATATGCTTATTAATGATGCTTCTGGACATAAGGTTATTAGCTTTCTTGACGGCAATGCGGGATATAATCAAATCTTTATGGTCGAGGAAGACGTATACAAAACGGCCTTTAAATGTCCCGACTTTGTTGGTTTGTTTGAATGGGTTGTGATGACTTTTGGTCTAAAGAATGCCGGCGCTACTTATCAAAGGGCAATGAATTTGATTTTTCATGACTTGCTTGGTGTTATCCTAGAAGTCTATATTGATGATATTGTTGTCAAATCGGCTGGATTAAATTCCCACTTGGCTGATTTGCGTCTTGCTTTTGAGAGAATGCGTCGGTATGGTTTAAAAATGAACCCATTGAAATGTACATTTGGTGTATCGGCTGGAAGATTCTTAGGCTTCATGGTTCATGAGAGGGGCATAGAGATAGATCCTAAGAAAATAAAAGCTATTGATAAACTTGAAGCGCCTACTTGCAAGCATGATTTACAGAAATTCTTGGGCAAGGTTAATTACTTGAGGCGATTTATTTCTAACTTGTCCGGGAAAGTTAGTGCTTTTACTCCTATACTTCGGTTAAAGAATGAAGCCGAATTTGCTTGGGGGGCAAAGCAGCAAGAGGCCTTTGAGGAAATCAAGAAATACTTATCTTTGCCGCCTGTACTTAAAGTGCCTAAGAATGGAGTGCCATTTAGGCTTTATATTTCGGCCGAAGATAATGTTATTGGGGCTGTTTTGACTCAAGAAACAGATGGCAAGGAGTACATCATTACATATTTGAGTCGACAGCTTTTGGATGCGGAAACAAGGTATAAACCTATTGAAAAATTATGCTTGTCTTTATATTATGCTTGTACGAAATTGAGACATTATTTATTATCTAGTACTTGCATAGTTGCGTGTCAAGCCGATATTATTAAGTATATGTTGCATAGACCGATTTTGAGCGGAAGAATCGGTAAGTGGGCATATGCACTTATTGAATATGATTTGGCTTGTGAACCTTTGAAATCTATGAAAGGCCAAATTGTAGCTGATTTTATTGTTGAACATCGGATTAAGGATGAGCATAATTTAGGAATTGATTACATGACTTTTACTCCATGGAAATTGCATTTTGATGGATCGGTTTGCAAGAACGGATGTGGAATTGGAATTGTTCTTGTTTCTCCTAATGGAGCTGTTTTTGAAGCTTTTAGCCGATTAGAAATTGAGTGCACAAATAATCAAGCCGAATATGAAGCTTTATTATTCGGATTAGAAATTTTGCATGACATGGGAGTAAAGCATGTTAAAGCTTTTGGTGATTCATTATTGGTTGTGCAGCAAGTATCTAAGGTGTGTCAATGCTTGGAAGGTTCGTTGAATATTTATCTTGACAAATGCCTTGATATTATACCATGTTTTGATGAATTCACCATTTATCATGTTCCAAGATGTGATAATCCTAGAGCTAATACTTTGGCACAGCAAGCATCAGGCTATAATGTCCAGAAAAGGCACTTTCATAAGAAAAGGCCATTGATTGCTATTGCCAATGGAGAAGCTCTAATGCTCGCTGCAGAGCAGAGCCGAACCGGTCAGACCGGTTCCGAGATCGATCAGACCAGTCCAGAGTCTCATACAGAGACCGGTCAGACTGATCCGGGAACCGGTCAGACCGGTGCGGTGTCTGCAGTTTCAAATTCGGCCGCTGTTCAAAATGAAAAGGCCGAAGTTGATGATTGGAGAGCGCCCATTATCAGGTATTTAAGGAATCCTAGTTCTGGAACAGATAGGAAAACTCGGCGTTTGGCTTTCAAATACATTTTAGTTGACGATGAGTTGCATTGTCACACCACCGATGATTTATTACTTAAATGCTTGGGTGCTGATCAAGCTAGAGTGGCCACGGGTGAAGTTCATGAAGGAATTTATGGAACGCATCAATCGGCTCCTAAGATGAAGTGGTTACTTAGGAGAGCTGCATTTTATTGGCCTACTATGATGGCCGATTGTTTTCGTTACCACAAGGGATGTGAGGAATGTCAGAAATTTGGAAACATTCAGATGGTACCTGCTGCATTGCTTCATCCTATTATTAAACCATGGCCGTTTCGAGGATGGGGATTGGATTTTATTGGAGAGATACATCCTTCTTCTTCAAAGGGTCGCCGCTTCGTGTTGGTTGCTACGGATTACTTCACTAAATGGACCGAAGCTGTTCCTCTCAAGAATATGACCCACAAGGAGGTAATTGAGTTTATTACTGAGCATATTATTCACAGATTTGGCATTCCACAAACTTTAACTACGGATCAAGGTACTTCTTTTATGTCTAAAGAAGTGCGAGTCTTTGCCGATATGTATAAGATCAAGTTGCTCAATTCATCTCCATACTATGCTCAGGCCAATGGTCAGGCCGAGTCTAGTAATAAGACTTTGATTAAGTTGATTAAGAAGAAGATAGAGGAGAATCCCCGAAGATGGCATGAAGTCTTGTCTGAAGCTTTATGGGCTCATCGCATATCTAGACATGGTGCTACCAAAGTCACTCCTTTTGAGCTTGTTTATGGACAAGAGGCCGTTTTGCCTGTTGAGGTAAATCTGGACGCTTACAGACTTGCTAGACAGAATAAGCTTTCGGTTGGTGAATATTATGACTTGATGATGGACAACATTGATGAAGTGACCGATAAGCGTTTACAAGCTCTTAAGGAAATTGAGAAAGACAAGATCCGGGTTGCTAGAGCATACAACAAGAAGGTTAAAGAGAAGACTTTTCAAGTTGATGATCTAGTATGGAAGACAATTTTGCCACTTGGTACTAAAGATAATAAATTCGGCAAGTGGTCTCCAAGTTGGGAAGGTCCCTATCGAGTATTCAAGATCAATGGCGGAAATTCCTATATGGTGGAGACGCTGCAAGGAGGACGATTGCCTAAGGCACTGAATGGGAGGTACTTAAAGAAGTACTATCCAAGTGTTTGGCAAGAAGCATGAAGTGGCATATGGCCGATATTTGGATATCGCCCTTAGAAATAAATAATGGCCGATGATTCTGTTAAAACATCGTCCTTAGGTGACAATTTTGGTGCTGATGTGTTTTATGGTACGCAAGCTTTACCAAAAAAACAGGGGGGCATATGTTGACAACCAAAATTGGCACGAGTCAGGGCCGACCGGTTAGCCTGACCGGTCAGACCGGTCCGGTGCATGAAGTTGCGGTGTTAATGCTTGGACGACCGTAACAATTGATCCTAGTAGGATAAAAGTGACATAATCTCTGGAATGACCGACTATTGTGGTGCTTGGAGCTTTGGAGGACCGCAAGATTTGGTGCGAAGGACAAGAGATGACGAGGACTCTGGAATGATGGACTGTTGCAGTGCTTGATGCATAGGAGGATCGCAAGACTCGGTGATGGAGCAAAACAAGCAAGAAGGAGGCGCCCGACCCAGACCGGTCTGACCGGTGTGGGGGACCGGTCAGACCGGTTACCCTTCTTGTAATCCGACTAGGACTCTTATTTTAGGATTCCGAGGTTGTAACGAGTTGTAACTTGGTTTCCTTGCGGGACAAGACCTACCCTCCCTATAAATATAAGGGGATTCGGCCGATTGAAGACACAACAATAGAATCTATCCAATTTACTACTTTTGTCCTTTACTTTTTGCATCTCCAAATCCTAGCTTTTCCAACCCTACTTGTTGTTCTTCCTGCGTCTTCGCGACGTTCGAAGGCGTCCTAGGTGGCCTGCCGACCCTAGGGCACCCCTGACGGCGTTCTCCCCGACGGATCCTTCCGGGAGGCGTTTTTAGGGTTTTACCCCTGTAGCTCGCCGGCGGTAACCGGTCTGACCGGTGCCTCTGACCGGTCTGACCGATCGGTGCAGGGCAACTGCAATCTGGTCCGTTTGCGACCCGCGCGAACTAGCGCTCTCGTGTGTTGACCATATTCTGCGTCAACAATCCACTTCCCGATTCTGCCTTTCAGCATCGGCATAGACAACATATATTTGACCACATCGGTTTTACAAACAATAGTGCACTCAGAAGATAATAAATAATGTCTCAACTTAGTACATGAAAAATATAGGCATAAGCATAATTTTTCAACCGATAAATATCTTGTTTCCACATCAATCAACTTTCGACTCAAAGAATAAACCACTCTTTCCTTTCCTTCAAACTCTTGTATAAGAACAGATCCGATTGACAACTCATCGGTCGACAAATATAATCGGAATGGCTTATCTCTCTGAGGTGGAATAAAAAATGGCGGTGCCATCATATATTGTTTTATCTCATCAAATGCCTTTTGTTGATCTTCTCCCCAGACGAATTCATCATCGACTTTTAATTTCAGCAACGGGGAAAAGGGACGAATTCTCCCAGATAAATTTGAAATAAATCTTCTGACAAAATTAATCTTACCGATTAACGACTAGAGACTCGTTTTATCGGCGGGTGGCTTAGCATCTCTTATAGCCTTCATGCTCTTCTGTCCGACTTCAATCCCTTTTTCATGAACCATGAAACCCAAAAACTGTCCGGCCGATACTCCAAACGCACATTTGTTAGGATTCATCTTTAAACCATGCTTTCTCGTACATTCCAGAGTTTCTTGTAAATCAGCCAGATGCTGCTTGTATCCATCAGACTTCACCACTACATCATCAATATAAATTTCAACAATCCTGCTGATCAATTTGTGAAATATATAATTCATTGCCCTTTGATACATGGCACCAGCATTTTTCAAACCAAAAGTCATTACAACCCACTCATATAATCCAAGTGCACCAGGACATCGGAATGCAGTTTTAGGAATATCTTCTTTTGCCATAAAAATTTGATTATATACTGCATTACCATCCATAAAACTAATCACCTTATGTCCCAAGGCTGCATCGACCAACATATCAGCAATCGGCATCGGATACCCATCCATCGGAGTCGCCTTGTTAAGATTCCTGAAATCGACACAATCTCGCAACTTCCCATTTTTCTTGAAAACAGGAACGATATTAGATATCCATTCAGCATATCGGCAAGGTTGAATAAATTTAGCTTCATATAACCAAGTTATTTTGGCTTTTATTTCTTTATCTAATTCAGGTTTAAATCGTCTCGGCGCTTGTTTAAAAGGCCGATACCCTGGTTTGATCGGGAGCCGATGTTCAACAATAGATCGGCTTAAACCTGGCATCTCAAAGTATTCCCAAGCAAAACAATCACGATACTCTTTTAATAACTTTATTAATTCTTGTTTAAACTTAGGATCTAACTTTGCACTTACATATGTCGGCCAAGGTCTATCTCCTAAACCTATATCTATTTTCTCTAACTCATCGGCCGACATAAACCCTTGACCAAGTTTTCCTTCTTCTTCAATAAAATCATCCATTAATACAAACTCTCGGAGCCGACTGCTTGGATCAGCTTTAACACGTCATCGGACACTTGGATAAAATCACCTTCCCAAACCTTGCCCGATAAGCACTCAATTCCTTTGAACTCCCAAACTGTCAAATCGGCAGTAGCAACGCTGACCGATTCGTCGGCTTGAACAGTCTCAATGTGATCTCCATGCCATTGGATGAGACATTGATGCATGGTAGACGGCACACAGCAATTAGCATGAATCCAATCATGCCCCAGGAGCAAACTGTAAGACCCTTTACTGTCAATGACAAAGGACGTAGTAGGCAAAGTCTTGTTTCCGATCGCCAATTCAACATTTAATGCCCCCTCGAGCCGGCGATGGATTTCCGCCAAAGCCCTTGAGCATCATATCGGTCTTGATCAAATCATCAGGCCCTTTGCCAAGCTTCCGATATGTAGTATAAGGCATCAAATTCACAGCAGCTCCCTCATCAACAAGCATCTTGGTCATCGGCTTGCCATCAACATACTCTTTAACATATAAAGGCCTCAAATGCCGATACTTCTCATCAACTGGTTTTTCAAACACAGCTTGTTGAGGTTGCAGAATTAACTGTGCCATTGCTTCTTCAATATCATCAGCCTCATCATCGGTTGAACTAACATTGTACTCAGTAGGCAGCACAAAAACCATATTCACCGATGTCGACGGTCCATCATCATCACGTTTAGGCTTAGCTCTCCAAACTTTGGAATTTTCTTCTCCTTGACACTTTTCCTTGAGCAATTCCTTGAATCGGAGATGCTGAACCCTTCTCTTTGTGTCTTGGTCAAACCTTCAGGACACCACTGTGGATTGACCCCTGGACGTAGGTCCGATATATTCTCCAAGTCCTCCGATTCCTATGCATCTTCTGGCTCTTGAATAGTCTCCTTTTTCCTGTACACCAGTCGATCATACACAGAAAGACAGTCTCCTTTATATTTTTGGCGATCATTATACCTTCAGCGATCATCGTCCCATCGGTCATAGCACCGATTTTCATACTCACGCCGATCATGGTATTCACGCCAATCCTCGCGCTCTTGTTGATAAGCTACCTCATCATGCCAGCTGCATCGGCGCCCAAAATCCAATCGGTCTTGAACAGAATGTCGCTGCCTTTTTGAATCCCTATAACTTTCGTACTGATCACTACACTCTGGACAATCATAGATTGATAGGAGCCTTAACTTTTCATTCCAACAGAACCTGAAGAATGGACATCCCCAATGATCTTCATTATCGAACCTCTTCATCGGAGGACTCTGATCCCTTTCTTGCTGGTGAATATATTTGTCAATGAGCTGCCCCGATGTGACTCTAGGCTTCTCCCTGCGTCGGTGATCTTCCCGATAATGCTGATGACTCCGATTTTGCACATCATTGGCTGATACTTGGCAATCTGGATCAACAGCTCCCGATTTCTTCGCATTCTCTGACGTGAGGACCTTAGCTTTTAACTTCTTATCGGGTGTTCCGATTTCAACCATATTTTGAGGGAACGGATGCCCATCAAGCTTCATCGGTTTCTTGCCAGTTTCAACTTTAATAATCCCCTTCTCAATTGCCGATTGAATCTCATTGCGGAAAACTTTGCAATCATTGGTATGATGAGAAACCGAATTATGCCACTTGCGATATTTCTTTTTCTTTAATTCTTCGGCAGAAGGAATTGTATGATTTGGGAAAAGCCTGATTTGTTTTTCTGCTAATAACAAATCAAATATTTTATCAGCTTTGGTAATATTGAAATTGTACCTTTCTGGCTCGACCTTAACCCATGGACAGGCAACAGAATTCTTGTTCTTGGTCCATTCAGCCAAATCGATCTCAGCTTCTTCCCCATCGGAATCATATTCAATATTGGCAATCTTTCTCTGAAACTTCTCCCTCCGATAATCATTTCCACGCCCTTCATACTGAGAGAGCTTTTGAATCATGTGCCCCAAACCTTCAAAATCTTGACTTGTGTATCGGTCTTTGACTTGAGGCAGCAATCCTTGAAAAGCCAAATCAACCAACTGTCCCTCCGATAGATTCAACGAATAGCATCAGCTGCGAACATCTCTGAATCTTTGGACAAACTCGCTAACCGATTCCCCGTTTCTCTATCGGAGCGCAGTCAAATCGGACAGTCTGGTCTCTTGTACTCCCATGAAGAAATAGGCATGAAATTGCTTTTCTAAATCGGCCCAATTACTGATGGAATTTGGTGGCAATGAAGAAAACCACGAAAAGGCCGATCCAGAAAGTGACATGGGAAACAGCTTAACTTTCAACGGATCAATCGATGCTACTTCACCACATTGAATTGTGTAGCGACTAATATGCTCAATGGTGGTAACATCTCCTTGTCCAGAAAATTTGTAGAAATCCAGAATCCTAAATCGGGCTGGCATAGGCAGTGTATCAAACCAGTCCGGATACGGCTTCCGATACAGATAGGATTGTCCCTTAGGCTTTAAACCAAACTGATTTTTCATGACATCAGCAATCTTATCTTTCCAATCCTCCTGAGTGTAATTTCCCTGACTGATTGGAGCATGAGTCATTATAACTGGTGTCTCAGTAGGTCCGATTGACGGCTCCCGATTGTCAGCTCCCTTGTTCTTTGGTGGATCTTCGGTGTTGAAGTAAGCAGGGTAAGCCATCTTGCCCTCAACTACAGGAATTTGGCTGCCAAACTGATCAATATGTTGAGTCCCACCATAATTCTTGTCTTTCGATTCCTCTTCTTGTTCCTTTTCTTCACCTCCCTCCACCGCCTTGGCTTTTGCCTTCTTTGCCTTGGGAGTTTCATAGCACTCAAGATGTGTCTCTGGTGATGTAGACGAATTGATTTGCACCATCTTCTTCTTGAGGTCTTTAATTGCTGAAGAAGCACCAGTATCAAAATAAGCAGGCCCCTTCTGGACATCATTTAGTATAGCTCCATCCAGCAACTTGGCGATCAATCCCACCACCGTGTTAACCAATATCCTAGATTGGTTAATCAAAGCATGACTAACACCAGCATCTATATAGTCTTGGAAGAATTTTCTTTCCTCGGCTGTGATCCGATCAAACGCTTCTTGGGGAACAGGAAACTGATTTTTCTTGATCACCGCATTGCGAGTTGCGCTGAATGAGTCGAGGCACAGATTCTTGAATTCTTCAAGTTGTGCTTCCACGAGTTTCTTCTGCTCATCGCTAAGATCCTCCATCGTGACAGCAGGAATCTCAGGGGGGTGCCATCGCAGAAGTTTTCTGGTCCCACCGGGCGTGCCAAAATGTGTTGACGTCCAAAAAGTCAGGTGTTGACTCTCGAAAATTAACACTGTGGCCTGGAAGATTTGCTTCACTTCAATGCAGGTCCAAAATCTTGAGGTTCAAGGCGTGCCAGTCAATTTGACCTGAAATTGACAAGGTAGAGTTTAATCAGTAAGCAACAAGGAACTCATCGGCCAAAGCCCTGATTTGTTCCAGAAATCGGATCAGCATAAATAGAAGTTCGATTTCGATAACATGAACCATCGGCCTTGAGTCCAATTCGTGAGAATATAACATGTATTGAAATAAACCATCGGCTATGAAAACCGAATCGGAGATAGATCTAATCTAAACTCATTCTTTAATATGCATCTTTCCAAAGGCGATAAACAAACCAAATCACGTGTCACTAACAATCGGATTGATTTCGAGACAGCGTTGCTAGCAGGGCACCGATTAGCTTGCTTACTCTGATAGATCAATATACATCAAAGAACTTTTTTAAATTAGATCTATTTGTAACTTGCTTATTAAATCTAAATCAGCTATATAAACAATATAAACAGATCTATTATGAAACTTGAATAACAATAAAACAGAATAGATTCTCTCATACAGATGTAAGCTGATAAGATAAAATCAACAAGATACGATAAAGGGTGAGCGATCTAAACGAAGAAGGGTGATACGCCTCAATCTAAAGCCTAGAACGACTTGATAAATTGGTGAATTAACTAAACAAAGAAGGGCGATGCGCCTCAATCTAAAGCCTAGATTAATTCGATAGGGTGTCGGACTTACAGATAAACCGGAGTTCAAGATGATGCAGCCCTGCTTGCTGAAGAACTCGACGAAAAAGGATTGTTGGCACGTAAGGCCGAAAGTTGTGTTTGATTGATTGGTTGTGTGAACATTTTTTACAATGGCGCAGGGTTTATATTTATACCCTGGAAATCTAGCGAATACTTGTCGGCTATGACAATATCCCTAATTTATTTAAAGCAATCTAATCTTAAACTATCAAAACTATTACAAATCTTGACACGCAATCAGGCCCTGAAGAAGCTTCCAGATGTATCCTCCCTTGTCAGTCATACATGCTCCGGACTCCCTTGTCTCGTGTCCGATTAGGACTCATATCGGACGAACTCCGATTGGAATCGGAATCCACCCAGAATCGGACTCGGCCTCTGCCTTAGCTCTGTCATGCACAATCTCAGCCGAGTCAAAATCTGGTGTCAACACGTAGACGTGGTGTCTGGGCTAGAAGTTACCTTTGTTTGCCTCGTAACCCCACGGATTAGTCGAGATAGGCGGCAGGTGGTGACAGCTCTGTCCATCCTTTGTAATCCTCCATGTTCGGGTACGGCGTAGTGCTGTTTGCCAGCAATTTCATGGAGGCCGAGGATACCCCGGTGCCCGAAGTAAGTAAACTATAGACACTGAGCTTATTCTTCATCAAGGTCCTTAAGCCATAGGAATCCTCTCTACCCTCGCCATCCATTCTCTTGTTGTCTTAGACGATCTCGTTAGAAGATTAGTACACACGTTCCGTGTGGATTCGATACCCTGAATACTTCCGGGTGAAAGCTACAATGGTATCCGTGCGTTTGTGGATTTATCTGCGAGCGTAAGAAATACCAACAAGCTTTCTGGCGCCGTTGCCGGGGAACGGTTGTTGTATTATCTTCAAAACTCATTCGTCCTCATATTTTTTATTTTCTTTTGATTTTCTTTTACTTGTTACCCCCCTTCTACCATGGAGCAATATTCTTTTATTGACTTCTCTGCTCCAAGGCATGAGTTCTTTAAGCTACCACCTTCTGATCAACCAAAAACCATATCTAGCTTTGACTCCACCCCGGCTTTATAGCCATGGTTCGGAATAAATCCTTCTCAGGGACCAACAACGAAAACCTTATGATCACATGCGAGAATTCAAGTTGTTGTGCTCATGTCTGAGAATCTCAGCATGACACAAGAGACCATCAAATGGAAGTTATTTCCGTTCTCTCTCAATGAGAAGGCAAAGAGATGGTACTACCAAACCGTTAGGGACGTAAACAGAAATTGGGGAAAACTACGGAACAAGTTTTGTCTTTACTTCTTTCACATTCACCGTATATGTGCCCTTCGGAGGGAGATCGTCTGCTTCCGGCAGGATGAGAAGGAAACTCTAGGTGCAGCTTGGGAGAGATTTGTTTCACTAAACAAGTTTGGCCCAGACTTAAGCATACCCGACTTCATGCTCATGCAGCATTTTTGATCGGGCCTAAAAAAGGAAGCTGCTTTCATCCTACATGGTGCCGCCGGTTGTTCATTTATGCATGTAACCCTGGATGAAGGGAGAGCTCTTTTAGAAAAGATTCTGGAAAACACTCCCTCTACCGAAACACAGCACGAACCCTAGCACAGTTCTAAGACAAGATCCGAGCAAGATGATCCTAGAATGGATGTATCCAAGCCAAACCTATTCACCTCGCAAGATCTAGCCTTAGAGCCCACTCCCGAACCTAAATCCTTGAAGAAAGAAGAAATTCAACCTTCAGGATTCAATTTTAAATTCGAGGATGATCTATATGAAAACCATGAAAACACCTCGGACTACTCTTGGCACAAGAAGGCTTCGACACTCCCTCTTTTTCATCCTCCTGATCCTCCCAACGAAACATTTCTTGTGAAATCCATAAAGGAGGAATGGTCAGATGGAGTGGGGCACTTTTTTGAAGCAATTTGGAATAGTTCACCTTCCATAATCCTTCCATGTTATGTAAGGGGAACTATCTTAGAAGCCCATTTCAATCCCATCATGGAGATCAATGTCATGCCATGGCACCTAGCGTACGCTCTCTTGGGAAATGTTCCGTTAAGGCCATCCAACACGGTCCTCAAAAGTCGTCCTTTTGGACACATCCTTCAATGTCGGGGGGTCGCAAGTGCCATGGCGATCATGTTAGACAAAATCAAGGTAAACTTAGACTTTCATATCTTCGATACCCTCGATTTTGATCTCCTCCTAGGCCGCCCACTAGAAAAGCTTCTCCAAAAAGAAGTATCTCATGGGAGCCTTCATGACACGCTTGGGAAAGCTACTTTTGCCAATCCTATCTCTTGCTCAGAAATTCCAAGGGCAAAGTCATCTCCCAAGCATAACTTGCTCGAGAAGGTGATGTTTGTGTCGCCATTCGAACCTACTTCCCATCTCGAGCGACTATCATCACCTTCAATCAAGCGGAATCCGTGTCCCTTAGGCCCTCAGGAAGTTATTCTCGATAATGGTCGAGAAACAACTCCGATTTTCAATGATGAACCTCTTGAGTTGGAAAACCCAAGGGCCATGGACACGTTTGAAGTATTGACTCTAGAGTCCGAGCGAAAGGATTCTATAAATGAGCATGAAACCTTCTCTTTCGAAACCCCACAAGAGTCATGCTCATTTAACGAATCTCCAGAGTCAGACATGCTTTGTGTCACAAGAACACATGAGGGCTACAACCACCTTAAGGTCCTCATTTCTAAAATGTTTAGGAGGTTGGTTGTGGATGCATTCGTTTATCATAAACATTGCAAATTTCGTGTTGCATCTTTGGCACTAACATTGCAGCTAGAACTTCAACGGTACATCAACAATTGGTGATGAACATGGAAACTACATCGCCAATGATAGCAGCAATGTGAGGATTCCCCATGGTCTAGCTTTGGACCATAAACAAAGCACTACTGGGAGATGGCCTGGATTATCATTTATTTTTCCTTTCAAATAAAAGCAAGGACATGTTTTTAGTATAAACTTTCCTTCGGGTATTTTTGGTCGCTAACCATTTCAGGTGGAGATTAAGAAGAACGATGGAAAGGTGATGCTTAAGAACATGGAGCTACATTAGCAGTAACGCCTTGGTAAGTTTTGTTCGTGGAACGAATTTCGAAGGAAGCCAACACACTTGATTTTTGGTGTCCCACGACACAAAAATCCAAGTGTGGGGGAGGTCATAAGTATTTCGCAACAGGTTCCATTTGTACAAAATTTTATCTTGGTTTTCAGGTGATGTTGGTCTTCCATCTTGCTCTATAAAAAAGTCAAAAAAATAACATAATCAAAAATAATAAATAATATTTGAATCCAATAAAGGCTCTTAGTCTTTAAAACCAAAGAGCCCTTGTTTTGTTTCCACCATGTATGAATAAATGCAGGTACAAGATCAAATGTGGGGGTCTCTCGAGTTTCCTGACGTGCACATGATCGAGACCACCCATAGACAGGTTGTACAACATCACACAGGTCAGCTTAAGAAAGATCAAGGCGACCGAGACCCAGAAGGGGTCGGCCGAAGGCCATCTGGCATCTCTCGTCCACATTTTCGTCCAGAGCGATGGTTTGCACATCCTGTCCCTCACCCTCTCTAGTTCATGAGTTAATTCAATCCTATCTTGAGATGATCTCTAAAATTAAAATTATGATAAAATAAACTTGGATGCTCCTTTGGTTTACATGTCTATCCTTGATTGGCTTGCATATACTTTATTCCTTGCACATACACCTGTTGCCTGTGAACATATCTGTTTAGGAAAACATGTTTATCTAAGTGGTTGATGAATGAGATATGGTATGATAAAAGAAATCTTACTCTTTCTGTATAAAGTGCTTGGGATGTTTTTCTTGAAAAAAAATTAAAATCAATAGCCTTGCAAAGCTCCTCAGTAATGTCTTATTCCTACCAAAGCCATATGTTGTTCATATCGCAAACCCATACACATATGCTGCTTGTTTATTGAATTGAGCTTTGTCAAATTGTTGTGACCCTTGTAATATGCCTTTCATGCTTTCATGATCAAGATCACGTACACCCCACATACACATGCTAAACTTCTACACTGGAAGTTAGCAACATGCATTTCAATCATCCACCAAATAAAAGCTCCATATAAGTATTGATCTCCCTCTCTCCAAATATCCTTTGCAAAAGAGACATGGGCTATGAAAAAAAAAGAAAAAATATACATGCTCACAAAAGCATTGAGCATGATAAAGAAAACAAGAAGAAAATATATATAGCCATGTTCTCAAAATAAATTCAAGAGGAGAGGAGATCATACAAAAATGAGCTACAAATTCCATTGTTCCACACACATGCACATCTTGATCAGATTGTATGAAAAGTTTTCTTTGTGGATCCGCCCTTTGACTTCGCAATATATGTGATGCAAGTATGCCTTATCTTTACTCCTACCTTGAGCTCCACATAAGCCTTTAGAAGTGGGATGAAAGAAGGCAAGAAAATACCTTGGTAAGAAATCATACACATTGAGCGATTCGAGAAGAATCATTTGAGGAGCTAGGTAAGGTTATGTTTTTGAAAATTTATTGAAACCCCAAGTTACTTAACAGAAGAGTTGAGATGATTTGAATCAAGAGCCGTTCCATTCCTCAACCACCCAAGATGGCATGATAGACACTTCAAAATTCACAAGTGCAGGTATGTTTTGGAATAACTTATATGCTTGCGTCTTATCAATTGGAGTCATGTTTTCCACCTTAGTCTTAAGCTTTACTCGAGGATGAGCAAAGGCTAAGTGTGGGAGAGCTTGTTGACGGTCCTTAAGTGCTAAATTTGACCGTCAACTCCTGTAGAGAATATGTCAAATATAATCACCAAACATAGTGATAGAGTTTATTACTAACGATTTCCACAAGTTCTAGTATTTTAACATGTTATGCAGGAAATGACACTATGGACTCGAGATATGATCCAAATATATCATTATCACAAAGTATCTCAGATTCCTAATTGGAGTGCATCATTGCGAAGACCTCATTAAGACAATTTCGATGAATACATAGTTTGCAATATTTAGAGATCGGACGAAAAAGATATAAAGATCACAAGATTTATGGGATGCAGCACCCCTATGTTACTGGGCACACACCGGCCGGGCCCACACCAACCGAACCCAATTGTCAGCAACACTGCACCGCTTGCGCGGGCGTGCATGCTAGCACTGGTCAACGGTTGGGAGCCAGCAGCTACGGCAGGGCAGCTGGGGCCCAGCGGCCGGCGAAGGCGTGCACGTCCGCACGTGCATGGACCAAGGCCCTGGCGGGCCCCACAGCCAACAGACATGCGGGAACAGGCACTGCCGAGAGGCCTGTATGCCCGTGCTGTGCCACACCTCGGCACGCAGTCAACCCGCGCCGGCGGGAGACCAGGGGTAGGTGGCGTGCAGCCATTGGCCCAGCAGCCTTCACCCAATCACCAGGATCAGCTGTGCGAGCCCGTGCATGCACAAGCGGGCCAGCAGGCCACGTGGCCAGTCCCCATTCGTCCAAAGATCAATCACGCAGATCGAGGAAAAGCAGCGGTGGGATTTCTACCAGAGAAGCACATCCGCGCACCGGAATAGTTGCATAGGGACACGTGGCAGCCGCCCGTTCGCTGGCCAGGAGATCACGCGGATTAAGCCAAGGAAAAAGCATAGTCACTTGAGACTTTTTCTTCGCGCGTTATTCCTTCGCGCCACCGTCTCTGCAACATCGGTTCTTAGGGACACATGGCACAAGAGGAGAATAGGGAGGGGAATATTACCTAGGACTTAGGGAGGATCTCCACCCTCCCAAGGCACATTCTACACTATAAATAGGACCCCTCCCCCTCACTCTCAACACACACAAGATTGAGAAGCCACAAGCTCCACTCCAAGGCGAAGCTCTACTCCATTATAGTATCTAAAGAATAGGAGAGAGTGAGAGGTAGTCCAGGGAAAGTGCCTGGACTGTCAGCACTCTTCCTCGATCTTGTACCTCGACGGATGCTTTCTTTGTCTAGTAAGTGTTCGTGATCTCTTTTGGTATTAAGTTCTCTTGATTAATTAAGTTCTCTTCTATAGTTGCTTGCGGGTTCATCATTCATTAATCATTTGTGAATGCTTAGTGAATACTTTGGTCTAGGAACAAGACTAAAGTAGTAATTAATAGCGTAGACGTGGTGTCTGGGCTAGAAGTTACCTTTGTTTGCCTCGTAACCCCGCAGATTAGTAGAGGTAGGCAGTAGGTGGTGACAGCCCTGTCCGTTCTTTGTAATCCTCCACGTTTGGGTACGGCGTAGAGCTATTTGCCGGCAATTTCCTAGAAGCCTAGGATACCCCGGTGCCCAAAGTAAGTAAACTATAGACACTGAGCTTATTCTTCATCAAGGTCCTTAAGCCATAGGAATCCTCCCTACCCTCGCCATCCATTCTCTTGTTGTTCTTGGACGATCTCGTTAGAAGATTGGTACACACGTTTCCTGTGGATTCGATACCCTGAATACTTTTGGGTGAAAGCTACAATGGTATCCATGCGCTTGCGGATTTATCTGCAACCGTAAGAAATACCAACACAGCTCAAAGCCGACAAAAGAGCTACGCTGACAAGCGAAGAAGAGACTTAAGCTTTGAAGTTGGAGAATTTGCATATCTGAAAGTATCACCCCTTCGAGGCACGAAGCGATTTCACGTCAAAGGAAAGTTGGCACCAAGATATGTTGGACCATATGAGATTACCCGAAAGATTGGTAAATTGGCATACGAACTAGCTAGAGTACACCCAGTATTCCACGTATCGCAGTTAAGCAAGTGTCTTCGAGTACTAGATTAGCAAGTGCCATGGAAGCCTTGGATATTCAGGACACATTGGAATATCTGGAATACCCTGTCAAGATTTTGGACACAGCTGTGAAAGAGACAAGAAGAACTTCTATCCCATACTGCAAAGTTCTCTGGAGTAACCACACCGAACGAGAAGCCACGTGGGAGAAAGAAGCAGATCTACAACAGAAGTACCCGCACCTCTTCGAACCCTAGGTAACCCTTAATCTCGAGGACAAGATTCCTGTGAGGGGGGAGTCTGTAACATCCCGTGCTGAAAATTGTGGTTTTTAAAAATTTTTGTTTGAATAGATTTGCATGACAACATAAGAGTGTCTTCTTTGCCCTCTAATAAACTCTTAGTAAAATAAATTGTTCTTTTAATTTTAATTAAGGAAATATAATTGTTAGTGTGATTTGGTTTTGTTTGGTTTCACCTTGCTTGTGTATGAATTTATATTTGGATTCCCAATTCAAATATAAATTCAAAAGCTAACATCTAACTATCCTAATCGGGCCCCAAACCTCCCAATCTATCTGGCCCAGCCCGAATTCTCTACCCTCTCTTTTCCCCTGCGTTGGCCCAATTCGAGGCCCGGTCTCCTGGCCCATCTGACCCGCCAACACCTCTCTCTCCCCCCTTCCTTTTGTCTCACTGCCAAGCGGGCACCACGGCACAGTGCCGTCTCCCACCTCTCCTTCTCCCGCACGCCTCTCTCTGCGTCGCGACGAGCGTCGCTCCGCCCCCACGCAATCCCGCCCGAACTCCCTTGGCTCCCAAGCAATCCACGCGCCCACGTCTCTCTGGCGCCAGCCTGCCGTGCCAGCCAAGCCCCAACCCGCTTCCTCCTCGCCCACGAAAGCTCCCTCTACTTAATCCCCATCCCTCTCTCTCTGCTCTCTCAAATTCACCCCGGACCGAGGCCCTGCTCCACCCCATCACGGCGTCACCAAATTGAAGAAGAGAGGAGGAGGAAGAGTCGAGGGAGCCGCCCGTGGAGGATTTGGACCGGGAGCCACACCACCGCGTCGACATCGCCACGCCGATGACCAAGACCACCGCCGCCAACTGAAGGGACGACGACGAGCATCGCGTGAAGCTCGTACCGCGAGTCCTTCCTCACCCCGGCCATGATCTCCTTCTCCGACCCACTGTGAGCACTATCAACACCTCAATCTCCTTCCCCTCTCTCCGTTGCTCTGCTTGCCATATCAGTCCGGTCGAGCTGCCATGGATAACCCTGTGAAGCTCTTCATCGTTTTGCTTGTCCCGGTTGTCGCCGCTGGCTCGATTCCTCTCTGCAGGGCCATGTTGCATGATTCTCTTCTCGCGTATGCCCACTCTCTCTCTATCCCTCGCGCCCTTCTCTTCCTTGACTGCTTGTTGTCCTGCTCCGAACCGCTTGCCGACGCCTCCTTGTTTTGTTCCGCCGCCGATCTGCTTGCTCTGCATCTCGCCGCTGGCTTGCTGTCTCCCTGCAAGTCACGCTCGTCCACTCTCTCGTCGTGCCCTTCTCTCTCGCCCTCCCTACCTTGCGTCTCTCTCTCTCTCCCTCTTTCATCTCTCTCATTTGCTCGCTGCTGCCGACCCGTCGCCGAGCTCCATGCCGCCCATGCCTTGTTCACACACTCACCCTGTTTCCTTCTCCGTTACGCCGCCGGCATGTTTCTGCTCTGGTTCCGCACACGCACTTCCCTTTCCCTCTCGCTGTTCTGCATCGCCGCCGTCGCCGCGATTCTGCCGAGCCACTGCTACTCTGCTGCTCTCTGTCTACATCTCCACTACCTTGCTGTCTCTCTACTTCGTGCACACGTGCACGTCGATGCCCTCTACCCCCTGGCTCTTCTCTCTACTCTGCAATCGCCTTCAAACCCATAGTCGGCCGCCGCCCCCGCTGCTCGTTACCAATCTGCACTGCGCCATTCGGCCACAGGGAAGACCACACACATGCCAAGCCAAAGAGTTCACAGAAGATCCCGGCGTCTGAAAGCATCTAGGCCCTCTAATTGTGTTTTGGTAATTAATGATAACCATATTGGACTAACTATTTCATTGAGGATATGAGAATAGGTTAGTCCCGTGAGATGATTGAGCTTCAACGGTTAATTAACGATGGATACGTATGTTGGAACCAAGGAAGCTCAAGGCAAAGGTAAAAGACAGGATATTTTCTTTTACCGGTCATGAGGTGCTTAGAGAAGATTTTTGATCGGATTGGTAGGCTAGATAGCCGTACTATCAAGAGGGGTCAATTTCATTTGCATGACGAGTTTCTAGTGCCACTTTGCTCAAATGGTTGCATTGCATGCATGAGAGCTAACATCATTGAGAAAGTGGGAAAGAAAAAGAGAAAAGATCAAGTGCTGATTGTGGTATTGCGGACGGTCCGCAGGCTACAGGCGGACAGCCCGTGTGTGGCGGACAGTCCGGCCGGTAGCAAGCGGACGGTCCGCATGCCAACTAACTTTCTGTGAAATTGACCAAGTGTTGGAAGGGTCTGCCGAGACTTTGAAGGCGGACGGTCCGCTGGGAATGGCGGACGGTCCGCCTGTCATTTTCTGTGAAGCGGACCATGGTGGCGGACCGTTTACGCAGGAACGTGTTCTGGGGGTTCCAGGCCTCTTTTATATTGTGGACGGTCCGCAGTTATCTTTGGTGGGTCCTTAGTCGCGTGGAGAGCTGTGCATCTAACTCTGATGCGGACGGTTCGGCCTGAGGGGGCGGACGGTCCGCCTACCGCGTAACGGTAATCTCTGACACGTTTGACTTTTGGAAAGTAGCCGTTGAGGCTTAGGCGGACGGTCCGCCAAGAGGGTAGCGGACGGTCCGCCAGTCCTCTGTTTTCACGGGATTTGAAGGTAACGGCTAGTCATGAGGGGGTGGAGTATATATACTCCACCCACGGGGGAGGAAGGCCTCTCTTGGCACTTCTGAAGCATATTTGACATACATGAGCCTTCTTCCACCTCTCACTCACTCCTATTGCTTAGAGTTGCATCCTTGTGAGTGTGAGAGAGTTCTAGTGCATTGCATCAAGTGTTTGAGCTTTGGGGCACTAGAAGTTCATCAAGCAAGCGTCATCGACTTGTTACTCTTGGAGGTTGCCGCCTCCTAGACGGCTTGGTGGTTGTGGCCGGTTGAAGCACTTCAAAGAAGATTGTGAAGTTGCTCCCGCCTTGATTGTGAGAGGTTTGTGCTCACCTCACCGGAGTGGGAAGAGCAACACTAGTGGAATCGAGGTTTGGAGAGGTTCATTGATTCAAGCCGGCTCATACATCAAGCGAGGTCTTGATAGAGGAGCGGTTGAAGCTTTGGATCCACCTCAACGTGGATTAGGGGTGACCGGCAAGTCATCGATACCACGGGATAAAATTCGTCTCTCTTGTTCGGTTATTTCTTTGCTCTACTTGTTTACCACATTTACTTTGAGCAATTTACTTTCCTAGAGATTGAATTTGTATCTTGTCACCCTAGGTTGCAAACCTTGACATAGGACTAGACTTAGTAGAAATAGGTTTCACCTTGTGTTACTAATAAAACTTGTTGAGTTTTGTGATTGAAGTTTAAAACCGCCTATTCACCCCCCTCTAGTCGGTATCCTAGATCCTACAAGTGGTATGAGAGCTAAGGACTCCATATTTGAAGGATTTAACCATCCCGGAGTAGGATAAAATGGGTGAAGAAAAGCCAATCAACCTCAACAATGTGGGGAAACCACTATTCTTTGATGGGAACAACTATGATTATTGGAAGACAAGAATGAGGGTTCATCTCAAGGCAATGAACAAGAGAATTTGGGAAATAGTGGATGATGGTTTTGTCATTCTTGATAAAGCCAACAAAACTCCTAGAGATGAAGCAAATGAGTCACTCAATGATCAAGCAATGAATGTGCTTTATGAGGCTCTCTCCATTAGTGAGTTCAACCGTGTGAAGAATATTGAAACCGCTCAAGATATTTGGTTGAAGCTCATGGAAATTCATGAGGGAACATCCACGGTGAAAGAAGCAAAGCTATATGTATACAAAGGAAAATTCAATGAGTTTGTCATGAATATTGATGAAGATGTGTCCACCATGTTCAACCGGTTGAATGAGATTGTGAATGAGCTCAAAGGTCTTGGATTTGATGTCCCGAATCAAGACTTTTCTCACAAGTTCCTTAGGTGTCTCCCCGAAAAGTATGACACTATTGTGACACTACTTGTGAGATCTGACTTGAAGAAACTTACACCCACCGAGGTGCTTAGTGAAGTACTTACTCATGATATCTTCAAGAAGTCTCAAAGGGAAGCTCATGGACTAGCAAATGATGACAACAAGAAGAACATTGCTCTCAAGGCCAAGTCAACCAAAGAAACCAATGATGATGAAGGAGGAAATGACGTTGAATCCGATGAAGAAATGGCTCTCTTTGTGAAGAGATTCAATAGAATCATGAAGAAGAACTATGACAAGAAAGGTCAATCCTCAAAGAAAAATCCTTTTGAAGATAAGAAGTGTTATGAGTGTGATGAAATTGGGCACATAGCTATCAATTGCCCAAACAAGAAGAAGAAGGACAAGAAGAAGAGGAAATTCTTCAAGAAGAAGAACAATGGTCAAGCATACTATGTGGAGTGGGATTTCGATGATAGCTCCGACTCGGATGATGATGATGATGATGAGAAGCCCTCCAAGGGAATTGCCGGCATCGCCATCAAGGAAGCTCCATCCCTCTTCTCCAAGCCTTTTTGTCTTATGGCAAAAGGTGAAGCAAAGGTATCAAGTGATGATGAACTAGATGATGATAGTGATGATGATGATGAAATGTCCTATAATGATCTAGTTCAAATGCTTAATGATTCTAATGAACTATTGCGCAAGAAGAGTGAAAAGATATCAGACTTGAAGAGAAAATACTTCTCTCTTCAAGAACTCCATGAGGAGCTAAAGACTTCTCATGAAAATCTTAAGGACTCTCATGACAAGGTTAAAACTTCGAATGAGATACTTAAGGAAAAGCATGAGGAGCTTAAGGAAGCTCATCACACTCTCCTTGCACAAGAGTCCATAAAGGTTAAATATGATTCATGTGCTATAAATGTGAAAAACTTGAAAGTCTAC
Organism: Alloteropsis semialata; assembly: GCA_004135705.1. Classification (NCBI taxonomy): domain Eukaryota; kingdom Viridiplantae; phylum Streptophyta; class Magnoliopsida; order Poales; family Poaceae; genus Alloteropsis; species Alloteropsis semialata. The sequence goes on along the minus strand of CM014272.1, from coordinate 42,547,530 downwards.
ATAGTGCTCCTAGTTCATCTAACCCATCTTGTAGCACAAGTGATGGCTTTTGCTCAAGTGATGGATTTTCATGTGATGCTTCTCTTGTATTGGAAAATGAATCTTTGAAGAAGGAAACTGAATGTCTATCCAAGGATCTTACTAAATGGTTTGGTAGCCATGTAAGATTCAATCATTGTTGGACAAATCAAAAGTTCACATTGAACAAGAATGGATTTGGATATTTGCCCAAGAAAGGGGAAAAGGCTTTCATCTCCATAGTGAACAAATTTGTCAAGTCAAAGGTACTTCGCAATGAAGAAGAAACTCATATGTCTTGCCATATTTGTTAGAAGAAAGTTGATATCAATCACCAATGCAAGAGCAAGAAGCCCGTATCCTTTGATGCATCCTATGTTCTTAAGAAAGATAAAAAAGGTGGAGTTTGTGCTAAGTTTGTTGGTCTCCCTATTAGTGGCACTAAGAAGAAAGCCATATGGGTGCCTAAGGTTTTGGTGACTAACATCCAAGGACCCAAGCAAATTTGGGTACCTAAAAGCAAGTGAATTCCTTTTGTAGGTGGATTACAAGGCCGGAGGTAAACATTGGGTGGTTGATAGTGGATGCTCTCAACACATGACCGGCGAAGCAAAGATCTTTACTACTCTTGACAAAGAATCCGACTATGATGATATCACCTTCGGTGACAATGGCAAGGGTGAAGTAAAGGGATTGGGCAAGATCACTATCTCTAATGAGTATTCTCTCTCAAATGTGTTGTTAGTTGACTTTCTCAAGTTTAATTTATTATCGGTATCTCAACTTTGTGATCTTGGTTATAAGTGCTCTTTCACTAGTGAGACATTTGAGGTAACTAGTAAAGATGAAAGCATTAGCATATTCAAGGGGTTTAGGCATGAGAGCTTATATTTGGTGGATTTCTCATCTAGTCATGCCAAGTTGACCACTTGTTTGTTCTCTAAATCATCTATGTGTTGGTTATGGCATAGAAGACTAGCTCATGTTGGAATGAAGCAACTCAACCGACTATTGAAGCATGATCTAGTAGAAGGCTTGAAGAATGTAAAGTTTGACAAGGACAAATTGTGTAGTGCTTGTCAAGCCGGCAAACAAGTGTCAAACTCTCATCCTAGCAAGAGTGTCATGTCAACCACAAGACCTTTGGAATTATTGCATATGGATTTATTTGGTCCTACAACCTATAGAAGCATTGGTGGGAATTGCTATTGTCTTTTGATTGTTGATGACTATTCAAGATACACATGGGTATTCTTTCTTCATGACAAGGCCGACACTTGTGATATATTCAAGAATTTTGTAACAAGGGCCGAAAATGAGTTTGAGCATAAATTGAAGAAAGTAAGAAGTGACAATGGTAGTGAGTTCAACAACACAAGAGTTGAAGAATTTTGTAATGAGAAGGGAATCAAACATGAATTCTCAACCAAGTATACACCGGAGCAAAATGGTCTTGTTGAAAGGAAGAATAGAACCTTGATTGATATGGCAAGGTCAATGCTTTCGGAGTACAATGTTTCGGATTCTTTTTGGGCCGAAGCAATCAATACCGCTTGTCATGCATCAAATAGGCTTTATTGTCATAGATTCTTCAACAAGACACCATATGAACTTCTCATTGGAAGAAAGCCGAACATTTCATATTTTAGGGTCTTTGGTTGCAAATGCTATATCTTGAGGAAAGGCACTAGACTATCAAAGTTTGAAAGCAAATGTGATGAAGGATTTCTTCTTGGATATTCATCTTGTAGCAAGGCTTATAGAGTGTATAACAAGTCCAAGGGATTTGTGGAAGAAGCCTATGATGTTGAATTTGATGAAACAAATGGCTCACAAGAAGAGAAAGAAAATCTAGAAGATGTAAGAAATGATGAGTTGAGGGAAGCCATGAAGACCATGTCTATTGGTGATATTAGACCTAGAAGAGAAGAAGATAATGATAATGGTGCATCAATCTCTATTGGAGTGAATCCCTCTACTTCAACCACAAGTGATAATGTTCAATCTCAAGATGATGGTGAAGCAAGTGATGTCAATGCAACTTCATCTAGTGAGCAAGTTGTCACTACTATACAACCCTCAACCTCTACACAAGAATCTATTGATCAACCAAGAGTTCATCATGCCATCGCCAAAGATCACCCCATTGATCAAATTGTGGGTGACATTAGTAAGGGTGTTCAAACTCGATCTCGTGTTGCTTCATTTTGTGAACATTTCTCTTTTGTATCTTGTGTTGAACCTAACCGTGTAGATGAAGCACTAAATGATCCGGATTGGGTGAATGCTATGCATGAAGAATTGAATAATTTCACCCGGAACAAAGTTTGGGAGCTAGTAGAGAGACCCAAGAACTATAATGTGATTGGTACAAAATGGGTATTCCGGAACAAGCAAAATGAAGATGGCATTGTTGTGAGAAACAAGGCAAGATTGGTTGCTCAAGGGTATACTCAAGTTGAAGGCTTGGATTTTGGTGAAACATTTGCTCCCGTGGCTAGATTGGAAGCTATAAGAATCTTATTGGCCTATGCTTGCTCTCACAATATCAAGCTATATCAAATGGATGTCAAAAGTGCTTTCCTAAATGGCAAGATTAGTGAACTAGTATATGTTGAACAACCTCCCAGTTTTGAAGATCTTGACAAGCCAAATCATGTATACAAGCTCTCCAAGGCTCTCTATGGGTTGAAGCAAGCACCTCGTGCTTGGTATGAAAGGCTTAGGGACTTTCTCATCTCAAAGGGATTCAAAATTGGAAAGGTTGATAATACCTTGTTCACTAAGAAGATTGGCAATGACATATTCATATGTCAAATTTATGTTGATGACATCATATTTGGTTCAACCAATGAAGATTATTGCAAGGAATTCGGTGATATGATGTCAAGTGAATTTGAAATGTCTATGATTGGTGAATTGAGCTTCTTCCTTGGTCTTCAAATCAAGCAAATGAGGGAAGGCACATTTGTTTGCCAATCTAAATATGTGAAGGATCTTTTGAAGAGGTTTGGTATGGAAGATGCTAAACCTATCAAGACTCCTATGGCTACTAATGGACATCTTGATCTTGATGAGGGAGGTAAACCGGTAGATCCTAAACTCTATAGATCCATGATTGGTAGTTTGCTTTATCTTACCGCATCTAGGCCCGATATTATGTTTAGTGTGTGCATGTGTGCAAGGTTTCAAGCCGCACCTAAAGAATGTCACTTGACCGCCGTCAAGCGCATCTTGAGATATTTGAAGTATTCTCCTAATATTGGTCTTTGGTATCCCAAGGGTGCTCATTTTGATTTGGTTGGGTATTCGGACTCGGATTATGCGGGATGCAAGGTTGATAGGAAGAGCACATCCGGTGGTTGTCAATTTCTTGGAAGATCTCTTGTTTCTTGGTATTCAAAGAAACAAAATTCAGTGGCTCTCTCTACCGCCGAAGCGGAATATATCTCGGCGGGAAGTTGTTGTGCTCAATTATTGTGGATGAAGCAAACTCTTCTTGATTTTGGAGTGGATTTCAAAAATATACCTCTCTTATGTGATAATGAAAGTGCCGTGAAGATAGCTAACAATCCGGTTCAACATTCTAGAACCAAACATATTGATATACGGCATCACTTTCTTCGGGATCATGTGAGCACGGGAGATATTATAATTGATGGAATTAGCACCAAGGATCAATTGGCGGATATCTTTACCAAGCTGTTGGATGAGCAAAGGTTTTGTTACTTGAGAAATGAGCTTAATGTCATTGACTTCTCCAATGTGGCTTGAAACTAGGCTCACATGTTTATTGCTTATCTAACTCTATTTTTATGCAATTTATTTATGCATTTTTATCTAGTATTCATTTCATTTCATAAATTTCATGATTCTTGGTCAAAAGTTCTCTCAAGATCCTATTGGTAATCACATACATCTCAGAGGAATCATTGTGAAAATATTTGAGAAGAAATCCAAGAAAGAAATTCAACAAGTGACAAAAGACAGCAGTTCTCGGGCTGTAATTTCTGGTATAGCAGACCGTCCGCCACATATGGACCGGACCGTCCGCGAGTCGCGGACCGTCCGCAAGGACAGGGCGGACCTTCCGCAGGTGTTGGGGAATATTCTTCAGAATATTGTTTTGGATCTGGAAAATCGGAAAATAAAGACAGAGGCGGACCGTCCGCGCCCTTATGGCGGACCGTCCGCGACGGTCGGGCGGAAGTGGACCCGCACCGGACGGTGACTTAGAATACGGGAGGGGACCTCTCTCTTTCAGAAGCTGTCGCCGTCTCTCTCTCTCATTCTCTTTCTCCTCCAAAGCAAAGGTCAAGGACACTTTTAGGGAGAGATCTTGGCGCATCCTTGGACCAACCGAAGCTCATCCCCCGGACCTTCCGCGCCTCAAGGATCATGTCTTCTCGGTATTTAGTCAAAACCCTAAGTGATTCTCAGTGGTTTTCATTCATGTTCTTGGTTAGGGTTTCATATGGGGATTTCAATTTCAACCATGGATTTGAGAAATTAGTTGGTGGAATATGTTGAGCAAGTCAAGGGGATGTCATGGCTATGATTTGGTGCAGTTTTGTTGGCTATACTTAGAGATCGGGAAGTGGATTAGTGGATGGTTACTGTGCTGGTCGCGGTCTCCAGGTGACCTGCGGACCGTCCGCCACCCCTTGGCGGACAGTCCGCCTGTCACCTGTGACAGCAACCAGAACAGTAGCCTATATGATTGTTGGATTTTTCAATTCTCAATATTATCACTTATAATTGAAATACTTTCATGGCAGTGTTGGTGGTCGTTCCAAGAAGGTTATGACATCGAAGAAAAAGAAGGGAAGTTCATCCAAAAGGCCTAGGGCAAATGATTCTGATTCAGGGGATGACTATATGCCTAGTGACTCTGAGAATATGCAGACTGATGTTGAGTTAGAGGCTGAGGAGGCCGAAGATGAACTGATTGATGAGACTATAAATCTTGCAGGGAGACAGTGGAGCCAAAATTCATACAGAGATGCTAGGGCTCCTTATCAATATGACTTGCTTCGTGATACTTCAAACTTATTCTTTCATACTCGGGTACAGGAAGATGCATTTTATGGTCACATGATTCACAAGAATGTGTACAAACATCAAACCATTGACTTCTTTTACATGGCTAATCAACCTGTGATGAGTGCTCTTGTTCCAAAGCTTGAGCATCTTGGCTTGAGGCAGTTTATGGAGCACAGGTGTGAATGGAATGAGGCTGTCATCTGTCAGTTCTATGCCACAGCTGAAGTGAACATGGAGGAGAAGAAGCTTGAATGGATGACAGGCACAAACAGGTACTCTGCTACCTTTGCTGAGTTTGCAGCAGCAAATGAGCTTGACTATGATTTCATCACTGGGAAAGATAGTTTTGACATATCTGAAGAGTTGCACTTGGACCTTCATAGCATCACTCCGTTCTATGAGCCTGCAAGAACCCATATTCATAGAGTGTACTGCAAGACTACATGGCTAAGGCACCATCCAGCTGTGCTAAACAAGATTGCTAGGGTGACTGTTCTTCCCAAGAGTGGCTATAAGGATGCTTTCATTGGATGGGCACCAAATTTTGTGAAGCATGTCATGTCAAATGAGAGGATGGATGTGGTGAAACTCATTATGTATCAAATCAATGAAAAAAAACCAACTATGAGATCAACCTTTACCATGCTCCCTACATTATGTCACTCATTCTTGCCAAGACAAGGTTCAGGGGACCTTGCAATGTGAAGCATCTCCCTTTCAGGTCATTCAAGAATGACAAAGTATTTCTTGAGAGGGATGTGACTGAGTATCTAGATGTGGATGCCAATGAGGCTTGGCAGGAGTATGTGCCTCATGAGCAAGGAGGAGCACATGATGCTCAAGATGCCGATGCACAGGCTATGCCACCTCCACCTCCTCCTCCACAGCAGCCACAGCAGCCACAGTGGGCACCTCCAGCTGGATATTTTGATCCCTACTTCGCCTCTATGCAGCAGTCCATGATCACTCAGTTTGAGCAGATGCAAATGGGCTTCAATACCCATTTTGAGGCATATGGGCAGCAATTGAATGCAAATCTTGAGAACATACAGACTCGCCTTGATAGCCAGCATCAGCAGCTTATGGAGAGGCAGCAGCAGCCTGAGACTCGCTTTGACAACTTCCACACTACCTTCTCAGGCTTTGCTGATCACTTTTATTCAATCTATCCGGCTCCAGTGCCTCCTCCAGAGTTTCACCTCCACCAGCCGTTTTATCCTCCTCCGTCGCCGCCTCAGGATGACTAGGACCCTCTTTGGTCTTTGATGACAAAGGGGGAGAAGAATTTGGAGTGATTCCTTGAAGATTCATGGAGATAGGGGGAGCTTTGGGCTTGGGATCATGGAAACATTGCATATGCATGTTTAAATTTTTGCATTGCATGAACTATGTGTGTGGCTTGTAATATCTTATACTCTCTAGTTACTTATGATGTGGATGTGGAACTAGAACTTGTGCTTGAACCTTGTTGGATGTAATTTCATTTCTTTAGCTTAATGTGGCTTGTTCTAGTTCTTGTGGTTTTTCAAGGCTAACCCTTTATCTCTTATGTTTATTGAATATTATATATATCTTGTGTAGCCTCGATTGCCTTTTTTGTAGGGGAAACTCCGGAATTTTCTTATCTAATGCATATGAGGATATTCCAAATGCAAAATTATATGCACATATGTGGGGGGAGTTCTTCTCTACAAAATGGATCTTGAGTTCTTTTATCCATTCATAAATACTGGTTTCATTGAAATGGGTAAGCGTTCTCAAAGTTCAAAAAACCTTCTCTTATCACTCCTTTCAATGGTTGTCATCAATTACCAAAAAGGAGGAGATTGAAAGCATCTAGGCCCTCTAATTGTGTTTTGGTAATTAATGATAACCATATTGGACTAACTATTTCATTGAGGATATGAGAATAGGTTAGTCCCGTGAGATGATTGAGCTTCAATGGTTAATTAACGATGGATACGAATGTTGGAACCAAGGAAGCTCAAGGCAAAGGTAAAAGACAAGATATTTTCTTTTACCGGTCATGAGGTGCTTAGAGAAGATTTTTGACCGGATTGGTAGGCTAGATAGCCGTACTATCAAGAGGGGTCAATTTCATTTGCATGACGAGTTTCTAGTGCCACTTTGCTCAAATGGTTGCATTGCATGCATGAGAGCTAATATCGTTGAGAAAGTGGGAAAGAAAAAGAGAAAAGATCAAGTGCTGATTGTGGTATTGCGGACGGTCCGCAGGCTACAGGCGGACAGTCCGGCCGGTAGCAAGCGGACGGTCCGCATGCCAACTAACTTTCTGTGAAATTGACCAAGTGTTGGAAGGGTCTGCCGAGACTTTGAAGGCGGATGGTCCGCTGGGAATGGCGGACGGTCCGCCTGTCATTTTCTGTGAAGCGGACCGTGGTGGCTGACCGTTTACGCAGGAACGTGTTCTGGGGGTTCCAGGCCTCTTTTATATTGCGGACGGTCCGCAGTTATCTTTGGTGGGTCCTTAGTCGCGTAGAGAGCTGTGCATCTAACTCTGAGGCGGACGGTCCGGCCTGAGGGGGCGGACGGTCCGTCTACCGCGTAACGGTAATCTCTGACACGTTTGACTTTTGGAAAGTAGCCGTTGAGGCTTAGGCGGACGGTCCGCCAAGAGGGTAGCGGACGGTCCGCCAGTCCTCTGTTTTCACGGGATTTGAAGGTAACGGCTAGTCTTGAGGGGGTGGAGTATATATACTCCACCCACGGGAGAGGAAGGCCTCTCTTGGCACTTCTGAAGCATATTTGACATACATGAGCCTTCTTCCACCTCTCACTCACTCCTATTGCTTAGAGTTGCATCCTTGTGAGTGTGAGAGAGTTCTAGTGCATTGCATCAAGTGTTTGAGCTTTGGGGCACTAGAAGTTCATCAAGCAAGCGTCATTGACTTATTACTCTTGGAGGTTGCCGCCTCCTAGATGGCTTGGTGGTTGTGGCCGGTTGAAGCACTTCAAAGAAGATTGTGAAGTTGCTCCCGCCTTGATTGTGAGAGGTTTGTGCTCACCTCACCGGAGTGGGAAGAGCAACACTAGTGGAATCGAGGTTTGGAGAGGTTCATTGATTCAAGCCGGCTCATACATCAAGCGAGGTCTTGATAGAGGAGCGGTTGAAGCTTTGGATCCACCTCAACGTGGATTAGGGGTGACCGGCAAGTCATCGATACCACGGGATAAAATTCGTCTCTCTTGTTCGGTTATTTCTTTGCTCTACTTGTTTACCACATTTACTTTGAGCAATTTACTTTCCTAGAGATTAATTTGTATCTTGTCACTCTAGGTTGCAAACCTTGACATAGGCCTAGACTTAGTAGAAATAGGTTTCACCTTGTGTTACTAATAAAACTTGTTGAGTTTTGTGATTGAAGTTTAAAACCGCCTATTCACCCCCCTCTAGTCAGTATCCTAGATCCTACAGCGTCTCCCTGCTATCTCTGATCACCGGACCCCACCATTCCCTGTCTCCCTCTCTCTTACATATGGACCCCGCCTACCTGTCTCTCTCTCTCTCTCTGCCAAGTGGGCCCATGAGCACATCTCCCCTAATCTCTCCCTTACGCTCCTAATTGGCCATGGGCCGATTCTGATGCAGGCCCAATGACTCCATTCCCTTTTGGCCCAGTCCACCACTCGAATCAGCCCGAGCCGGCCCATCATCTCCTCCCCTTTCAGCCCGTGTCTGATCCTTTTCCTTTTTCTCTTTTGGAATTTCAGAAATAGGCTTTATCAAAGAAAATTCTTAATAAATTCAATTTAGCTCAGAAAATTATGAAACTAGTTTCATAATTCTTCTAAAGTCATGACCTATGCATTAGTGTAGGAGTTGAGTGCTTTTGGCTCTTCTTTGGTTCTTGTTTGGAGTTTTTTTGCCACTAGCTTATCATTATTTATTGTTCATCCAATTATTAGGATTCTCGGAAGACTTGGACGACATCGTCGGCTACGACTACGACGATCGTGACTTCATCAACAAAGTGAAAGTGAAGGACCTTGCTCCAGGTTCACGCCCATTCCGACTATGAATTCTATTAGGCATTTCTAATAGATTGCTAGCGCTTTAATTCATGTTGATAATAAACCCGTGCATAGCCTTTGATGATCACCCGATATACTTGTTTACCTATATACACTGTTATATTCATGCTATGCTTGCATGTGTGGGATTAGCTGTGATCTTGATCCTCTTGGTGTGAGTTTTGGGTTGGGATAAAACAAAAGAGTTTTGAATCCCCGGCTGGAGTGAGCAGACATTAACCGACCTTCTAGTCGGGGCTAGGGAAGTGTGTTGGGCACTTGCTACAAAGTACCTATGGCGGGTACATTTGCTGTGGTTACTTTGGAGGAGTTGGAGGAATGTTACCTTTAATAGGTAGACAGGCGTACCGCGGAGTTGGATGGCCTAGTTTGGAGGCTTGCTTGATCTGGCTTAGGCCGAGTCAGTTGGACCTGGTGATGGGACTTTATCAAACGTGCACACCACTTATCCTCAGAACGGGAGGATTCTAGCCATTTCTAGTTGGGCGGTACCGTTTCTGTGGAGTAGTGTGTTAGGATTAGGCTCACCGGTGGCGCCACCGAAGCCCGGCTGTCTCACAGCCCTTGTTTCCGAGACTCTCGACACCAGGGTGGCCAGGTTAGAGACTCACAGTTCTAGGTCCCAAGCCTGGGAAAGCAGGATGGTATCATTCTAGCTAGGAAGTCATGGTTGTGGGTTGCATCTCGAGTTAGCGGCCACCAGCTCGCAGCCCGGGTGGGGCCAGGTGTACACACTCTGCAGAGTTAAAACTATATGTATAGCCGCGTCCTCGGTCATGGACACCCCTCAACCCGGCTTCTTCTGATTAGTGTTTTGGGACATTCTACCTCTCCTCTTTTTCATAGCATTGGGTTCGATGAGAGCTGATAATACGGATTTCGGCTTGTAGCCGTTGAGATGGGAAGAGTGGGAGTCTTCCCATCGACTCGTGAGAAGTAGGAGGAGAGAATGCGACAGGACCCTAGTGTGCTAGGGTTGACCTGTGGAGATGATAGCTTGGGAAGGTGTTGGAGATCATTATTTCTGTTGCTGCTGCTGCATAGGAAACCCTCAGCTCAATTCCTTGATATATTTGATATACTAGAAATAGGCCACCTTAAATCTTGCATACGGATAGTGATGTGGACCTGTCCCATTCCTTGGGGATAGTTCGTGAGCTTGCAGGTTTGGACTTGGATTTCGAGTTCAATCATCGGATGATGCTTTGAAGGGTTGTGATGCTTCGCTCAAGGTTGCCTGTGGTGAAGACTGGAGATAAAGACTTGAAGATTTAGCTACCGCTTCGTAGGCTTTCTTCTTGTCGTTTAGCCCAACAGGCTTGTATCAACTATGCTTCCATATTATCCTTGTAATAATTGTACTCTGATTCGAAGTATGGATATGATATTATGCTAAAATGAGTTCTGTACATGATAGCAGTTGATTCTGGGACTATCACAATGGTACAGGGAGTCGGATTCTCCGAAATGGAAATCCAGGTCATTTCAATCGGGCCTCGCTTCTGGTTCGGCTGCAATGATGACCCGTATGGCTAAAAAGAAATATATTGTTAATTCCAAACAATGGAAAGTGTGCTCCTATGACTTTTTGGTTCCATGTTGGCGTCATTTGTTTCATCAGCAGGATTTCCTTCATTGTCATCGCTAACATCTCCTGACATGTTGAGGTACATGTCAATACGCTGCCATCAGGATCCGGGTTCACATATTGGGTTCCTGCCCTAATCGACTCGAACAAGATTTCCTCATCTGTTCGAGTGTCTTGTAGGAACTAAGAGCTTTGGACAAGCTCGTCACTTCGTGCTCGGGCACTCTCATCCCTTTGAGGCTCCATTTCCTATATCATAAATAAACATATACTAAAGAAACTATCTCTACAATTTTATATGATTTTATGTGATTTTTTGTAATTTTCTATGCAATAGGTCATAACAAACATAAAACAAACACATAAGCAATATATAACAAAGAATTTCAATGACTTTATATGAATTAAGTCATAACAAATACATACACATAAAATATTTCCTATGATTTTCAATTATTTCCTTTGAATTTGTTATGAGTTTCTATATATATTTTCCTATGATTTCATAACAAATATATTCTATGATATTATATGATCTCAAAACAAATATATATTGAATACATAAACATCTATAATTTTCAATGAATTTCCTTTGATTTTCTAGGATTTTTATAATTTTCTACATTTTTCTATACAATTATTACAATGCTTAAAAAATAAAAAAGGTGAAATCAGCCGGGCGTCAGCCCCCACCCGACTGACTCGACTGGCCCGCATGGGGGAGCGGCTGGCGATGGGCAACAGCACCGTACCTGCGGCATCACCGAGGGCGGCTGCCGGGGCGGAGGCCGGAGCGGAGGGCGCGGAGGAGGAGCGGTGGAGGTCGCCGGAGAGGTGAGCGGAGGAGGTCGCCAAACTGGTGGCCAGAGGAGGAGTAGGGTCGCGGCCGGACCGGGAAGGCCGGTCGGGGCCGGCGGCGACGGCCTCTCCGGGGGCGGCGCGGAGCGTGTGGTGAAGGGGCTGACTGCGGCGGCCGCATTCGGGCTGCAAGAGGTAGAGAAGGAGGCCGCGTGGGCCGAGGCACCGGCGTCCGTGCACGGGCCGACGGGGAGGCACGCAGATGGCAGTGGAGGAGGCCCGAACCGCGGCGGCGAGGTTAGGGGCGGACTCCGTGGGCGGCGGCAGCAGGCGGGTCATCGTAGGGAGACGATGATCTGCGCTAAGTGTGTCCATCTATCTATGATGTGCCTGTATACCCCCCTAGTACCGGGCAAAAACACCGTTCGGTACTAAAGCGGTCTTTAGTACCGGGCCTTCTTTGGGCCCGGTACTAAAGGCCACCCTAAAGAGGGGGCCTGTGAAATTGGCGGGAGGCCAAAATAGTTTGGCCTTTAGTACCAGGCCATGCATGGGCCCAATACTAAAAGTTGTTTTCCCAATATTTGGCCCTTTTTCTTTACCATTCTTCCCTCTCAACATTTGTTTTTCTAATATTTGTGTTTTCTGTGCATTGGTTTCAAATACTAATCAAATTTATTTCATCCAAAAAAATGTAGAAACATAATGCTTCTAATTTACTTCACGTTGTATAATACATATATGAAATAGTTGTCAAATTGTATCATAATTAATATATTCACAAAAACCTCTTTACGGTGTCAATTTCTCAATTGGTCCAAAACAAGTAGAAAACAAATCTGTTTCTTCCATGCAAAAAATTAGAAACACAATGTTTGTAATTTACTTCAAGTTGTATAATACTTATATGAAATAGTTGTCAAATTGTATTGCAATAGATTTGTCGAGGTTGTACTCAACAAATATTTGTCCGGCAGGCACCCCGCATCGTGCGAAGATCGATCATAGTAGATGAACAAAGAGACTCGGGATTTTATACTGGTTCGGGCCCTCGAGATCGAGTAATAACCCTACGTCCAGTTGTTGCTTGTATTATCTCGGCGAGTACAGATTACAATGGTGTAACAAATACTCTCGTGGATTGACTAAGATTGGGAATACCCTCTACGTGCAGGACCCCCCACTATTTATATCTGGGGAGACATGCCTTACAACACAAAACAGACCTAAACCTAGTAGGACTCTAACTATCATCGGGCTTTCCTTCTGCGATCCAGCTGTCGTGTCTTGTTCAGAGTCTTCTTCGCTTGGAGTCGGTAGTCGGTAATCCTCATGATCGGGCACCCAGGTATTATGGCCTCAACAGTAGCCCCCGATCTTATCTTGTTCAGAAAAGATTGTTCCTTGAATAGCCATCGGGTCTTTTTACTCTCCGGGGGATTTTAGGATATGTAAATATCTCGATAATCACTTCAATGTGAGAGCCAGAAAAAGATCCCGAACTTTGAATGGAGAAACTTGCATCTGAATGATAAGGTCAGAGAAAATATCAGCCATAATTTAATTATTAAAAAGAATATTGCATCTTGGAAACTGAAATGCCAAGGGTTGGTGAATTCTGCCCCATGCATTTAAACTCCACTACGCACACCTCCCGAAACTCTAACAGCGCACGCGCCATAAATCATGACACTGTTCTAGTTCCTCGATCCGCGCATGAAGCGTCGCCTCAGGGTCTTTAAATATCGAATCTCTTGGATTGATCCAGACTTGAACCTTCCCTACTAAGCTTTCCCCCTTTCACCACCATGGGAAAGAAAAAACTCAGCCGCAAGTTCAAGTTGCCTCGTCTCCTTTTTAGAGACTCCCTCGCAGCTCCGCCGAGCCGCCGCCCGACGTGCCGGAAGGTCTGCCCATAGTTATGCTACCCCGTGCTCCCCCTCTGGCTCATCTCCTAGCTCTCCCCTGGTACGGGGATGAAGGAGTCGAGGCGGAACCGTGAGGAGAAGCTCTGTCAATGCCGTCTCCGCTCCTCGAGGCTGCTTCATCAAGCATCGCTGCCGGGAAAAGACCTGCATCGCCATCTCCAGCCCTGGCGTCCCCCCATTTCCATCCCTTCTGATGATGAATCAGAGCAAAGGGTCAGTGGGGCTCGACTGAAGCTGGAGTCCTCGCGCAGGCGCATCTTCGTCTTCTGCTCCGGTTGACACCAGTGGCGACGAGGAGTTCACCCAATGCCTCTTCGTCTCCCTGAACCGTGAGCTAATAGGGTTTCTAGGAGACGGAGCGCTTGTGGACCTCGTCAGCGACTCCGAGGAGGAGAACACAGAGGAGCCTCCACCGCCTGGTGCCGCACCGCCTTGATCCTGGCCGACGATGTCAACTTATGCCAGGATCGTTATTTTGAACTTTTAGTTTCAGGATAGTTATCGATCTCCTGTGAAATGTACTCTTTTTGAATCAATGAAGTAATTTCTCTTGGAAGATGAAACACTGATCCCTTTCCTGTGTTCGGAACATTTTGCGTTGATCATAGAAATTGTTTATTTAGAGAAACAAAATCCCCCAAACAAAACTCTTCCTAAACAAATCAACTCATTGTCATAACATGTTCGGGAAATTTGCTCCTCGGTCAAAGATGATCGGGTCATTCCCTCGGAACATATTATATTTGGTCATTTAAAACTGTTAGCTTCTCCAATAAGCTGGCAATCCCAAATGCATTGAATTTGACCTGCACAGTTTTCAAAACAACAGCCGCCGCAGAGAAAGGAAAGAATCTTTTAACCTAACAGTGATTGCGCATAATGCGGATTGAGGCCAGTTTTCTCGAGGTTCGTGCTCTCTCTCAAAACTACAAAGGCGCTAGGTGCAGCTACCTGGTCACCATTTAGACCTTCGTCTTCCTCGCTCGCATCCTCCACAACTCGCCATCCCACATTCACTTTCCGCCATCCAACTTCTCGTTTCTCCAACCACGCTCTCGCTGCCATGGTTTCCTCTCGCCAAACTTCATTCGGATACAATCGTCAGGAGAGCAGAGCAGCGCCGCCGCTCCCGAAAGGGAGTTGTGTAATGGGTCCACCATCTGCACCACCGACAAATACTGGGAAAAGTCTACCACCACGGCGAAGCAGCTGCAGCAGTTGGAGAACCTCGGATTGCTCCACGACACCACCACTTTCCCTCGCCGTCCGGCGAATGGTCAGTTTTACCTGACGCCCAATACTCTTGAGCTTGTGGCCTTCCTTGCGTTCTTCCACTATGGGTTCGGGGTCTATCCGTCGGATTTCTTCCATAGTGTCTGCGATTTCTATAACATAGAACTCGTGCACATCAAGCTAGATGCCATCACCATGCTTAGTGTCTTTGCTTTCTTGTGTGAAGCCTGGTTAGGAATTAAGCCATCGCTTAATCTGTGGAGGTATTTTTATACCCCTGCATTCTACAAGGACCAGCTTATGATCGGGTCAATTGGGTTTTCCTTGAGAGATTGGGACATTTATATCCCCTTTCCAGTGAAAGATTCCTGGAAAGGTTATCAACATCACTGGCTCTACATCACACTTCCCCAAGCCTTACTGGCAAAAGGGAAACATTTGATGCCATATCTCAAGGAAGAAACCAAAGCCCTGCCCACTGTCACTTCTGGGATGCAAAAACATATTGATCGGGTTCTGGCACTCCGTGAAACGGGTCTATCAGCAGTTCATGTGGCGGAGATGTTCATCCGATGGAGATTCATCCCGCTTATGGCTCATGACCGCTATGGCTACACTTTCACGGGCGACAATGACCAGAAAAGAATGAAGCCTGATGGTAAGTCATTTTTCTTATGTTTGGTAATATTTCTGAGAGTGTTCGGTCATTTGTAATGTCATGAATCTTAACCAACAGTTGTCCAAGACTCTGAAGTGGTTGCTCGCCTGAAGAAGATGCAGAATGCCGATATCCCAAATTGGACAGGCGTCCCAGCTCCCTACAGTGCCGACAACCCTGCTCCAGAGGTAAACTCTTTCTCAGAAAATATCCCTTCTGTTATTAGGTACAATCATCCTGATCTCTTTTCCCCAAACAGGCTCCCCCTGCCGTTAATGCTCCCACTCAAAGCAGAGCCATCAACATAGAGGACAAGGCTGAACCAGCGTCGGTTCAGGGTGCAGAAACCCCAACGCCATAAATGCCTGAGCAATCACCTGCCAAGGAAAAGGAGGCCCCGATCAGCACCAGAGCCGTCGTCCCTCGGACTCGTAAGCATTCGCGAGACGCTAGCATGGAGACGGTGACTCCTGGATCGGGGTCTCTTGAGGCACCTGATGCCATTGGGCTGCCCGTCGCGCGTGACCCGCCTCGCCCTGAAGACCAGGTACCAAGCATGATCATTTTTGGGCGTTTATTTGCAGCTTTTGATCGCATAACCAAATTTAAACATGTTCGAGAGATTTCTCGTCAGGAAATTCGTCCGACCCCACCGCCGTCAAAGCCTCCCTCCATTTCTTGGAAGAAATTTAGAGTTACTCTTCCAATATCTGAGTAAGGACTTTGACTGTTCAATTTTCGCTTGATTAACTCCATCAGGGGAATTTTTGAATTATTTTTGTTCGAATCCAAACAGGCCCTCCAAGCCCGCAGCTTCCCCTCCGATCAAGCCATCAGACAAGGAGAAAACTCTCGATCTAGGTGTGACGGCAGGCCCGATCATGAAGAAAAGTCCGCGAAGGTTCTGGGACCTGTCCTGACACCCTTGGGCCCGATCATCGCTTCACTTTCCGCATTAGTGGAGCAATGGCGTTCGCTGGATGCTCATGCCTCGACCGTGGAAGCGTCGGTGATCAGACTGGAGGCCCAAGTTGTCGTTCTCCAGTCCGAGGAAGAAGGTACTTGACTTTATTGAGCATGTCTACTTTTGATTCTTGTCCCACAGACTGTTGTTAATACAATGCCTCTGATCC
Organism: Alloteropsis semialata; assembly: GCA_004135705.1. Taxonomy (NCBI): domain Eukaryota; kingdom Viridiplantae; phylum Streptophyta; class Magnoliopsida; order Poales; family Poaceae; genus Alloteropsis; species Alloteropsis semialata. The sequence continues at coordinate 42,531,078 of CM014272.1, read as the reverse complement.
TGTAGCTAATTCAAAGAGCATTGAGGTGCTTGAGAATAAAAACTCAGATCTGGAAGGCCAACTTGCAGCCCAGGATAAGGAAGTTGCTAATCTTGCCGCTCGTCTTGAAGCTTCAGAGAAACGTATCCTGACCTTGGAAAGCAAGCTCTTGGAGGGATTGTTGCAGCGACACACACCGTGGGAGCCTTGAAAAGCCATGTTCTAGATCTCGACACCGTGCTGCTTTCTTAGGGCTTCAAGTGTTCGGCTGGGGGGGGCACAGGCTTTATTTGACGACCTTGCTCCATTGGTGGATCCCTTTGTCAAGAAATTCGGCCTTCACTTGATCGATTCTGAAGACTCGTCCTAAACTTTGTGATGGATTCCTGTAACAGGACAAAAACTTGGTAGTTTTAGTCTGTGACCTTTATTTTGTTTTGTGAAACATAAGTTTGCATATCTTTGCATAAGTCATAGAGCTGATCGGATTTTCATGGCACCTTTTAACTGGTAGCTTTAACATAGCTAAATGTCCCGTTGCCACAAGCTATTTTGAAATTGTTTAGTTGCTAAGACACGAACGGTCTTCTGAACTATGTAATTCCTTGTAGTCATGGTGTTCGGTATTTTAGCGCGATTTAGCTTTTTCGATTTAAAAAGCCTGATTCTTGTGAGGTAGTAGTACCATAGTAGCCCCCGGGCTCTTTTGTAGCATGTAGACACAAGAATTTCCCAATAGTGTGGGGAGCCCCCGAGCGTCGCGCTTGGGTGCATAGAGTAGGTCTGGAAAAGAAAATTTCAGCATAGTAGTCCCCGGCTCTTTGTTAGTATATGTG
>CM014272.1:42360867-42526431 GCA_004135705.1 Alloteropsis semialata | reverse complement strand
GCACTACACCTTCATCACCACCTAGTAGTTGCTAGTTGATAGGGATAATACTTTTGTGTTGTCTTTTGTTGTCTTCTAACAATGACAAGTTGTTCGTATCCAGCAACTTATGATGGTATAGGTGCTGATGAGTACATTGAGTGGGAAATCACTATAGACAATAGTTTTGCTACTCGCTTTATGTGTCCAAGGAGGAAGGTAAAAAATGCAGCTAGTGTTTTGCGATATTCTGCACTATCTTGGTGGTATTCTTTAGATCCTTTAGATAAACCTCATTGATATGAAGTTTCTTATGAGAGAAACTTTTGTTAACCCACCTCCTAGTTCGGATTCATATGATGCGGTGCATAATTTAGAGGAAGAGTTTGTTATTATTTCTCTTGCTATGACTAACCTTTTTGCAGGATGATGTACATAAGCAAGAGGACGACATGGACACAACTAATAAGGAGCTCACAACTTCATGTGCACATTCAGAACCATTACTTGGCATTGCACCTATTGCTGCTGAGAACATAGTTCGTGCACATGGTGCTACACTTACGGAAGGTGAAAATTGTCTTAATGTACTGAATTTTTCCAAAACCATGCTATTATAGAGCAATTGTTAGTGGAACCACCTCTTGATTTATCTTTGTCACATGATGATTTTCTTGATGTTTCATGTGATAAAGATGAATTGTGTGATAATGCTTCAGTTTTACATGTTTCTCAACCAAACACTTGTGCTGAACCTAAACATGTTATGCAAATTGGTAGTACCAATGATGAGCTAAACCTGTTGTTTTCCTTACATACATTGGGTTACATTGAATTTGATGTTTTGTGTAATCTAGATTGTTTCGAAGAGATACTTTTTAGATATGTTGATTTGCCTTGGTTTGATAAACGTACATATCATGTTGTTGGCAAATATGACAACAAAGGACAATATATGATATATAGAGTCTACATTCGTAGCAATATGAATTCTCCTTTTGTTGTGCAAGATTGTGATCGATTAGAGGACAGCCATAATAAAAATATATTCACATGTTCCTCTAGTAGTTTTGTCTCTCAAGAAGGGAAGCATTGTTGGTTGCTACCTATGCTTGCAGATGCTGAATTTTTTGATATACGGCCATCTAGTCCTCCTTTGTCTTTTGTTAGAACTAATCTTTTGCAGGATAGTGTTGACAAACATTGTGTGCATTTCGATCATGGATCGTACATGCTTGCTGAATATTTTTGTGCGAGATTACACACTACACAATTGGAAAGTTGGTAACATTCCTCCTCAAAATTATTTAGGTTTTCTTTGTTTTTGCAACCCCGTTCTCTTTTGTGTTGTACAAGATCGATTTCGAGTACAATCGACGCCGAGGACGGCTTTTCGTGCAAGCGAATCGAAGGACACAAGCAAGAAAGTGAAACACGCAATTTGAAATTGCAGATCTGTATGAAGCGAAAAATATGATGTTCAAGCTCTGAACAACAAAGGATTAATCGCCACAGGGTTGTAGAATAAGAACAGGGGCCCTGGATCACTGTAAACGGACTTGTCGCCACAGTTACAATGAATCTATCATAGTTTCGATTTCAAAAACTTGACTAAACAAAATCCAAACCCTAGTGTGGCAATGGTTACTGAATATATGAGGGTTAGGTCATGAATGACCCCCTGGACTCGCCCCCTATGGGCTCCAACACGATACACGGGCCAATGGCCCAAAAGACGGTGGCGCAGCATCCTGACAGATTCTGGACGTCCACTTGTTTTGACAATTCCTATTGACTCAGATGGAATTTTGATGTGGGACCAGTCCAATTTGAAGCTTTATGAAATTATCTTTCCATCCATACAAAGAACTTCCAAAATAGACTCCCTATGCAATCTGGGCGTCGATTTTAGTGTGGGCTGCTCCAGCACTCTGAGGTGAACTCGAACTTGAGTTGTTTTGGGCCTCCACCTTGGGGAGTCGAACCGAATTAGCTTTAGGACTTCTTCTTGACTTGGACATCCATGTTGGACTTCTCTAATTTAGTACATTTAGAGGAGTCCATGACTTTTAGAGGAGTCCAACATGGATGTCCAACATGGACTTCTTCTTGACTTGGACATCCATGTTGGATGTCCAAGTCAAGAAGAAGTCCTAAAGCTGATTCGGTTCGACTCCCAAGGTGGAGGCCCAAAACAACTCAAGTTCGAGTCCACCTCGGAGTCCAGGAGCAGCCCACACTAAAATTGACGCCCAGGTCGCAAAGGGAGTCCGTTTTGGACGTTCTTTATATGGATGGAAAGCTAATTTCATAGAGCTTCAAATGGGACTAGTCCCACATCAAAATTTCTTCTGAGTCAACAGGAATCATCGAAACAAATGGACGTCCAGAATATGTCAGGGTGCTGCGCCACCATCTTTTGGGCCGTTGGCCTGTGTATATTGTTGGAGCCCATAGGGGCGAGTCCAGGGGGTCATTCATGACCTAACCCTCATATATTCAGTAGCCGCCACCACATTAGGGTTTAAGTTTTGTTTAGTCAAGTTTTCGAAGTCGAAACTCTGATAGATTCATTGTAACTGTGGCGGCAAGTCCGTTTACAGTGATCCAGGGCCCCCGTTCTTGTTCTACAACCCTGTGGCGATTAGTCCTTTGTTGTTCAGAGTTTGAACACCATATTTTTTGCTTCATACAGATCTGTAATTTCAGATTGCATGTTTCACTTTCTTGCTTGTGTTCTTTGATTTGCTTCAGGAAAAGCCTTCTCGGCGAGGTCAATCAAGTGTTGCTTGGTTGATAACCAGCGGAGCAGTAGTGTAATGGTTGCTGGGTTCAAATCATGTTTGATTTGAAGCCGGATCGCCAACGTCGAGTCTCCACTAATCGAATTTATCCTTTACCTCTCGGAAGATCGGCCAGCCCCTTATCAGAACCGAAAAAACCTGACCCCGAACCCGAAGAACCCAAACCCGAAATAACCCGAAGCAAATTCGGGTGGTAGTTCAGCAAACCCAAAATTATTTAGAGTAATTCAGGTTTAGAATCTCGGTACCTGAATAGCCTGAAAAAACCCTAACTTTAGTGTCATCATAGAGTGGGAGGAAATCTCTCTATGCAAATCTTTGTTTGATTTGTGTTAATTTATTGGATCAAATCTTGGTTCGAGCTATCCTTGTTGTATGTGATATTTGTATATGCATATCAATTAATTAGATCTACAAATTTGTTTGGTTAGTCACCATATTTTCTTGTTCTACTAGTTGAGAAACGCAATTTCGGGTAATATGGGTTACCCGAAACCCGAACCCAAATTTTCGGGTACCTGAAATATCGGATAGCAATTTTTTCAAACAAACTTCAGGTTCCAATTATTAAAACCCGAACTTTCTAAAACCCGAAAAATCCGACCCAAACTTTTGGGTAACCCGAATGTCCAACCCTACTTGAACCAAAGCCCGTGTTTGCATAGAACACCGACCGTACGAGTACGATGACCAATGGCACCATATACACCGCCTGGCGGTAGGCCCTTGAGCCACGAGCTGTACGTAGGAGAAAGCTGAAGCCGTCTGTAACAGCCCGGCAAAAAAAAGAAAGAAGAAAAAGGAAAACAAAAAAAAAGAAGAAACGGACCCACCTGTCATCCCTACTGCTCTCTCTCTCCCACGCAGCAACTCGCGTTCCGGTTGGGCGCCGCGGGCGGCAGCGCCAGGCCGCCGACGCCGGTTGGCCACCGTGGCCAAGCCATGGCGAAATTCATGCTGTGCCGTCTCCTTCCTCCTCCTATTTAAGCCACACGCCAGCCCCTTCCCAAACCCTAGCTCTTATCTCCTCCATTGCTGCCGCCGCTTCCACTGCATGCTGCCGTCGCTCGCCACCAAAATCCGTCGTAACCGGTGAGTCTCCAGGCCGTTTCCCCGCATCCATGGCTGCCTCACATCCCCCGGCACCTATTCTGGCCTTCACCACCCTTTCTCCCTTGTCGTGCAGGTCACCGGCGGCAAGCTTCCTCCACCCGTCGCTGCTGCTCCTTCGCTGCCAGGCTGCACATGGTGAGGTGGCCTGTGCTGGGCACTCCCTTCTCTTCCTCGCTCATGTGCTGCTGCCTGTAGTGCTCCTCGGTTCTCCTGTCCAAGTGCTGCAGCATGGCAAGTAACTTGTATGGCCTTGTGCCTCTCTCTGGTCTGGTTTACGAAGGGGAGACGATGAACAGTGCAAGCTAATAAGAAAAGACATGTTGTACTTGTGTGTTCATGGATTCAAATAAATCATACGAAAATAATTACAGATCCAAAAATAGTGAAACTTATTTTGTTAAATCTGTTGTGAGCTGCTCTTTCATACAAAAATGTGTTTGTGCATGTTGCTACTGTGTAGATTTAATTATGCTTTTATTTGTGCAATCATGGTTAAATACCTTATAATTTGTACAGTGCACCTAAAAATGTAAACCCAACTTAGTTAGACCCCTTGGAATTTCTACATTCCAGTTCTGTAGCTTCAGCTCTTGGAAAATGTTCTTTGTCTGCAGTTTTGGCTATGTTTGCTTTATGTTGGCTGAAAATTGATTAAGGCCTAATAAATAGCTAAGAATTGGTAAAATAGTGAAACCAACTTTGTTAATCTTGATTCTCTGCTTAGCATCTAGGAAAAATGACCTTGCTGCTGTTCTTGATGTTTTGCCTTTTATGAATTAATTTGTTCGAGGAAGCTCTATCTTGCATAAATTGTAATTAAATATCTAAAATGGCTTTTAGTGTGAATCCAACTGTCTTAGTCTTGTTTAGGTATCCTATGCTGGCATGTTTTGTTTCGCATTTGTTAAGCAACTTGAGAATTTATTGTGGTGTTTGTTTGCTCTCTAATAAGCTAAATAAAGAATTTTATTGTTTTAAACATGTTTAAGTGTTGTTTTTAATTTGTTTGTGCAGTGCTATGTATGTGTTACATTTCTCATGCTCATACTTGCATTCATGGCATCATTCTAATTACCGCATCATTCATTTATTATAGAGAGTGATCGTCCGGAGAACGAGCCCGTTGAGCCCGAAGCCGAGTTCGAAGCCGTTTCCCAACCCGAAGTGAACCAAGATGTATGGGTTGCATGGGAACTATGTATGTATTGCATTTGTTTAGCACCTATGTTGATGATTACCTTCCTTGATTTATATACCTTTACCTTGTCACTCGTTAGTTTGGGGTAATTCACATTTAATTTGCTAAATGCTTAGCCATGCTTAGAGTAGAAGGTTAGGATATATTTTGGGAAGGTTGACTAGGATAATCAACACCGTAATAGTTGGAGTCCTCTTTTAAAATTGATGGTCCTATGAACTTGATGATAAGAAGTAGAGGTTGACTTGAGCGGGGCGTAGGGTCATGAGAAAGGAGTCTCGGTGACCTAGACTGCTCGAGTTGTTAAGGACCGTCCGGTGATGCCTTTGGTTTGAGCACCCTTTTCGTGCTACCACATATCCCCTATTGGGTGGATGAGCTAACTACCTCTTTGATCCTTTCACATGGGGCACGGTCCAAGATGCGTTGTCATTAGGACTTGGTAGGGGACCCTAGAGTGTCCATGTTGGGCCTAGGTATCCCCCGCGTAAGTTTGGCGTGGATCCCATTTGGCGGGGGCAACTAGGGAAAGGTTGTCATGAGTACCCTCTTGTTCACTTTTAGCGGGGTGTGCAAGTCGCATGGTCCTTATGTCGTGTGGGGAAAGAAGTACCCCCTTGCAAGGTTTGGATCAATTCGAATTGCCGCGCTCTCGGTTATGAGCAAGCTCAATGTCCATTGAATTCATCGAAGGTTGATGTTGTTTATGGCTCAAATGTTCATATGTTAAAGCTCTATGTCTACATGATGTTGTTTATGTTGAAACTAAAATTTGATGTGGGTTTGGGCAAGATTTTAATAAAATATGCTAGCTGTCCATAGGGTACAAATGTCATGCTTATGGTCAAATTTAAGGATAGGAAAAGTTATGCTTTTGCAAAATATTACTGTCAGGGATAGAATCCCCAGTATCCAGAAGGAAGGAAGAAGGCAGACTCCTATTAGAATTCCCTTGTAATCCTACTAGGACTCCTTGTAGCCGACTAGGAACCCACTCCCTGGACTATATAAAGGAGGGCCGGGTACCTAGATGGGCAATCGAAAAACACCTCAGCGCAGGGCGCAATACTATACACCCCATACAGGACGTAGGGTACGCTGTCTTGGCGGCCCGAACCTGTCTAAATAGTGTCTTGTGTCCCGCATTTACCTTCATGCTTCAGGTCTGGCGATCCCCCACTGCACAAATCACTACCTTGGAGACCCCCCATAGTAGGCTAGACGGCATAAAAAACCGACAGCTGGCGCGCCAGGTAGGGGTGATCGTCGGGATCATTTGAAGCGCCCCTGCCTAAGCAGAGACTAAATGTGATACAAATTATCAGTCCCAGGAGGCGGATACACATTTATTCAACAGATAGTTCAGAACCTTATAGCCCCCAAGGGAGCGGGCACTTGATACAAGCCAGGATTACAAAAGGTAAACCACAGCGATGAGCCAAACTAGGAACCACTCGGGCTCAACAAAGGGATCAGAGCTACGCGACAGCGAAGACATCTTGGGCGGGACCAAACTCCATAGGCAAAGTTGGGTGCGAAAGCGACCACCTATTCAGCGTCCTCAACAACAAAGTCCGGGTCTTCTTCTGAAGCAACAAAAGCAAGGGTGAGTACAAAAGTACTCAGCAAGTCCAACCACACCCACGGAGGGGTTAACACAGAAATATGCACAGGATATATCAAGGAATAAGGCTAAGGTTCATTTGCAACAAAGCCAAGTTTTACACATGCAATGGTTCGTCAAGGAAGATTTTGGCAAAACAAGTTTTAGTAACAAAACAATAAGTGGGGGTTGATCCACAAAGGATCCAAATTTTTAAGGCTACCGGATTTCCCATCCGCCGTAGCTTCCCAGCACAAAGCCGGTCTCTTTCCAAAACCAACACACTCCAACCCATCCCAAAACCTTCGGTATTGTGACCAAGCCATAACTCGCCCATGACCGTGGGCACGGCTATTCGAATAGTTTGGAAAACTCTGCAGAGGTGTACACTTTCACCACAAGTAGGGTACCGCAACACGGTCACCTTAGTGCCAGCGTGGATCCTATCGAAGTCATTACCCACCATAGCCAAAACTGCCTAGCCATCACGAGAAAACAACCAAGGGGGTTTATGACACTAAGTCGGCACCCATGACACTAAGTCGGCACTTGGCTTTCCGCTGCACACCTGCCTCCAGACAACTAACAGCCTGGCTAGTGGAATTTAGACTAAGCCCTTGCACCATACAAGAGTCGAGTGGTTGTACGAGATAAACTGGGTTAGGCAAGATGACACATCACCTCGGTTTAAAACCGGACAAAATGGATATCTCCCAACTTGCTTAACCACAGAGGTACAAGCTTCCTTTCGGTATTTCATAAAGAAACACCTATCCATCTCATCCAACACTTTTCTTTATTTTCAAAACCCAAAACCCATTTTCTTTACTCAATACACTCACACTTTTATTCTTTTGATAAACCGAGTATAGTCATGATTGTTTAAATAAGAAAAACAAGTCCTAAGCATTCTAGCATTGGTTATCGTCCAAACAGAGCATATCATATTTAGAGATAACTAGGTCAACAAGGAATGGTCATAGCAATCAAGGAATGGCTATCCAACCGGGTTTTTAATAGTAAAACACATGCAATTTATCAAAGGCCAATAGGTTGTGTTTATAAAACTGGGATAAACATGCATCAAAGGATGGGATTGGACTTGCCGTCGTCAAAAGCTTCCAGGAGTTCCTGCTCGCGGTACAAGTCTTCGGGGTCGGGCTCGCGGTACTCTCCTTCGTACTCCGGCTCGCGGTACTGTCCCTCCTCGTACTCCGGCTCGCGGTACTGTCCCTCCTCGTTCACTCCGTCGTCTAGGGCACGCACAAACAACACACAATAAGAAAACAACAACCCTTTACCGATGTGTTGGAAAAGGGAAATAATAAAATAAAATAGGAAGGAGGATTATTTTTGAGTGATTTTTGTATAACTCGGCCGGAATAGATGAAAGAGAGGTGTGTGCGAATTTGGTGGAATTCCGGAGAGGTTTGGCGCATGAAATGACGAGATTAAGGGATATTAGGGCTCATCTGGGGGTTTTAGGACCTAATGGTAAAGATTAAAAGGGCTAAGGACCTTTCTGTAAGGATATTTGTATAGTGGAAGGTCCTGGTTGTAATTTGGAAAAATTTTGGAGGGGTTTGGTAATGGCTAGGGACCTATTTGAAATTATTCTGAAAGGTTAGGGGATTTCTTTGAAATCCGTCTAAAGGAAAAAGGACGTTTCTGTGATTTTAGAAAAGGGGAGGGGTTTTTCGGAAAAGGGGCCTTTCATCCCCTTCTTCTCTTTCCTTCGGCCGAAACAGAGAAGAGAGAGGGGACGGCTCGGGCGGCGGTGGCGACGCCGATTCTGGCGCCCTGGGGCTCGGCGGCGGCCAGGAGCGGGCGGTGGAGGACGAGGAGAGTGAGGGGAACTCATTCCCCTCCTCACCTCGGGCGGAGGCGGCGCGAGGAAGGCGGGGGAGCGGAGGAAGCGGCGACGGCGGTGATGGAGCTCCGGCGGCGGCGCTGCGAAGCTTGGGAGCGAAGGCCGGCGAGGTGGGGTTTATATAGGCGGGGGAGGAGGGAGGTGGCCGGCGGCCGGTGAAGCTTTGAGCGGGGATTAATGGTGGTGGCACCGGTGAGTTTGGCAGCACAGCGGCAGAGTGTGGACGCGCGCGCGTCCCGGAGCGTTGATGCGGGCCCGGGACGTTGGTCGGCACGGCGGTGGTCGGGGAAGGACGGCCGGCGCTGCGGCTCCAGTGCCGCCTGTCGGCGTGCGTGCGCGCGAGCAGGGAAGAAGAAAGGAGAGGGCGACGCGGTGGTGGCTGATGGTATTTCTTACGTCGCAAATAAATCCGCAAGCGCACGGATACCGTTGTAGCTTTCACCCGGAAGTATTCAGGGTATCGAATCCACAGGGAAGGCAGTGGTTGACTAGAGTAGTTATCCATTGTATTCAATCATAACATTATTAATATACCAAACGCTAGCAAAGGGTAAACATTGATAGATGGGTAGTGTGACACACAGAAGGTTTCACTGCTCATTATAATAGTCTAGTTAATATGAAGATCCTAAGAGAGAACTAGGGGTTCTATGTACTTCTTGCATATGGGTTACATTCCTACAAGCGTATCCTATACAAGCTTAGCAAGGGACATATGTTAGAGGGCAAATCGAGGAGTCGTGGGATCCCCTCATCCAAGGGTACTATCACGATGTTTATCACGAAGGCCTGCAAACGCCCAGACCCGAACGCCGAGGATTACAAGGGACGGACAAGGCTGTCACCACCTGCCGCCTACCTCTTACTACGTAGGGAAGGGTATCCCCAATGTTATTCCATATACCAAACACCACGTTTACCATATGAAATACAACTCTATTTATGGTCCACCTAAACAGAGCAACCTTGCGGTACACTGGGCCATTGCCATAACATGCATTCACTATACTAAGGTGCAAGACATACAACTTATATGATGAATACACAAGACTATAAGTCAAGTAACATAAGCAAGAGAGTAATTCCATTAATAGCTCTAAGTCTTATAAGTAAACAAAAGATACAAGATAACTGAGCTCTAGGCTTACCAAGACTCCGTCGGAAACCCATAGAAACTCAACTCCTAAGACTACTTCACTACTAACTAAGACTAGAATGTGTGGCAAAGAGAGCTCTTCCTTCTTGGTGTGTCTTGAATGAATGGGAGAGGTCTTCTATTTATAGTGGGAGAGGTGCCTTGGGAAAGTGGATATGCTTCAAAGATCCTAAGAGAATATTCCCCTCCAAGTGCTCTCTTGCCTCCACCTGGCCTCCAACCGACCCTGGGAAGGTCGGTAACCCCTAGGAATCGCGCCCACACGTTTTTGGAGGTTGGTGGGTGAAGAACCGGTCAAAACCATGGAGAACCGAGAGAGAACCACGTCCTGATTGGCTGCTGTGCGTCGGTTGGAGAAAACCGGAGCCAAACCAGCAGCATCGCAGAATAAGCCGGCCAAAACCGGCCCCTGAACCCCGCATCCTCGCGCAAACCGGCGGCCGGCCCTCTCCTGGCACGCCACGCGTCCCGGGCCTGTGCGCCTCCCGCCTCCGCGGCGGACGTCCGCGCTCACGGGCGGCGGCCAGTGGCCACCTGCCACGTGGCTCGGTGAGGCGGCCCGCTTCTGGGCGCTGACCCGCGCCGCGCGTGGTCGAGCGGCCCTTGGCCGTTCCCGCGTGAGCTGGCCCGTGGCTTCCAGCTGGGCCCCGCCTAACGTCCTGGGCAGGCGCGACGGCGCTCACCCGGGCGTTGACCCGGCGCTGGCGCTCTGCGCAGCAGAGCTGCTGGTCCGCCCGTGGTGGGCCCCGCTGCCAGGCTCCGTACGGCAGAGGATACGCTGACGTCATTCTGACGTCAGCACTTCTGATTTTCTTCTCTATTTTATATCTTTTCGACGTGAGCTCCAAATAATATGAATAATATATTCATCGGAATCGTCTCGACGAGCTCTGCACGATGGTGTATTCCAAATGGGAATTTGAGATACTTTGTAATATTGATATTTTATATCTCATCTTGAGCTCATAGTGTCCTTTTCCTGCATGACAATGTAAAACACCGACACTTGTGGAAATCATTAGTAATAAATCCTATCACTAAGTTTGGTGATTACTTATGACATATTTTGTGCAGGAGTTGACGGTCAAAAAATGGTACTTAACGACCGTCAACAAGCTCCCCCACACTTAGCCTTTACTCGTCCTCGAGTGAAACTTAAGGACTAAGGTGGAAAACACGAATCCAACCGATATGATGCAAGCATATAAGTTATTCCAAGACATACCTGCACTTGTGAATTTTGAAGTGTCTGTCATGTAATCTTGGATGGTTGAGGAACGGAACGGCCTTGATTCAAGTCATCTCAACTCTTCTGTTAAGTAACTTGGGTTTTCGATAAATTTTTAAAAACATAACCTTACCTAGCTCCTCAAATGATTCTCTCAGATCGCTCATTGTGTATAATTCCTCACCAAGGCATTCTTTTGCCTTCTTTCACCCTATTTCTAAAAGGCTTATGTGGATCTCATGGTAGGAGTAAAGATAAGGCATACTTGCATCACATATATTGCGAAGTCAAAAAGCGGATCCAAGAAGAAAACTATTCATACAATCTGATCAAGATGTGCACGTGTATGGAACAATGGAAAATGTATGTGGAAATTATGATAGCTCCTTTTTGTATGATCCCTCTCCTCTTTATTTTGAAAACATGGCGCTATATCATTTTCTTTTTTTTCATGCTCAATGCTTTGTATGGGCATGTATATATTTGTTTCTTTCTTTTCCTTTTTTTTCTTAGACCTTCATGTGTCCAAAATATTTTTCTATAGCTCATGTTTCTTTTACAAAGAATATTTGGAGAGAGATTCATAACACATAGGGAGCATTTATTTGGTGGATGGATGGGTATTGCTAACTTCCAGTGTAGAAGTTTAGCAGATGTACGTGGAGTGTACGTGATCTTGATCAAGACAGCATGAAGAGCATCTTACAAGGGTCGCAACAATTTGACAAAGCTCAATGAAATAACAAGCAGCATATGTATAAGGTTTTCAAAGTGAGCAACATATGGCTTTGGTAGGAATGGAATATCATTGAGAAGCTTTGCAAGGCTATTGATTTTCAACTTTTGCAATAAAAACTTCCCAAGTACTTTATACAGAAAGAGAAAGATTCCTCTTATCATACCATATCTCATTAATCAACCACTTAGATAAACATGTTTTCCTAAAGAGATATGTTCACAAGCAACAGGTGTATGTGCAAGGAATAAAGAATATGCAAGCCAATCAAGGAGAATCATGTCTATCAAAAGAGCACCAGAATTCATTGAGTTTAATTTTTAGTGATTATCTTAAACTTGAAATTATTTAAACTCATGAATCAGAGAGAAGGGTGGATAGGATGTGCAAACCATCGCTCTGGACGACAATGTAGGTGAGAGGTACCAGAGGGCCTTCGGCCGACCTGGGGGATCGGCCGACATCTTCTGGGCCTCGGTCACCATGATCTTCCTTGACCTAACCGGTGCGATGTTGTACAGCCTGTCTGTAGGTGGTCTCGATCATGTGCACGTCAGGAAACTTGAGATACCCCCACACTTGAGCTTTTGCCTGCATTTATTTTCACACAGTGGAAACAAAACAATGGCTCCATGGTTTTAAGAACCATGAGCCTTTATTGAAATTCAAATATTTTTGGTGTTTTTATGTTATGCAAATTTTTATGGATTTTTTTTATCATGGCAAACAAATCTTTCAAGGTAACTTAGCAGGAGATCAAAGGAAAATAAGTGCACAGAGTATTTTGGATACTTCCCTGATGAATCCCCAAACTCTAGTCTTGCAAGCGAATGCAAGGTTTGAGCTTAAGAGTGCCAAAAGATTTGTCCATTGTTCATCTTGCTTCATTGTGCAAATTTTTTCCATGTGACTAAAAATGTTGAATGTTGAAGTTATGCTCGCCATCCTTTAGTCATTACTTCTTGCATGTTGTGAAGCAATTTGTTGGAGTCCATCCAATGCCTTGGTTTATCTTCAGTTTGAAGCAAGCTTGATGACTTACCCGATTGGATTTGAAATCTTTCCTGCAGGGGTTAGTTCGACCAATATCTATACATGCATTTACTCCAAGGTTCATTAATCAAACTTAACACCATGCCACATTTGATTAAAGAAGACAATTTAACCTAAGCACCACGCTTAACTTAAAAGGTCTATGAATGCAGTTCGAACATACATTCAAACCAGAGCGCACGAGCATAGATAAAAGAGGCATGAGAACATGATCAAGCGATTTTCTCATGGAGATGAACATGAGTGTAATAATGGTGAACTTCGGGTTACTTCCCGGAAGGGCTTTGTTTAAAGTCAAAAAGCATGACATGACACTTACCTTAGCATACTTACCGCTGGCAGTGGAAGGTTACTTTAGAATTTCCATCACGGTAGTTCCTTGGCTCTTGGTGATGCCATTGACGGTGACGCGGTCGCAAGTGGATTGCAAGTGCACACTAAATGTTGGGATTTCCCAAACAAGTAGTTGGCAAGGCGGCAAAACATGAGCAGACGTCTTTTCTCATGAAAGCAAGCACAAGAACCAAGGGTGCCAGGCAAGGTGGGGCCAGGAGCCATATGGGGACTACCGAGGTGCAACACCACAATGGCATGTACACCCAGTTGTCACAACCCCAATGAGACTCGCCAGGTAAGGATTTTTTTAAGCAAGAAATGCAAGAACTAGCACCACCTGAAAACCAAGATAAAATTTTGTACAAATGGAACTTGTCGTGAAGCACTTACCAACCTCCCGCACACTTGGATTTTTGTGTATGGGGACAACAAAAATCAAGTGTGTTGGCTTTGTTCAAAATTTGTTCCATGTCCAAAACTTATCAATGTTGCTGCTGATGCAGCTCCATGTTCTTAGGCATCATGCACCATTAGGTCTTTTCAATTGCAACCTGAAATAGTTAGCTACCAAAAATACCCGAGGGGAACTTATCCTAGAACATGTCCTTGCTTTTATTTGTATTATTTTTTTTATAAACTTGGGAGCCAATCACTTGAAAATCCTAAGGAGGGATAGGAGAAAGGCCGAGAACTTTTGGCAGCTTAGCTGGGGGTGCGAAAAGATGGTGGAGGGCACCGACTTTTACTAAGCAGAGGAGGCTTGGGGTCGGCCGACGGCCTGGGTCGGCCGACCCTAGCGCGGCTCCGTTTCAGCTAAGCTTCCAAGGGTTGCACTGGATTCGCTGGTGTGAACTGATGGTGGCTGAATTTCGCTCCAGAAGGGCCAGGGCTAGGTCGGCCGACAGATGGGGTCGGGTGATTCTGGAACAGGGCCCATTCTGTAGAACCTTCGCAGCGGTATACCAGATGCAAAAGCTGTTTTGAATCTGAATGAATGCGGCGCAGGAAAGACAGCCACAGGTCGGGTGACACTTGGGGTCGGCCGACGGCCTGTTGGTATCTTTCTGGCCCAACTGGCTCGGCTATCCTATGTGGTCCCGGCTCATTGAGATTATGTATGTGTATGCAGGAGCGGGGAATCCAAAGGGATTTCAAGATAAAAGACTCCAAGTTTAAATTTCAATGCACAAAATTGATTTGAAATTTAAACATGCAAATATTGGAATTTAAACATGCAGAGATTGGAATTCAGAAAAATGCAATGTGAAATAAATATGAGATACATACCGATTTACCTGTCGGTGAGGACTCGTCAGTTTACGTCCGTCGAGTGAAGACGTCTCCATCATAAGTTTTAACTTTATGCAGCATTTGGAGATGGTTTGTTTTAGCCATACCTGTTTGTCTTCTTCGGACGGGATGATGTAGGCCTTGGTGTTGAGCCTTGGCCTTGGGTCCGTTCGCGTTGGTCTTCCCATGTAATGGGCTGGCGTGTACCAATTTGACGGATGCTAGCCTAAGATCGAACACGGTGTCTCTCATGTTCAGCTCTGGGCCGGTTTGCGAACCAGAGTGAATCGAGAACTCACGAATCGTTCTTTCGGCAGTAGCACTCGTCGATATTGGTGATGTAGGATTGACTGGAGTTGCTGCCGATCAGACTACTTAGGAAGATACGATGCAAGATCGTATTTCCCGATAATCTTGGGTTGTCGATGAAGTCCATTGGCAGTTCAAGACCAGTCATACACTACCCTGTTCCACATCAAAGAGAAACAGAGCAAAGATAACCCTGCCGGAGCAGTGGTAATTAATCATGCTATTAATTGAGTACATGGGTTAACAACACTATTCAACCATTGCCGTTCCCCGGCAACGGCGCCAGAAAGCTTGATGGTATTTCTTACGTCGCAGATAAATCCGCAAGCGCACGGATACCGTTGTAGCTTTCACCCGGAAGTATTCAGGGTATCGAATCCACAGGGAAGGCAGTGGTTGACTAGAGTAGTTATCCATTGTATTCAATCATAACATTATTAATATACCAAACGCTAGCAAAGGGTAAACATTGATAGATGGGTAGTGTGACACACAGAAGGTTTCACTGCTCATTATAATAGTCTAGTTAATATGAAGATCCTAAGAGAGAACTAGGGGTTCTATGTACTTCTTGCATATGGGTTACATTCCTATAAGCGTATCCTATACAAGCTTAGCAAGGGACACATGTTAGAGGGCAAATCGAGGAGTCGTGGGATCCCCTCATCCAAGGGTACTGTCACGATGTTTATCACGAAGGCCTGCAAACGCCCAGACCCGAACGCCGAGGATTACAAGGGACGGACAGGGCTGTCACCACCTGCCGCCTACCTCTTACTACGTAGGGAAGGGTATCCCCAATGTTATTCCATATACCAAACACCACGTTTACCATATGAAATACAACTCTATTTATGGTCCACCTAAACAGAGCAACCTTGCGGTACACTGGGCCATTGCCATAACATGCATCCACTATACTAAGGTGCAAGACATACAACTTATATGATGAACACACAAGACTATAAGTCAAGTAACATAAGCAAGAGAGTAATTCCATTAATAGCTCTAAGTCTTATAAGTAAACAAAAGATATAAGATAACTAAGCTCTAGGCTTACCAAGACTCCGTCGGAAACCCATAGAAACTCAACTCCTAAGACTACTTCACTACTAACTAAGACTAGAATGTGTGGCAAAGAGAGCTCTTCCTTCTTGGTGTGTCTTGAATGAATGGGAGAGGTCTTCTATTTATAGTGGGAGAGGTGCCTTGGGAAAGTGGATATGCTTCAAAGATCCTAAGAGAATATTCCCCTTCAAGTGGTCTCTTGCCTCCACCTGGCCTCCAACCGACCCTGGGAAGGTCGGTAACCCCTAGGAATCGCGCCCACACGTTTCTGGAGGTCGGTGGGTGAAGAACCGGAGGAGAACCGGTCAAAACCGTGGAGAACCGAGAGAGAACCACGTCCTGATTGGCTGCTGTGCGTCGGTTGGAGAAAACCGGAGCCAAACCAGCAGCATCGCAGAATAAGCCGGCCAAAACCGGCCCCTGAACCCCGCATCCTCGCGCAAACCGGCGGCCGGCCCTCTCCTGGCACGCCACGCGTCCCGGGCCTGTGCGCCTCCCGCCTCCGCGGCGGACGTCCGCGCTCACGGGCGGCGGCCAGTGGCCACCTGCCACGTGGCTCGGTGAGGCGGCCCGCTTCTGGGCGCTGACCCGCGCCGCGCGTGGTCGAGCGGCCCTTGGCCGTTCCCGCGTGAGCTGGCCCGTGGCTTCCAGCTGGGCCCCGCCTAACGTCCTGGGCAGGCGCGACGGCGCTCACCCGGGCGTTGACCCGGCGCTGGCGCTCTGCGCAGCAGAGCTGCTGGTCCGCCCGTGGTGGGCCCCGCTGCCAGGCTCCGTACGGCAGAGGATACGCTGACGTCAGGATGACGTCAGCACTTCTGATTTTCTTCTCTATTTTATATCTTTTCGACGTGAGCTCCAAATAATATGAATAATATATTCATCGGAATCGTCTCGACGAGCTCTGCACGATGGTGTATTCCAAATGGGAATTTGAGATACTTTGTAATATTGATATTTTATATCTCATCTTGAGCTCATAGTGTCCTTTTCCTGCATGACAAAGTAAAACACCGACACTTGTGGAAATCATTAGTAATAAATCCTATCACTAAGTTTGGTGATTACTTTTGACATATTTTGTGCAGGAGTTGACGGTCAAAAAATGGTACTTAACGACCGTCAACAATGGCGCGGGCATCGAGTCGAGGATGAGGGCGTGGGGCCGGGGAGCTGGGCGACGGTGGTGTGAGCAGTGGAGGTGGGCGGCGGTCGGCGCGCACGAGCATGGAGGAGTGGGGAGGTAGGTGAGGGGGTGGGGTCGAGGAGATGGTCGGCACAGCAGTGCCGGGGTGGGGACGGTGGCGTCTGGTGGTGTGGCCGTGGAGGAGCAGTGGTGCGGCACGTCAGGCGGTGGGGCGGCGGCTCGGGGCTGAGCAGAAGAGGGAGGAGGGAGGAAGGAGGAGAAAGGAGAAGGGAAGAGAAGGAAGGGAGAAAAAGAAAAGAAAGAAAAGAAAAAAAAGAAAAGAAGAAATAAGGAGGAAAAAGGAAAAAAGAAAAAGAGAAAAAAAGGGAAAAGAAATTGGAAAAAGGAGAGAAGGAAGAGAGAGAGAGAGAGATTGGCCGAGATTCACGGCGACGGTCGGTGAGTTGGTCGGGCACGCGCAACGCGCGGATCGAGGGAAAGAACGGAAAGGATTTTGGTAGATTGGAATTCAGGAAAGATCGAAAGATTTGAAACTCATCGGAAAGGTTTTTTTGAAAACTCGATAAACACGTTTTAGGATTTTTAATTTTTAGGGCTGTTACATCATTGGGAGAGCTTGAAGGACCTATCCTCAAGATCAATCTACTTGACGCGGAGGGTTGACAGTCCATGCAAATTGGCGGATCAAATTGTCGAGTTCAAGACCAGAGCGGACAAATCTTTGTTCGTCATACGCAGACTCGCCGTGATCATCGTCCATAAAAAATCGCATCGGGTACAGAGCGATTCCATGCAGATCCCAGCTGTCGTCCATCGTGTTGCTGGCTCCGCTTCGAGGCAGAACCAAGATGAATCCTTTTCTGTGTTGAGGCGAAGACGTGTCCGAGCTAACCGAGGAAGGCTGCCCCAAAGGCGTGTCCGAGTCACAAACGGCAGGGCCGGGAGTCTCAAACGGCAGCGACGCAATCGAATCATGAAGCACGTGATCCAATCAGTACTCCTACGGAGGTCCAAATCAGGAGCAAATTGCTACTCACACAGAGGATGTCACGGCAAGCTCTAACTACTCTCCGTGAAAACTTGCTATTTTGAGGGACTTGTGCTACACGCACATGGTCTACATGAAGTTTCCTGCTACCCACATCAAGGGAGCTACCAGCGATGGTCAAGGGTCAAGCTGCGAGTACTCGACCACGTCATGAGTCATGGCGCTCGCTAACAAGCCGACGACGACCTCGACTACTTCGACTACTTGCCGACGACTACTTCGACCATCATCTCGACTACTCAACTAGTCGGGAGCGGACACTACTCCGCCAACAACTAGTCGGAATCGACTCTGACTAATTCGCTTCATCAACAAACCGTCGCAGTTCCATCGATGACCGCGCACGGCTTCGTCGACAATCGTTCACGAATCAAGCTAAGTTACTTGTTTCAATTATTTTTCTAACATGTTTTCTACATGTTTGGCCATGCGCCGACTAATTCGGATATGCTCTTCGACGGGAATTACCCTCGGGGGCTACTCCGTGATCGACTACTCCTGGGGTCTGCTAAACGGACAGCCCACGCACTTGGTACATTGAGTTCGTAGGGCGCTGCCCACGCACTTGGTACATCGAGTTCGTAGGGCGTCGCCACATGCTTGGTACACCGAATTAGGAGGCTTTGCCACGAAGTTTTGTGTACTGAGTACTGGAGGCACCGCAGTGGCTACACCCTATGGATGCATTCGCCGACTGCTTTGCGCGCAATCCGCGCTCTCTGTCGCAATGCCGACTACTTTGCGCGCAATCCGCGCTCTCTGTCGCAATGCCGACTACTTTGCGCGCAATCCACGCTTCCTGTCACAAAGCCGACTACTTATTGTCTTCTCTTGGCGGTCACTAACTTTTTCGAGCAGAACACGCCTTAATTTGTGAAACCTCGGCTCTTTCTGTCATGCCTAATGTCTCTACATGCGTAAAATACATGCTACAAGCAACGGCTAATGCAGGGACCAGGTGCTTAAACTTAATAGGCTAACTACTCGGAAAAAAATATGGCCTAAAAAGAGCATGACATTTACATTTGTATTATGTTTATCGCTGAATAAATTTCAGTAAATTAAACATTTTACAAATATGCTACATAATGTATGCATCTTTTCTTTCAGGTCAAGCTTTGGCTAACTACTCGGCGTGGCTCCAGCAGCTCACCTGACGCATAAGCTTGGGGGTTGGACGCCGCAAAACTACTCGGCATGGCTCCAGCTCCTCACCTGGCGCATAAGCTCGGGGGCTGGATGCCGCAGAACTACTCGGATGAAGTTTCAAGAACTCGGACGAAAAGACTATTTCCTAAAGCAGAAGGTCGTAGGTTCAAAGAAGATTGCTGTTCAAAAACCCTTAGATTGATTATTCAACCACTCCAAGGCTCGGGGGCTGATAAGCTACACCCATCAATCGCTTTTTTCAAGACGGAAGAAGCAAATTCAAGATTTGACCCTCAGCCTGATTCTTCGATTCAACCTAAGGCTCAGGGGCTACTCCATATGGAGTGCGACTTTCGCCGCACCCCATAAATCAAGATGTACACTACTGGAGGTTTTCAATGAAGGTGCAGTAGGGCGAGGAACAACTTGGCTGATACTAAATTTGTCGGAAAACAACTCGGCAGGCGTGAAGACTTTGAGCACACCATACCCTCATGGCAGCCTTGATTAACTTTGAAGATTCAGCCAGCGAAGTACTCGAGGAGCACCAAAACTACTCGGCGAGGATCTGAAAAGTATTCGAAGACTGCTACATATGGCTATGAAGCGCTCGGGGGCTTATCGGGGATAGAATCCCCAGTATCCACAAGGAAGGAAGAAGGCAGACTCCTATTAGAATTCTCTTGTAATCCTACTAGGACTCCTTGTAGCCGACTAGGAACCCGCTCCCTGGACTATATAAAGGAGGGCCGGGTACCTAGATGGGCAATCGAAAAACACCTCAGCGCAGGGCGTAATACTATACACCCCATACAGGACGTAGGTACGCTGTCTTGGCGGCCCGAACCTGTCTAAATCGTGTCTTGTGTCCCGCGTTTACCTTCATGCTTCAGGTCTGGCGATCCCCCACCGCACAAATCACTACCTTGGAGACCCCCCATAGTAGGCTAGACGACATAAAAAACCGACAATTACTTAACCTTAAAGCCTCATTCCTTGCTACCATCCAAATGCATTATCCTTGATTATTAATTGCGAAGTCTTGCGAGTACCTTTTTGTACCCACTGCTCTCTCGTTAACTAAGTTGCAGATAATCCAGAGCCAATCTTTGGTCACTTTTACCCCACCACTCCCGGTGCGGGTGATGAGTGATCTTGTGTGGTGAATGTGCTTCAATGGCGCCTTTGGGCAATGGTGTTGTTGCTTCTTTTAAGTTATCTATCCGCTGCGTTTTAGACTCTTTTGTTGCGAGTTTGAGCTTTGGGGAGATACAATTAAACTCACTTTATTCATGTTGTCATTCGAGGGGCCAAGACTTGTATCTTGGATCCCTTTCCTTTTAATTTCAGATTTGAATTAAGTATGTGTTGAACTTGTAATAATTGTTGTTGCACTCATGTAATATTTAAAATTTGCTCTTGTGGTCCACTCGGAGATGTGAGACTTGTAAGGTATGTGTGCTTGATCTTGGGCATGTTGTTGAACACATACCGGGACGACCGGGCTTGCTATCCTTTTAAGTGAATTTCGCTCGGCTAATTGCGCTAAGAGAAGGGTTGGCACGTGTCATGCCGCGTGGCAAGCATGCACTCGCCTCTATCTTAGTGGATTATCCGACAATTCATTTAAATTGAATGTAAGTTGGGAGGTTCCCTACATGGTGGCATCAGAGCCGGTTTCCACTAAGTGAACCTAAAACTTGCTTAGTGGGGGTGTTTAAAGAAATAAAATTTGATTACTTGCATTAAAATTTATGCTTATAATAAAATATGAACTTAAGGTTGCATGTTCTTTCCCGTCTTGTCCTAGAGCTTAATTATTCTCTCTCTTGCTTCACTAGCTTGTTGTTTAATATGTTTAACTTATTTTACCTTATGTGGGGATCGATAGTTTTTAGATTTTTGTTTTCTATCCTAAGTGTTTTTGAAAAGTTGTAGAAGCGCTTTTGGTTAGTAGTGGGTTGAGGGGTTGTTTCAAAGGCCTTTGGTCATGTTTCACGGCGTTAGGACGACTTATGCGTTATGTATGCCCTATGTGCTATTATTGTAAACCTTGTAGCTGCAGTCTAATAAAGTTTAATGTTGTTAAAAACTTAACCATGTCTCCTTTAAGTTGCAAGATTAAAATGTGCATCATTTATGCATGTTTGCATCATTGTGTGTTAAATTCATGCTTGCTGTAATTTCTGTTTGGAGCCCAATATAATGCTTAGAACGTTGTGAGGAAGTGTCTTAGTGCATTCATTCATGGCATACATGTGCATACATATGTTGGTGACTTGTTTGTGCAATAATATGTTGTTTTACCTGCTGTTTCGATGATTAAAACCGAGCAAAAACTGAATGATGTGCTTGCTGTCCAAATCTGAAATTAACCTCTTTATCACTTCTAGAGCTCTATATATGTATGTTCTTCTCAACCACTCTTAACCCCAATCAATCTTTTGTTAAATCTCTGTCTTCTCTATCTTACCTTAGGGATATCTTTTCTTTGTCTTCTCGTTGTCTTTATTCTACTTGTGGGTTATCTTTCCATTGTCTATCACTATCTTCCGTTAAATGAGATCCCAATCAAGAACATATATCTTCTTTCCCACATTGATATCTTTTCCAATCAATTATCCAGTGATTATTATTCTTCAACATTTATCTATAGTTGGGTACCGTAAAATCAAAGTTTGGAAGGAAGACATTTGCATAGCGGCCTTCTCTACTTAGATATGGACTCCTTGAACATATCATTCCCTTTGGTCTCACAAATAAATCGTCCTACCTCATGTCTTGATAAATAACATATTCAAGGAAGATTTTGATGTCTTCATTGTGAGTTTATCCATAAAATTCTTGCCTACTCCAAGACCAAAGAAGATTATGCCCTTTACCTCCATATACTTCTTCAAAATCTTCGAGAGCCTCATCTTAATGCCAAGTTTAACAAGTGTGAATTTTGGCTTAAAGAAATATCCTTTCTTGGTCATATTCTCTCTAAGCATGATGTTGCCATAAACCCTCACGGTTCAAGATGTTCTCAATCGGACGCCGAAGATCTAGTGAGTTCCGTTCATGAAATTCTTCGCATATCCCAATCTCGCCAAGGCAACTATGTTGTCCATCATCTTGTGAGCTAAATTTCCAATTAGTTGACCATGTATGCCTCAAGGTCTCTCCTTTCAATGACACTCACCAATTCCATATTAGAAGAAGTTCGCTAATCATTATGTTGGACCCTTCCGAATCACAAAAAGAGTTCCTACAATATGTCTTGTGTATCTCAATCGAAAAAGTGACTTCGCATTCCTATCGAAGACATATATTTGATAACTCTTAACTTTCAATTGGTCCTCAGTTACAATGAACATCCTATTGGCATTCTTGATCAAACTACGAGAGAAAGATGAGAAGAGATAATACCAAATTTATCAAGGTTCAATGGACTAACCACTCTCAAGCTTGGGAGTAGGAAGACAAGAAATTTCTCGAATTCTTCTCTAACGAGTAAGACCTACCTTTATACCACAACATATTCTCTTTACAAAGACTCGTCTTCTTATGTCCTTATATGTGTACACAATCACCATCAGGATAGTTCGAATAATCTCTCATCAACCACCCATGTGCTTTGGGAGTTTGCTTGATCTTTTAATCTTGTCCAAGTGAATATGTCCTTCTCTAACCTAGTACATTCATCACATATTCATCGCTGCCCACTAAGTAGTTTTTGTCTCAAAAGTTCATCAATCCCAAGTATCCTTTAAGTTGTCATTCTTTTCCCCTATCTTTTCCTCTTATTTGAATCTCGGGATGAGATTCTTTTAAGGGAGGAGATTGTAACAGCCTGGCAAAAAAAAAAGAAAGAAGAAAAAGGAAAACAAAAAAAAGAAGAAACGGACCCACCTGTCATCCCTACCGCTCTCTCTCCCACGCAGCAACTCGCGTTCCGGTTGGGCGCCGCGGGCGGCAGCGCCAGGCCGCCGACGCCGGTTGGCCACCGTGGCCAAGCCATGGCGAAATTCATGCTGTGCCGTCTCCTTCCTCCTCCTATTTAAGCCACACGCCAGCCCCTTCCCAAACCCTAGCTCTTATCTCCTCCATTGCTGCCGCCGCTTCCACTGCATGCTGCCGTCGCTCGCCACCAAAATCCGTCGTAACCGGTGAGTCTCTGGCCGTTTCTCCACATCCATGGCTGCCTCACATCCCCCGGCACCTATTCTGGCCTTCACCACCCTTTCTCCCTTGTCGTGCAGGTCACCGGCGGCAAGCTTCCTCCACCCGTCGCTGCTGCTCCTTCGCTGCCAGGCTGCACATGGTGAGGTGGCCTGTGCTGGGCACTCCCTTCTCTTCCTCGCTCATGTGCTGCTGCCTGTAGTGCTCCTCGGTTCTCCTGTCCAAGTGCTGCAGCATGGCAAGTAACCTTGTATGGCCTTGTGCCTCTCTCTGGTCTGGTTTACGAAGGGGAGATGATGAACAGTGCAAGCTAATAAGAAAAGACATGTTGTACTTGTGTGTTCATGGATTCAAATAAATCATAGGAAAATAATTACAGATCCAAAAATAGTGAAACTTGTTTTGCTAAATCTGTTGTGAGCTGCTCTTTCATACAAAAATGTGTTTGTGCATGTTGCTACTGTGTAGATTTAATTATGCTTTTATTTGTGCAATCATGGTTAAATACCTTATAATTTGTACAGTGCACCTAAAAATGTGAACCCAACTTAGTTAGACCCCTTGGAATGTGTACATTCCAGTTCTGTAGCTTCAACTCTTGGAAAATGTTCTTTGTCTGCAGTTTTGGCTATGTTTGCTTTATGTTGGCTGAAAATTGATTAAGGCCTAATAAATAGCTAAGAATTGGTAAAATAGTGAAACCAACTTTGTTAATCTTGATTCTCTGCTTAGCATCTAGGAAAAATGACCTTGCTGCTGTTCTTGATGTTTTGCCTTTTATGAATTAATTTGTTCGAGGAAGCTCTATCTTGCATAAATTGTAATTAAATATCTAAAATGGCTTTTAGTGTGAATCCAACTGTCTTAGTCTTGTTTAGGTATCCTATGCTGGCATGTTTTGTTTCGCACTTGTTAAGCAACTTTGGAATTTATTGTGGTGTTTGTTTGCTCTCTAATAATCTAAATAAAGAAATAGTCCTTTTATTGTTTTAAACATGTTTAAGTGCTGTTTTTAATTTGTTTGTGCAGTGCTATGTATGTGTTACATTTCTCATGCTCATACTTGCATTCATGGCATCATTCTAATTACCGCATCATTCATTCATTATAGAGAGTGACCGTCCGGAGAACGAGCCCGTTGAGCCCGAAGCCGAGTTCGAAGCCGTTTCCCAACCCGAAGTGAACCAAGGCAAGCCGCTATGCATGCTTCTCCTACTTTTTGCAATTAAATTGGTTATTATGTTATGTATGGGTTGCATGGGAATTATGTATGTATTGCATTTGTTTAGCACCTATGTTGATGATTACCTTCCTTGATTTATATACCTTTACCTTGTCACTCGTTAGTTTGGGGTTAATTCACATTTAATTTGCTAAATGCTTAGCCATGCTTAGAGTAGAAGTTTAGGATATATTTTGGGAAGGTTGACTAGGATAATCAACACCGTAATAGTTGGAGTCCTCTTTTAAAATTGATGGTCCTATGAACTTGATGATAAGAAGTAGAGGTTGACTTGAGCGAGGCGTAGGGTCATGAGAAAGGAGTCTCGGTGACCTAGACCGCTCGAGTTGTTAAGGACCGTCCGGTGATGCCTTTGGTTTGAGCACCCTTTTCATGCTACCACATATCCCCTATTGGGTGGATGAGCTAACTACCTCTCTGATCCTTTCACATGGGGCATGGTCCAAGATGCGTGGTCATTAGGACTTGGTAGGGGACCCTAGAGTGTTCATGATGGGCCTAGGTATCCCCGCGTAAGTTTGGCGTGGATCCCATTTGGCGGGGTCAACTAGAGAAAGGTTGTCATGAGTACCCTTGTTCACTTTTAGCGGGGTGTGCAAGTCGCATGGTCCTTATGTCGTGTGGGGAAAGAAGTACCCCCTTGTAAGGTTTTGATCAATTCGAATTACCGCGCTCTCGGTTATGAGCAAGCTCAATGTCCATTGAATCCATCGAAGGTTGATATTGTTTATGGCTCAAATGTTCATATGTTAAAGCTCTATGTCTACATGATGTTGTTTATGTTGAAACTAAAATTTGATGTGGGTTTGGGCAAGATTTTAATAAAATATGCTAGCTATCCATAGGGTACAAATGTCATGCTTATGCTCAAATTTAAGGATAGGAAAAGTTATGCTTTTGCAAAATATTACTTAACCTTAAAGCCTCATTCCTTGCTACCATCCAAATGCATTATCCTTGATTATTAATTGCGTAAGTCTTGCGAGTGCCTTTTTGTACTCACGGCTCTCTCGTTAACTAAGTTGCAGATAATCCAGAGCCAATCTTTGGTCACTTTTACCCCACCACTCCCGGTGCGGGTGATGAGTGATCTTGTGTGGTGAATGTGCTTCAATGGCGCCTTTGGGCAATGGTGTTGTTGCTTCTTTTAAGTTATCTATCCGTTGCATTTTAGACTCTTTTGTTGTGAGTTTGAGCTTTGGGGAGATACAATTAAACTCACTTTATTCATGTTGTCATTCGAGGGGCCAAGACTTGTATCTTGGATCCCTTTCCTTTTAATTTCATATTTGAATTAAGTATGTGTTGAATTTGTTATTGTTGTTGCACTCATGTAATATTTAAAATTTGCTCTTGTGGTCCACTCGGAGATGTAAGACTTGTAAGGTATGTGTGCTTGATCTTGGGCATGTTGTTGAACACATACCGGGACGACCAGGCTTGCTTTCCTTTTAAGTGAATTTCGCTCGGCTAATTGCGCTAAGAGAAGGGTTGGCACGTGTCATGCCGCGTGGCAAGCATGCGCTCGTCTCTATCTTAGTGGATTATCCGACAATTCATTTAAATTGAATGTAAGTTGGGAGGTTCCCCGCACCGTCTGGACATGCAAACCAGCAGCTGGGGTGAACTGGTGGCAGCGGTATAACTAGACCCCATCTCCTCCCTCGTGGGTTTCCATGAGCACGAGTGATGACGCCGTGGTTGCTGGTTGGAAAGGCGAATGGCGAGCAGGGAAAGAGAGGCAGGGCGCCACAGAGGAAGAGGTGGGGGTGTTCGTGGCTGTGAGGCACCACCGGGGGGCCACGGGGTGACCGCCCGTGAGCGCGGCATTGTTGCTAGCTCGCCAGATGTGCGGCTGGCCGCGCGCGCGGGGGCTTTTCCTGCTCCTGGTACGGGACTTCATCCTTAGTGACTGTAGCCTGCAGTCACACATCTGCACCGTACATAGGATCCAACGACGACCAGCTCGCAGGTGCTCTGGGCCTCAGCGGCTCAGCCCAATAAGACCATCCCGTTCGGCCAGAGAGAGCGATAGCTCCTTTTGGACGCGCTGCTCGGCCGCGCTGCCGCTCCGGCTGACGCGCGTGCGCGGCTGCGCTGAGCCTCGCACGATGCATGCCGCCACCGGTCCGGCCGTCGTTCCTGCCGTCGCTTGTCTGCACCACCGCACGACTGCCTACTGCGTGACAAGGAACGAGGTAGGGGTTTCTTCACTTCACAGACAGCGTACTGCCAGTTACGAGGAGACGACGCAAACAATCAAGCAATCCTGCTACTGAAACGAATCACTCCACACAAGTAACTCACAGAGTCACAGCTGCTAGATGAGAATGAATGAGACATGAGAATGAACGTGTGAACTCATGTACAAAAATTTGTGTCATCCCCGTATTCATCACACACACACTGCACAAAAATCCACGTAGCCAACGGACCAGGCAATCATCCTACCTGTTGAATTTAATCCACACTAGACACTGCGCCGCGCTGGCGCAGGCCTTCATGCCGCCCGGCCGCCTGCGCCGAGCAGCCGTGCGCTGGGGCTCCGCGCCTAGTGCCCGGGCTCGCCGCGCAGCACTTGCGCTGCCCGCCAAGCCGCCTGGGCGTTCGTGCCGAGCGCAATAATCCACGAGGCAGCAACGTCCTGGACCTGGAGGTCGCTGCCCGAACGCCGCGGTGACGAGGAGGAGCCAAGGAGAGCCGCCGGTCTGCAACCAGCGAGGATCACAGCGGCGGCGGAGAGGGAGGCTCGAATCGCACTCGCACGGTGTGCTATGGGCCGAGATGGGCCACTTGATCTGCTGCTGTGCAAGCCTGTGAGATGAGTTTAATTGGGTTGCTGTTGGATCCTTTGTGGACGGCAGAGATCAGCTGACTGCAGAGGACAGTCAGTGTGCGTGAAGTTAGAGGATCCCGGCTCAGTCCCGGTCAGGGACAAGAACTGGTTCACTCGCTCGTGCGAGCCTTGACCGACTGGTCCCGAGCCGCGCAGACACGCGGTCACGAGCTGATGGACGACCCTGCTCAGTGCTCACAAAGCCACCCCCCAGTTAGGGGTGGATATCGAGCCAGCTCAGCTCGGCTCGAGCTGGCTCGTTAAGATAACGAGCCGGCTCGGCTCGGCTCGTTATCTCAACGAGCTAGTAGTGCGGCTCGGCTCGGCTCGTTTGCTAGCTCGAGCTGGCTTGTGTAGCTCGTGAGCCAGCTCGGTAGTACCACGAGAACAATGTACGACTTCAGACCGTGTCCAAGAACCATCCAAAAAAAATGCGAGAATCAAACAGAGAGTATATAGAGTGTCAATAATCAACAGAAACAACAACAATCTTTATAGAAGAATCAAAATGGAATTGTTTGCTAATATCCATTCTGAAAATTTCCAACGCAAGATTAACTGGATCCTTACACTTCAATTCCCTGCAGTTCCTAGGCAACTGAACTTGCCCATAGCGCAAAAGCAAGGGACATAAATTGAAAGAGAGAACAGAGGGGAAGAACAGAGGGGGAAAAGGAAATTGGACACAAATCTCAGTCACAACTCGCAACGGATGGGCTTGCCTGCCATGACGATCGTGGGAGGACGCACGAGCACCTGCTTGTGCTGAAGACATCGGGGGCGGGTTGTGGCATCGAAACTCGGTGCAGAGCTCCTCCTGCCACTGCCCCGCTGACATCGCCACCCTAGTGCGATACATGACTTCAAGAGTGAGGGCAAGACCACATGAGCCACTAGATGACTGCGCGAGGCAGCCAAGATCGAGGATTCGCGACCGCGCATCTCCGTCAATGAGCGAGCGCCCGGCGTCTTTGTTGCGGCGGCGCAACAAGAACAGGAGTCAAGAAGCGTGTGGCTGAGTGTCAAGGAGTGGATAGGGTTTGGTTTGGGCTGCAGGAGCTCTGGAGTCATTGGGGTTAGTATTGGGCTGCTGCTGGGCTTAGGCTCTCGTGGGCTACTTAGCAATACACCATTCCTAGACGATCGCTTGGCTCGTTTGGCTCGCGAGCCAGCTCGAGCTAGCTCGCGAGCTGGCTCGTTATGGTGACGAGCAAAAACACTGGCTCGGCTCGTTGAAAAATGTAAACGAGCCGAGCCGAGCCACTAATGAGCCGAGCCGAGCGAGTTAACGAGTCGCGAGCTTTTCGTCCAGCTCTACCCCCAGTTTCCCCACTGCAGCTGCTGCTGCCCGCACCGCCTCCGCCTGCGAGACTCCATGACGGCTACGTGGGCCGTGGGCGGCAGCGAGATCCAACACCATAGCGGAAATGTATCTATCTGCACCTCTTCCCCGCACGGCGACGTGACATGGACCTACCGAAACAGTGAAATCTGTAGTTGTTATACTGTGCACCTCCCTTGTAATACGGAAGACACGACTGCTGGCAGGGGTTAACAAATTTAGGAATAGTGAATTGTTTATATGGAGCCAGTACTACAAATGAGAACATCAACGCTTGTTTTCACCTCATGATTTCGGAAACCAGCATTGGGCGGCCTCTCCGCAGAATGAATAAGGGCATGTAACCATTGCCACGTCATCTATTGAGAACAGTATAGATGAGCCACCCAACAAGCTATCTATAGCACGAGTTTTTAAAAAATAGTTGGTCTCACATGTCAGAATTGTTTTAATTCAACTTTATCCTCTTCCGGGCACAAATCTCTCCACCCAAACTCCTGGCGATGCGCCGGCGGACCCAGCAAGGCCGAGTCGCACCTGGCAGCGATGCCCGCGGCCCGCCCCTCGGTTGCGTTGCTCGCCTACGTCCGGCGACGAGCCGCGGCCGACGGTGACACCCGCGCCATAGGCCATGTGCTCCGTGCTCGCCCCACCCTGCCTTTACCCATGGTGTATCCCGCAAGGCCAGATTCCATCTTCACCCACGGCAACCACCGGTGGCCTCGCATGGCCTTGTCTTGGCGCTCGTTGGCGGTCCAATGGCCATACCTGGCGCCGTCTCAGTCAGCGGCAGCGGTCTGGTGGCCTCGCCTCGCCTTAGACTATCTCCAACAATACAACCTAAATTCGATACCCATTTCACGGTTTGGGTCATCTACAGTCAAAAGGTTACTCACCCAAAAAACTTGTTTCTCCAACAGGGGAGGCAAAATCTCAGCTCGCTCGCCGCGTTCGGGGGCTCGCGTGGCCGCCGCCGAATCCGCCGTTCCTCCTCGTGGCCGCCGCCGCCACCGCATCCGCGCCCGAGGTCCAGCGGGCGGCGCGGGATCGAAGTGCTCCTCCACCCCCGCGGCGAGGCCCTCGGCTTGAAGGGAGGCCGGAGGAGGAGCAGCCCCTGGGACCCCGACAAGATGCGCGCGGCCGACGCCGCCGTCGTCGCCGAGCTCCGCCACCTCGCGCGCCTCCGCGACCGCTTCCGCCGCGGGCCACATCCCGCGGCCCAACCCCTCCGCGCCGCCGCTCCGCGAGGCCGTCACGCCGTACGAGGCCGCGCTCGATGACCTCCAGCGCCAGCTCCAGTCCAAGCAGGCCGAGGTGGACAGCCTCAAGGAGAAGCTCGCCGCCGCCACCAGCCGCCGCAGCGGGCGCCACCACCCGTCCAAGCAGAACGGCCACGGCGGCGCGCCGACGGCCGAGCTGTCCTCGCTTTGCGTCCTCTCTCCCGAGCGACGCTTTTTTTGCCTCTCATTCCGGCTGGTACCCAAAATGGGTCGTCGGTTTGCGTTAGCTGTTGGAGGCTGTTTTTTCGAGGCAAAATACTGTGCCGGAGGCATTTTGCGTATGCGTCGCGGTATGCGTCTGCTGCTGGAGTCAGTCTTATCCTCACCCGTGGGGGCTCGGCACGGCTGCGCCCTACGCCGGCGGGGTGCCTGGTAGCCCGGTGGCCGCGAACGCAGAACCGCTGCCGGCGCTGGCCCTCCGCGCGGCTTGGAGTCGAGGAGGACAAGTCCTGGATGGAAGGAGAGAAGCGCTCGATGAGGTAGCACGCACGTGGGTGGGACCCGCTCCATCGAAGCCCTTGCTATCGGCTCTCGCTACGCGGAGCGACAGTTTCTCTCTCCCTCCTATTTTTTAATCATTAAAACGTGACATGGCTCCTTATAGAGCGCTCTTAAGGCTATCTGCAACGGTACCCTCTAAATATCATCCTCTAAAGGAATATTTCAACCCTCCTCTAAAAAATTACACCCTCTAAATAGCATCATACTGCAACGGTACCCCCTATTTCCCTCCTCTATTCCATATTTTTTTGCTGGTCCCACATGTCAGAGCACGGGGGCCTTGGTCTTTGGCCAGCAGCAGCGACACCTGCTCCTCCCGCCCCACGTCCGCCTGCTCCCTTGCCGCCGCCGCCCACTCCTCCTCGGCCTTCCTCCCCCTCCGCTTCTCCGCGTCGAGCTCCTCCACCAGCTCCCGGTTCTCCGCGGCAAGGCGCGCGGCCTCCCGCTCGACCCGGCGAGCTCCTCCTCGAGCGCGCCGCGCCTCGCCCTCCCCCCGTCGACCTCCCGCGCCAGGGCCGACCTCTCCTCGCCGAGCGCCGAGCTCCTCCACGACGACGGCAACCTGGTGGTCTCGGACCAGCGCGGGCGCGTGGCGTGGCAGGGGTTCGACCACCCCACCGACACGCTGCTCCCGGGGATGCGGCTCGGGGTGGACTTCGCGGCGGGGAAGAACATGACGCTGACGGCGTGGGCGAGCCCCTCCGACCCGTCGCCGGGCCCCATCGTGGCGGCGATGGACACGTCCGGCGACCCGGAGGTGTTCATCTGGAACGGCGCCACCAAGGTGTGGCGGTCGGGCCCCTGGGACGGCGTGCAGTTCACGGGCGTCCCGGACACGGTCACCTACAAGACCCTGGGCTTCAGCTTCCGCTTCGTCAACAACGCGCAGGAGGCCACCTACAGCTTCAACGTCCGTGACGCGAGCATCGTGTCGCGGCTGGCGCTCAACAGCACGGGCGTCGGCGTCGGGCTGATGCAGCGGTGGACGTGGCTGGACGCCGCCCGCGCGTGGAGCCTCTACTGGTACGCGCCCAAGGACCAGTGCGACGCCGTCTCGCCCTGCGGGCCCAACGGCGTGTGCGACGCCAGCACGGTGCCGGCGTGCTCCTGCCTCCGCGGGTTCGCGCCGCGGTCGCCGGCGACGTGGGCGCTGCGGGACGGGCGCGACGGCTGCGCCCGCGCCACGCCGCTGGACTGCGCCAACCGCACCGACGGCTTCGCGGTGCTCCCGCACGCCAAGGTGCCCGACACGACACGACGCCAAGGTGCCGGCCTCCGCCTCACATGTGCCGGCCTCCGCCGCTACCACCTTGCCTGCCTCTGGCGTCCGCAGGATGGGCTCCGCCGGCCGGCCATGGCACCGACATGGCGAGCGTCGTCGTCGTCGATGAACTCGTGCTCCACCACGAGCCGGACCACCAAGAGCCGGAACGGCGCCATCGCATCACTCCCCGCCGCCTCGGAGCTGCGACCTCTGCAGGTGCAGCACGAGGACCACGAGGAAGAGGAAGAGGAGGTGGGGGACTCGAGAGAGAGACGAGGATTTGGAGGAGCAGCTCGCCACCCCTACATTTAGCAGAGGGAAGACCCACCCTGGACGATAGCGGAGGAGATGGCGGGTACCGCTGCAGGGCCGTTGGGGGCACGTGAACCGCTATTTTACCGGTTCCGAACGCTTTACCGGTCACTGCTGCAGTTAGTCTAACGGCCCGTTGCTGGTGCCTTAAGGACGCCCTTTAAACAAGCCCGCGTGGGAGGAAAATGATGATTGTCGGAGCCTAAATGCACCTAGCGGCTACACCTATGTTTAAATGTGGCCCTAGGTATGCTTTGATATTCACGAACACTTCAATTATGTCAGTGCTCAAAAATGTACTTTTGCAAAGTTTCAGCAAAATCGTCCTTGGAACAGCTCACTTTTCAATCATTAACTATAAAACCATTCACTTTCAACCTTGGCTTAAATTTAGATAGACATTTTTCTATTTATTGTCTTTAAAAGAGAAAAGTAAATTTTACAATCGTCTACTGAATATAACTAGAAAGAAACCCCACGCGTTGCTGCGTAACATGTAGAGGGCATTCTAGATATGTTGTAGTAATTGGACATATATATTTTAATTGCGGATGAAAAATTAGTAACAGGATATTGTTCTTATGGAAGAAGGAATGGAGAGGCATTAAGCGGAATGTAGAGGCATTAAGAGGAACAGAGGGGCATTAAGGTGGGCTTTGATTATCCAGCAATGTAGTAGGAGGCAGTTTCTTTGCTGCATCTGCTATCCTGTAGCAATTTGTCATTGAAGGAGAGGGATAGTAGGAGAAGAGAGAAGAGTCCATAGGAGTTGCGTTGGGAGGAGTATAGTACGTGAGATGAAAGATTAGATCATAGAAAACATAGTTAATCTAATGGCTGTAAAATATCGATGATGTGACATACTGTGATGCAAGCTTTATATCAGTTAATGACTTTTATTGGCCTCCATGATATATAGATCTATAACATTCAACTATGAAACCGTTCGCTTCTCAACCTGGTTACATTTAAGGTGGTTTTGGGTAATCTGGCATTGACGTGGCAAGATACCAAAGCTAATACAATTGTATGTAAATCGGTTGAGTAGAAAAGACACTTCAATTGTTTTCACTCCCACTAAGTATCTATAACTTAGATATTATATAATTGAAACATAAGTACAATTTGCATATATTTATAGATGAAAAGTGAACGGTTTGATAGCAAGTTTAAATGAGAATGAGTTTTAAGGTTTGAAAACTATACACAGCCCATAAATGGGGGTTGTAAAATGAAACTACTGGCGTGACAATTATTAAAGTTGTTGTGCATGTGGTGACTATTTTTCCCTACCTACAGATCATACATTTAGCAACGTGGCAAAAATCAGAATTCAATTTCAAACATCACCATTATCCAATAGTAAAGAAATTACTGTCAAGTTTGAATCTTAGGTTACGTTCATAGAAACTAATGAAATTATTCATCGAGGTCATAACTTTGACAATATTGGGGGACCACAAATGTACTAGAGAGCAAAATGAAAATCTTTCATCACATAAGCGAATTTACTTCAATATCTCACAATTGTCATAAAGGACACGTAAAGATACAATTATATACATGAAAATCTCAAGGACGGCATAAAGAATATGTGAATAAAAAAAGGATAGCAAGCAGAGGCAACAGAATACCATCATTGCCTGGCAACAAGCCTCATGACAAGGGCAGCACATGCTAATGGTCCTGTTTTGTGTAATGGGTTGACAAAAGAAACCCAGAGGCCAGAGATGAGCTAAAGGGCTGTTGTTGCCAGATCAAAGTGACGAAAAGAAACAATGGGACACAATGGAAATAAGGATGGAAACTAAAAACAACAAACAAAATCTCATGACAACAAGAACATACAGATCACTATGAAGGAGTCTCGGCTAAATGGACCGAGCGTGGAAGCAAAAATTCAGCAAAAATGGGGAAGTGTGAAGATGGATAAACACCATCTATATTATCATTTATGACCTCACAAAGTGCAGGTACGAGTGGGCGCCCTCTAAATAGGATCCAATCAATATGCAAGTCCTGTGTCTGTCGATCCCAGCACAGGCAAAGAGCTCTAAATATTAACTTGAGAAATTCTACCGCACCTTGTTTCTCCCCTGCAACAAAACATTTTTTATAAGATTTCTGAAAAAATACTTGGATGAACGAATAGAAAAAGGAAAGGAAAATGGCAGGTATAATTAACAAATAACTAGATATAATGAAGAAATCTCTATACAACCATGGAGCATAATTAGTACATAAAATCATCATTACACAGACAAAAAACTAATGCAGAATTTGTACTTCACAAAGGCTACTCGACAAAAAATTGATTTATCTCATGAAACTGAATAAATCATCAAGTAAGTACTCAAGTCATTTTCCTTTCAATTCCTGGTTTTATGTTTGGACGACAAATGTAAGTTATCCAAATAAAAAGTTGAACTCAAAATTTGAATAAATGTGTAGGCAGAGTACTAATTATTTATAGTAACATTCTTTGCCCATCTAATTGTGCAAATACAGTATCTACAGTATTTTTTGGTACAATGGAAACAGCAAAAAAGGACCTAAATGAAGTATCAGGGGCACCTTTAAATCCATGATATGTGTGTATTAGTGAAACATTTTTTCGCACCCGAGCATTTGGCCAAGCATCTCTCATATCACCAACAACACCATGTTCTCTGTATCAACACCACAAAGGACTGTTAGGGAAACACCACACACCCCTAACGCGCGGGGGGGGGGGGGGGGGTGACCTTTCATATATATAGCCAAGATGGCTTGACATTTCATATATATAGCCAAGATGGCTTGACATACAAGTAATACAAGATGTATACATGGCAAGCATATGGACTTAAATTCAGTAAACAGCTGCACAGGAAGACCCTTGGTCATGATGTCAGCAAACTGATGAGAGGAAGGAACATGCAGCACTCGAACTTGCCCCAAGGCCACCTTCTCACGAATGTAGTGAATGTCAATCTCAATAGGCTTCTTGCAACGATGGTGGATAGGATTAGCAGTCATGTAGACAGCACTCACATTGTCACAGTAGACGACAGTGGTAGAGGCAAGTGAAACATGTTACTCCTGGAGAAGTTGTCGAATCCAGCAACACTCGGCAACGGCATGAGCCACAACACGATATTTAGCGTCGGCACTAGAACGAGAGACTGTGGTCTGCCGCTTGGAGGACCAGGGCACCAAGGTATCTCCCAGAAACACACAGTAGCCTGAAGTAGAGCGCCGAGAGTCAGGACAACCAGCCCAGTCTGCATCCGAGTAAGCAGTCAGGGACATATCCGAACCAATACCAATGTGCAGCCCCGAAGATAGTGTGTCCTTCAGATAGCGCAGGATGCGCTTGATCAGGGCAAGGTGAGGCTCACGAGGGTCATGCATGAAGAGACAGACTTGCTGAATAGCATAGGCAATATCCGGATGAGTCAGAGTGAGATACTGTAAGGCTCCAGCAAGACTCCGATACTCCGACGGATCCTGAACGGGCGCCCCATCTGAAGCTGCAAGCTTGCCATGAGTGTCGACAGGTGTCGCCGTAGAGTGACACTCAGCCATGCCCGCACACTGAAGAAGGTCCAATTCATACTGGCGGTTGAGAGAGAAACAGACCATTAGAAGAACGAGTCACTGAAATACCGAGGAAGTGGTGCTGCTCGCCCAAGTCAGTCATAGCAAACTCCGAGTGCAGCCGGCTGATGATGAGCTGTAGCAAATCAGTCGAAGAGGCCGTCAAGACAATGTAGTCGACATAGAGCAGAAGATATGCAACACTGCCTCCATCTTTGTAAATAAAGAGACGTATCTGATGTCGAAACAACAAAACCAAGCTGGCGAATGTAAGCCGCTGGTACCATGCACGGGGGCCTGTTTCAATCCATAGAGCGAGCACTGAAGCAGACAGACATGATCAGGAGCATTCGGATCCACAAAACCCGGCGGCTGCTGACAGTAGACGGTCTCCTCAAGACGTCCAGCTGGTGAATCGGCCAGGCACGAGAGGCGACAATGGAGAGAACAACTCAAATCGTGGCCGGCTTGACAACTGGACTGAAGGTCTTGTCGTAGTCGATGCCATGCTACTGAGAGAAACTACGAACAACCCAGTGTGCCTTATGACGAGCAAGAGTACCATCAGAATGATACTTGAGCTTGAAGATCCACTTGCCCGTGACCACGTTGGCGCCAAATGGTCGAGGGACAAGACGCCAGGTGCCATTGTCAATGAGTGCCTGATACTCATCAACCATAGCGGCACACCAATTACGATCGGCCAGTGCGCTACAATAGTTGGCGGGCAACAGAGATGGCGTCAACGCAGTCGTCGAGAGGTGCATCTGGTGGAAGGTGGTGGCCGGCCCAGAACGCGCCCGAGTCACCATCGGATGCGGGTCAGGAGGCGGCCGCGGCACCCGCACCCGAGGAGCAGCTGGGGCTGCACGAGCACCAGGGAGCACAGCCTGCATCGTCGACGCACCAAGTCGGCGAGCAAGGGCGATGAGCGCATGGAGCTGCAGAGGAGGGCGCCGACCGTAGACGAAATGGATCGGCGGCTTCGCAGGCACGGCCGCTGGAGTGGCACCGGCGACCAGGGGCTACACTAGGGCGGCATCACCAGCCAGCCGGGCTAAAGCAGCCTTGCGGCCGCTGGTCTGCTCGGCCAGAGGCGCAGAACGGTCGGGCTGGCTGGCCAGCAAAGGAGGGGGCTGACTGGGCTGGCCGACTAAGGGCGACGCGGCGTCGTCAGGAGAGACGGGCGAGGGCACAGGGCCACACCCGCCTATAGGCGAAGCCGAGGGCACAAATGGGGGGCACAGAGCCGCGCCCGCCTGTCTCAGGTACCTGCAGAAAGGGCGATTGCTCAACACTGACAGGCAGTGGAGCAGTCACACCAGAGAAGACAGGCTGCTCATCATCCGAGGAAGATGTAGAAACCGCGTTAGTAGAAACAACAGCGGGGTCAAGGAGAAAATCGAGAGAGGATTGCTGGTGTGAAGAGAGAACTGCTGCGAAGGGGAAGACAGACTCGTCGAAAACGTGTCGAGAGATGATCACGCGGCGAGTGGAAGGGTCATAGCATATGTACCCTTTGTGAGGGGGGGCGNAACAGAAGTGGCAGAGCGCAGCGCAAACTTATGAGTGAAAGTGGCCCGTAAATTAGGATAGCATAAGCACCCAAACACATGCAGGTGATCGTAATCCGAGGGAGAACTATGTAAAAGCGTGTAAGGAACCTCATTATGGATAGAAGAGGAGGGCCGACTATTCAGCAAGTACATGGCAGTGGCAAGGGCTTTCGCCCAAAACGACGATGGCATGTGTGCATGGAGCAGAAGTGTGCGCACATAGTTATTCAATGTCCTAAGAACACGCTCGGCCTTCCCGTTTTGAGGTGAAGTATAGGGACATGAGAGACACAACAAAATGCCGCAAGCAGCAAGAAGGAAGTGGTGGCATTGTTGACAAACTCTGTGCCGTTGTCCGCCTGGAAGCATTTAACAAGAAGGGAAAAATGAGTGTGTGCATAAGAGACAAAATTGACAATATGTGTGTGCACATCAGACTTCTGTTTGAGAGGAAACGTACAACAGTAATGCGTAGAATCATCGAGTATAACTAAATAATATTTAGAGCCCAAAATGCTGGAAACAGGAGAGGTCGAAACATCACAATGAAGGAGTTCGAAGGGAGCAGTGGTATAAGAGGTGGAGACACTAAAGGGTAGACGTGCGTGTTTGCCAACTTGACATGAGTGCCAAATAAAACGATCTACTTTATTACAAGAAACTAAATGTTTATGGCGAAGTGTGTCGAGGACGGTAGGACCGGGATGCCGAGACGCTGGTGCCACAAAGCGGAGGAGACAGTGAGGTAGGTGTGCAAGGGAGTGGCAGCAGGTAGCGTGTAGAGGTCTCCATCGCTATTGCAGCGAAGAAGTGTGCACCCCGTCTAGAGATCCTTAACAAAGAAACCGGAAGCGTCAAATTCAATAGAGTAACGATTGTCGCGAGTGAATTGACGAACAGAAGGTAAGTTTTGAAAAATAGAAGGGTCAACTAGGACGTTATTGAGAGAAAAATTGGAAGAAGCAGTAGGGAGAGTGGAGTGGCCACGACAGGTGACAAGTTTAGAAGTGTTGTTGCCCATCATAATGGAAGAAACAAGAGGTGGGAGGCGGGACAGAAGAATACCAGCTGAAGAAGACATGTGAGAGGTGGCTCCAATGTCCATCACCCATGGTCCAGGACCCTAGACAGACATCTGCTGGAGGGCGGCAACGAGGCCAGCTTGATCCCACGAGGGAGCAACCTAGGACGTGTACAATGGCGCGAAGGCAGTGTGGACCTGCGGGGAGGGACCGAGCAGACCCTGGCCGGAGCCACGCCAGTCTTTAGAGGTGCCAGGAGAGCCGGCCCATGACGCGTTGCCCAGCGCGGCCCATGGGCTAAATCCACGGGCCAGCAGGGGGGAATGGGCCATGGGACTGCTGTTGTTGGGAGCCGCGAAAACTGGAGGGTTTCCGACCTCCGTTTCCGCCGTTGCCGCTGCCGCGACGATTGCGGCGCCAGCCACCAATGCCGCCATTGCCGCGCGGCTACGAGTTCTGGCTGCCTGGAGAGGAAGAGCAGGAGGAGCCGCAGGACTGTGGGTGGACGGCGTGGAGGAACCAAAGGCGATGAGTGAAGTAGATGCAACGACCTTCGTCTCATTGGCCAGTCGCAGCTCCTTGAGGATGAGCTGATCACACGCATAGTCGAAGGTTGGGTTGGAATTGCTGGCGATGAAGTCGGTCGTAGTGGAGAAGCGCTCGTTCACGCCTCAGAGGAGGTTGAGGACGAGGGTGGGCTCAGGCACCGAATGACCAACATCACGCAGTTCGACGGCCTTCTTCTTCACGCGATAGGAGTAGTCAACAATGGAGGAATCGCCTTGCGACATGGAGTAGAGCTCACGGCTGAGGAAGATGGTGCGGGGTTGTTTGTTCGCCGAGAACAGACCCGCGATCTGAAGCCAAAGAGTGCGCGCGGTCTGCTCAGGTTCCAGGGCGTGGTCGAGGACATCGTCGGCGACGGAGCCAATCAACCAACTGCAGACACAGCAGTCGGCTTGGATCCAGGCAGCGTCGAGGGGAGGAGTGGGCGGGTCGCCGTCGATGTGTGCCCGTGCCCACAGGCCGAACTTCACGCACATGGCGCGGAACAAGGACCACTTGGTGTAGTTCGGATGTGCCAACTCCAAGGTGATCGGCACATGGGATTTGACGGCGACAGTGGCGTAGGGGTGGACGAAGATCGAACCGATGGAATCGCCGGAAGTGGAGGAGAGAGTCGGCGAACTGGTCTGAGGGAAGGTGGCACCGATGGTGCTGGACACCGTAGATGCCATGGTTGACAGGGTGGACATCACGACTAGGGAGAACAGGGGGATTTTGTGGCGGCGCGAGGAGGAACGCAACGCGGAGGGAAGGCGGCGGCGCAGGGGTGCGCATGCAGGCCCGAGGGATTAGGGTAAGCCCCGGACTCTTGATACCATGTAGATAGGGAAACACCACACACCCCTAGGGGGGTGACCTTTAATATATATAGCCAAGATGGCTTGACATACAAGTAATACAAGATGTATACATAGCAAGCATATAAACAAGCTATACATATCTAATATTAACAAACAGCTGAACGATATTATCCAGTTATTTCAGTGAAACAAAGATACACAAATAAGTTCAAAATATAGTATTAGCAATTGATAGTCAGAGCCTTAGAGGCACCTCTGTAGAAATATTAATACTCTGTTCCCAGATAGGCCTTTTGAAATGAGTGCAGTCAAGCTTTATAAAACTTTGACCACAAATATATATTGAAGTAGTCATATTGATCACATAAAAAGGATATTAGTTTATCAAGAAAACGCCTTTTGCATGGTTAGATTCTCAGTAACTTCTAATGAAAAATACTTCAGAAAAATTAATGGTCAAAGAGGCACACTGGAACCAGTGGCACAATTGTTAATTACAGGTAGAAGGTTGTGCATGTGTGCTGGTGGCATGTTAACTTTGACAAATTTTATTGCAGAATATAAATGCTGCGATTATATGGGAAGGGCATGTTAGCTTTGACAAAATTTATAATCCTCCACCGAGCTATTACCTGGATCTGCCAAGCAAAAACCGCCCGGTCATTGATTCCTTCTGCGTGTTGAAGCCTCCACAATAGATAACAGGCAAATTGGGTGGCAAGGATGCTATATGTTGCCATGTAAGCAAAGCACTTCTTCGTCGAGCGCGAGGGCTAACTTCATCAAGATTTGTATTTACGATCTGGAAACTGAATCCAGGTGACTCTACTCTTTTGAGTTGAAATGTGTGTACATCATGTTAAGGAAACAAGCTCTGCATTCCAGATACTAAGAAAACGATAGAATGATAAAGCACATGAAGAGCATCACACCAAAGGATATTGCCCATGTCGCAATGCAGGGTGCAGTTGCTCCCCATGAAATGCTTCCTGGCACTGATGGTGATTCTGATAGCCAAAATGTGCCACCTTCTGTAAGCTCCACCTTCATTCAATAAATGTGTGGATTTCAGCTCATCTAGGTTAAACATTAGAATGATAAAAGCAAGATGGATATGTTTTGAAGTGAATGAGATTATTAATAAATATTGTACAGAAATGATTAGTCCGAAATGACAAACCTTCTCTTTTTCATAGAAAATTGTACAGTATTCATCAGTGGTGTCCTGTGAGCCTTTTCTTGAGATGCCAAACTGTTCATAACCTAGATGAGTGCGAACTGCAAAGGCTTAGTCACTCAACTTTTTCTGATACATGTTAATCGACAAATAAAAGGCTATCCCTTTTAAAAGCCAAATATCGTGTCAAACAGGCACAGGGAGTAAGCAGGACTGCTTGTGTATAGCTCAGAGAGAACACAGAACTCTTTTCTGCGTGCGACAAGACTACGGTAGAGAATAGTACTATACAGATTTGGATACAAAGTAAGATGCCTAATTTACTATTCATAAGGTACCCTTGGGTACTCCAAGGATTTTGCACATGCCAATGAGCAATCCACATGCCCCAAACATAAATCTATATGTCTACAATTATTATTATTTCGTATAAACTATTTTTTTTCATGCATCTTGTTAAGTTCCATATCCATATGACCATATGTATCCTAGGCCTAGGTCAACTTGCTTGAGACTAGTTGCTGTTTTTGTAACTATTGGTAGTCAATAGCCAATGCATTGCTACTAGTCATACCATACATAAATAACTGAGTCATATTACACAAGTACTTGTTTGAGTGTTGTACTTTTAAGGAGCCGGTTAACACGTGACGAGTCACACGGAAGGACAGCGTGCAACCCCATCACGTCGCCTTCCTCACGCCTCCGCTGCCACCAGCTGCCCAGGCTCCGGCAGCCTCCGCCACCGCCTATTGCTGCCGCCACACTAATCCGTCGACGCCCCCGCTGCCTCCGCTCCCCTGCCAGGCGTTCACAGCCCACCGCCAGCCAGGGAGCCACCCCAACTGCACTCTATACCCGTCAGAGGTGGAGAACTCCCCAGAAACCCCAAACCCTAACCGCCCCGCCTCGCAGCCTCCAACCGCCGCCGCCATCTCCAGCTCCAGCAAGCGCTGGTCACGCGCTCAAGCTTCAACGCGACTGGACACACTTTAGATTTAATGTTGTTTTAACTGGTGGAAACCTATTTATACTTGGTCCTTGTTCCATGCAAGCTCTATATGATTCACAGTAAGTTTTAAAGTTCCTCTAAATGGAAAAGTGACACAACAAGGCCTCCGCAACATTGTGACCGTAATTTTTCTAAATTACAAATTTTGTTTTGTTCAGAACCTGCATGCCTACTACCTTAATTTTAAGCAATGTACTGCAGACCAAGTGAAGATCAATTAGCAATTTGATTGATTAATTATTGGTTATTGCTATTCAGCGCCACTTCTGCTTGATGAATTCACTATAAATTAAATTCTGCAAGTTATAAATAGAGCAAAAAAGTTGATATCAGTGACTAATATATCCGTTTCTATAAATCAATAATGGGAGACATT
Source organism: Alloteropsis semialata (assembly GCA_004135705.1). Taxonomy (NCBI): domain Eukaryota; kingdom Viridiplantae; phylum Streptophyta; class Magnoliopsida; order Poales; family Poaceae; genus Alloteropsis; species Alloteropsis semialata. The sequence goes on along the minus strand of CM014272.1, from coordinate 42,484,316 downwards.
TGTTTGTTTCCTTAGTGGATTATATAAGCTAGCTTATGGATCAAGGGCAGCATGGTAAAAAGCACCCTGGACAACCAAAATAAGCTGGAATAAGCTACCCAATAGATGCTTATTTCAGCTTATTTTGGTGGTCCAGGCTGCCTTTTTACCATGCTGTCCTTGACCCATAAGTTAGCTTATATAATCCACCAAGGAAACAAACAGGCCCTCGTAGCTTGAAAAATTAAGGAAGCCTTTCTGAAATGCATTACACAAAATGCATTACTATGATAATCGAAGTTATACTATACACAAAATGCATTGCTATTATCAAACAGAAGCCAGGTTAACATGCAAGAAGAGCAGAAAACACTGTGAAGTGGACAAATTTTACCTGGCAAGCACTGTTGTAGGTAGTCCAGTTGCCCTCTCAAACCTGCGCACCACCCGCTATTTTCAGCCTAAATCTAAAATAATAAAACTAACTGATACAAAAAAATGAGTGGGGGCTACAATACCACCAATAGAACCAAAAAATGTATCAAATTCGCATCCCGAATTTACTCCAAAACTTACTAAATCGAATAAACTGGACCAAACAAGTCCTGGCAATAACAAATCCAAGTAGCACACTTCTTTGCCGAAAGGGGAAACAAGAAAAGGAAATAAAAACCTAGCTCAGATTGTCATCGAGTTCAGTTTCAATCCTAGTCAGTAACAAGGAAATGCATCAAACCGGCATCAAGGTTTGCTTCTGAACCAAATCAGTCAAGAGATGCCATAGCCCAGGCTCCGAAGCTTCTTTAGCTGAATCGTGTGTATCACCACAGCTCACCTTGCTGGGTGCAGAGGATGGTGGGGGAGTAGCTGGTGATGACGCTGACGCAGATATCCCGGCGCTTCTCCCAGCTGTTGGGGCTCTCGCTCGGCTGCTCGCCTTCGTGCAGGTTCAGTGTCATCGCCGTGATCGACATGCTAGTCATCCTCTCTTCTCTAGATTCGTCCCACCGTCGCTGCTACAGATTTCTGCGGCACGGTGTTTGTTCCCTGCGATCCCCTACGAGGAGCAAGGAGGGGTGCTGGCTGGCGCCAGCGGTTATCCGAGGCGGCTGGCGAGGAGATCACCGGCGATCTGGTAGGGCCGGTGAAGATTTTGGGGAATGGGGGTGGGGGAAGAGGGCCTGACCTTTTGGTTCTTTTGCCTTTTTCTCTTATCTCAGCGTGATTTATTTTTTCAGTCTGAGTCTTGAGGACTGCTCCGTTTGAAGTATGAACACGGTCACGAACTCACGGAGTTCTCCATACGAACTAACGGAATCTTTAAACTCGTTGGAGTACGTAGTGATAACATGTACGTAACCGAATTTAAATGTTTCATCAAATGTTCTGGTGTCAAAAATACTTTTAAACTTTTTGATTTACATGTAAAATAAGAAAAGTTAAGAATTCCAATTGTTGGGGGATTGGCCCGTCGAGAAATACCTCTGATAAATATAAGGCATTGCTCCAGCCATATTACCTTCGTTTTATGAAAAGGCTGGTGGTTTTCGGCTTCATCATGCTAATGCGTCATTAAATGGCTTCGTTTCCTCGTTCCGACACAGGAACGGCTTCATCCATGTGTACAACAGAGAACACCCGAATATGGCTTTGTGAGCGCTATAAGCAATACCTGAGCCGAACAAAGGTAACCCTGAGCTCCTAACATGACGAGTATAACACTTATCTGCTTGTTAAGTGACAGGGTTCGCAAGGAGACAATGGCTTCGGGCGAATGGTCGTCATCGTTGCTGTTTGAACTGAAGCTGGCTACAGAGGTGGCCGCGCCCTTCTAATCGCCAACGAAGCCAAGGTGGACCGAGTCCAAGCCGAGTCAAATACGGTGTAACCAGTCTACGTATTCACATTGAAGATTGTGAATGTACAATTATGTCCCTGAAACATCTAAGTTGTATAGTCTAGAGGATGATGCTTGGTTTTCAGGGGCATATGAGGAATGTAAAAGTGCCCTTTGGCCTCCCTATAAAAGGAGACCCCTGGCCAACGTGTAAAGGGCTGATTCCTGAGAACACTGTTGATAAGTAATATATTGTTGCTTGTCTCTATTTCTCTGTCTTAGCTATTGTCTGGGCTCATTGGCTTCGGTCAGTAACCCAACAACTGGCGCCCACCGTTTGTGCTGTGCACGAAGACAACTCACGAATACCACCATGCCACCAAGAAGAATAGCAACAAGACCACCAACCAACACCACCGAAGAAACACAACTAACCAGCGAAGCTGATGCCCAAGACATAGTTCCGCCAAGCACCCTACCAACTATAACTGAGGCTGTTATCAACGAAACAGAAGCCGATGAAGACACACTCACAACCAACGACAAGCTGCACAGGGTGGAAGAGAGGCTCCGCCTCCGCAGTCTGGAGCAGCAGAGAGAGCTCGAAGCTGCTCAGCTTGAGCTACAACACCAAATGCAAGAAGAAGAAGAACAACAACAATGCCAGCTGCTGCAGGTCAGGAAGCAGTTGGAGGAGTTGAGGCAAGCGAAGCAAAGAAGATTGAACAATACAAATCCGCGATCCGCAAAGCTACGAGAAGAACTCGAAAAAGCCAAAAAGCAGGTTGCTGAGCTCCAAGCAGAACTCAATGAGTCAAACCGTCTTTCTACATCGGAAACCGGCTTCCAAGTGCTGCATACTCGTCCCATTGACCATACATGCCCTCTATCAGAAAGCCTAGCAATTGGCAAGATGGCCGCCTTCGTACAAGCCCATCTCTCTACCAAGATACAATGGCCTCACCGACCCCAAACAATTTCTCATGAGCTATGAAGCCGCAATAGCTTCGGCAGGGGGAGACGATGTCGTGCTAGCAAAATCCTTCATCATCGTTTGTGATGGCACAGCAATGAATTGGTATACGAAGCTACCTGGCCTATCCATCAACAGCTGGTATGACCTGAAGAGAGAGCTCATAAAAAATTTCAGCATTATGGGAGATCAATCACTCTCATATGCCGAACTCACACTACACCAGCAGCCGAAGGAGCCACTGGAAGACTACTTCCGCAGATTTGTAGGCCTAAGAGCTCAGGCTCCCCATATCCCTGATGAAGCTGCAAAGTTTGCAGCTATCCAAGGCCTTCGTCTAGGTCCATTCGCATAACATATCGCCAGAGAGACACCAAGCCACCCTCGGAGATCTTTACGAGGAATTCAAAAAATACTGTTGATCCGACAATGACAACCGAATGTGACTAGCCAGAGAAGCCATCCTGAGAAACCAAAACGAACCCCAAAATAGAACCCACCACCACAACCTGCACAACTATCAAAACTACTCCCATCAAACCATCATGAATGTTGAGAGCCCGCCTTCGTTCCAAGAGAACAAAACCATTTACCCAGAAAGCCAATCCCAGAACCAAAGAAATGAGCCTACCCAAAGAGGTGGAAGAACTGGCAGAGGCCGAGGAAGAGGAAGAGGTCCACCTTCGGGACCGGAATTTTTCTGCCAATATCATGGCAAGAACCACACCCACGGCACAGAACAGTGCCGAGACATCAAGAAAACCATCGACAAAATGAAAGCTGAAAAAATCCAAGCTACCCAAACAAAGCCGCCTTTGGCTTCGCACCCAAACAACCAAACCCAAACACAAACACAGCCTATCCAGCCATATTGCCCAATATACCTATCCCTGAACTCAAGTGCTGTTCACCCAACAATAGCGATGGCGACTCAGTATTCACCTTTGCCATAAACCCTTCAACATTACTACCCACCAACCATATACCCACATCTATACCCTCAAACTTCTCAGCAAGTGGCTTCGCAAAACATCAAGGTTGAGGAGCTACCGCCACCACCACCACAACCAAAACCCCAAACACAAGAACAGCCTAACCCTCTCCCAAGTTATGGACACATTCTACCCATAACTGGAGGATCTTCACTCGCCTTCGAAACCAAAAAACAAAGAAAGAGCTACTTTCGCCAAGTCAACAACATCTCAGTTGACGGTCCCTACAAGAAATCAGAGTGGTCCCACATGCCAATCATGTTTACCGAAGATGATTTGAAGCTACATAACTTCCCACACAATGATGCAATGTCAATAGAAGCCAATATCGCTGGATGGACAATTGGAAAGGTGCTAGTGGACACAGGAAGCTCCGCTGACATCATCTTAGCAAAAACATTGAGAAACATGACCAATATCAACCCAGACAACTTGGAGCCATCAGACACCCCACTAGTTGGCTTCGGGGGGAAGCGCACGCAAACATTGGGCAAAATCTCATTACCAGTATCTTTTGGCGACACATCCAATGCAAGAACCGAATTCATTACCTTTGATGTTGTTGACATGGTCTTTGATTACAATGTCATTTTCGGAAGAGAAGTTATAAACGCCTTCGACATCATCATAAGGCAGTCATTCCTATGCATGAAAATGCCAGCTCTAAAGGGAGTTATCACTGTATTTGGCGACCAAAGAGAAGCCAGAAACATCGAAAGAGCCAAAACACCAGGCCAATGAAATGTGCATTTGCTAGAGGAAAAGGAACCGCTTTACCCAGAAGAAAAGCCAAATATTGAGAAAGATAGCAAAAGAATGCAACGGACAACAGAGACGAAGCAGGTCCAGCTACAGCCTGACGTCTTTGACAAAAAAGTGATTATAGGCTCGGACTTGGAGCCGGACGAAGAAGACAAACCCATAGAGTTTTTGAGAAACAACAAAAATGTTGTTGGGGGATTGGCATGTCCAGGAAACACCTTCACCAGATTTTTTGCCTGTAGTCCCAAGTCATTTGCCTTCGCCGTTGGCGGTTAAAAGGCCATTGCCTTCGCCGGGTTATCAGACACTGATAGGCAATGCGTCGCCTCCGGTACCAACGAACGAGTTGCAGCCCACGCGAAGGCATTGTATGGTCTCCCATTGCCTTCGCTACACTAACTCGCCTTTATGAGGATGCGAAGGTAATGATCAAATATTGCGTATGATCGGCTCACTTTTACAGGTCTAGAGGCAAGGTTGGGTGATGGCATGGCAGTCCGTTCCTCTCCGAGCGGGAGAAGGCACTGCTCTGCCGAACAGGCGTTTGATGGTGAAGCCGACGGGAATGCACCAGGTGGTGAAGGCAATGAAGGTCATTGGAGGCGCGGTGAAGGTGGCGTGGACCAGGTCCAAACCGAGTCAAAGACGGAGTTACTGGTCTACGCATTCACACTAGGACATATGAATGTACTCTAATGCCCCTGGAAAGTTTAAGTTGTTTAGTCTAGAGCATGATGCCTGATTTCCAGGGGTATAAGGGGAATGTAAAAGTGCCTCTTGATCTCCCTATAAAAGGGGGCCTCCCACCAACGTGTAAAGGACTGATTCCCGAGAATATTGATAAGTGATTTACTGTTACTTGTCATTGTTCTGTGTCTCGGTTGTTGCTTGGGTCTCTTGGCTTAGGCTAAAACCCAACAACTGGCGCCCACCGTTTGTGCAGTGCACGAACAAAACCCACGATAACCACCATGCCACCCAAAAAGCCAACCAAACCAACCAACACCGTTGAAGACACCACTCATACCGAAGCCGCTTCCCAACCCTCAACCCTACAAATCAGCTTACCACCAGTAACCGAAGCCATTCTTGATGATCAAGAGATCGATGAAGAAACCCTTACCACTGAGGAGAGAATGCACCGACTTGAGGAAAGACTTCGTCTTCGACGCCTCGAACAGCAGAGAGAGCTGGATGCTGCACAGCTCGAACTAGAGCAACAAATGCAAGAGCAGGAAGAGGAACAGCAACCTCAATTGCTGCAAGTCAGGAAGCAGTTGGAAGAGCTGAGACAAGCGAAGCAAAGAAGACTGAACTCCACTGGTTCTAGAACTGCGAAGCTCCGAGAAGAACTCGAAAAAGCCAAGAAACAAGTTGCTCAACTCCAAGCCAAACTCAACGATCCAATTGCCTTCGGCAATGCCGGAACAAATCACATTTCCACATCAGAAACAGGCTTCCAAGTGCTGCATACACGTCCAATTGATCGCACCTGCCCTCTCTCAGAAAGTCTACAATTGGCAAGATGGCCGCCTTCATACAAGCCAATCTCTCTACCAAGGTACAATGGCCTCACCGACCCCAAGCAATTCCTCATGAGCTATGAAGCTGCAATAGCTTCGGCAGGGGGAGATGATGTGGTGCTGGCAAAATCTTTCATCATTGTCTGCGATGGCACGGCAATGAACTGGTACACCAAGCTTCCAGGGCTATCTATCACCAGCTGGTATGATCTGAAAAGGGAATTGATCAAGAATTTCAGTATAATGGGAGACCAGGCACTCTCATATGCAGAGCTAACTCTACACCAACAGCCGAAGGAGTCTCTGGAGGACTACTTTCGCAGGTTTGTCGGACTCCGTTCTCAGGCTCCTCATATTCCTGACGAAGCCGCCAATTTTGCTGCAATTCAGGGGCTTTGGCCGGGTCCTTTCGCTCAGCACATTGCAAGGGAGACACCAGCAACACTTGGAGATCTTTATGAGGAGTTCAAAAAGTATTGTCGATCTGACAATGACAATCGAATGAGAATTGCCAGAGAAGCCGTCCTGAAAAACCAATATGATTCCCAAAACAAGCAGCACCACTACAACCAAAACCATTACCAAAACTACCCATCCCAAACCATCATGAACGTGGAAAATCCGCCTTCGCTCCCACAAAGCAAACCCACCTTCCCAGAAAACCAGTTCCAAAGTCAAAGAAATGAGCCTGCCCAAAGGGGTGGAAGAAACGGCCGAGGCCGAGGAAGAGGAAGAGGTCCACCTTCGGGACCAGAGCTATTTTGTCAATATCATGGCAAAAATCACACCCATGGCACAGAGCAGTGCCGAGATATCAAAAGAACTATCGACAAGCTGAAAGCAGAGAAAATCCAAGCTACCCAAACGAAGCCATTCTCGGCTTCGCCACCCAACACTCAAACTCAGCCACAAACCCAAGCTATCCAGCCATACTGCCCAGTTTACCCCTCCCTCAGCTCAAACTTTGTTCACCCAACAACCGCGATGGCGACTCAATTTTCGCCTTCGCCCCAAACTTTCCAGCATTACTACCCACAGACCATGTACCCACAATTCTACCCTCAAAACACCCAGCCTACCCAAAACAAAGACATCAAGGTAGAGGAATTATCACCTCCACCTCCACCTCCCCAAAAACAGCAAGACCCAAACACTGCAAATCCCCTGCCCAGTTACGGCCTCATTATGCCTATAACTGGAGGATCATCATTCGCCTTCGAAACGAAGAAGCAGAGAAGAAGCTACTTTCACCAGGTCAACAACATCTCGGTTGACGGTCCCTACAAGAAGTCAGAATGGTCTCACATGCCAATTACCTTCACCGAAGAAGATCTCAAACTCCACAACTTTCCACACAATGACGCAATGTCGATTGAAGCCAACATTGCTGGCTGGAGAATTGGGAAAGTGCTAGTGGACACAGGCAGCTCTGCTGATATCATCTTGGCAAAGACTCTCAGATCGATGACCAACATCAACCCAGATAACTTGGAGCCATCTGACACACCTTTGGTTGGCTTCGGGGGGAAGCGCACCGCAACATTGGGGAAAATCACATTGCCAGTATCCTTTGGCGACACATCAAATGCAAGAACAGAGTTCATTACCTTCGATGTCGTTGACATGTTCTTCGACTACAATGTTATCTTCGGTAGAGGAGTCATAAATGCCTTCGACATCATCATAAGGCAAGCTTTCTTGTGCATGAAAATGCCAGCTCTCAAAGGGGTTATCACAGTCTATGGTGACCAAACAGAGGCGAGAAAAATTGAATATGCCAACACCCCAGGCCAGCGAAAAGTCCATGTTCTTGAAGAAAGTGATCCCATTTATCCAGAGGAGAAGCCAAAAACTGAGAGAGACAGCAAAAACTATGCAAGGGGTAACAGAAACCAAAGAGGTGCAATTGCAGCCAGACGTCTTCGATAGAAAAGTCATCATTGGCTCAGATCTTGAGCCAGACGAAGAAGAAAGACTCATCGAGTTCTTGAGAAATAACAAAGATGTCTTCGCATGGTCAAGCAAAGATTTGCCAGGAGTTGACAGAAGCATAGTTGAGCACAAACTATCAATCAGCCCTGATATGAGGCCGAAGAAGCAGAAACTGAGGAAAATGTCCGAAGAAAAGTGAGCGCAGTCAAGGCCGAGGTGCAAAGACTGCTTGATGCGAAGGTTATACGCGAAGTCGAATACCCCAAGTGGCTAGCAAACACTGTGCCCGTGAAAAAGAAAAATGGCAAGTGGAGAATGTGCATTGACTTCACTGATCTCAACAAAGCATGTCCCAAAGATGATTTCCCACTCCCAAGAATTGACAAGATCATTGATCAGGCTGCCGCAAGTGAGATGATGTCTCTCCTCGATTGCTTCTCTGGTTATCATCAGATCTGGATGAAAAAAGAAGACGAAGAAAAAACCAGCTTCATCACTCCGATTGGTACATTTTGCTTCATCAGAATGCCAGAGGGGCTTCGCAATGCTGGTACCACTTTCTGCCGCATGTCCAGCACCGTATTCAAAGAAGAACTATTCAAAACTATACATGCACATGTTGATGACATCTTGGTCAAAAGCATCAATAGACAAGATCATGTCTCAGACTTGGCAGTTGCTTTCGCTCGAATGAGACAAGCGGGTCTCAAGCTCAACCCGGAAAAATGTGTCTTTGGAGTGACCAGAGGAAAGATACTCGGCTGTCTGGTGTCAGCCAACGAGATCGAAGCCAATCCAGATAAGATCAATGCAATCATCAACATGGAAGAGCCAAAATTCATTAGAGACGTGCAGAAACTCTCTGGCAGAATCGCAGCACTTAACAGATTTATCGCCAAGGCAGCTGAGCGCAGTTTACCCTTCTTCGCAACTCTCAGAAATGCATCAAAGTTTGAATGGGGAGAGGAGCAATCCAAAGCATTCCATGAGCTAAGGCAATATTTGATGCAGCTCACGAAGCTGACAATACCTGACCCGAAGGCACCCCTACTATTATACATTGCAGCTTCGCAATCAGCGGTTAGTGCGGCACTCATTGCGGAGAAGCTGGTCGAAGGAAGAAATATACAGCAGCCGGTCTACTATGTTTCTGAGGCACTGGCTGGGTCGAAGCTGTTCTATACTGAGATTGAGAAAATGATTTATGTAGTGGTGATGGCATCCAGAAAGCTAAGGCATTATTTTGAGGGGCACAATATTAAAGTGCTGACAGATCAACCATTAAAAGAGCTATTGAGTAACAAAGAAGTCTCAGTAAGAATACGGAAATGGGCTGCAGAGCTGTCAGAATACATCGTGGATTTCGAGCGAAGGACAGCTATCAAATCTCAAGTCCTAGCTGATTTCATTGCAGAATGGACATCACCTTCGGCACAAAATGTGACCAGAGAAGAAAGCTGGCTAGTACACAGTGATGGCGCTTGGGGAGATAAGGGAGCCGGCATCGCAGCGATTGTACAATCGCCTTCGGGCGTGAAAATGAGATATGCAGCGAACCTGGAGTTCTGCAAAAACAGCGACAGAAGTACGAACAACATTGCTGAATATGAAGCCGTGCTATTGGGGCTCAGGAAAGCGAAGGCGCTGGGGGCGCAGCGCTTCATTGTGAAAATAGACTCGAAGGTGGTGGCAGACCACATCGAAAAAGAGAGTATTGCAAAGCAGCCTGAGCTGATCGAATACCTCACCATAGTCCGAGCAATGGAGAAAAAATTCAAAGGCTTCACAATCGAATACATTCCGAGGGCAAAGAATGAAGAAGCCGACGCACTGGCTAAAGCAGCAGCAAAAGGGGACAAGTTACCGCCCGATGTCTTTTTCCAAACACTGACAACGCCTTCGATCAAGGAACTTGATGAGCAGCCAAGTCTGATCAACGCAATAAACTCAGAGGATTGGAGGTCATCTATAATGGCATACCTCAAAGGATACTATGAACCAATTGATGAAGAAGATCTCAAAACCATGCAGCAGAGGGCAAGATCATATCAAATCATTGACAACGTCCTATACAAGAAAGGAGTCGTGGCCCCTTATCTTCGCTGTGTTTCCATCAGCGAAGGCAGAGAGATAATTCAAGAGATACACAGTGGTCTATGCGGAGCTCACTTTGGAGCGAGGGCAATTGTGGGAAAGGCAATGAGACAAGGGTTTTATTGGCCTTCAATCATCAATGATGCAACAAATACAGTCAAGACTTGCGACGAATGTCAAAAATGTGCGGCAACCAAAAAATCACCTTCGGAACCGTCACAGCTGATAACTCCAACCTGGCCATTGCAGAGATGGGGCATCGATCTGGTGGGTCCTCTTCCAACGGCCCAAGGAAACCTCAAGTACGCAATAGTTGCAGTGGAATATTTCACCAAGTGGATTGAGGCAAGGCCACTAGCAAATATCACGGCGAAGACAGTTATCAAATTCTTCTGGCAGCAAATCATTTGCAGATTTGGAGTCCCAAGGGAAATTACAGTAGATAATGGGAAGCAGTTTGACTGCGACGAATTCAGGCAGTACTGCATGTCCATAGGGACGAAGGCAAGATTTGCATCAGTATATCACCCGCAGTCCAATGGCGCAGTTGAGAGAGCTAATGGCATCATCTTCACAGCCGTCAGGAAATGCCTTGCAAATTGCAAGAAAAAAGGGAAATGGGTAGAAGAAATGCCGAAGGTAATCTGGGCGCATAACACCACCACATCAAGAGCAACTCAGTTCACACCATTCAAGCTATTATATGGCAAAGATGCAATGTGTCCCGAAGAGATTCTTCATAAGGGGCTTCGCACTCAGTAGGAAGCACCAAAAGATAGCGAAGCTATAGATAAAGACCTTACAGAAATCTACAGGCTGCAAGCAGCGAAGAACATTTCCAAGTACCAGGAAGAAACCAGAAAATGGCGTGATAAGAAAGTGGTAAGGAAAGACATCAAAATAGGCGACTGGGTGCTAAGGAAGAACCCGAGTATGCCTTCGGGAAAATTACAGAACAAATGGGAAGGCCCATTCTTAGTCGTCAAGAGTAACAGACCAGGATCATTTCACCTGGAGGATGGAGAAGGCAATGAGCTGCCGCATTCATGGAATGCGGACAGCCTGCGAAGGTACTATCTGTGAATATTATGTAACAATTGGCTTCGTATTCTATAAACGAAGTCAATTAGTAGAGTAGACATTTCCTTTTTCAAAAGGCCCTTACTCTTTTCCTCACAGGGGAACCCTTACCAAGGGGTGAGGTTTTTAATGAGGCGGTGCTAACTGTAACTCGTGTGAAATATATAAACGAGCTATTCCCCAAAAAAGCTGCATCGAAAGCGATTAGCTTCGACCAAGTCGCTGGTATTCGATAAACCAAATAGAACTGAAATGACCCTACCAAAGGTAAGGCCAATTCAGATCTAAAATCGCTTACTCTAAGGAGTAAAAGGGGCTTCGGCTCAGATTACTTTTTCATACGCAAAATCGCTTATTCTAAGGAGTAAAAGGGGCTTCGGCTCAGATTACTTTTTCATACGCAAAATCCCTTACTCTAAGGAGTAAAAGGGGCTTCGGCTCAGATTACTTTTCCATACACAAAAAATGCCCACTTCAACGAGTAACAAGGGCCTTCGGTTGACATCACAACTTGTATACTAACGCTTACTTTAGCAAGAATAAAAGTGGCCTCGGCTCAAATTACTCTCCAAAACGCTAAAAGGCAAATGCGGAGACAATTCCCCGTTTAAACGTCAAACATCGCAGTCAGAGCGTGTCGAATGAAAAACACAAACTCGCTTCGGGGGGAGGAGGCGTTTCTCTCGAAAACGAAGGCAAACCGAGTTCGATCTTTTTCATTCACCTCACATATCGCAAAAAATTTTATCTTCGCATGAATAAACATAAACTCGCTTTGGGGGGAGGAGGCGTTTCTCTCTAGAGCGAAGGCAAAACGAGTTCATATTTATTCAGTCACTTTACACATTACAAAGTTCATTACATCAAGCACCCTCAAAACATCTCAAACACATTTCCATAAAACTGTTCACCAGATCTCCTAAACCGAGGAGCATTATAGACACACGCGAAGTCCTTGACATCAGGACCAATTTCCAATGGCTCTGTTTTCGGAATGCCTAGGGAAACAGCTTCGGCATTCCTCTGCCTAGCGAGCTCAACTCGATCTGAGCCATGGGCAATAAATGCCGTAAAAAATTCAAAAACACTGAACTCCGTGGAACGGTAAAACTCGTGATAACATTCCAAAAAACTTTGATGGCGAGAGTTTGGATAAAGCCGCTGAAATTCCTTCCATGCGAAGCCAGAAATACAAAGCTGCCCATCACGCATGGCCAGCGGAGTAGGCGAAAGCATTTCATCATCCTGAATATACATAAATGTACAAGTTCAAAAGAGCTGCTCGCTCAATAAGTCCTAACCCTAATTACAATTCAAAAGGTCCCTAGACCTGAGGATCGACACTTGGGGCTCCTTGAGCACTCTGGCCCTGCGAAGAAGAAGCGCCGGCATCGCCAGTAACGGCCGCAGTTGCAGCATAGCTTGACCCTGCTCCGGCTTCAGCAGTTTCTTTAGCAGCAGCAGCCCTCGCGGCGGCTTCGGCCTCAGCTTTCTGCTTCTTTAGTTCCTTGGATTGAGAATACAAAAGCTATCAAATAAACAACAAAAATTAAGGATAAAAAAAAGAATAAAAGTCAAAAGTGAGGGTAAATAACAAAATACCTTCGCAAGCCGTTCTCGGATCAAATTTTGAGCTGCCGAACGACCACTGACAACCCAAAACTGCTTGAGAAAGAGTGCCTTGGCTTGCAAAATTTTCAACGGAAAGTACCGTGTGTCAGCAGGATCCCTGGGTGCCGGATAAGGATAACCCCTCCGAAGCAAAGCATTGTAATGATCGCAGCCGTTATCCGAGAGAACTTTCAGCAGATTGCATGAGTAGAGATTGACAGCGAAGTCACTGAGAGTCTCCACGACACTTGGAAGCGAAGCAAACTCGTTGTCAATCCAATTAAAGAGCTTCTCCAAGCTGTATTCCTTATTGGGAAAGGCAGCCGGCTCCGCACCAAACTGTCGCAAGGCTTCCTTGTATAAGCGATACAATTTCAAGCCTCGCTCCCAAGCAACATCAACCACACTTTCATTTTCCTTGCGAAGATTAAGGTTTGACGTGCGAAGCTGCAATACCTCACGCTCAAAGTTTTCACTGCGAGTCCGATATGTATCGACATCGCTCGAAAGTTTCTCCTTAGCAGCAGTCAGTGTGTTCACCTCACCTTTTAGAACCGAAACTAACTCAGTTCCTTCAACAATTTGCGTGCGAAGGCCTTCTATGGTGTCTTCCTTGTCAACAACTTTAGCTTCCAAGGCAGCAACCTTTTCCCTAAGAGAATCGGCTTCGCTAGCCTTAGCTTCCAAAGCTGTAACTTTTTCCTTTAAAGACTTGTTCTCAGCAACAATAGTCTCCTGTTCCTGGCGAAATAGAGCCTTTTCATTTTCAATGTCCTGCTTAATTCTATCAACAGTTGCCTGGATCTGGAGGAGCTCGGCTTTTTCCCTTCGCAACTTCTCCAGCTCTTTGCGTTCAGCAGCAACCAAGTTGAGGTTGGGAACTTGAGCGGCTAACTCATTGATAGCTACAACAACCTATGGTAGAATACAGTTCAGTATTACGAAATAAACGAACCGAAGCTAAAATCAAAAACAAGATCACAAGACGAAGGCAATGAGGACATACCTTCATTCCCAAAGCCAAAATAGTGGAACATGTGCTTTCAGGATCAAGTGTCTGGATAAGTCGTTGATATGCTGCAAGGAAAAAACGATGATAACACTGTTATCTTCGCAATATAGCCAAAAGAAAAAATCAGCTATAATCCCAAACAAAAAACACCTTCCAAATCAAAGTCTCGAAGAGGCCCACCTTCGCGCACGTGAGATGGCACATCTCCCTCGCCACCTAGTAAACGGGTCTCAATTGCATTAGCATAAAACAGGAGCAAGTAACGCTGCTAAAGGAAAAAGCGAAGAAACAACATGAGTACCTTCGGGAAGAGGAATACTTCCACCCATATCAACATCCATAAAAGACATATAAGCTGCAGAAGCGGCAGCCCTCTCAGCAGCTTTAGAAGTTTCGGCTTCGGCAGCCTCTTTCCCCTTAGCTTCGGCATCAATTTCAACTGTCCCGGCAGCATGAGCCAGAACCTCCAAAGAATCTTGGACAGGTGGGGAAGAAGCTAAGGCCGACGACGGAGGGCTAACTGCCGTAATGTTCACAGGAGCTTCGGCTCTGGTTTCTTCAAGGCTACCCTCGTCATGAACCTCCTCTGGCACATTTTCTATAATAGGAGCATCCCGAACAGGAGTCTCCTCAAACATACTAATATCAATGCCGTCGTCAAATGGATTTGGAACTCGAATATCCTCAGTCGTGTCATCAACGCCTTCACAAGTAATATTGACATCAATCACAGGATTCCGCGCCAAATAGTCTCCTAGTAAAGGAAGACTCGTCCCCTGAAAGTAATTCCCAAAGAGAGCAATCTCACCTAGAAAAATATCATCTCTGCTCCGGGGGGCCGAGCTCATAAAGCCGGTCACTGGCGAAGGTGGTCGCCGCACCAGTGACGAAGCCGGCACTACCGCTGGTGGAGCCGGCACTGCCGCTGGTGGCACCCGAGGAGGACGAGGTGGAAGACCACCACGCGAAGCTGAAGAGGTGGTCCTGGCGGCCGGAGCCACAGCCGATAAGGGTACAGCAGCGATCGGCGCATCTAGACGACGCCTCTTCTCAGCAGACTCGTGAGAGCTGCTGCTGCCTCGCTTCACCGAAGTAGCGGACGAAGTTGCTTTCGCAACTGTCTTCTTCCCACGGCCGCCTCCGCGTCCAGGTCGCCCCCCTCCGCGAGGGACGCGCGAGGGAGCAGAGTCATCCTCACCTTGCTCCTTCGCCTTCGACTTTCCTTTCTTATCTTTCTTCTTCTCCCTGGTAGAAACGGGAACCTCGCGTTCGCCGTAGGAGATCCCTAACTCCTCAAAGACACGATTGATCCTGACATGGACAAACTTGTCTTCGGAGCTACGATGCTCCTTGGTGTTATACAATCCGAGAATGTCATTGGCTCGTTGCTCCACCTCAGCAACAAAGCCGCCGCAGACATATCTTCGGGAAGGTGAGCTCCGAAGCGGGGAAAACAAACCTTTGCGTGCACTTTCAAACCCTTCCATTCAACCTCAAAAGGCCCCCAACCAGCTGACAGGGGATAAATTCCACAAGCAAGATCAGCAGCAATGCCTCCTTCAATCAGGTCACGGCTACAAATCGTTTGCGAAGCCGTCTGAAAAGGTTTCCAACACTCGGAAAACCCAGCGCTTTCCGCATCGAAAGTTGGGCACGAAACAAACTTGAGCCAGTCTATATGGCTGTGCAGAGGGTAACTAACAGACTTCGTCCCATCTTCCATGATCTTCTCCTCCGAAGGCACCCTCACATAAAACCAGTACCTTTGCCAGTCTTTGGTCCATTTGTTTCTCTGAGCGAAGGAAGTTTCTACCTTCGCAAAATGACTCCCCCGGCGACGACCCGTGAAAGTCACACACCCAAAATCTGGCATGAATAGCTCACCATCAACTTCAGATGATTTGCTCTGATTATGACCCTCATACAGCCGAAGGAAGCCATCAACTGTAACCGCTCCCTCGTGCGTCTTCACAGCCCAAAAAAACCGAAGAAGATGGCTGATGGCATTCGGCGTCAGATGATGCAACTGTAGGCCATAAGGAGCCATCATCTTGGCAATGATGTTGTCGATAGGCATCTTCAGGCCCGCAATGAAAAAGTCCGTGAATACCACGGCTTCGTCAGGGTGAGGGTTAGGTGTGGTATCATTACCAGGAGCTCGACTCCAACCCTTAGGGAAATATCCCTTCTCCTCGTAGAACTTAATGTCACGAACTCCAACCTTGGATTTCCCGAAGACGAGCATTTTTTCCCTCTTGCCACTGGTATCCACTAACTCAATGTCGGCCTCGACGTCATCCAAATTTTCTTCTTCGCCAGCTTCCTCATCACCAGAATGATCTTCGCCAGAATCCTCCCCCACATTCGGTGTCTCTTCCTCAATCTGTTGAGCAAGACGAGTAGCTTCAGCATCGTCCAAACCACGGTGAGGAGAAGATCCCGCTTGCTGGGCATCGGGGCTGCCTTCGCCAGCCATATCAATAAGAACTGCAGTCTGCTTACTGCGTGCCGCTGCAGGAATGATAATAATTGTCATTACCCAAGCGAAGAAAACCTGAAAGAACGTGTCAAAACATGGAAAGAATCTTACTTGTAAAAAACCCGACTATCCAAAGAGAAGATGACGCGAACGCGAAAGCGAATGGCAGCGTAAGATTTGTGCGACCGAAGAAACTTCTGCAGATGATAGCGATTGAAAGCGAAAGCAAATAAAGGTAAAGGGGGGATTCCCCTTCGGTCCTATTTATAGGTCAGTAAAAAAAGTGACCGTTACTGCAGCACGAAAATCGAAAAGGCCCAAAAAAATCCAAAAGACAGTACAAATAAAAATAAAAAATAAGTGAACAATCAGAAAAAACAAGAGATGCGAAGCCAAATCCAGATCGAAGGCAACAACTCGGGACTTACTCCAACGGGAGGAGGCGTTTCTCTGGAACAGGCGAAGGCAATCCTAAATTTTCGAGGACATCGGCCTGTTGGAGAAAGCCCTCGTCCGCGAGGGGCTACTGTTGGGGGATTGGCATGTCCAGGAAACACCTTCACCCGATTTTTTGCCTGTAGTCCCAAGTCATTTGCCTTCGCCATTGGCGGTTAAAAGGCCATTGCCTTCGCCGGGTTATCAGACACCGATAGGCAATGCGTCGCCTCCGGTACCAACGAACGAGTTGCAGCCCACGCGAAGGCATTGTATGGTCTCCCATTGCCTTCGCTACACTAACTCGCCTTTATGAGGATGCGAAGGTAATGATCAAATATTGCGTATGATCGGCTCACTTTTAGAGGTCTAGAGGCAAGGTTGGGTGATGGCATGGCAGTCCGTTCCTCTCCGAGCGGGAGAAGGCACTGCTCTGCCAAACAGGCGTTTGATGGTGAAGCCGACGGGAATGCACCAGGTGGTGAAGACAATGAAGGTCATTGGAGGCGCGGTGAAGGTGGCGTGGACCAGGTCCAAACCGAGTCAAAGACGGAGTTACTGGTCTATGCATTCACACTAGGGCATATGAATGTACTCTAATGCCCTTGGAAAGTTTAAGTTGTTTAGTCTAGAGCATGATGCCTGATTTCCAGGGGTATAAGGGGAATGTAAAAGGTGCCTCTTGATCTCCCTATAAAAGGGGGCCTCCCACCAACGTGTAAAGGGCTGATTCCCGAGAATATTGGTAAGTGATTTACTGTTACTTGTCATTGTTCTCTGTCTCGGTTGTTGCTTGGGTCTCTTGGCTTTGGCTAAAACCCAACAAATGTCTTCGCCTGGTCAAGCAAAGATTTGCCTGGTGTCGACAGAAGCCTAATTGAACATAAACTGGCAATTAGCCCCGATATGAAGCCGAAGAAGCAGAAGCTAAGAAAAATATCTGAAGAAAAAGTAAATGCTGTAAAAGCTGAAGTGCAAAGGCTGCTGGATGCCAATGTCATACGTGAAGTGAAATACCCAACCTGGCTGGCTAATACTGTGCCAGTTCAAAAGAAAAATGGAAAATAGAGAATGTGCATTGATTTCACCGACCTCAACAAAGCTTGCCCAAAAGATGATTTCCCACTCCCAAGGATCGACAAAATTGTTGATCAAGCTGCAGCAAGTGAGATGATGTCACTCTTAGACTGTTTCTCTGGCTATCATCAAATTTGGATGAAAAAAGAGGATGAGGAAAAAACTAGCTTCATTACACCAGTCGGCACATTTTGCTTCGTCAGGATGCCTGAGGGGCTTCGAAATGCAGGCACCACATTCTGCCGCATGTCAAGCACAATATTCAAAGAGGAATTGTTCAAAACTATACTTGCATATGTCGATGACATCCTGGTAAAAAGCACCAAAAGACAAGATCACATCTCAGATTTGGCAGTTGCCTTCGCACATATGAGACAAGCAGGCCTCAAGCTTAACCCGGATAAATGTGTCTTTGGCGTAACCAAGGGAAAAATACTTGGGTGTCTGGTATTAGCTAACGAAATCGAAGCTAATCCAGACAAGATCAACACGATTCTTGATTTGGAAGAACCAAAATGCATAAGAGATGTTCAGAAGCTATCAGGTAGAATCGCAGCTCTTAATAGATTCATCGCAAAGGCGACCGAACGAAGCTTACCCTTCTTCGCAACACTTAGAAATGCATCAAAATTTGAATGGAGAGAAGAACAGTCGAAAGCATTCCACGAGCTAAGGCAATACTTGATGCAGCTCACCAAACTGACAGTACCTGACCCGAAGGCAACTCTGCTACTATACATTGCGGCTTCGCAATCTGCCGTCAGTGCTGCACTCATTGCGGAAAAATTGATAGATGGAAGAAGGGTACAGCAGCCAGTATATTACGTATCCAAGGCATTGGCCGGGTCGAAGCTGTTCTATACAGAGATCGAGAAAATGATCAACGCTGTCGTAATGGCATCGAGAAAGTTGAGGCATTATTTTGAAGGGCACAACATCAAAGTGCTAACTGACCAACCAATTAAAGAGCTCTTGAGCAACAAAGAAGCTTCGGTAAGGATACACAAATGGGCTGCAGAGCTGTCGGAATATGTGGTTGATTTCGAACGAAGAACAGCAATCAAATCTCAAGTCTTGGCTGATTTCATAGTAGAATGGACATCGCCTTCGGCAGAAAATCTAGCCAGAGAGCAAAGCTGGTTGATATCTGATCAGAGAGGAAAGCTGGCTGATACACTGCGATGGCGCATGGGGAGACAAAGGAGCTGGCATCGCAGCAATCATGCAGTCACCTTCGAGCGTAAAAATGAGATATGCAGCGAACTTAGAGTTCTGCAAAAACAGCGACAGAAGTACAAACAACGTTGCTGAGTACGAAGCCGTATTATTGGGGCTCAGGAAAGCAAAGGCATTGGGTGCTCAACGATTCATTGTGAAAACAGATTCGAAGGTGGTAGCAGACCACATCGAAAAAGAGAGTATTGCAAAGCAACCCGAGCTCATCAAATACTTAAGTATAGTGAGATCAATGGAGAAAAAATTCAAAGGCTTTACAGTAGAATATATACCAAGATGAAAAAATGAAGAAGCAGATGCATTGGCTAAAGCAGCTGCAAAAGGGGACAAGCTTCTGCCAGATGTATTTTTCCAAACACTAACAACACCATCGATAAAGGACAGAGNTGTCGATACGCTGAGTGGGTATCAAATATAGTTCCTGTTTATAAGAAAAATGGAAAGCTACGTGTTTGCATTGATTACAGGAACTTAAACAAGGCAACCCCGAAGGATGAGTATCCAATGCCGGTGGCCGATATGCTTGTTGATGCAGCGTCAGGCCATAAAGTGATGAGTTTCCTGGATGGTAATGCTGGTTATAATCAGATTTTCATGGCGGAAGAAGATATTCCCAAGACTGCATTCCAATGCCCAGGTGCTCTCGGTTTATATGAGTGGGTTGTTATGACTTTTGGTTTGAAAAATGCCGGTGCTACTTATCAACGTGCTATGAATTATATTTTTCATAAGCTGATCGGCAGAATAGTTGAAATCTACATTGATGACGTGGTGATCAAATCAAAAGGTTATCAAGATCATTTGGCCGATTTGAAGGAAACGCTGGAGTGCACAAGGCAACATGGATTGAAGATGAATCCACTCAAGTGTGCTTTTGGCGTATCGGCCGGCCAGTTTCTCGGTTTCCTGGTACATGAGAGAGGAATCGAGGTAAATGATCGGAACCGCAAAGCGATTGATGATATTGAACCTCCAGTAAACAAGAAGGAATTGCAGAGTTTGATTGGAAAGATCAATTTCCTGAGGAGGTTTATATCAAATCTGTCGGTCCGATTGGAGGCGTTTACTCCTCTGTTGAAACTGAAAGATGAAGAAGAGTTGGTTTGGGAACCTAAACATCAAAAGGCATTGGATGAAATTAAGCAATATTTAGCATATCCGCCAGTTCTTATTCCACCACAAAAGGGTAAGCCGTACAAGCTTTATTTATCGGCTTTTAATCATGCAATTGGCTCTGTTTTGATTCAAGAGGTTGATGGGAAGGAACGAGTTATATTCTATTTAAGCCGAAGATTATTAGGTCTTGAGACTCGGTACTCATATGTGGATAAGCTTTGCCTTTGTTTGTATTTTTCTTGTACAAAATTAAGGCATTATTTGCTATCGGCCGAGTGTACTGTGATCTGTAAGGAGGATGTGATCAAATATATGTTATCGATGCCAATCATGAAAGGGAGAATTGGCAAGTGGGTTTTTGCTCTGACGGAGTTTGATCTTAGATACGAATCGGCCAAAGCGGTAAAAGGGCAGATAATGGCTGATTTAGTTGCTGATCATTGTGGACCTAACATTGATGCTGTTGAGCAATGCACTATGGAGCTTGATGTGTCTGGTCCGATGAAAAAGGCCGATGCGGTTGACGCAGTTCCTTGGACTATATTCTTTGATGGTTCTTCTTGCAATGATGGTTGCGGAATCGGCCTGATTATTATTTCGCCTCGGGGGCAAGGTTTGAATTTGCTTTTCCAATTGAAAAATGCACGAATAATCAGGCGGAATATGAAGCATTGATGAAGGGTCTCCAGATTCTTAAAGAAATCGGCGCTCAGTTCGTTGAGGTATTTGGAGATTCTTTGCTGATTATCAATCAATTACTCGGCAAATATGATTGCAAGATGGATGCTTTGTTATCTTACTTTGAGAAGTGCCGAGATTTGATTGATCAATTCGCCTTGGTAACTCTTAAGCATGTTCCAAGACATCATAACGAAGAAGCAAATCGGCTGGCGCAAAAAGCGTCTGGCTATCGGCCTATGTCCGATGTGATGGTGCAGGAGATACCAGAAGGAGATTGGAGGAAAGAAATCATTGAATATTTGAGGGATTCTTCTATCAAGACTTCCAGGAAGATACGCTACAAATCGATCAGGCATGTCTTGGTTGAAGAAGTGCTTTATTTTCGCTCGATTGATGGAGTCCTGTTGAGATGTATCGGACCTGAAGAAGCCAAGGTTTTAATGGGAGAAAATTCATGAAGGTGTTTGCGGGGCTCATCAATCGGCGTTCAAGATGAAATGGATGATCAGAAAAAATGGGTATTATTGGCCGACGATTCTAGAAGACTGCTTTGAATATTATAAAGGATGTCAAGAGTGTCAAAGATATGGAAATATTCAAAGGGCTCCAGCATCGGCCATGAACCCTGTCATCAAGCCATGGCCGTTTAGAGGATGGGGAATTGACCTGATCGGCCAAATTTTTCCACATTCAAGCAAGGTGCACAAATTCATATTAGTAGCGACAGATTATTTCACCAAATGGGTTGAAGCTATTCCTTTGAAGGAGGTGAAGTCACAGAATGTTATTGAATTCGTTAGAGAGCACATTGTCTACCGATTTGGAATTCCACAGACGATCACAACAGATCAAGGTACGATGTTTACATCGGACGAGTTCAAAAATTTTGCTGCTGATATGGGTATCAAGCTTCTTAATTCATCGCCATATTATGCACAAGCCAATGGTCAAGCTGAAGCCTCCAATAAAAGTTTGATCAAGTTGATTGATAGAAAGATTGAGGAGTATCCAAGAAAATGGCATATTGTGCTTCCTGAAGCTCTATGGGCCTATCGAATGGCTTGTCATGGATCGATCAAGGTTTCTCCGTATGAACTAGTTTATGGACATGAAGCCGTTCTTCCATGGAAATTCGTACTGGATCAAGGCGTATCGAGCTTCAGGATAAATTGAAGGCCGGCGAATATATGGAACTCATGAATAGTGAGTCCGATGACTTGGCTGTTCGTCGGCTGCGCGCTCTCGAAAGTATTGAGGCTAACAAACTCAGAGTGGCGAGGCATTATGATAAGAAAGTTAAAGGGAAAGAGTTCAAAGAGGGCGATCTTGTCTGGAAAGTTATTCTGCCAATTGGTTCTAAGGATCCCAAGTACGGCAAATGGTCACCAAACTGGGAGGGACCTTATCAAGTCGTCCGATGTGTTCCTGGAAATGCTTATATTCTACAAACACTTGAAGGGGAAGTGTTTCCTAAGGCATTAAACGGGAAATATCTGAAGAAGTACTACCCTAGCATTTGGGTAAATTCATGAAGCCGATGCTATGCGTCAAGCTTAGAAGCCGATGAAAAAATCGTCTCAAGAACAAAAATAAGAGCCGATGCGATATGCATCGCCTTAAGGGCTATATACAATAAGAGAAAAATATATTACATCATCAAGCCGCTCGATGGCAGAGCAGGCTGCTGGAAAAGGGATTGCATATATATTCATCTATTTCTCATACAGAAGGATTTCAGAAGACAAAAGGATCTAGTAGGCGTCGATGTACTTTGTTCATCATTGCCAGAACAAGACTAGAAAGAGGAGGGCAAAAGGAAGCGCAAGTTTGAGGAGATATCTTCTTCCTTGAGTCGAAGAGATCCACTCTAGGTGCAGTCCCTTGAAGAGCGCGCCGGTGGACCGGTGGCTTTGCCCTAACTTGTAAAGGGCACTCTATTACACCCCTCTGAAAAACCTTCCCTTTGGTGAACCATGAAGAAACCTCATGAGGATTCTTCTAGCAGAGGTTCCACCTGGATTCACTGCAGGATCAGAAAAGAGGGGGAGTACCCTATGCTACTTCACGAGAATTCTTCTAGCAGAAGAGGAAGAAGGAGTTGGATCCTATATCAAACAGAAGAAGTTTGTGTTCTATCATGAATATTAGCTGCGCCATGGCTAAGGGATGGTGGAAGAAGAAGACCTGAGGCAGGTATTTATAGCCGGCGATCGATGGAAGCATTAAAGGAGAAATAGGATCCAGGGGATGCTCGTGGAAACTGTCCAAATAAAAGAACAGTATTCTCGTGAAGATATGTCATTGATTCAGAGCTGATGTAATTGAAGGAGAGGAGCGTCTTTTGAGGAACTGCATTGAAGAGTCGTTTCGCCTGGGTCAATAGACGCATGGATACCCGTGAGGTAAATCAGGGTTCCATATGCTATTCGTTGTCAGAGATGCTATCGCTCGGGAGAGAGAAAGAAGAAGATAAGCTCTGCGGGTTATTGATGAAGAAAGAAAAACTATGGCCTGAAAATCAAGGAACTACATGGTGCAAGGATGGAAAGTTTTGGCACGAAAATCGGTGAAGGAGTTATGATGACAGATACGAATTTTGGAATAAAACATATTTTATCCCAAAATTGGGGGCATGTGTTGACACCAGATTTTCGCACCAGATATGCTGAGTCATGAGGTGACGTGGTAAGGCTGGTGGACCCATTGACTGGTCAAAGCCGAAGATGACAGAGAAGGAAGCCGATATGCAGAAGAGATCCGATGAAGCAGGAGTCCGACCCGATAACGAGTACAAGAGGAAAGGCGCGTCGGCTGAAAAGGAAGCGTATCAGATGCAGGGACTATTTCCTTTTTGAAGGCATATTGAGAGTCCCATTCTATATTAGATTTTGTTTACTTTGTCCGCAAGTTAGTCTAGTCCGATCAGGACTCTCCATGACCAGGGTATAAATATGAACCCTCGTTCATTGTAAAAACTATTCTCACAATCAATACAACCCGGCTTCACGCAAAAAACCCTAGTAGTAGTTACCGACGAAGCTCATTGGTGGACGGGCTGCATCAGTTCTGATCTCCGGCTTACCAGTAAGTTAGTCAATTTATCGAACTAGTATAGGCTTTGAATTGAGGCGCATCGCCCTTTCTCGTTTATACTGTTTAACCGATTTATCTCTGGATAATCAAGATTGATATAGATTCCCTACGTCGGAGCTAGATCGATATTGATTATTCAACAGATTATCGTTTATCGGACTGCACTTTATGTCTAGATTCCCTACGTCGGAGCTAGATCATCAAGATTAGTCTAGATTCCCTACGTCGGAGCTAGAGTAATCTTGGTTATTTAAAGGCAGTCTTTTGTGGTTTGTTTGGAGTTGTTAGATTGGTTTAGATCTACGCCATGTGAATTAATCTACTTCTTCAATGGCTTTGAGCATTGGTCTTGGTCCGATTTAAGCAATATTTATCTTACAGCATCGTTCTAGGTCCGATCCATGCTTTGTGGTTTAATCTGGTTGTTCTTTGAGTATTGTGTTTGTTTAGATTCCCTACGTCGGAGCTAGATGTTCATAATATGATAAGATTGATCTTTGATTATCATGCTTGGTTTAGATTCCCTACGTCGGAGCTAGATTCATCTTGATTAGTCAAAGGAAGCTTTGGTTATACCTGATTGCTATTTGAGTGTTATGCATGATTTAGATTCCCTACGTCGGAGCTAAGTTTTGCTTGATTATTCGATAGCATATTTTAGAATCAGAACGATCCTGTTAATGTTTTATCTGTTTATTTGCTTAATCTGATTAACACTTGTGCGAGCATCTTGTTTAGTTGACAGGTTGGTGAGTTGAGTTTGATCGTTTAGCTATCTGATTTGATCATAGCTGGAGAAATCTAGATTCCCTACGTCGGAGCTAGATTTCTCTGAAAAGGTTCTGGTCCGATTGGCTGGTTAGATGGTCCGATAAGATAAACCAAACTGGCAACTAGGCAAGATGGACGATGTATCGGCCTACACTTTGATTATTTAATATCTTGTCCAAAGGCACAGCTGATCCATTATTTACATATCGGTCATATTTTATGCTTTATTTTATTTAAAGAATGATCTGTTACAAGGTCCGATCCTGATTGGTCGGATTCTGTGGTCCGATTAGATGATTGATTGAGGTCCGATTATATTGGTCCGATTGAGGTCATCTATGAAGTCCGATTTTGAGGTCCGATTGGCATCGGCCGATACATTCTGATTGGGTCTTGGCTAAAATCCGACGTGCCTTCGCCGTTTGGAATAGAGCCGGCACAATCAAAGAGTAATTTAACTGTTTTATTCCCTTGTCAATTTTAGGTCAAATTGACTGGCACGCCGCGAACCTGAACGGAGTGTAGGCTGGCACTGGAGCGAAGCAGATCTCCCTGGTCTTCTTGTGCTGCACGCGGAGGATACGACCGCCGATTTTCCGCGTCAACAGAGTAAAAGGGGGCTTCGGCTCATAATATTTCTCTTTTGTTTCAAATTGCTTATCACAAGGAATAAAAGGGAGCTTCGGCTCAAATAACAACCACTTTGTACCAAATGGCTAACTGAGCCTACCGTAACCAAAAGAGCACATCGTCCCTACCACTCCTGGTGGTTTCTTGGTCATGACCAGCTAAAACGAAAGATCACATCTCAAGCGTCAGCTTCGTACCAAGCCAAACAAATAGTAGCACGCATGAATGAACAAAAACTCGCTTCGGGGGGAGGAGGCGTTTCCCTCGAAAACGAAGGCAAATCGAGTTTCCATTCATTCATACAACAATCTGGATACATCATCTCAAGTCAATTACAACAAATTAGTTACAAAGAGATGATCAAAACATCTCAAAGACATAGCCATAGAATTGCTGGCCAGATCTCCTAAACCTTGGAGCATTAAAAACATAAGCAAATTCATCAGGGCAATCGCTAAAGTCCATCGGCTCAATTTTCACAGGAAGCGAATGAATGGCTTCGGCATTCTTCCTCCTGGCAAGTTCCACGCGCTCCGAGCGCTTAGCAATAAACGAAGTAAAAAAAATCAAAAACATCAAACTCGCAGTGACGATAGAACTCATGGCAGAACTCCCAAAAGTCACTAAGGCACGAATTTGGATAACGCCATTGAAATTCTTCCCACGCGAAGCCAGAAACGCACAGGGGACCATCCCGCATGGCCAAGGGTGCAAGTTCAAGAATACCTCCCTCATCAAGGATCTGAATATATACAAATTTACAAGTTTAAAATCTCTCAATAAAATCTCAAAAGTCATTGGATCTGACGAAGCTAAACCTTCGGATCAGCATCGGTCGCCCCGGCTCCAGCTTCGTCCTAGCCAGCTCCGGCTCCAGCTCTTGAGGTGGAAGCTCCAGCGGCAGCAGCATCGGCTTCAGCTTTTTGCTGCATCTCAATCGCAAACAGCTCCTTAGCCTGAGACAAAATAAGCTATCAGAAGAACATAATGGCAAGTGCCAATGAAAAAATAAACAAAAACAAAAAGAAATGGCAAACAAGGCTAACATTAGCAAGTCGATCATGAGCTGCGCGACGTGCGCATTCTCGGCCACTAACAGACCAGAACTTCCTCAAGAACACCCCTCGAGTAGCCACAATAGCTTCGCTGAATAAATCATCCTTATCAGGATTAAGGGCAGCAGGGAAATGATATTCTCTCCTCAAGAAGCTCTTGTAATGAGAATAGCCCTGGTCCGAAAGCAGTTTGAAGGCGTTGGTTATGCATGTGCGAGCTGCATAGTCTCCAACGTTGGACAGAACGTCCGGAAGGAACTTGAACTCGTCGTCAAGCCAGTCAAAAAGCTTTTCGAAGCTGTAGTCCTAATTCGGAAAGGGAAGGGGCTCCCCACCATACTGCTTGAGGGCTGCTTCGTACTCCCGATACACCTTAGAGCCACGACAATAGAACTCCTCTTCCATCTTTCCTTTTTCAGCACGAAGCTTCTTAAGAGCGGCCCTGTGCCTGTTAGCTTCGTCGCTCAGAGTTCTTCATGTCAACAGCAACGAGGAGATCCTTCTTGTACTTCTCGGCGTCAGCAGAAAACTTCTCCTTTGCACCTTCCAAACTCTTTATCTGATTCTTCAACTCGTGGACTAAGGAAGCATCTTCCACTATCTTGGTATGAAGCCCTTCAATAGTTTCGGCGTTACGAGTGCGCTCGGCTTCAAGACTAGCCACTCTATCTTTAAGCGCAGACATCTCTGTACAAGCGCCTTCGCGTTGCACACGAAACTGTTCTTTTTCAGCTTCAAGAGCTTCCTTAAGCTTGGCAACATCGGCTTGCTCAGAAACCCATTTTCCGTGCTCCTTCTGCAAAGCATCCAATTCGGCTCTCTCGCTCTCAGTATCATTGAGACGAACCGAAAGGTGCGCGCACATCTCTTGAAGCGAAATCATTGACTGAAAACAAAGGCAATAACTTACACGAAGCCAAAAAATAAAAAAGAAACACAAGATCGAAGGAAGCATCAATTACCATCATATTGCCAGTGATGCACGACCCAACAACGAGATCAAGATCAAAATTCTTCACACGATTCTCAAATTCTACAAAAAATAGTATAATTAGTAACGAAGCCAAAAATGTCATGGCAAAGAAAAAACAAGAGCGCAAATAATACCATCTGGAGAAAAATCTGGGACATCGTTCATAGAAGAAGCCCATCTCGACGAAGATGATTAACAAATGAATCAACGCCAATATTGGCAGTGCCTGAAACATCACACGAACACTTGAAATTCATCGAAAAGAGCTGGATTAAGCAAAAGCAAAATGAAGCTAAGAGCAAACATTACCTTCCACAGGGGCATGCCTCCAATCAGCCTTAGCCGGGCTGGCAGAGGGTTCAGCTTCAGCGTCATGAACATGAACCACAGGGGAGGCAGTAGCTATTTGCAAAGCATCGCCCGAACCCTCGCCAGTTTCGGAAGCAGGCTTGAGATGCTCAACATCCTCCCGAAGAGTCTCAAGAGGAGACTTAGCCGCCGCCTTAGCAAGAACATCAAGAGAAGAAGGCAGGACTTGGGACGATGAAACTTCAAAATCTGCAGGAGCTAAATCTCTAGTCTCATCCTCCCTCAAAAGGCGGCTGTAGCTAATATCGTCCTTCTCCTCATCAACACAACCCGGGATACGAACCTGGAGATAAGGACCAGTAGGCAATTTTACTGGAGAAAACAAACAAGTTAGCAAAAACAACCTAAAGAGATGAAACACAACACAAACAACTAACCTCCAAAATTAAGGTCTATAGCTGCCGAAGCCGCAGCAAGACCAGAAGAGGGCACTGCCAAAATGGCAAAAGCTGGAGCACTAGAAGGCGCAGCCGGAGCCACTGGGGCTGCAGACGAAGCCATCGGGGGCGGAGGCGCACTTGAAATCGGCATAGCAGGCAAGGCACCACTCAACTATTGCCGCTTCGAAGCTTCAAGTGCTGTGGTGGACGCACGCTTCTTAGTCGGGACGGCTTTGGTGCCACGACCTCTTGCCTGACCTCCATGGCCAGAAGGGGCTATGGCACTACTACCACCGCCTTCGTTCCCGCCCTCATCAGAACCACCGCCCATGGCCCGAGCCATGGCCCCTTTTCCCATGGCCACGTCCAGGCTTCGTAGCAGGTGCCACACTAGGGTGGTCAATAGCCGTCATCTTCTTCCCGGGCTTGGGGGAGGGGGCAACTTTGTTGAAGCGATGCCCGCTCAACAGATCAACACAACTATCGTGTTCCTTCGATGTATATTTCCCCAAAATTATGTCAGCCATCAGCTCGATGGACTGAACAAAAGCATAATCTGACATATGTGGAGGCTTCTTGGACCCAAAATGAGGAAAGCACACATGCTGAAGCCCCCGGTACGGCCTCACGTCAACCGCAAACGGCTTCCATTTCGCCGAAAGAAAGTTCACGCCCATGGCAAGGCCTTCTTCAATAAGATCGCGGCTGCTGCTGATACGACTCGCTTTGAAAAAAGCTGACTCACAACGGCTATAGTTAGGCGCCTTCGGATCGAAAGGAGGATAAGAAATGAAGTTACTTGGAAGGACTTGGCCATGCAAAGGAAAGCAGATTTGTTTCGTGCCATCCTCCAAAACTCTCTCCAACGGAGGCACCTTCACGTACAGCCAGTACTTACGTCAGTTTTGATCCCAGGCATTCTTTTGACTGAAGGTAAGCTCTACCTTCTCCAGGTCAGTAAGACGACGGTGG
Organism: Alloteropsis semialata; assembly: GCA_004135705.1. NCBI lineage: Eukaryota > Viridiplantae > Streptophyta > Magnoliopsida > Poales > Poaceae > Alloteropsis > Alloteropsis semialata. Next base: position 42,455,254 of record CM014272.1, on the reverse strand, counting down.
GCGCAGAAGCTGATGCTGCCATAATCTGGCTCATACTCAATACCGTCAATCACAACGGCCTTCGTTTGGCGATGGCCCTCAAAATAACGAACGAAGTCATCAACATCAACATCAGATCCATTGGTCTTAACTGCCCAAAAGAATCGAAGCAGATGGGTGACGCCATTGGGAGTAAGATGATAAAGCTGAATTCCGAACCTCCCAAGCATCTCCGCAATGATGTTATGAATCGGCATCCGAAGCCCAGCATTGAAAAAAATCCCTAAACACCACAGCTTCGTCAGGATGAGGGGCGGGAGTGACCTCGTTACCAGGGGCATGGCCGTCACCAACGGGGAAATAGCCTTTCTCCTCATAAAACTTTATCAAGGCATCAATTACGAAAGACTTGCTAAAGACAGTCGTGCGAGGCTTCTTCTTCGGATCAACCAGATCTGACACATCTGCCTCAACATCCTCAATGGCTTCATCTGCTATGGATTCGGCATCGCCATCATCTTCTCCGTCACCTGAATACCCGCCTTCATCTGCAACGGTCTTGCCTTTTGGATCAACCTCCACGGTATCAGCACCTTCCTCAAGGTGTGCAGCAAATTTCGTCTTTTGTCATGTTGACAGGATTATGAGAGCCTTCACCCTCAGAATCAGAATTGGAAGCTCCGATCAGCCGAGCGGTCTGCTTCATGCGAGCCGCTGCAAAGGACAAAAATAAAAACAAGCAAACGAAGCAGTCAAGTAAAAACTAAATAGAGAAACAAAGCAGCTTGACATAACTCAGAAAGTTTACTTACTTGTGACCGAAGCAGAAGAAACCCCGAAAAGCTAAGGCTCATGAATCAGTAAAAAAGCATCAGCAACAAGCTATCGCAGAAAGTTTGAAAGCGAAGCAAGTAAAGTTACCCCCCTTCGGTCCTATTTATAGGCGGGTGAAAAATGTGACCGTTAAACCATTTCGGTAAATGAGCCGTCGCAGGAATTCAAATTCGACGAAGGCAAATAAAATCTACGGTAAACAATATGACCGTTGCCTGCCTCGAAAACTAAACCGTCCCAACAAGTTCAAAATAAACGAAGCCAATCTTACTTGGTAACAAAAACAATCGAAGCCAAAGAATCAAAACAAAATACTTACTTGGGCATTTCTACAACAAGAGGAGGCATTTCTCGGACAGGTGAGCAATCCAAGTTTTGTGGAACTCGGCCTGTTGAAGAAAGCCCTCGTCCGCGAGGGGCTACTGTTGGGGGATTGGCCCGCCGAGAAATACCTCTGATAAATATAAGGCATTGCTCCAGCCATATTACCTTCATTTTATGAAAAGGCCGGTGGTTTTCGGCTTCTTCATGCTAACGCGTCATTAAAATGGCTTCGTTTCCTCGTTCCGACACAGGAACGACTTCGTCCATGTGTACAACAGAGAACACCCGAATATGGCTTTGTAAGCGCTATAAGCAATACCTGAGCCGAACATAGGTAACCCTGAGCTCCTAACATGACGAGTATAACACTTATCTGCTTCGTCTCTGGTTAAGTGACAGGGTTCGCAAGGAGACAATGGCTTCGGGCGAATGGTCGTCATCGCTGCTGTTTGAACCGAAGCTGGCTACAGAGGTGGCCGCGCCCTCCTAATCGCCAACGAAGCCAAGGTGGACCGAGTCCAAGCTGAGTCAAATACGGTGTAACCAGTCTACGTATTCACATTGAAGATTGTGAATGTACAATTATGTCTCTGAAACATCTAAGTTGTATAGTCTAGAGGATGATGCTTGGTTTTCAGGGGCAAATGAGGAATGTAAAAGTGCCCTTTGGCCTCCCTATAAAAGGAGACCCCAGGCCAACGTGTAAAGGGCTGATTCCTGAGAATACTGTTGATAAGTAATATATTGTTGCTTGTCTCCACTTCTCTGTCTTAACTGTTGTTTGGACTCATTGGCTTCGGTCAGTAACCCAACACCAAGTGGGTTTACTAATATTCGTCAAAAACTTTTAATTTCTAATGCTGATTCAAAAACATTCGATTAATTTGTCAAATGTAGCTCACAAACTTTTGTGGAGAAAAAATCATGTCTTTCGGAGCACTTTGGCACAAATTTTTTTTCCCTACACTATTCTTGGTGTGGTGGTATTATTTTATGCGGTGAGGACATGTACAATGGCAAATATTACGCTGTCAATATAGTGTCAAAATATAGTGCCATGTAAGCATCTCAATTCTATGTGGAAACAATTCAATGAAGAGAGAGGGGACAGCGTCATGTCGCGAGACGACGAAGGTGGCCCATGCTCTTAGATCTAAGAATTTGTGGCCCAGCCCGGTCCAGCGTGACGCGAGCCCTGGATTTTGACCCGTCCACGATGCTTAATGAGATGGACATGGACAGAGCAAATAGAGCTGAATAATTTTTCATGGCCCGAACCCAGCCGAACTATATAAATTAATTATTTTCTCATTAAAAAGAGCGAGAAGCCGGAGCCCGAACAGGGCTCGGCCCAAGCCCACTCTAAAATGAGGCCCGTAGCCGCTTATGGGACAGACGTGGACAAGATTTTTAAGGTCTGAAAAACCAGAGTTTTTTCGACCCGTCTCCAGCCTAGCCCAACCTGAAAAATGCTCAGCTCTACTCTAAGGTCTATTTGATGCGATCCTGGCCATTGTCTGCCTCACCGGGAGCTTGCCTGACGTTTGGTTGGGGTCTTGATAAGGCCCTGTTTAGTTGCGGCAAGTTTCACAACTTTTCACTATTCATTCATCATATCGAATGTTTGGACACTAATTAGGAGTATTAAACGTGAATTAATGACAAATCGCATTCCATAACCCCGGGTGAAATTTTAAGAGGAATCTAATGAGTCTAATTAGGCCATGATTAGACAACGACGTGCTACAGTAAACAATCTCTAGTGACGGATTAATTAGGCTTAATAGATTTGTCTCATGATTTCCTGTCCATCCGTGTAATTAATTTTATAATTAGATCATGTTTAGTCTTTCTAAACTTTGATTTACAATTGCTATAATTTTTGCAACTTTCTCATCGCAACTAAACAAGGCCTAAAGCTGCATGCCCCAGACAGGAGTTTCCAGGCCCAGGCGATCAAAAATGGTTGCCTGGCTCCAGCAACGTGCTTTGCCTGCCATAGTCAAGGTTACATGCATTTTTTTATTCCTTTACTAGCCCTTTCATTTCTTTTCGATGCAAACATTATGACCGGTGAACAAAAGTTGAATGACAAGATTGCCAGAGCTTCCGGAGATAATTACATGTGTATACTTTCCATAATATATTTTACCGCATAAGCATTTTATTGGGGATTGGTCTACCAAGAAACTCCTCCACAATAAGACTGAGATTTATCTTCGTGTGTTTACCTTCGTTCAGGTATAAGGCGGGCAGATTGCCTTCGTTCAGGGACTTGAGATGGCGAGCAGGTTGTCTCCTTCGGAGAACAATATCGCAGATGCATAGGGAGTGAAGGCAACTTCAAGCCTAGACTCGATTGAGTATGTGGGGTTTTCTTTGTTCTAACATATGACAGGTCTGCACTAATACAACACCGGCTTCGTACCCGGCGGTGGAGGACAGCTCACGCCCGAGATCAAAACAAGAGACGAAGGCGATTGAGGCTCCCGCAGCTGAAGCGAAGCTAGGAGGAAAAGTCAAACATGGTGCTAATAGTCTGACTGTTCACACCATGATATGTAAATTTACCGTTGCACCCATAGAGTGTTTAAGTTGCTTAGTTAGGATGATGATGCCTGATTTGCAGAGGTAGAAGCGGAATGTAAAATGTCACTTGGCCTCCCTATAAAAGGAGAACTCCCACCAACGTGTAAGGGGCTGAATCCCGAGAATACTATTGATGGGCAATATATTGTTGCTTTTCACTTGTTCTCTGTCTTAGCTACTGTCTGTGTATTTGTCTTCGGCCATATCACAACACTTGGCGTCCATCGTTTGTGCTGTGTATGAAAAAATCCCACAAAGCCGACCATGCCACCCAGGAGACTATTGAAAACATCCTAGAAAACGCAATCCAAGCCGATACCAAACACAACTTCCAATCAAACAAGAAACCATAGAAACCAACATCGAAGCCACAACTTGTCGGGGTTCTCTACCACCGGCAAGTAAATTTCTACGATCGCGCGTCGGGGCCCGGATGGTGACTCAAGAGACAGGGGGTTTTTAGACTGGTTCGGGCCTCCGGAGAGTAACACCCTACGTCCAGTGTGTGCCGATGTTCTCAAGTCCAAGTCTGTAGTAGGGGGTACAAACTGGTCGGGAGAGGGAGAGGGTCCCAAGTCCCTGTGTTGTGCGAGTGAGCGTGCTGTTCGTGCTGTGTCGAATGTTCGACTGATGTTCGTCTGTCTCCCCACAGGTGTCCCCTTGTCCCCTTTTATAGTCTCAAGGAGAGAAGGGAGCGGGGGGTAAGAAAGAAAGAAAATTACAAGGGGAGTTACTGCCCCCGAGGCCTTTAGCTGGCGCCGCGCGTCGAGCCGTACAGGGAGCAGGTGTTGACGGAGTGGGCATCCCGCCGGACCCGGGATCGTACGTCCCGGGTGGTTGGTGTAGATGTCTTCTCGGGTAAGCTCCCGGGTAGTTCCCGGGTCGTGGTTGACTCGCTCGAGGCCTTTGGGTACTCCAGGTGTCCTCTTCGGGTTCCAGGTGTCGTCCATGGACGCCTGGGATCGTCCTTGGGCGCCTGGTGTTGCGCATGCATTTCTCTCAGGACTGTAGCGTTCCTGTTCGGATGAGACGGGCGCCACTGTGGCTGCCGTGGCGAAGGACGGACGCCCATCATGCTCTGACGCGGCGGGTACCAAGTGGGTACGGCGCTGGATGGGCCGGGACGTGGCCGAGTAGTCTTACCGGGCGAGCCGGAGACTCCTCGGAGGCGGAGAACTCCTCGGGCGAGCCGCGGAACCGCTCGGAGGCGGAGAACTCGTCGGGCGAATCGGAGACTCGTCGGGCGGCCTCCGAGTTGTTGGGGCATGGAGAATCTGCTTTGATTTGGTTCTTCGGTTTTTGCTTTTGAGGGGTGGATTATCGTGAGCTCCCGGATTAAGGGCTTGATTTGGTACCCCTAATTCAGACCTTCGTCACAACTGAAGAGCAAGAAGATGACGAAGCCACTCTCACTCAGGGGAGAGGTTGAGCAGACTTGAGGAGAGGTTACGCCTCAGACACATCGAGCAGCAGAAACAACTCGAAGCCGCCCAGAGAGAGCTGCAGCAAGAAGAAGAGCAACGACAAGAGCTGTTGCAAATCCAACAACAACTAGTTGACTTGAGGCAGGCAAAGCAGAGGAGGATAAATAACACCAATACAAGAGCTGCCCAGCTTCACGCAGAACTGAAGAGAGCAAAGAAGCAAGTTGCTGATTTGCAAGCCGAGCTGAATGAGCCAACCACCTTCCATGACGCAGGGGCACACCGTGTTTCCACTTCGAGAACCGGACTGCAGACGCTGCATACCCGCCCAATCGATCATGCCTATCTGCTATCAGAAGCTTTGCAACTAGCGAGATGGCCACCCTTGTACAAACCGATCGCCTTACAAAGGTACAATGGCTTCACAGACCCTAAGAAATTCATCATGAGTTACGAAGCAGCAATAGCTTCGGCTGGGGGAGATAATGTAGTTTTGGCAAAATCTTTCATCATTGTCTGCGATGGCGCGACAATAAGCTGGTACACGAAGCTGCTGGGACTTTCCATCAACAGCTGGCACGAGCTAAAAAGAGAAGTGATCAAGAACTTCAACATCATGGGAGATCAGGCATTATCATATGCAGAGTTGATGATACATCAGCAACCAAAAGAGCCCTTGAAAGAATACTTTCAGAGGTTTGTAACCTTGAGATCTCAAGCTCCTCACATCCTAGACGAAGTTGCCAAGTTTGCGGCTATTCAAGGGGCTTTAGCCAAGGACATTTGCACAACATATTACAAGAGAACCACCAGCTACCCTCGGTGACCTGTATGAAGAGTTCAGGAAATATTGTCGATCAGACAATAATAATAGAATGAGGCTTGCAAGAGAAGCCATGATGAAGAATCAATCCGATTCCCAAAACAAGAAAAATCATTGCAAGCCAACCCACTATCAATGTCTCCCATCTTAATTCATCATGAATGTTGACAATTCACCTTCATTCCAAGAGAACAAGCCCCCATATCAAGAAAACACATATGCAGACCTAAGGGGTGAATTGAGCCAAAGAGGAGGAAGAGTCGGTAGAGGCCAAGGAAGTGGAAGGGGTCCACCTTTGGGCCTAGAGCTGTTCTGCCAATATTATGGCAAGAATCAGACTCATGGCACCGAGCAGTGCAGAGAAATCAAGAAAAAAATAGAGAAGATGAAGGCGGATGAGATTCAATCTCATCAAACGAAGCCATACCAGCTTCCATGAGCAGTGCTCAAACAAAACAACCATATCTTATATCTTATATATCTATATAGTTCATATCTACTAACAGCCCACCATCCTTAAAGCTCTTCATTCAAGCTATCCACATCATCACCCACTAAGTGGAAACCACCATCCTTAAAACTCTTCATGCAAACTATCCACATCATCACCAAGTGGAAAGATGTCCACGTCATTTACCACTATTCTATCATCCCCACTAAATTATGAAATTACAATTTTCAATCTCATAGCAAAGGTGTCCCTGCGCTCCCGCAGCAACACACGGTGAATTCTTCTAGTTGTCATGTTTTCTCATCCCTAAACTCCAACATCGTGTATCCTACAACCATGGCTGCCCAATATGCGCCTTCCACACAAACTCTCCAACACTATTTCCCGCAAACACTATATCCACAGCTATACTCCCAAGCTACCAACCCAATCACATCCCAAAACATCAAAGTGAAAGAGTTGATGGGGACGTGGGTGCCCGATCTTCCGTCAGGTGAAGGATAACTCGTTTTTGGACGGAGGTGACGCACCGATCCGGCTTCAGATCTCAAAGACCCGAACTCCTGCAATCTTAGCACCACGATTCCTCTGGTTATCAACCGTGTCACAACCCGGTTGACCTTGCCACGAAGGCTAGTCCCTGCCTGCGAAAACGAAGAACACAAGCAAGAACTCGAAAGGCGCAGCTCAAATATGAAGTGACAAACTGCAGATGAATGATTAAGCACACGAGTTGGGGTTCTACAAACCGACGAACGGCAAAACTGTTCTTGACAGATTAATCTAAGCAAAACCCGTGTCTAAACGATGGCGGCTACTGAGTTTAACAGCCTAGGGGCGCCCTAGGGTTGGGGGCGCACCAGGGTGGGGCGCCCTCAACATGGGCCGAAGGCCCGACACGATACAAAGCCTGAAAAGGCCCAAAATAGGTGATGCAACACATTTTCATGGTCACACAGACTGATCCACGAGGCTTCTGGAGCTAGGACTAGAACCAAAAGAAGCGTCTCGTTGTCATGGTTCCAACGCATCCAAGAACGCCTTGATTGGACGCCGTATGAGGGAGATATCGCCGTTTTGGTGCAGACATGTCGGCTGAATCCGAACCGAAGATGCTGTCCAACTTGGCGACGACTTGTAGCTTTGAGATGAGGCCGGCTCATGTGTGTCCAGCGTGGTGATGTCCTCATCAAGAGTTACCACCACCACCTCCACAAAAACCACAAGTGCAAGAGCCAAATCCATCCAATTCTCTCCCAAGTTATGTTCACATTCTCCCCATAACTGGAGTATCATCACTCACCTTCGAAACAAAGAAGCAGAGAAAGAGTTACTTTCGGCAAGTAAACAATATTTCAGTGGAAGGACCTTACAAAAAATCAGAGTGGTCTCACATGCTAATTGCCTTCACCGAAGAAGATCTGAAGCTAGACAATTTCCCTCACAATGACGCAATGTCAATTGAAGTCAATATAGCTGGCTGGACAATGGGGAAAGTGTTAGTAGACATAGGCAGCTCAGTAGACATTATCCTAGCCAAAACTTTGAGATCGATGACAAACATAAACCCAGACAATCTTGAACCATCAGACACACCGCTTGTTGGCTTCGAGGGGAAGCATAAAAAGACCTTGGGGAAGATAACATTGCCAGTATCCTTTGGTGACACATCAAATGCGAGAACATAATATTTTACCTTCGATGTTGTTGATATGATTTTTGATTACAATGTTATCTTCGGTAGAGTTGTAATCAACACCTTCGATATCACTTTAAGGCAAGCTTCTTGTGTATGAAGATGCCAGCATTGAAAGGTGTTGTCACCATCTTCGGTGATCAAAGAGAAGCCAGAAACACTGACTGAGTAACAACACCTAGGCAACACAATGTCCAATGCTCGAAGATAGAGAGCCAATCTACCTAGAAGAGAAGCCAAACATTGACAAAAGTAGCAAGAATATGAAAGAAGCCACAGTAACGAAGCAGGTGCAACTGCAACCTGATGTGTTTGATAGAAAAGTAATCATTGGCTTAGATCTTGAAGTCGAAGAAGAGGATAGACTCATTGAGTTCCTAAGGAACAACAAAGATGTCTTCGCGTGGTCAAGCAAAGATCTACCAGGTGTAGATAGAGCTATAATAGAGCACAGGCTCTCGATCAGCCCAGAAATAAGACCAAAGAAGCAAAAGCTCAGAAAGATGTCCAAAGAAAAAGTAAGTGCAGCGAAAGCTAAGGTGCAACGATTGCTTGATGCCAATGTCATTCGAGAGATAAAATATCCCAAGTGGTTAGCCAATACCGTGCCAGTGCAAAAGAAGAATGGAAAGTGGAGAATGTGTATTGATTTCATGGACCTCAACAAGGCATGTCCCAAAGATGACTTCTCACTACCAAGAATTGACAAAATAATAGATCAGGTCGCAGCAAGCAAGATGATGTCTTTGCTAGGACGAAGAAAAAACAAGTTTCATCACACTAGTGGGCACATTTTGCTTCGTCAGAATGCCCGAGGGGCTTCGCAACGCCGACTGCCTTCTACCGCATGTCCACCACTATGTTCAAAGAAGGGTTGTTCAAAACTGTACTAGCATATGTTGATGACATCTTAGTAAATAGTGTCAAGAGAGCGGATCATATCTCAAATCTAGCAATAGCCTTAGGGAAGTAGGACTCAAGCTCAATCGAGAAAATGCGTCTTTGGGGTGACAAAAGGCAATATACTAGGATGCCTGGTGTCAGCAAATGAGATTGAAGCCAATCTTGACAAGATCAATGCAATACTTGATATGGAGGAGCCAAAGTGCATAAGGGATGTGCAGAAATTATCGAAAAAAATGCCGAACGAAGCTTGCCGAACGAAGCTTGCCTTCTTCGCAACACTAAGAAATGCAACAAAGTTTGAGTGGGGTGAGAACAGTCCAAAGCCTTTCAAGAGCTAAAGCAATAGTTGATACTGCTGACAAAACTAACAGTACCTGATCCGAGGGCACCATTTCTACTATACATTGCAGCTTCACAATCAGAAGTGAATGCAACATTCATAGCTGAAAAAGAAATGGGAAAACAAAAGGTGCAGCAGCCAGTATACTTTGTATCAGAGGCATTGGCCTGGTCAAAGTTGTTCTACTTGGAGGTTGAGAAAATAATTTATGCAGTGGTAATGGCTTCCAGAAAGTTAAGGCACTATTTCGAAGGGGACAACATCAAAGTACTTACTGATCATCCAATAAACGAGCTGCTCAGCAACAAAAAAGCTTCGGTAAGGTTGCGCAAATGGGCAGCTGAGTTATCCGAATATGTGTTGAATTTTGAGAAGAGAACAGCAATCAAATCCCATGTCCTAGCTGACTTCATTGCAGAATGGGCATTGCCTTCAGCAGAAAAATCAAGCACAAAAGAATCTTGGCTGGTGCATTGTGATGGTGCATGGGGGGAGCAAGGAGCAGGAATTGCAGCAATAGTAAATTCACCTTCGAGAACAAAAATAAGATACGCAACAAACCTAGAGTTCTGCAAGAACAGTGACAGAAGCACAAAAAATGTCGCTGAGTATGAAGCCATTTTGTTGGGGCTAAGAAAGGCAAAAGCACTGGGTGCACAACGATTCATTGTGAAAATGGATTCGAAGGTGGTGGCAGATCACATTGAGAAAGAGAGTACCGCTAAACAGCCAGAACTGTACCTAAATATAGTGACATCAATGGAGAAAAAGTTCAAGGGATTCACAGTGGAGTACATCCCAAGAGCTAAAAATGACGAAGCAGATGCAATGGGAAAAGCAGCTGCAAGGGGGGACAAGTTACCACCAGATGTGTTTTTTCCAAATAATAACCATGCCTTCGATCAAAGATCCGAATGAGCAACCTATCATGATCAATGCAATAGGTTCAGAAGACTGGCAATCTCTAATAATGGCATACCTTCGTGGATACTATGAGCTAGAAGATGAAAATGACCTCAAATATATGTCAACAAAGGGCCAGATCTTATCAGATCATCAATGATACGTTATACAAGAAAGGAGTAGTAGCCTCTTGGCTTCGTTGCATATCCTACAACGAAGGCAAAGAGTTGATCAAAGAAATACATAGTGGCCTCTGTGGGGCACACTTTGGTGCAGGAGCTATAGTGGGGAAGGCAATGAGGCAAGGCTTCTATTGACCAACAATCATCAATGATGCAACTAATATAGTCAATACATGTGATGAATGCCAGAAATGTGCAACTACACGCAAGGCACCTTGGGAACTATCACAATTAATCACACCAACATGGCCTCTACAAAAGATGGGGGATAGATTTAGTGGGCCCTCTTCTCACAGCATAAGGAAATATAAAATACGCAATAGTGGCAGTTGAATACTTTAGTAAGTGGATCAAAGCCAGGCCAATGGCCAACATCACAGCAAAAACAACCATAAAGTTCTTTTGGCAACAAATAGTGTGTAGATTTGGAGTACCAAGAGAAATCACAGTGGATAATGGGAAATAGTTCGCTTGCGAACAATTCAGGCAATATTACATGTCCATTGGGATGTAGGCAAGATTTGTATCAGTATACCATCCACAATCCAACTACAACTCATATTACCTTTTATGACGAAAACCCCATGACAAAATATCAAAACATAGTAACGTGGTTCCCTTTTATGATGTTTTGTAGTTGAGGGTATTATTTAGTGACAAAAATCAAATGTTCGTCACTAAGACATATCAGAAATCGTGATAACCTTTTCCAATGCTACATTATGATGAACGTATGTCTATTTTCATGACAACTACCGAGCGTCACAAAATTATAACAATATTTTATCGCCATAAATCTTTTCTGGAGTTTTTAAAAACAAAATGTGGGTCCTTTACCTCTTTTAATAACAAAATAATTTGCTTCAAACAAAAAAGATAAAATAGTCGAGACTATTTTGCAGCTGTTGAATATCATTTTGGCTACCAACTTATATAATTAAATTAGTGTAAACTACATTGGCCCATAGCTGATGCCACAGGCTGTCTACCGCACTGGCCTTTGGCGTTAAATAGTTTTTGTGCATTCTGCAGATCCAAATATTAAAATTGGAAATAGATAAAAAATGAAAAAAGCAGGAATTGAACCGTGACCCATCATCGCACAAGCAGCGACTTCATTACCCAGTCCAGCCAGTTGCTTATATTGCCCTGGCATTAGGACCCAATTGTTAGTGGGAGAATGAATTCAGAAAAAAGAAAGGCGCAAAGCAGATTCGAACGGGAGTCTTGCCTTACCAATGAACTATGGATCACAATGCTACTTGGTTATCAGACTTGGGTCAGGTTACCTTGATGTGGCTAGAATATTTTAGTCATGCTATTTTGCTGACTTGGTCAGGATACCTTGATGTGGCTAGGAACTGAACCTTTTTTTATATGAATTTTTTGTGAGTGATGTGACCAAAGACCATTTTGAAATGGTGATGTGAATCTGTATGTGTTTTTGGTAGCTATCTTATGTGATATGAATGAGTTCCAATATATGTAAATGGGTCTCCTGTTAGTGACATGAATGGGCCGCATTATGTGATTGAAATTAAGCTTGCAAGAGAATTGGGCTAGGTCCACCATAAAAGCCAAACTTGGCTGGTCCATCCATGAACTGGCCCGGGCTCATACTTGAAATGGGCTTGTCACGTATATCCTAATCATCGCCACGTCGCACGATGACAAAATTTTATGACTTTTTTATTCTACGGGGCACCTGCTTGTTAATCCATGCTCAAGATTTTGTGATGTTTTTTGGGCTTGATAGCGACGAAAGGCGAGTGTCATAAATTAGTGACAATGATGGGATTGTCACAAATTTTATGACAAAAAAATACGTTTTCGCCATAGAACATCTTTTATTACGCATGATAGATGACGAATGAATTTTCATCATGTGAGCGTCACAAATTGTGAAAAATGACGATGTTTTTGTTTTTGTGACATAAATAAAACGTTACCTATCAAAGGATTTCTTGGTGCAGTAGAAAAGGCAAATGGACTAATCTTTTCAGCCATCAGAAAGTGTATGGCAAACTGCAAAAGAAAAGGCAAGTGGATAGAAGAGATGCCGAAGGTGATATGGGCTCATAACACCACCACATCTAGAACAACACAATTCACTTCATTCAAACTTCTATACGGAGAAGAAGTAATATGCCCAGAGGAAATTTTGCATAAGGGGCTTCGCACCCATCAGGAAGCTCCTAAAGAAAGCGAAGCTATTGACAAAGACATCATTGAAATCTATAGGTTGCAAGCAGCCCAAAATCTAACTAAGTACCAAGCGAGCTGAGACCAGAAAATGGCGAGACATGAAGGTAGTCAAGAAAGATATTGGCATCAGCGATTGGGTGCTAGAAAGATATTGGCATCAGCGATTGGGTGCTAAGGAAGAATCCAAGTGCACCTTCGGGCAAGTTAAACAGTAAGTGGGAAGGACCATTCCTGGTGGTAAACAGCAATAGCCCAGGATCATTCCGTCTGGGAGACGAAGAAGGAAATGAGCTGCCACATTCATGGAATGTGGACAGCTTGCCAAGGTATTACTTGTAAGAAACAATGTAAGAATTGGCTTCGTGAGCTATAAACAAAGTCAATAGTACAGTAGTTTCTCATTTTCAAAAAGCCCATACTCTTTTCCTCGCAGGGGAACTCTTACCAAGGGATGAGGTTTTTAATGAGGTGGTGCTATCCGTAACTTGTGTGAAATATACAAAGAACATTCCCCCGAAAAAAACAACTTGCATCAAAAGCGATCGGCTTCGGGCAGATCGCCAATATTCGATATCTAAAACAGAACTGAATTGATCCCATTCAAATGAGACCAATTCAGATCCAGAATAAGCTTACTCTAAGGAGTAAAAGAAGCAAAAGCTTGAAACACAAACTAACGCTTACTCCAAGGAGTAAAAGGGGCCTTGCATGGCCCAAAGTTGTTTATTTCTAAACGCGAACAACGTTTACTCTAAGGAGCAAAAGGGGCTTCGCATAGCCCCTGCAACCACAACATTTTTTAATATACAAAAACAGGTTCACCCAGTAGAGTAAAAGGAGCTTTGTACAACTCATTTCTTTATCAGCGCTTACTCAAAAAGAGTAAATGGGGCTTCTCTTAGCCCATCCAACCATCTCATTTATAACAAAACATCGACAGCAAGAATGGTTTCGTACAAATTCATTGTTGTATGTAAACAAAGCCTAGAACCAACGAAGGTAATTATAAGTAAAAACGAACTCGCTTCAGGGGGAGGAGGCGTTTCTTCAAAAATGAAGACAAATCGAGTGCGTTTTCACTTATAATACCCCCAAAACGCACAAACAACGAATTACATCAAAGGGCAAGACCAATAACAAAGATTCTTTATGTTGAGATTATGTTCGGCAGATATTTGTCCAGCAGGCACCCGCTTCTTGCAAAGATTGATCACAATAGACGAACAGAGAGACTCGGGTTTTATACTGGTTCGGGCCCTCGAGATCGAGTAAAACCCTACATTCAGGTGCTTGCTTGTATTATCTCGGCGAGTACAGATTACAATTGTGTGACGAGTACCCTTTGGTGGATTGGTGAAACTTGGGATACCCTCTATGTGCAGGATCCCCCACTATTTATGTCCGCGAAGACTTGCATTACAAGCCAAAATAGACCTAATCCTAGTAGGACTCTTATTTATTCTTGAGCTTTCCTCCTTCGGTCCAGCCGCCATGTCCTTCTCAGAGTCTTCTTCGCAGGGAGTCGGTAGTCGGCAATCCTCGTAGTCGAGCACCCTGGTATTATGGCCTCAACAGTAGCCCCCAAGCTTATCTTGTTCAGAAAAGGTTATTCCTTAGTCCCTCTTTGGGCCTTTTTACTCTTCGGATGATTTGTGATATGCAAAATATCTTGGACATCCCTTTTAAACGAGAGTTAGAAAAAGATCCCGAACTCAGAATGGTATAACCTGAATTTGAATGATAAGGTCAGAAGAAAAATAGGAGCCATAATTTAAAGGAAAAGGAATATTCCATCTCAAAAACTAAAGTGCCAAGGGTTGTTGAATTCTGTCCACACATTAAGCTCCACTCCGAACGACTTCCGAAATTCTAGCAGAGCACACGCCTTAATTCGAAATACTGTGCCGACTCCTCGATTCCCGTGCAAAGCGTCACCCCTAAGTCTTTAAATACAAGATCCCTTGGATGATCCACACTAGAGCCTTCTCCACTAAGCTCCCCTTCGCCTAGCATCAATGGGGAAGAAAAAAACTTAGTCGCCAGTACAAGATCCCTCGCCTCCTGTTTGGAGATTCTCTCAACCGTTCTGAGAGGCCTTCACCCAACGCGCCGGAGAGTTCGTCACCAATGGCGACTCCGCCCTCTGCTCCTCCTCAAGGCTCACTCCCAGCTCTCCCTTGGTACGGGGATGAGGGGGTTGAAGCTGAACCTCAAGGTGAAGCTCCAGCAATGGTGTCCCTTGGCCCAAGACTGCATCGTCAAGCGCCACCGGGAAAAGGCCCGCTCCATCATCTCTAGCCCCAGCGTCCTCTGTCAACCTCTCCGATGATGAATCGGAGCAGGTAGCTGGTGGGGCTCGTCTCAGGTCGGAGACGTCGTGCGCGGGTGCTTCTTTGTCTTCTGCTCCGATCGACACCAGCGGCGATGAGGAATTCTCTAGGCGCCTCTTCGTCTCCCTCAACCGCGAGCTGATCGGGATCCCGGGGGATGACGCGCTCATGGACCTCGTCAGCGACTCCGAGGAGGAGATCGGGGATAAACCCCAAACGCTCGACGCCGCGGTGCCATCATCCTCGCCAAGCTACTAAGCTTAGGCGGGGATAATTATTTTTAGAGCTTTAGTGTTAGGATAGTAATCGATCCCCTGCAAAATGTAACTCTTTTGAATCAACAAAGTTATTTTGCCTGGAGGAAGTCGCAATCAATCCTACTTGTTTGGAACTTTCTGATGATTGCTAAAACTCACACAAAATCGTTAATCTAGAGAATAAACCCCGAACATGCTTTGTCTCAGGACCATCTTGTCTTTGCAATATGCTCAGGAAATTTGCCCAACGCTAAAAGTACTCGGGTTATTTTCTCGCAAATACACCATGGTCGGTCATTTATAGCCAACAACTTATTTGGTAAGCTATCAGCACCAGATACACTTGAATCAACCCTTGCAATTTTCGAGACGACGCCTGCCAGAAAAATAGGAAAGAATCTCTGACTCAACAATAATTGCGCATGATGCGGGCTGACCATGGTTTTCTTGGGCCTCGTGCTCCCTCTCGAAACCATAAAGCCCCCAAGCGCGGCTGGCTATGCACTGTTTGAGTCATCATCTTCCTCGCTCTCACTAGCAAGCAACCACCACTACTCATCTTAGATTGGTTTTGTCCTGCTCCAACTTCTTCGGCCCACCTCTCGCCACCATGACTTCATCCCATCAGTCCATGTCCGGCGATGAGTCCTCGACAGAGCAGAGTAGTGCCGCCACCCCGTAGATGGAACTACGCATCGGGACCGGCATCTGCTCGACGGATAAGTACTAGGAGAAATCCACCACGACGGCGAAGCAGCTGAAGAAGCTGGAGGATCTCGGTCTGCTTCCCGACACCACCACATTTCCTCGCACGCATGCTAAAGGCCAGCTTCATCCAATGCCGGACACTTTAGAGCTTGTCGTATTTGTAGAGTTCTTCTATTGTGGGTTCAGGGTTTATCCATTGGGCTTTATCCACAATGTTTGTGTTCACATCAAGCCAGGCGCCATGGCAATGCTTAGTGTCTTTGCCTTTCTGTGTGAAGCCTGGTTGGGAATTAAGCCGTCATTGAATTTGTGGAGATATTTCTATACCCTTGCCTTTTACAAGGATCAGCTCATGGTCGGGTCGATTGGTTTTTCCTTGAGGGACAGAGACTCCTTTATCCCATTCCAGGTGAAGGATTCCTGGAAAGGCTATAAGTGTCACTGGTTTTACATCACTCTTCCCCAATCCACACCGGTGAAGGGGAAATATCTGATGCCTTATCTCGAGGAAGAAACCAATGCTCTCCCAAAAGTTACTCAGGAAATGCAGAAGCATATTGATTGGATGGGGCTGACGGTGACCCATGTGGCTGAAACCTTCATCAAGTGGAGATTCATTCCACTCATGGCTCATGATCGCCCGTCCTGCACCTTCATTGGTGATACTGACCCGATCGGATGAAACCCGAAGGTAAATCGTATTTCCTTTGTTAGATTAATTTTTTGAAAGTGTTCAGTCATTCTGAAATATTATGACACTTGTCCAGCAGTTGTTCCCAAATCTAAAGGACCTCAGCCAGTTTGTTCATTAACTAATTGTCTTGCAAAGTAAATGCTCACTTTACTCTGTTTTGGTTTGTAGGCCCTCAAGATCTATAGTTTCCTCTCCAACCAAGCCTGATAATAGAGAGAAATCTCCCGATCAAACTCTAGTTATCCCTTTGAATCCAGAGGAGGAAACTACCAGAATTGCGATGCTAGACCCGATGCCTTTAGGCCTGATCATCGCTTGGCTTTCTGCAGCCGAGGAACAATGGCGCTTGTTGAGCGCTCGTGCTCAGAATTCAGAAGCATCAGTGATGAAGCTGGAGACCCAAATCGCTCTTTTACAGACCGAGAAACAAGGTACTGCTCTTTTCTTTTTACTCTTTTCCCTTTGCCGTAAACTGTTACTGATTTTATACATTTGATCTATAGCCGATTCCAAGAGCATCGAAATGCTGCAGAAGAAACGCTCAGATTTGGAAGGCCAAATTGCAGTTCGGGATAAAGAGGTTGAAGAACTCAAAACCTAGCTCAAGGCTTCTGAAGCGTGTGGTTTGACCCTGGAGAACATACTCGTGGAAGGTGCTGTTGTCGCTGCGACACATACCTTGGGAGCCATCAAGAGTCATGTTCAAGAGGTCAACGCTGCCGCGCTCTCACAAGGCTTCAAATGCTCGGCTATGGAGGCAAAGGTCATGTTTGATGATTTCTACCCCTTGGTTGAACCCTTTGTCCAGAAACTTGGTCTTCATTTGTCTGACTCTAAAAACTCTGCCCGAACTTGTCCTGGATTCCTGTAACAGGATAGAAACTTTGTGGTTGTTGGTATTTTTAACAATCATAGATAAATCCACAAGCGTACAGATACCAATGTAGCTTTCACCCGAGAGTATTCTAGGGTATCGAATCCACAGGGAACGTGTGTGTACTAGTGACAAGTTAAGAATGACCAAGGACAAAAGAAGTAATAAATGTGTAGAAGGTAGAGAGGGTTATTTCTAGGTATTCTGGATAATCAAAGGATAGCTCAAGTTGTTAACTGTATTACTTGCTTCGGGACGCCCAACCGTCCAAGCCCGGAAAGGGATGAGAAGGGGCAAGGCAAGCCAAGCAATGGTCCTACTACTCTCTAGTGCTTCTCATGTGGTGGACTACATAGGCCGTTAGGGCTTTCACCACCTGGGGCTACCACTAAAAATCCGTGGCACTAGGCGTACTCCAAGGTATTCAATCAGACTAGACATCCATCTACTCAATCCTCCTCGTACTCACTTTCAACCACCGGGCTGGCGGGCTTCTTTCCCCTGTCAGAGTCACCTACGGGTTGCTTGAGAGGATAGGAGGGTGGTGGCTGAGGTGATCCACTTTCAGTCTCCACAATTGGTGGTGGAGCTAAGGCGTACCTTGTCCGCAATTCCTGCCAAACATGGTTACAAAGCTATCAGCAAAGATATCAAGACAGAAGTTGCATTCAAGCCAATTGAATTAAACTAAAGAAAGGTACTTACCGCTGGTGGCGCGCGCTCTGCCTAATACTCAGGAACTCGGGTCGGCAATTCGTTTGCATCCATAAATAGAGCACTGACATGCAGTGCTACTTCATCAACGGAGAGCACTATGGCTGTTGTCCGCGTCGGGTCGGTGGTGCCGGTGTACTCGTAGCTAGCATGTGCCCTCTTCTAGCAGGGCTATACGCGATGGCATATGAACGAGCTTGCAATTCCAACACCGGTCAAACCTCTTTTCTTCAAGTCGGCGATGAGTTTCAACAACTTGGCTATGCTAGTCATCTTGTTTTCGCTCAAAGCTTCATTCTAGTTCCTCTAGGGAGGGCAGGTGGCTCGAATGCTTCTTCAGTTTTAGGGGCTGGTTCTCCACATAGAATCATTTGTCAACCTAGTCTTTGATGGAGTCATTCAGCTTGAAGTCAAAATATTCTTTCTTCATTCCTCGGCGCAATTGAATCCCTGCTCTACCAATTACTTTCCCTTGATTCGGTTTAACTCGATATAGAAAGCGAAACAGATTGAAATGGGGATCAATTTCCAGGAAGGTTTCACAAAGGTGGATGAAGAGGGAGACTTCAAGGATCGAGTTAGGGTTAAGATGCACTAGCTCTAACCCATAGAAGGAAAGCAAGCCACGGAGAAAATAGTGGACGGGAGTGGCGAAACCACGCTCATAAAAGGAGCTGAATACGACTACTTCATCAATCTCGTCAAAGGGACAAGGCTTTCCGGCATCAGTTCGCCAGAAAGAGATAGATTTGTCCAGCAGGTAGCCTTGATTGACCAATTGCTGCACCATTTGTCCAGTTGCCTTAGACAACTTCAAGACCAGAGTGACGATGGGGGCTGTCTTGAACACGAGCATCCCAGTGATGGGAATCATGGGCTCTTTCTTGCTTGAGGTGCCTTTCTTCACCATCTTGATACTTGGGGATTTTTTGACGCAAACACGGATCACAAAGTGTGCTTGAGCGGATTGGAGGGTGCGCACAGTTGTGGAGTTTCAGGTTTTGGAGAATGACGGTTGGAGCAGATGTGAATACAAAGCGGTTCTTTTTGTTTTTATTAACGAAAGGGTAACCCTGGGAGTATTCTAAAGAATACATATTCACTTGTGTGAAGGAAGTTATGTTTTCACGGTATTTACCAGATGCATAACTGTGCGATTTTTCCTAATGGCTAACACTTTTGTGCGGAGGCGTTGCCACGCTCGGGGGCTCACGCCTAATGGGATGTTTTTTCTGAATCAAAGAATATATTTATTTCCAAAAAAGTCTGTAAGCTTATTGGCATTAGCTTTAAGCTTGGGGGCTGTGGGGGCAATAGTATATTTCTTTTGGAAAGTTTTTTTCATTAAAGACCCTGGAATTGTTTTTAATCCTTACAAATATTTCTAGGCTCGGGGGCTGACCCATAGTTGATCCATCTCTTTTCAAAAACTGGTGTAGACACCAGATTTTGACTCGTTTGGCGTAAAAGGAATATTATTTTTAATGAACGCTAGGGAGCAGGAGTTATAGCCGAGTCCGATTCTGATTGATAAGTCTCCGATTCCGATCGGGAATCGTCTGATGGAGTCTTGGTTGAACACGGAGATGAGAAGACCGAAGCATTTACGATTCTAGAGGACAGATGTGTCTAGAAGCTTCTACAGGGCCTGATTTCGACGGCTGTTGTAATTATTTTGGTAGTTTAAATTAGTTTGCTTTTAACAAATTAGAGATAGTGTCCTATCCAACACGGATTAGTTCAATTTCTAGGGTATAAATATAAACCCTGCGGCATTGTAAAGAACGTTCTCACAACCATCAATATAAACACAACTTTCAGCCCTCGTGTCACCAACTCTTTTCATCGAGCTCTTCAGCAAGCAGGGCTGCATCATCTTGATCTCCGGTTTGTCTGTAAGTGTGACATTTAGCGAATTAATCTAGGCTGTAGATTGAGGCGTATTGCCCTTCTTCGTTTAGTTAGTTCACCAATTTATCGAGATGTTCTAGGCTTTAGATTGAGGTGTATCGCCTTTCTTCGTCTAGTTCACTTGTTTTAGATATATTTGATAATAGATTTGTTACATTCTCGTCTATAAAGCTGATCTAGATTCAATTATTAAGTCACAACTGATTAAATTTAAGCAAGTTCTTTGCAACATATAGATCTATCAGAGTAAATAGGCTAAATCGGTGCCCTGCTACCAACGTTGTCTCGGTTGAGTCCGATCCGATTGTTAGTGACATTGATTTCAGTTTGTTTAAGCTTGTAGATTTATATTTATTAAAGAGCATGATTAGATTTGATCTGTCTCTGATTCGACTTCTATAGTCGATGGTTCATTTTATTTCATGTCATATTATCATGAATCGGACTCAAGGCCGATGGTTCATGCTCGCATCGGACTTCTCTTTATGTTGTTCCGATCACTGGAACGAATTGGGGCTTTGGCCGATGAGTTCCTTTTGGTTTACTGATTAAATTTTATCTTGTCAATTTCAGGTCAAATTGACTGGCACGCCACGAACCTCAAGATTATTGGACCTGCACTAAAGTGAAGCAAATCCTCCAGGCCATAGTGTTAATTTCCAAGAGTCAACGCGTGACTTTTTGGACGTTAACACATTTTGGCACGCCTAGTGGGACCAAAAAGCTTCTGCGATGGCAGCTTGAAGAATTCAAGAACTTGTGCCTACACTCATTTAGCAAGACTCGCAACGCTGTGATCAAGAAAAATCAGTTTCCTATTCCCAAGGAAGCGTTTGATAGGATTACGGCATATGAAAGACAGTTCTTTCAAGATTACATAGATGCTAGAATGAGTCATGCAATGATTAACCAATCTAGAATATTGGTTAACACAGTGGTGGGATTGATCGCCAAGTTACTTGATGGAGCAGTGCTGAAAGATGTCCAGAAAGGACCCACTTACTTTGATGCCAGTGCTTCTGCAGTAAAGGACCTCAAGAAAAAGATTGTGCAGATCAGTTCATCTACATCACCAGAGACACATCCTGAGCTGTATGAAACTCCTAAAACAAAGAAATCAAAGGCCATGGTGGGAGATGAAGGTGAGGAAGAAGAGGAAGAGGAAGAGCAGGATCCAAGAAATTCCGGTGCATCTCAACATATAGATCAATTTGGTAGTCGGATCCTAGTGGTTAATGATAAAATGGTGTATCCTTCTTACTTCAACACTGAAAATCCACCAAGGAACAAGGGAGCTGATTATTGGGAACAGTAGATCGGACCTGTTGAAACACCAGTCATAATGACATTGACTCGTGCTCCGATTAATCAAGGAAATTATACTCAGGAAGATTGGGCAGATAAGATTGCTGATGTCATGAAGTATCAATTTGGTCTGAAGCCCAAAGGACAATCTTATCTGTATCAGAAAGTGTATCAGGATTCCTGATTTTTACATGTTTTTCGGACTGGGAGATGTCACTACTATTGAGCATATTAGTCGTTATACTATTCAATGTGGTGAGGTGGCATCAATTGATCCGTTGAAAGTCAAGCTTTTTCCTATGTCTCTCTCTGGTTCGGCCTTTTTGTGGTTTTCTTCATTACCACCCAATTCCATCAGGAATTAGGCCGATCTGGAGAAACAATTTCATGCTTATTTCTTTATATTAGTGCAAGAGACAAGATTGTCTGATTTGACGGCTCTCCAACAAAGGAATGGGGAATTGGTTTGTGAATTTGTTCAACGATTCAGAGATGTCCGTAGCCGATGTTACTCATTGAACTTATCGGAGGGACACCTTGTTGATTTGGCTTTCCAGGGATTATTACCTCAAGTCAAAGATCGCTATACAAGTCAAGATTTTGAAGGCTTGGGGCATATGATTCAAAAACTCTCTTAGCATGAAGGACACAATATTGACTATCAATGGGAGAAATATCAAAGGAAGATTGCCAACATTGAATATGAATCGGAGGGTGAAGAAGCTGAGGTCGATCTGGCTGAGTGGACTAAAAGCAAGAATTCTATCGCCTATCCATGGGTGAAGGTTGAGCCAGAAAGGTATAGTTTCAATATTACCAAAGCCGATAAAATATTTAATTTATTGTTGGCAGAAAAGCAGATCAGGCTATCTCCAAATCATACGATTCCTTCTACTCAAGAATTAAAGAAAAAGAAATATTGCAAGTGGCGTAATTCAGTTTCTCATCATACTAATGATTGCAAAGTTTTTCACAATGAGATTCAATCAGCTATTGAGAAGGGAATCATTAAGGTTGAAGCTGGCAATAAGTCAATGAAGCTGGATGGGCATCCGTTTTCTCAGAATATGGTTGAAATCAGAGCACTAAAGTCCTTACATCGGACCATGCAAGGAATTCAGGAGCTGTTGACCCTGAATGCCAAGTATCGGTCGATGAAGTACGAGATCGGAACCATCAAGTTTATCGGGAAAATCTTCGCCGTAGAGATAAGCCCAGGGTTACATCAGGACAACTCATTGACAAATACATGCGTCCGCAAGAGAGAGATCGGAGTCCTCTAATGAAAAGGTTTGATGACGTAGACCATTGGGGATGTCCGTTCTTTAGTTTTTGCTGGAATGAAAAGTTGAGACTTCTGTCAATTTACTATTTTCCAGAGTGCAGTGATCAGTATGAGAGCTATCGAGACTCAAAGAGATAGCATCATTCTGGGCATGATCGTTTGGATTATGGATGTCGATGTGGCTGGCATGAAGAAGTTGCTTATCAGCAAGAGCACGAAGAGTGGCGTCAATACCATGATCGGTGTGAGTATGAAAATCTGTGCTATGACCGATGGGACAGTGATCACCGTAGGTATAATGATCGCCAAAAATATCAAAAGGAACGTGTTTCTGTACATGATCATCTGGTTTATAAGAAGAAGGAAAATATACAAAAGCCAGAAGATGTGCAGAAACCAGAGGAAGATCAAAAGGTCAAACCAGGGCCGCATCCTAAAGTTAATTCGCAGTGGTGTCCAGAAGGTTTGACTAAAACTCAGAAAAGGAGGGCTCAGCATCTCCGATTTAGGGAACAACTCAAGGAAAAGCATCAAGGAGATGATAATTCCAAAATCTGGAGATCTAAACCCAAGCATGATGATGAAGGACCATCGGCATCGGTGAACATGGTGTTTGTGCTACCTGCTGAGTACAATGTAGATTCAACCGATGATGAGGCCGATGACATTGAAGAGGCTAAGACACAATTAGTTTTGCAGCCCCAGCAAGCTGTATTTGAAAAACCAATTAATGAGAAGTATCGGCACTTGAGGCCATTATATGTCAAAGGTTATGTTGATGGGAATCTGATGACAAAGATGCTTGTTGACGGGGAAGCCGCAGTAAATTTGATGCCATACACTACGTATTGGAAGCTTGGCAAAGGTCCTGATGATTTGATCAAGACCGATATGATGCTTAAGGACTTCGGTGCAAATCCATCACCGGCTCGGGGGGAGGGGGGCATTGAATGTTGAATTGACGATCGGGAATAAGACATTACCTACTACTTTCTTCGTCATCGACAGCAATGGGTCTTATAGTTTACTCCTTAGGCGTGATGGCATTCGTGCTAATTGCTGTGTGCCATCTATCATGCATCAGTGTCTCATTCAATGGCATGGAGATCACATCGAGACTGTTCAAGCCGATGAATCGGTCAGTGTTGCTACTGTCGATTTGACGGTTTGGGAGTTTGAAGGAATAGAGTGCTTATCGGGCAAAGTCTGGAAGGCAATTTTCTACAAGTGTCCAATGATGGTATAAAGCTGATCCAAGCAGTCGGCTCTGAAAGCTTGTATTAATGGAAGAGTTTATAGAAGATGAGGGTAAACTTGGTCAAGGGTTTATGTCGGCTGATAAATTAGAAGAAATAGATATAGGGTTAGGAGATAGACCTCAGCCATCATATATTAGTGCTAAATTGGATCCTGAGTTTAAACAAGAATTAATAAAGTTATTGAAAGAATATCATGATTTTTTTGCTTGGGAATATTATGAGATGCCAGGTTTAAGCCGGTCTATTGTTGAACATCGGCTCCCGATTAAACTAGGGTATCGGCCTTTTAAACAAGCGCCGAGACGATTTAGACCAAAATTTAATGAAGATATAAAAGCCGAAATAACTCGGTTATACGAAGCTAAGTTTATTCAACCTTGTTGATACTCTGAGTGGATATCTAACGTGGTTCCTGTTTTCAAGAAAAATGGGAAATTGCGAGTTTTTGTGGATTCATGAATCATTCGATTTATGAATGTGTGTACGTGTGTCTGTACATGCTCGCATAGCATTTTCTGGGTTTTGTTTAGGTGATCCGGATGATTGCAAGAAAAAAAGTTCAGCCAAGATAGCTGCAACACGTGACACATGCACACAGGTTAATGGGCGCAAGCATGCGCGGGCGCGGCGTAGAGCGCCAGTCGTCCTGGTATGCCTATATGATGCTAGTTTCTTTGCATTGCTGCAAAACACCTCACCGGAATTTCAATTGCGGCGCTTATATTCAACCTTGTTGATACTCTGAGTGGATATCTAACGTGGTTCCTGTTTTCAAGAAAAATGGGAAATTGCGAGTTTTTGTGGATTTCAGGAATCTTAAGAAAGCAACTTCGATGGATGGTTATCCGATGCCGATTGCTGATATGTTAGTCAATGCAGCCTCGGGACATAAGGTGATTAGTATTATAGATGGTAATGCAGGATATAATCAAATTTTTATGGCGGAAGAGGATATTCCTAAAACTGCATTCCGATGTCCAAGTGCACTTGGATTATATGAGTGGGTTGTATGACCTTTGGTTTGAAAAACGCTAGTGCTACGTATCAGAGGGCAATGAATTATATATTTCATAAATTGATCGGCAGGATTGTCGAAATTTATATTGATGATGTGGTGGTGAAGTCCGATGGATACAAACAGCATCTGGCCAATTTATGGGAAACCCTTGAGTGCACAAGAAAGCATGGTTTGAAGATGAATCCTAACAAATGTTCATTTGGAGTATTGGCTGGACAATTTTTGGGCTTTATGGTTCATAAAAAAGGGATTGCGGTCGGACAGAAAAGTATGAAGGCCATTAAAGATACCAAGCCACCTGCCGATAAAACGAGTCTCCAATCGTTGATCGGTAAGGTTAATTTTGTTAGAAGGTTTATATCAAATTTGTCTAGAAGAATTCGTCCTTTCTCCCCGCTGCTGAAATTGAAAGCCGATGAGGAATTTGTATGGGGAGGAGAGCAACAAAAGGCGTTCAATGATATAAAAAGATATATGATGACACCACCGGTTTTAATTCCACCTAAGAAAGATAAGCCATTCCGATTATATTTGTCGACCAATGAGTTATCAATCGGGTCAGTCCTTATACAAGAATTTGAAGGAAAAGAATGAGTGGTTTATTATTTAAGTCAGAAATTGATTGATGCAGAGACCAGGTATCTTCCAGCTGAAAAATTGTGTTTATGCTTATATTTTTCTAGCACCAAATTGAGGCATTATTTATTGTCTGCCGAGTGCACGGTGGTTTGTGAGACTGATGTGGTTAAATAAATGTTGTCTATGCCAATGTTGAAAGGAAGGATTGGAAAATGGATATTAGCAGTGAGAGGGCAAGTAATGGCTGATTTCGTAACACAACATATCGGAGATGAAGTTAAAATGGTTGAGCCGATGCCTTGGACATTGTTCTTTGATGGATCTTCATGCGGTCAGGGATGTGGCATCCGAATCGTGATTATTTCGCCTCGGGGGGCAAATTTTGAATTCAGCTATCCGATGGATCCAAGTTTTACAAATAATCGGGTTGAATATGAAGCATTACTTAAAGGATTAGAATTGTTATTGGAAATCAGAGCTGAAGTCGTTGAAATTTTTGGAGATTCCCAATTGGTGGTCAATCAATTAATCGGCAAATATGAATGTACGGATGATATTTTGATTTAGTATTTTGAAGAATGTCGATTGTGGCTGAAGGAATTTGTGATGGTTAATATTGAACATATCCCTAAACCTCAAAATTAGGAGGCTAATAATTTGGCGCAAGCTGCTTCTGGTTATCGGCGTTTTCAAGAGATTATGACGATAGAACCAGAAATTGGGGATTGGAGGTATGAAATTATAAATTATCTTAGAAATCCATCACAGAAGGTTTCCAGAAAATTAAGATTTATGGCTATCAAATATGTTATGCTTGATGATCAATTATATTATAAGACGATTCATGGTGTGCTACTCCGATGTTTCGGTAAGTTAGAATCTAAAGATTTGATGGATGAAGTACATGAGGGAGTTTTGGTGCACATCAATCAGCTTATAAGATGAAGTGGGTGATCAGAAAGATGGGTTGTTTTTGGCCAACGATTTTGGAAGATTGTTTTGAATATTACAAAGGTTGCCAAGAATGTCAAAAATTTGGAAATGTACAAGCAGCACCCGCATCAGCCATGAATCCGATTGTTAAACCATGGCCTTTTCGACGATGGGGAATTGATTTGATCAGACAAATTTATCCGTCGTCGAGTAAAGTACATAAATTCATATTGGTGGCGACTGATTATTTTACTAAATGGGNGGGCTTTCACCACCTGGGGCTACCACTAAAAATCCGTGGCACTAGGCGTACTCCAAGGTATTCAATCAGACTAGACATCCATCTACTCAATCCTCCTCGTACTCACTTTCAACCACCGGGCTGGCGGGCTTCTTTCCCCTGTCAGAGTCACCTACGGGTTGCTTGAGAGGATAGGAGGGTGGTGGCTGAGGTGATCCACTTTCAGTCTCCACAATTGGTGGTGGAGCTAAGGCGTACCTTGTCCGCAATTCCTGCCAAACATGGTTACAAAGCTATCAGCAAAGATATCAAGACAGAAGTTGCATTCAAGCCAATTGAATTAAACTAAAGAAAGGTACTTACCGCTGGTGGCGCGCGCTCTGCCTAATACTCAGGAACTCGGGTTGGCAATTCGTTTGCATCCATAAATAGAGCACTGACATGCAGTGCTACTTCATCAACGGAGAGCACTATGGCTGTTGTCCGCGTCGGGTCGGTGGTGCCGGTGTACTCGTAGCTAGCATGTGCCCTCTTCTAGCAGGGCTATACGCGATGGCGCATGAACGAGCTTGCAATTCCAACACCGGTCAAACCTCTTTTCTTCAAGTCGGCGATGAGTTTCAACAACTTGGCTATGCTAGTCATCTTGTTTTCGCTCAAAGCTTCATTCTAGTTCCTCTAGGGAGGGCAGGTGGCTCGAATGCTTCTTCAGTTTTAGGGGCTGGTTCTCCACATAGAATCATTTGTCAACCTAGTCTTTGATGGAGTCATTCAGCTTGAAGTAAAAATATTCTTTCTTCATTCCTCGGCGCAATTGAATCCCTGCTCTACCAATTACTTTCCCTTGATTCGGTTTAACCCGATATAGAAAGCGAAACAGATTGAAATGGGGATCAATTCCCAAGAAGGTTTCACAAAGGTGGATGAAGAGGGAGACTTCAAGGATCGAGTTAGGGTTAAGATGCACTAGCTCTAACCCATAGAAGGAAAGCAAGCCGCGGAGAAAATAGTGGACGGGAGTGGCGAAACCACGCTCATAAAAGGAGCCGAATACGACTACTTCATCAATCTCGTCAAAGGGACAAGGCTTTCCGGCATCAGTCCGCCAGAAAGAGATAGATTTGTCCAGCAGGTAGCCTTGATTGACCAATTGCTGCACCATTTGTCCAGTTGCCTTAGACAACTTCAAGACCAGAGTGACGATGGGGGCTGTCTTGAACACGAGCATCCCAGTCATGGGAATCATGGGCTCTTTCTTGCTTGAGGTGCCTTTCTTCACCATCTTGATACTTGGGGATTTTTTGACGCAAACACGGATCACAAAGTGTGCTTGAGCGGATTGGAGGGTGCGCACAGTTGTGGAGTTTCAGGTTTTGGAGAATGACGGTTGGAGCAGATGTGAATACAAAGTGGTTCTTTTTGTTTTTATTAACGAAAGGGTAACCCTGGGAGTATTCTAAAGAATACATATTCACTTGTGTGAAGGAAGTTATGTTTTCGCGGTATTTACCAGATGCATAACTGTGCGATTTTTCCTAATGGCTAAGCCACTTTTGTGCGGAGGCGTAGCCACGCTCGGGGGCTCACGCCTAATGGGATGTTTTTTCTGAATCAAAGAATATATTTATTTCCAAAAAAGTCTGTAAGCTTATTGGCATTAGCTTTAAGCTTGGGGGCAGTGGGGGCAATAGTATATTTCTTTTGGAAAGTTTTTTCATTAAAGACCCTGGAATTGTTTTTAATCCTTACAAATATTTCTAGGCTCGGGGGCTGACCCATAGTTGATCCATCTCTTTTCAAAAACTGGTGTAGACACCAGATTTTGACTCGTTTGGCGTAAAAGGAATATTATTTTTAATGAACGCTAGGGAGCAGGAGTTATAGCCGAGTCCGATTCTGATTGATAAGTCTCCGATTCCGATCGGGAATCGTCTGATGGAGTCTTGGTTGAACACGGAGATGAGAAGACCGAAGCATTTACGATTCTAGAGGACAGATGTGTCTAGAAGCTTCTACAGGGCCTGATTTCGACGGCTGTTGTAATTATTTTGGTAGTTTAAATTAGTTTGCTTTTAACAAATTAGAGATAGTGTCCTATCCAACACGGATTAGTTCAATTTCTAGGGTATAAATATAAACCCTGCGGCATTGTAAAGAACGTTCTCACAACCATCAATATAAACACAACTTTCAGCCCTCGTGTCACCAACTCTTTTCATCGAGCTCTTCAGCAAGCAGGGCTGCATCATCTTGATCTCCTGTTTGTCTGTAAGTGTGACATTTAGCGAATTAATCTAGGCTGTAGATTGAGGCGTATTGCCCTTCTTCGTTTAGTTAGTTCACCAATTTATCGAGATGTTCTAGGCTTTAGATTGAGGTGTATCGCCTTTCTTCGTCTAGTTCACTTACCCTTTATCGTGTCTTGTAGTTTTGTTTGATCGGCTTACTTTGGCTCAAAAGATCTATTTATTTCACTTGTTTTAGATATATTTGATAATAGATTTGTTACATTCTCGTCTATAAAGCTGATCTAGATTCAATTATTAAGTCACAACTGATTAAATTTAAGCAAGTTCTTTGCAACATATAGATCTATCAGAGTAAATAGGCTAAATCGGTGCCCTGCTACCAACGTTGTCTCGGTTGAGTCCGATCCGATTGTTAGTGACATTGATTTCAGTTTGTTTAAGCTTGTAGATTTATATTTATTAAAGAGCATGATTAGATTTGATCTGTCTCTGATTCGACTTCTATAGTCGATGGTTCATTTTATTTCATGTCATATTATCACGAATCGGACTCAAGGCCGATGGTTCATGCTCGCATCGGACTTCTCTTTATGTTGTTCCGATCGCTGGAACGAATTGGGGCTTTGGCCGATGAGTTCCTTTTGGTTTACTGATTAAATTTTATCCTGTCAATTTCAGGTCAAATTGACTGGCACGCCACGAACCTCAAGATTATTGGACCTGCACTAAAGTGAAGCAAATCCTCCAGGCCATAGTGTTAATTTCCAAGAGTCAACGCGTGACTTTTTGGACGTCAACACATTTTGGCACGTCTAGTGGGACCAGAAAGCTTCTGCGATGGCAGCTTGAAGAATTCAAGAACTTGTGCCTACACTCATTTAGCAAGACTCGCAACGCTGTGATCAAGAAAAATCAGTTTCCTATTCCCAAGGAAGCGTTTGATAGGATTACGGCATATGAAAGACAGTTCTTTCAAGATTACATAGATGCTAGAATGAGTCATGCAATGATTAACCAATCTAGAATATTGGTTAACACAGTGGTGGGATTGATCGCCAAGTTACTTGATGGAGCAGTGCTGAAAGATGTCCAGAAAGGACCCACTTACTTTGATGCCAGTGCTTCTGCAGTAAAGGACCTCAAGAAAAAGATTGTGCAGATCAGTTCATCTACATCACCAGAGACACATCCTGAGCTGTATGAAACTCCTAAAACAAAGAAATCAAAGGCCATGGTGGGAGATGAAGGTGAGGAAGAAGAGGAAGAGGAAGAGCAGGATCCAAGAAATTCCGGTGCATCTCAACATATAGATCAATTTGGTAGTCGGATCCTAGTGGTTAATGGTAAAATGGTATATCCTTCTTACTTCAACACTGAAAATCCACCGAGGAACAAGGGAGCTGATTATTGGGAACAGTAGATCGGACCTGTTGAAACACCAGTCATAATGACATTGACTCGTGCTCCGATTAATCAAGGAAATTATACTCAGGAAGATTGGGCAGATAAGATTGCTGATGTCATGAAGTATCAATTTGGTCTGAAGCCCAAAGGACAATCTTATCTGTATCAGAAAGTGTATCAGGATTCCTGATTTTTACATGTTTTTCGGACTGGGAGATGTCACTACTATTGAGCATATTAGTCGTTATACTTCAATGTGGTGAGGTGGCATCAATTGATCCATTGAAAGTCAAGCTTTTTCCTATGTCTCTCTCTGGTTCGGCCTTTTTGTGGTTTTCTTCATTACCACCCAATTCCATCAGGAATTAGGCCGATCTGGAGAAACAATTTCATGCTTATTTCTTTATATTAGTGCAAGAGACAAGATTGTCTGATTTGACGGCTCTCCAACAAAGGAATGGGGAATTGGTTTGTGAATTTGTTCAACGATTCAGAG
The DNA here is from genome assembly GCA_004135705.1 of Alloteropsis semialata. Lineage (NCBI taxonomy): Eukaryota > Viridiplantae > Streptophyta > Magnoliopsida > Poales > Poaceae > Alloteropsis > Alloteropsis semialata. Next base: position 42,424,341 of record CM014272.1, on the reverse strand, counting down.
ATGTCCGTAGCCGATGTTACTCATTGAACTTATCGGAGGGACACCTTGTTGATTTGGCTTTCCAGGGATTATTACCTCAAGTCAAAGATCGCTATACAAGTCAAGATTTTGAAGGCTTGGGGCATATGATTCAAAAACTCTCTTAGCATGAAGGACACAATAATGACTATCAATGGGAGAAATATCAAAGGAAGATTGCCAACATTGAATATGAATCGGAGGGTGAAGAAGCTGAGGTCGATCTGGCTGAGTGGACTAAAAGCAAGAATTCTATCGCCTATCCATGGGTGAAGGTTGAGCCAGAAAGGTATAGTTTCAATATTACCAAAGCCGATAAAATATTTAATTTATTGTTGGCAGAAAAGCAGATCAGGCTATCTCCAAATCATACGATTCCTTCTACTCAAGAATTAAAGAAAAAGAAATATTGCAAGTGGCGTAATTCAGTTTCTCATCATACTAATGATTGCAAAGTTTTTCACAATGAGATTCAATCAGCTATTGAGAAGGGAATCATTAAGGTTGAAGCTGGCAATAAGTCAATGAAGCTGGATGGGCATCCGTTTCCTCAGAATATGGTTGAAATCAGAGCACTAAAGTCCTTACATCGGACCATGCAAGGAATTCAGGAGCTGTTGACCCTGAATGCCAAGTATCGGTCGATGAAGTACGAGATCGGAACCATCAAGTTTATCGGGAAAATCTTCGCCGTAGAGATAAGCCCAGGGTTACATCAGGACAACTCATTGACAAATACATGCGTCCGCAAGAGAGAGATCGGAGTCCTCTAATGAAAAGGTTTGATGACGTAGACCATTGGGGATGTCCGTTCTTTAGTTTTTGCTGGAATGAAAAGTTGAGACTTCTGTCAATTTACTATTGTCCAGAGTGCAGTGATCAGTATGAGAGCTATCGAGACTCAAAGAGATAGCATCATTCTGGGCATGATCGTTTGGATTATGGATGTCGATGTGGCTGGCATGAAGAAGTTGCTTATCAGCAAGAGCACGAAGAGTGGCGTCAATACCATGATCGGTGTGAGTATGAAAAATTCTGTGCTATGACCGATGGGACAGCTCAGCATCTCCGATTTAGGGAACAACTCAAGGAAAAGCATCAAGGAGATGATAATTCCAAAATCTGGAGATCTAAACCCAAGCATGATGAGATCTAAACCCAAGCATGATGATGAAGGACCATCGGCATCGGTGAACATGGTGTTTGTGCTACCTGCTGAGTACAATGTAGATTCAACCGATGATGAGGCCGATGACATTGAAGAGGCTAAGACACAATTAGTTTTGCAGCCCCAGCAAGCTGTATTTGAAAAACCAATTAATGAGAAGTATCGGCACTTGAGGCCATTATATGTCAAAGGTTATGTTGATGGGAATCTGATGACAAAGATGCTTGTTGACGGGGAAGCCGCAGTAAATTTGATGCCATACACTACGTATTGGAAGCTTGGCAAAGGTCCTGATGATTTGATCAAGACCGATATGATGCTTAAGGACTTCGGTGCAAATCCATCACCGGCTCGGGGGGAGGGGGGCATTGAATGTTGAATTGACGATCGGGAATAAGACATTACCTACTACTTTCTTCGTCATCGACAGCAATGGGTCTTATAGTTTACTCCTTAGGCGTGATGGCATTCGTGCTAATTGCTGTGTGCCATCTATCATGCATCAGTGTCTCATTCAATGGCATGGAGATCACATCGAGACTGTTCAAGCCGATGAATCGGTCAGTGTTGCTACTGTCGATTTGACGGTTTGGGAGTTTGAAGGAATAGAGTGCTTATCGGGCAAAGTCTGGAAGGCAATTTTCTACAAGTGTCCAATGATGGTATAAAGCTGATCCAAGCAATCGGCTCTGAAAGCTTGTATTAATGGAAGAGTTTATAGAAGATGAGGGTAAACTTGGTCAAGGGTTTATGTCGGCTGATAAATTAGAAGAAATAGATATAGGGTTAGGAGATAGACCTCAGCCATCATATATTAGTGCTAAATTGGATCCTGAGTTTAAACAAGAATTAATAAAGTTATTGAAAGAATATCATGATTTTTTTGCTTGGGAATATTATGAGATGCCAGGTTTAAGCCGGTCTATTGTTGAACATCGGCTCCCGATTAAACTAGGGTATCGGCCTTTTAAACAAGCGCCGAGACGATTTAGACCAAAATTTAATGAAGATATAAAAGCCGAAATAACTCGGTTATACGAAGCTAAGTTTATTCAACCTTGTTGATACTCTGAGTGGATATCTAACGTGGTTCCTGTTTTCAAGAAAAATGGGAAATTGCGAGTTTTTGTGGATTTCAGGAATCTTAAGAAAGCAACTTCGATGGATGGTTATCCGATGCCGATTGCTGATATGTTAGTCAATGCAGCCTCGGGACATAAGGTGATTAGTATTATAGATGGTAATGCAGGATATAATCAAATTTTTATGGCGAAAGAGGATATTCCTAAACCTGCATTCCGATGTCCAAGTGCACTTGGATTATATGAGTGGGTTGTATGACCTTTGGTTTGAAAAATGCTAGTGCTACGTATCAGAGGGCAATGAATTATATATTTCATAAATTGATCGGCAGGATTGTCGAAATTTATATTGATGATGTGGTGGTGAAGTCCGATGGATACAAACAGCATCTGGACAATTTATGGGAAACCCTTGAGTGCACAAGAAAGCATGGTTTGAAGATGAATCCTAACAAATGTTCATTTGGAGTATCGGCTGGACAATTTTTGGGCTTTATGGTTCATAAAAAAGGGATTGCGGTCGGACAGAAAAGTATGAAGGCCATTAAAGATACCAAGCCACCTGCCGATAAAACGAGTCTCCAATCGTTGATCGGTAAGGTTAATTTTGTTAGAAGGTTTATATCAAATTTGTCTAGAAGAATTCGTCCTTTCTCCCCGCTGCTGAAATTGAAAGCCGATGAGGAATTTGTATGGGGAGGAGAGCAACAAAAGGCGTTCAATGATATAAAAAGATATATGATGACACCACCAGTTTTAATTCCGCCTAAGAAAGATAAGCCATTCCGATTATATTTGTCGACCAATGAGTTATCAATCGGGTCAGTCCTTATACAAGAATTTGAAGGAAAAGAATGAGTGGTTTATTATTTAAGTCAGAAATTGATTGATGCAGAGACCAGGTATCTTCCAGCTGAAAAATTGTGTTTATGCTTATATTTTTCTAGCACCAAATTGAGGCATTATTTATTGTCTGCCGAGTGCACGGTGGTTTGTGAGACTGATGTGGTTAAATAAATGTTGTCTATGCCAATGTTGAAAGGAAGGATTGGAAAATGGATATTAGCAGTGAGTGGGCAAGTAATGGCTGATTTCGTAACACAACATATCGGAGATGAAGTTAAAATGGTTGAGCCGATGCCTTGGACATTGTTCTTTGATGGATCTTCATGCGGTCAGGGATGTGGCATCCGAATCGTGATTATTTTGCCTCGGGGGCAAATTTTGAATTCAGCTATCCGATGGATCCAAGTTTTACAAATAATCGGGTTGAATATGAAGCATTACTTAAAGGATTAGAATTGTTATTGGAAATCAGAGCTGAAGTCGTTGAAATTTTTGGAGATTCCCAATTGGTGGTCAATCAATTAATCGGCAAATATGAATGTACGGATGATATTTTGATTTAGTATTTTGAAGAATGTCGATTGTGGCTGAAGGAATTTGTGATGGTTAATATTGAACATATCCCTAAACCTCAAAATTAGGAGGCTAATAATTTGGCGCAAGCTGCTTCTGGTTATCGGCGTTTTCAAGAGATTATGACAATAGAACCAGAAATTGGGGATTGGAGGTATGAAATTATAAATTATCTTAGAAATCCATCACAGAAGGTTTCCAGAAAATTAAGATTTGTGGCTATCAAATATGTTATGCTTGATGATCAATTATATTATAAGACGATTCATGGTGTGCTACTCCGATGTTTCGGTAAGTTAGAATATAAAGATTTGATGGATGAAGTACATGAGGGAGTTTTGGTGCACATCAATCAGCTTATAAGATGAAGTGGGTGATCAGAAAGATGGGTTGTTTTTGGCCAACGATTTTGGAAGATTATTTTGAATATTACAAAGGTTGCCAAGAATGTCAAAAATTTGAAAATGTACAAGCAGCACCCGCATCAGCCATGAATCCGATTGTTAAACCATGGCCTTTTCGAGGATGGGGAATTGATTTGATCGGACAAATTTATCCGTCGTCGAGTAAAGTACATAAATTCATATTGGTGGCGACTGATTATTTTACTAAATGGGTTGAGGCGATTCCTTTAAAGACTGCAAATTCTAGGAAAATGGTGGAGTTCGTCAAGGAACATATTATTTATTGGTTTGGTATTCCTCAAACTATCATGACCGATCAAGGGACTATGTTTATTTCTGATGAATTTCATGATTTTGCTGCCAGTATGGGTATTAAATTATTAAAGTTTGATGAGTTTTGAATTGGCTGATTTGACTGAAACTCGCTTGAGAGCTCTGGAGAATATTGAAAATAATAAGGCACGAGTTGCTAGATATTATGATAAAAAGGTTAAGCCTAAAGAGTTTATTCAAGGAGAATTGGTTTGGAAATTGATTTTGCTGATAGGGACTAAGAGTTCTAAGTTTGGAAAATAGTCACCTAATTGGGAAGGTCCTTATCGAGTAAATCGGTGTGTTCCTGAAAATGCGTATAGTTTGGAAACGTTGGAAGGAGAAGAGTTTTCAAAAGCACTTAATGGAAAATACTTGAAAAAATAATACCTAAGTATTTGGATCGATTCGTAAAGCCGATAGTCTAAAGCATTGTCGACTAGAGATAGCCGATACGACATGTATTGCCTTAAGAGCAAAAATATTTACAATCCAAGTGTTCATCGATGATCGAAGTCATCAGATCAGATCAAGTGTTGCTAGAAATTTTAAAATATTACAAGGATCACAGATGCTTCCGGATCATTTCAGTCGCATGCAGGCGAATATTATCAATGTTTTGAATAGCTTCCAAGTCAGCAACATCGGAGCCGGGCACAGTCTTGATACTCTTGTGAACTTGGTGGACCTCGGTTAAGTGCTTTTGCATATTATCCTTCATCGGTGCGATAGTTGCCGGGATCGAGCTAAGTTCATCTTGAGTATCGGAGATCTCCTTGCGCACTTTTTCAAGCTTTTTGATCAGATCTGCTTCGGTGGCTTGGAGTTGCTGAATCCGATCCCTCAGTTGACCTGGCTTGGCCTCCAAGGATTTGATTTGGGCCTGCATCAACTTCATGTTTTCCCTGCCTTCATCGCGTTTTTTGATGAGGTGTTGCTGAGCCAGTTGCTCTGAAATCCTTTGACGAGCCGCATACACTTGGGGCTGGTGACCTTCAATGAATACTGCCAGGATAATTGCACTTTCCTGCTCCGATGGAAGTTGACCTTTCAGCTCTTTGAAAAGTTGGTGGACCGGCTCTGTGTCTTCCATGAGGACGGCAATGTTTTTGCCCAGATGAGTCAGCATTTCTTGGAGTTTTGCCTTGATTGTATCAGAGACGACTTCAGAAGTTTGAGTGGAACTGATTTCTTCATCTCCGATTGCAGCATCAGGTCAATCGATGCGAAGCTGATCGTCGGTGAATCATGTGCTTGACATAAAATATTAATAAACAAGACTTATTAATATAATAAATATTGACATAGGGGACCGATTGACACCAGTTTAAATTGTCCTTCCCAAACGTAATCAGGAATTACTTCTGGGACTGACGCAGGAGCGATCGTGCTGGGCAGTTCCACCTGAAGTGTTTGAGGAGTTAACTCAATCAGAGGGGTAGTTGGTGGAGTTGCGATTGGTTGTTCTGGTTGATTGATGACTGCCTCCAATTTTATATCTTGTTTCCTCGATGACGGGCTGGAGACTAGTACAAGGAATCTATGGTCGAATCGGTTAGAATGAAGGGGTGCAAAGATTAAGATAAGTTGGATGAAGTCACTTGTTGAGCCGATTCAGCTTGTGTTTCATTGGGTCTGAGTTGGTTGCGGGTTGGGAAGTGGTGTAACATTTGTTTCCTAAAGCAATTTTATTGAAGATTATATGATTTTTGGGGAATACAGAAAAAGACATATGAAATCGGATCATTACTGTTACTGCATTAATGAGCAGTCTTGAACCTTCAATAGCCTTCTCTACCGATTCCTCGGCAGCCCTGGAAGTTGATTGGCCAAGGATTTTTCCTCTTGCACCAGTGGACTATATGAAGAGAAGTTATTTTCTGATATTAAATTAAAAAAAGAATCAGAATTATGAGGAAGTCGTACCGGGATGTGGCTTTTCTTCAATTTTGTCAGCATGATGGCCTTACCAGAGGTAGCTTTTCTTTTAAGTTTGTCGTCCATGATGTCAGCTAAAGATGGCGCGGATGAGCCGATTTGTCGATCTGGGATTCTGACTACATATCGGATCGGTCTTCCACTCTGGCTAACATTTGGAACATCTTCTTCAGCTGGCTGTTGAGAATTTAGGATATAAGTTTTAAGAATTATTCCAAAGATGGGATTGAATGAAAAACGGAAGAATGTTGATAAAATGAACTTACATGATTATCCAGAGCTTCATAATCGAAGTCTATAAGACTGCAATAGGTGAGGGCAGACATTCTGAATAAGTGCGTTGACAATTCTTTCCACCAAGTCTTCAATAATTTGGATTGAAAGCTAGTGCACAGCCACTCAGCTAATGTGAAATTGGCTTCTGGGGCCAGGGACAAGATCCGATTGAAGGGACCGTGACACCCTACGAGAGGGGGTGAATTAGGTGTTCTAAAAACTAAGGCTCCTAGCACATATAAAAACTTGTTCCAATTTCTATTTAGATGTGCACTAGGTTTTTCTATGTGTTGCTATCTCTACCGTAAAAGAGTTTTGCATCCTAGGTTCCAATCCTATCAACTACACAAGGCAATTCTGGGAAAGGTAAATGCGGAATGTAAAGGGCGCAATGTAAATGTGGAAGTGTAAATGGTAGAGAACGCAAACTCTCGGCACGGCGATTTTTCCTGAGGTATCGAGGAGTTAGCTAACTCCCCCGTAGTCCTCGTTGGAGCCCCTTCTTAGGAAATGCCCCTTCCTTAGGGCAAAGCTTCGGTGGTGGGCAAACTCCGTGATAGCCAATGGGACTACCCACAACACGAGTGGGTCTCCGCTTGGCCTTTCGCCGGTGACCTCCGCCGTCTTCACTATGGTAAAGCTGCGGCAAACCGCCAAGGGCCTCTCCTCCCTTACACAAGCACCAGCAGTCTCTCCACAAAGATTTGTCTGAGGGTCTCGCAAGACTACAATGCCTCGGATTTACAACACTTGGTGCATGCAAGCACCGATAGCAAAGAGGTATGCAAACCTTACTAAACTCTGGACTAAAGCCTAAAACAAAGAGCTAAGCGGCCTAAATTAGGACTAATCAAAGCCTAAGCTTTGTTGCTAATTGCCTAATCTTCTCTTAAGCACTTTGGTGGATAGAGCACATGAATTGGTGAACTTCAACACCCACTAGCTTCCCCAAGCTCTAATACCCTTCAAATGGCTGGGTAGAGGGGTATTTATAGCCCCAACCAAAGGAACTAGCCGTTATGTAGCTGTTGGTACTTTTCTGCATAGGACCGACTATTGCGGTGTCCAAATAGGTGCACCACCACGATAGTCTGTCGATCCAGAGCCGAATTTAAATTTTTGTCTTCAGCACCGACTGTTGCGGTCCTTGCTTCCAAATGTTGCGGTCTGTTGTTTTCAAATGTTGCGGTCAAACCAGAGACGAACTTTAGCTTTTATCTTCAGCACCGACTGTTACGGTTGTTGCTTTGAAATGTTGCAGTCCATTGTTTTCAAATGTTGCGGTCAAACCAGAGACAAACTTCAGCTTTTATCTTCAGCACCGACTGTTGTGGTCCTTGGCACCGAATGTTGTGGTCATTTGTTTCTATTGTTGCGTGCCTCCTGTCTTTGTGTTTTTGTTTCATTTCTTCGTGGATTGTTTTTGGGACTTCTCTTCAATGATGTCTTCATCTTATCTGGGGTCTTCTAATGAATTGAATATCGTGGTTTGAATTCCATCCTTGTGTCGGTTTTTTATACCGGCTAGCCTACTATAGGGGTCCCTAAGTGGTTGAGTTTTTCGTAAGGGCCTCGCCGGAACCAGAAGGACGATGGTGAACACGAGATGATTTAGACAGATTCAGGCCGCCTTGAGTAGAGAGCATAATACCCTACGTCCTGTGTGGTGGATTGCTTCGTATTGATCGTTGTGTTTTTACAAGGGGTCCCTTCCTCACTTTATATACTCAGAAGACAGGGTCTAGAAGGCAAGAAATACAAACTCCTAGTCGGATACTAAACATAGAGTCCTAACATGAGTAGGCCGGATTGTTTCCTAGTAGCCGACTAGATTCCTTAAGCTGTACGCCTCTTGCTTGTATCTGTTAGAGTTGCCAGCCCAATTTCCTAGCGGGCCTATAGCCCATAAGGTCTCTCATGGATCTTGGTCCGTCAAGCCCCCGAGCGTCTTCATGTCTTCACACCTGCCGAGTTGTTTCTCAACAGTTTTAGCACCAGCCGAGTTGTTTTCTCGTCATCCTGCTTCTTTGTTGAAAACCTTCAGAAGTGAACATGATGTGCTCCTTGTCGACTTCTTTTGCAATCTGCCCCCGGGCTTTGATTTTTAAATCAAAGATGATGCAAAGACTTCCCCATTTACTATAATGGTGTCCAACTTTTGAAAAAAGATGGACCCATTATGGGTCTAGCCCCCGAGCCTAGAAATGTTTTAAAGGAGTAAAAACAATTCTAGGGTCTTTAATGAAAAACTTTCCAAAAAAATATACTATTTCCCCGCCAACCCTCAAGCTTAAAGCAGATGACAATAAGCTTAAAGACTTTTACAGGAATAAGTATATCCTTTGGTTAGGAAAAAACCAATCCTATTAAGCATCAGCCCCCGAGTATGTAAATACTTCGGTAAATGATCTAGCCCATTAGGAAAAAATGCCGCACAAATATGCATCTAGTTAAAAAACCATGAATACACATGTGTTGGCGTTGGTGAGAAAATGGCTTTTCAGAGAATACGGTTAGGGTTACCGCTTCAGTTTATAGAAATAGAGAGTAAACCGCTTCGCATTCCCATCTATTCCAGCTGCCGCCCCCAAATCTCAAATCCATCCATACTCACGCGCGTCCTTGTCTCCATTCGAGCTCCGCCAGAGATCTCCACTGACATAGTCCTCAATAGAACAAATGGTGAAAAAACCAGTGCCGAGCAAACCCGCAGGCAGCAAATCTGCGGCGCCATCCAAGGCAATGGACCAGATGGTGCAGGACCTTGTGAATCAAGGATATCTCTTGGACAAGTCAATTTCTTGCTGGCACACTGACATCGGTAATTCGCGGCCCTTTGGTGAAGTCCACGAGGTCGTTGTTTTTGCTGCTGTCTATGAGCAGGGATTTGCCCTACCCGCTCATGATTTTCTGCGTGGTTTGCTTGCCTTCTACAAGCTAGAGTTAGTGCATCTCAACCCTAACTCCATCCTGCAAATCGCTCTTTTGTTCCATCTGTGTGAAACCTTCCTTGGAATCGATCCGCATTTCAATCTCTTCCGCCTTCTTTTCTGAGTCAAGTCTAGCCAAGATAAAGTAGTCGGCGGAGCCGGAATCCAATTGCATCAGGGGATGAAGAATATTTATTTTGATTTAAAGATGAATGACTCTATCAAAGATTGGGCGGACAGGTGCTTCTATGTAGAGAATCAGCCCCCAAGATTGACAAAGCATTCTGGCCACCTGTCCCGCCCTCAGCCCAACTGGAATGAAGCAATCAGTGACAACGAGGCGAGCGGGATCGCCGGGTTGCTGAAGATGATCGCCGAGTTGAAGGAGAAGGGCTTGACGGCCATTGGAATCGCTAGTTCTTTCCTCCGCCGTCGCGTGCAACCCTGCCAAAAGCGGGCGCACACTGGCTATAGTTATACCGGCTCCAATGACCCGACCAGGGTCTCCACCGTGGATTTGTCGTCAGACGAAGTTGCACTCCACGTCCAGGGGTTGTTTACGAACGCCCAAGAGGTCCCTCGCCGTGTACCTGAGTACTCGGCCAGTCGTCCTCCAGCAGCGGTAGGTTGGACATCAACCCGAATATTTTTGTAATCGATATCCAGGTTCTATCTGAACATGATGTGATAATTTTTCTTATGCCCAATTGCAGGATCTATGCACAAGGTATGCTTCTGCGCCTCCAACCATGGAAGATAGCCAGACCAGCCTACCTGAGCTGCCCCCACCACCGCAGCAATCCGCTGGTGGTTCTGGAAAAGGGAAGAAAAAAGCAGCACCGGTCACCGACGATGTGGTGTTGGAAGAAGGTTCCTCATCGGATGAGGACACACCCCCACAGCCTCGCCCCAAGATTCTTGGACAGGGAGGATCAGGCCTGAAAAGGCCTTGCTCCGACGATGCGCCAAGTCCCCAGATGCCCAAGAAGAGACAGGCTGTGCGGAAGAAGCTATCATCCTCCATTGAGAAGTCTGCTGACACTAGTTTGCCTGAAGCAGAGGATCTTGGCACGGAGGCAGAAGAAAATGCAGAGATGCCAGTAGGGATCCCACTGCATCCGTCTCCACCCAAGGTATGTTAAGTTGTATTTGATATCCTTCGTCTTGACATGTGCCGGGTTCTTTTCTTCGATCTGAGTTCTTGTATGCAGCAAACATAGGAAAAAGAACCCCCTCATCATGAAGAAACGCACGAGCCTCAAGACATCCCATCTGGAGACTTTGACCTGGATGAGCCAAAATTTGATATGGATTTCACCAGATAAGTGATCTGCTCTGTTGGTCAGCACCATTTGTTTGTTTACTTTATCCACTAGATTGATCCTTGTATTCTTCTGTCTTCTTCAGCCGACCACCTACTCCACCTCCCCCTCAATCGCCAGAAATCCCGGAGGTGAACCCATCCATGGAATCCCATGCCAAGGAGGCGGAGGTGGAGCAGGAGCCAAGCCCTCGAGCATCGCCACAGCCCCGCCCTAAAAAGTCAAGTACCGCAGCTTTGTCGTCCTCTAAAGTACCAGAGCAAGCCGCTCCGGGTACTTTTGCTCAAGGCGCGTGGCCCAAGTCAGCAGAGAGTACTCGGATGGCGAGTCTGCGTACTGAAGAGCTTGATGCGGCTGTTAGACTCGTGAAGGCGGCGAATATTGAAGAGATCGTCCGAGAGAAAACGAAGACCTGAGAGTCAACGCCGGAGCCGTTCCAGATCTACACTGGAACTTTGGGTGCTGGTCCTGACGATGACAACGCCTTCCTGTTCAACTCCCAGGATGATCAGGAAGATCTTGAGAAGGCTGCCGAGCTCCAGAAACAACTCTCCAAGCTCACAGAGGTTAGTATGAAATAAATCAACTCTATAATAATACTTATCTCCACTAGATGCTTTGCTGACAACTCCGCCGCCTTGTTTTGGAAACAGAGTATTTTGCACCGCTTGCACCAGAAGTCAGAGATGCTCCGCAGGGCTAGTGCGTGTTTTACGCGAGCAGAAAAAGCAGAAAAGGACTTGGCCAATGGTCAAGCCACATGGGATGAAGAGAAGATGAAGCTTCGCCTGGAACTAGACGCCGCTTATAGAAAGATAAACCTGTACTAGGATCAGCAAGAAGACGTCTTGGAGAAGACCAAGTCGCTGAGCTGAAACTTGCAGGTATGTTGTCGTCCTCCTCTCCCCATGGTTAGCACAAATCATATAATTTATAAAAAACATGATTGTATGTGCAGAGAAAGAGAAAAGGATTGAAGCGCTTGCGGCAGAAGGTACCGATATGAAGAACCTCTTCTATCGGCAACAAGAACGTGCGAGCCAGGCTGAGCAGCGGGAATGGGAATGCATGGCGGAGCTTGCCAAGGAGCAAAAAATGCACGAAGACGCCGATGCACCGCTCATTCAAGACATGAAGAAGATCCACAACCAGGAGGATGAGATCCGAGCTCTCCGCATGGAAGTTAACCGTCGTGGTGCGGAACTTGAGTCTTTCAAAGAAGTTGCCCTTCCGCTGGTCGATGTATATGCCAAGGTACCGACAGGTAGTCCTGCTCCTCCCCTCATTGATCGTCTCCGGGCAACTCCTGGGCAGGCGCGATCGTACTGCCAGCGGATCACCCGGTCCTGCACTAGGCAAGTACTCGGGCTGGTCCGGTCCTGGTTCCCTGCTCAACCCTTGAGCATTTCTCAGTGGAGGATCAACCCTGCTTGTACCCGTGATATGTATGATGGCTACATGGAGGAGGAGAAGGACACAGCGGAGAAGATAGTCTCCCGGCTTAAGTTCTAGGTTTCCTTGTAATGTAAGAAAAACCCATGTAATGAACTCGGTAGATGTAAATACTAATGTTTTGTCAACAAAAGTACTTGTTATCTATATTTTGGTTTGCCCGATACTTCTATGTGGAAACAGAAAGGAGATGGCCTGTGTTTGAATGTAGCCTGTCTAGATTGTTTGTAAACAACCCGGCATGATCCAAAACTTTTTCGTATATGCGTTACTTAGCGAGCAAGCGTAGCATGATACATGTGTCAGAATTCCAAGCTTGATGACAATGGAATATAGACACTTTATTATCATTTGGCTGAAAAGCCGACATCAGTACATTGAAAGGACTGACTTTATTGACTCGTAGCAACTCCTAAAAACTTTTTAAGGGTAAAAACGTCGCAAGTGCTCAATGTTCCAAGCATTGGGCACCTCTGTTCTGTCTTCCCGCTGTAGCTGATAAGTACCCGGGACGATGACCCTTGATACTATGAACGGGCCTTCCCAAGGCGAAGATAGCTTGTTTTTGTCCTTTGTACTCTGAATTCTCTGGAGGACTAGGTCACCGATGTTGAACGACCTTGCTTGGACGTTTTGATCATGATACCTCCTGAGTTCTTGCTGGTACTTGGTTGTCCTGATCAACGCAGCTAGCCTTGCTTCCTCTAGCATGTCCATGTCTTCTGCTCTACTCTGCTCTGCTGCTTCCTCCGAGTAGTTTTGGATTCTTGGAGCGTTGTACTCGATGTCCACCGGTAGTACTACTTCTGAGTCATAGACCAGAAAGAAAGGTGATTGCCCCGTCGCGCGGCTAGGATGAGTTCTGAGCCCCCATACCATGGCTGGCAACTCTTGCACCCACTTGCCGCCGTACTTTTTGAGTGATTCATAGAGCCTTGGCTTGAGTCCTTGGAGTATGAGGCCGTTAGCTCTCTCAACTTGTCCATTGGCACGTGGGTGCGCCATCAAAGCATAGCGAACTTCAATTTCTAGGTTGTCGCAAAAATAAAAGAACTCACTCACTGTGAATTCGGAGCCAAGGTCAGTGATAATGCGATTCGGGATGCTGAAACGGTGAGCAATGTCTTGGATGAACTCGGTCGTCTTTGATGTTGTAGCGTTGACAAGCGGCTTGACTTCAATCCACTTGGTGAACTTGTCGATCGCCACGTAGAGATATTTGAATCCACCAGGCGCAGTCTTTAGTAGTCCAACCATATCAAGCCCCCAGCATGCAAAAGGCCAAGATGGTGGTATGGTGTTAAGGACGCTTGTGGGGATGTGAGCTTGCCGGGCAAAGAATTGGCAGCCCTGGCAAGTCTTCACGATTTCTTATGCATCAGCCACTGCGGATGGCCAATAGTACCCGGACCGAAAAGCCTTGCTGACGATTGTGCGGTAGGCGGCGTGGTTGCCACAGATTCCATCGTGGATTTCTTCAAGGATCTCCCGTCCGACTTCTAGAGGGACGCACTTCATCAGGACTCCAGAGGATGCGCCGCGTCGAAAGAGGGTGGAGCCGACTACTACTGTCGGGGTTCTCTACCGCCGGCAAGTAAATTTCTACGATCGCGTGTCAGGGTCCGGATGGTGACTCAAGAGACAGGGGGTTTAGACTGGTTCGTGCCTCCGGAGAGTAACACCCTACGTCCAGTATGTGCCGATGTTCTCAAGTCCAAGTCTGTAGTAGGGGGTACAAACTGGTCGGGAGAGGGAGAGGGTCCCAAGTCCCTGTGCTGTGTGAGTGAGCGTGCTGTTCGTGCTGTGTTCGAATGTTCGACTGTTGTCCGTCTGTCCCCCCACTGGTGTCCCCTTGTCCCCTTTTATAGTCTCAAGGAGAGAAGGGAGCGGGGGGTAAGAAAGAAGAAAATTACAAGGGGAGTTACTGCCCCCGAGGCCTTTAACTTGCGCCGCGCGCCGAGCCGTACGGGGAGCAGGTGTTGACGGAGTGGGCGCCCCGCCGGACCCGGGATCGTACATCCCGGGTGGTTGGTGTAGATGTCTTCTCGGGTAGGCTCTCGGGTAGTTTCCGGGTCGTGGTTGACTCGCTCGAGGCCTTTGGGAACTCCAGGTGTCCCCCTCGGGCTCCAGGTGTCGTCCTTGGGTGCCTGGGGTTGTCCTTGGGCGCCCGGTGTTGCGCATGCATCTCTCCCAGGACTGTAGCGTTCCTGTTCGGACGAGACGCGTGCCACTATGGCTGCCGTGGCGAAGGACGGACGCCCATCATGCTCTGGCGCGGCGGGTACCAAGTGGGTACGGCACCGGATGGGCCAGGACGGGACGAAGCCGAGTAGTTTGTCCGGGCGAGCCGGAGACTCCTCGGAGGCGGAGAACTCCCCGGGCGAATCGGAGAGCCTCTCGGAGGCGGAGAACTCCTCGGGCGAATCGGAGAACCACTCGGAGGCGGAGAACTCCTCGGGCGGATCGGGGAACCACTCGGAGGCGGAGAGCTCCTCGGGCGAATCGGAGACTCGTCGGGTGGCCTCCGAGCTGTCGGGGCGTGGAGAATCCGCTTTGATTTGGATCTTCGGCTTTTGCTTTTGAGGGGTGGATTATCGTGAGGACCCGGGTTAAGGGCTTGATTGGGTACCCCTAATCCAGACCCTCGTCAGTAGCCCCCGAGCCTGGGGGGAGATGGAGACTCGCGCCCTGGCTGAGAGGCAGCGTGGATACGGTAAGTCACGATTCTTCCGGTGGGGGCGCGCGAGCGCACCCGCCGGGTGTAGCCCCCGAGCCTTGAGAAGAGCTGGTGCTCTTGTTAAGGTTTCGAGCCCGGGTGGTTTGCCTTGGATGTTGTCGGGATCGGAAAACTTGTCGGGGATGGGAAGCTTGCCGAGGTCGCTTCGTCGGTGGGCCGGGCCGCTGCCCAACCGTTGATGGGCCGAGCACGGGATCGTCGGCCCGTTCTTCCGCCGCGTGGGGGATGGACGCGCCTTTTGAGGAGGTCAGATGAAACGACGGGCGCACGTCGCCGCGGCGCCAGTGGTGGGCCCGCACAATTAATGTCGCCGCTCCGCTCCGCCCCTATTTATAGCCCTGCGTTGCGGCCGCCTAGGGTTTTACCCTAGCCCGAGCCTTTCGCCTCCCGTTGCGTGTCTCGTCTCCTCCGCCGCTGCTGCGCTCGTTTTCTTGCGTCCTCCGCCGCCGTTGCTTCGCTGTTCCGGAGAGTGAGCGACCGAGCCCCCTATCCCGCCTGCGCTTCCTCCTTCATCAGCGATGTCGACCTGGGAGCGCTCGAGGGTTACGCTCCGGCAGCTGGAGGGCCTTGTGGCGGAAGGGCTGCTTCCGCCATTGACGGCGGCCGAGGAGTGGAAGATACCGGGTGTGGAGGACTATCCCCGACCGCCGCGCGGATACGTCGTCTCGTTCGTCGCCTTCCACGAGCGCGGGTTCTCCGTCCCCGCTGGGAGGTTCATCCGCGCCGTGCTCAACGAGTACGGGCTGGAGCTCCACCACATCAACCCCAACGGGGTGCAGCAGATGGCGGTGTTTGTGGCGCTCTGCGAGGGGTACCTGGGGATGGAGGCCCACTGGGACCTCTTCAGGTACTTCTTCAAGTTCGCGTTGCACCCCGCCGAGGGCGGCGCCCCCGCAACGATCGGGTGCGCCGNCCTCCGCCGCCGTTGCTTCGCTGTTCCGGAGAGTGAGCGACCGAGCCCCCTATCCCGCCTGCGCTTCCTCCTTCATCAGCGATGTCGACCTGGGAGCGCTCGAGGGTTACGCTCCGGCAGCTGGAGGGCCTTGTGGCGGAAGGGCTGCTTCCGCCATTGACGGCGGCCGAGGAGTGGAAGATACCGGGTGTGGAGGACTATCCCCGACCGCCGCGCGGATACGTCGTCTCGTTCGTCACCTTCCATGAGCGCGGGTTCTCCGTCCCCGCTGGGAGGTTCATCCGCGCCGTGCTCAACGAGTACGGGCTGGAGCTCCACCACATCAACCCCAACGGGGTGCAGCAGATGGCGGTGTTCGTGGCGCTCTGCGAGGGGTACCTGGGGATGGAGGCCCACTGGGACCTCTTCAGATACTTCTTCAAGTTCGCGTTGCACCCCGCCGAGGGCGGCGCCCCCGCAACGATCGGGTGCGCCGTGTTGAAGGCGAAGCAGGGGCGGTCGAAGGACTACATCACGGGGACCCTGATCAGCTCGAACAAGGGCTGGCACCCGATGTGGTTCTACCTCAAGAACGACTCCAAGAACCCCCTTCCGGAGTACACCGGAAAGACATTCGAGAAGGCGCCCGACGAGTGGGCGTATGGGCCCGAAAAGAAGCTGCAGGAGAAGCTCCTCGGGAACATCTGGAAGGCCCTCGCGCGACTCCGTGACGCGAAGGTGTCCGCGGCGGAGGTCATCGGCGGGTACCTCTCGAGAGGTATCATACCGCTGAGGCGGCGCACCCTCCAGATCTGGCAGATGGTTCCGGCGAAGGCCCCCTTCGTGGGGACCGTGACGATGAACCCCTTGCCCTCGGAGGCCGAGGTGGAGCGCCGGGTGACGGCAGCGATGGGGAAGGGCCACGACGCATATCCTCCCCCGGGCCTTCTCCCTATGCTCCCGAATGCCCGCACCCAGGCTCTGGTAAGGTTTCCTTCATCCGCCTTGAATCCCCGAGTAGTCTTTGGTTTGCTGATCCCGAGTTCTTTTAGATGAAGAGCTATGACTGCTCCTACTCCCTGCCGCCGCTTCCCGAGGACAGGGCGAGGAATCGGGCCGAGGCCGAGTGGGCCAAGGCGAAGAAAGACCGCCGGGAGCAGTGGAAGAAGCAAGAGATCGCCAAGCGCGAGAGAAACGCCGAGCGGTCCAGGAGGAGGAAAAGGGGAGAACGGGTCTCCGAGGACGAGGACCCCGAGTCGGAGCCCGCGGAGGGGGACTCGAGGAGTGGCGATGACGAGGAGAGCGATGACGACGACGCGCCTCCTAGGAAGCTTAAGGCGGTTGCGGCGATGACCGCCTCGTCCTCGGCGCAGCGACCGGGGTCTAGCGGGAGAGGAGGGCCGCCTCCGCCGGACGCGGGGAGGAGCGAAAGCTCCCGGTCGGGCCGGCATCGACGGTCCTCCGAGGACAGCCAGCACGAAAGGCGCAGCCGCACGCCTCCGTCCTCCCGTCACGTGCCCGAGGAGGGGAAGAGTTCCCGACGGGACACGGTCTCCCCTCGTCGGGAGAGGAGCCGGAGCCGGGACTTGTCGGAGCGCGCCCACAAGGGGGTTCGTCCTCGGGGGCGTCGCGCTCCCCCAAAAGGCTCACGCCGCGAGATGACAGGCGGCCGCCGCCAGCCCCTCAAACGACGCGGGCGCATAGCGAAGGGCGGGACGCGCCCCGGACGCCCGCGGTGGAGACGCAGGCCCCTTCCGCCCCGGTGAGGGCCACGACGGGGCGGCCGGACCCGTCCCCGGTCGAAGGAGGAGGCCCGTCTGGTCAGGCGGCGCCCCACTCGGGTAGGGACGCTGAAACCGCGCCGGTGGCCCCCGCCCCGACGGCGCTCGCGGGATCCAAGAGGCCCGCATCCCCGACGGACCCAGCGCCGACGGGTTCCAAGCGGACTCGGACCATCTCGTCGAGGTGAGTGATGATCTGTCCTTCTCGAGTGGTTTTTGTTTTCTCTGTAGTTACCATTTTTCTCAGCCGGATTCCCCGACTTGTGATGCACCAGTCGGGCCGACACTCCGCTCGTGGTGGCGCCGAGGAAGACGCTGCGCTCGGCGGCACAGACGCCGAGGCCTGCGACGGAGCAGGCCGAGAAGGTGACGCCGGAGCCCATGGCAGAGCCGGCCGAGAAGGCGACGCCGGAGCTCGCGGCGGAGCGGGCCGAGGTGGTGACGCCGGTGCCCTCGGCGGAGCAGGCCGAGGAGGAGGCACGGAGGGTGGCGCCCTCTGTGGAGGAGAAGGTGCAGGAAGGGGACGGCGACAGCCCGGGAGACGCACTCCCGACGGGCCTGGCCATTGCACAGACCGTCCCCACGGAGGCGGCCGTCGCGGCGCTCCAAGCCGAACTGGCCGAGGAGCTGGTGGAGGCGGCTCTGCCTACTCCTCAGGAGGCGGCGGCCCGCCCCGGAGCGGGGGAGGTCGCCGTGTCTGGTGACGCGGCCGGGGAAGATGGCCGCGGGGTCGCTGCCTCTCCGGGGACCGCGGCTGGCCCCAAGGAAGCAGAGGCGGGGACGTCCGGCGCCTTCCAAGACGCTGCCATCGCGGCGGCAGCAGCCGGTGCAGCCCCCGAGCCCTCCTCCGGGGTGGTTCCCCCAGAGGTCGTCGTGCTCGAGGACTCGCCGGAGGGTAGCTCGCGGAGGGTCGTCGGCGAGTCCAGCAGGGGGCCGATCGTGGAGTCCCCGAGCCCTTTGAGCCCTTCGAGCGAGGGCCTGGACTTTCTCCGGGAGACGCCGGGGATGATGACGATGGATCGTCGTTTCGACACCATCGTACCCATCGAGAACAACCCGAACCTGCCGTGTGAGGGTCGGTTGTTGTGGTACGATCGTCAGAACCCGGGGGATCCCATCTTCGAGCTTGACGACACGTCGGAGAGGGAGCAGTGCCGACTTCTCGCGGAGGGCCTCAATAATATGAAGGAGGTCTTTAATAAGATGATCATCGGGCCTTCCCGGGTAAGTTCTCGGGCTTCGTTCTTCTAGTCTTGGCGCCGTTTTGGGGTGTGTCTTACCGCTCCCCTTTCTGCTTTCGTTCAGAAAATTATGGAGCGCAGCTCCGAGAAGTCCCTGTTCCTCCGCCGGGAGTCCGGGCTTTGGCCCGCCGTGCAACAGCTGAAGGCCGAGAAGGAGCAGCTCGAGGCCCAGCTGACCGAGGCCCGGGAGGCCAGGGACGAGGCGATTGAGGACGCCGCGGAGGAAAAGGCCACCCTCGAGGCGAAGGTGGAGGAGGCCGAGAAGACGGTGATGGAGGCGCTGGTGGCCGCCGACACTTCCAACCGGGCGAAGGATGCCGCTATGCAGGAGGCCGAGGGGCTGAAGGAAAAGGTGGCGGACCTTCAGAAAGACCTCCAGCACCGCGACCTCGACCTCAAGACGGCCAACAAACAGGTGGTCGAGATGGCCGAGAAGCTGAAGGTCGCAGAGGAAGAGGGGGCCCGCCTCAAGGAGGTCGCCCAGAAGCGGGAGGAGGAGATCCTCGGTAAGTTATCCCTCCTCATTTCTTGTCGGGCGGTTTCTTTCCGTTCTCCTCGAGTGGCGGCGAGTTTGCTTAGGCTTGTCTGCCAATGTAGCCCTGCGGAAGGGGAAGGCTGACCTGGAGGCCAAGCTCGAGGCCGAGAAGCGCGAGGTGACCAAGGCCTTTGCTGCCAACCAAGAGCTGGTGGACCTTGGTCGCAACCTGAAGGCGGAGTTGGCCAGTGAGTATTGTGTTTCTGCTTATCCTTCTTCTTGCTTACCTTCCTGCGAGATGACTCCTGACGAAGAATTGTCTACAGGAGCTGTCGAGGACCTTCGGAGGTCCAGGGAGGCGGGCGAGCAGAGCCAGAGGGCCCTCGAGAAGAAGTCTGAGGTCCATCAGGCTTTGGTCCAGGCGGTCGAGCACCTGTTCGAGGAGCTCAACGTCGGCGGCGGCCCATCCCTGGTGGATCGCCTCGCCCTTGTCGCAGGGAGGACTCGGGCGCAGGCCTCGGATCTTGCTCGGAGCGTGGCGCGGAAGATCATTGCCATGTTCTTGTCGCACTACCCGACCATAGATCGGGAGGCTCTGCAAGGCGGATGGGCCCCCGGCTACGAGGATGCCGAATATGATGAAATTGAAGCCGAGTCTTCCTCGTTCGCCGAGAAGGTGTTGACCGCCGCCCTGAAGGATCTCGGGGTGGAATAGAAATAGAAATAAAGGACTTAGTCATCATGTAATGAGCAAAGCTCCTTTTTAAAGGATAATCGTTGTTGCTTCAAAAAGCTCGTGTTTTTATCTGTTGTTTGCCATTTTCATTTTCTTCCGAATGCCTTTGGGGGTCGTGGGTCGAGATGGAAAGGCGCGGGGTCCTGCCCGTCGGACTCTGTTCCGTAGCCACCGGGGCGTAGGAACTCGGGAGATTGGGCACTCGGACTCGCAGCCCCCGAGTGGTTTCGGAAGATTCGAACAATGACAAGCAGCAGATCGATTACGCTGCAAGCGATAACTAGTCGAGGCGGTTTCTTTATTGCTTCTCGGGAAAAAGACGTCGGTCCGGGGACTTGGACTTTGCCCGCAAGTTAGCGCCGTAGCCGCAGGGGCGTAAGCACTCGAAACTTGGACAAGCGTGGTCACGAAGCCCCTCGAGCTGATGTTCCTTTCTCGCAAGCGCAAAAGTTTTTGTGAAAAACGGAGGGGCACTGGGCCCCGGGTGGAGCCCCCCGAGCGGTGGGCGATCCTGCACAGGGAAGGGATCGCCCACCGCTTAGCTTCGGAAACTTGCGAGGCACATTTCGGAAAACGACTGTATGCGAATAAAGTACTCGGAATAGCGCAGTACTTTGATTATTATCGCGAATTGAAAAGTACAGGTACTTTTAAGGGTAAAAGCGACGTAGCTGCTCTATGTTCCAAGCGTTCGTGAGGACTTGGCCGTCCGTGTCCTTGAGCTTGAAAGTCCCCGGGCGGAGGACTTGGTCGACGATGTAGGGGCCTTCCCATGGTGGTGACAGCTTGTGGCGGCCGCGGTTGCTCTGAACTCGTCGGAGGACGAGGTCGCCGACTTGAAAGGCCCGGCTTCGGATGTTGCGGTCGTGGTATCGCCGTAGGGCCTGCTGGTACTTGGCCGAGTGGAGTAGTGCGATGCTGCGCGCTTCATCCAGCTGGTCGATGGCGTCTTCCAGGGAGGCTTGATTCCCTTCGTCGTCGTAGGCGCGAACCCTTGGGCTGCCGTAGTCGAGGTCAGTTGGGAGGACCGCCTCGGACCCGTGCACCATGAAGAAGGGCGTGCAGCCCGTGGCTCGACTTGGAGTGGTTCGCAAGCTCCAGAGGACCGATGGGAGCTCTGCGACCCACCTTGCCCGGAACTTCTCGAGGCGTTTGAAGATTCGTGGCTTTAGTCCTTGCAAGATCATGCCATTGGCTCTCTCCACCTGTCCGTTGGTTTTGGGGTGGCTGACGGCGGCCCAATCCACTCGGATGTTGTTGTCGTCGCAGAAGTTGAGGAACTTTTTGCCCGTGAACTGAGTGCCGTTGTCGGTGATGATCACGTTCGGGACCCCAAAGCGGTAGATGATGTCGGTGAAGAACTGGACAGCCTCTTGTGAGCGAACCCGTCTGATGGGCCTTGCCTCGATCCATTTGGAGAACTTGTCGACGGCGACGAGGAGATGCGTGAAGCCCCCGGGTGCTCTCTTCAGTGGCCCGACTAAATCCAAACCCCATACGGCAAAGGGCCAAGTGATGGGGATGGTCTGCAGGGCTTACGCCGGGAGGTGAATTTGCCTTGCATAGAACTGACAGCCTTCGCAGCTGCGCACGATGTCCTTAGCATTGGCGAGCGCGGTTGGCCAATAGAATCCTTGCCGGAAAGCTTTCCCGACAAGTGTTTTTGGCGCGGCGTGGTGCCCACATGCTCCTGCATGGATGTCCCTTAGCAATTCCTTGCCTTGGTCGATCGGGATGCAGCGCATTAGGACGCCAAAGGTGCCTCGCCGGTAAAGCTCTCCCTCGATGAGCGTGAAGGTCTTGGCCCAGCGAGCGATCCGCCGAGCCTCGGTCTTGTCGGAAGGGAGCTTGCCCTGCACGATCCACTCAAGGAGCGGAATCCTCCAGTCGGGATCCTCGAGGTTGGGCCCTGGTGCTGCGTCGATCTCCATCACTTCTGCTTCCTCCTGCGTTGGAGGTTCGGGTGGCTCGTCGTCAAGTCGGAAGGAGGGGGCGTGCTGGTCCTTGGCAAATACTCCATGGGGGACAGGCTTCCGGTTGGAGGCCGCCTTGGCAAGGGTGTCGGCCGCCTCATTGTATCGTCGTTGGACGTGTTTGAGCTCGAGGCCGAGGAACTTGTCTTCCAGCTCACGGACCGCCCGGCAGTAGGCGGCCATCTTGGGGCTGACGCAGCTCGACTCCTTCATCACTTGGTCGACGACCAACTCCGAGTCACCTCGGATCTCGAGACGCCGTATGCCGAGCTCGAGGGCGATACGGAGTCCGTTGATGAGGGCGACGTCTTTTGCATCTCTATTGAGGATTCAGTGGACGTCGGCGACACCAGCGATGAGGATCTGCGCATCTCGCTGAATGCATTGACAAGGGTCTCCATTGCCGACACCATCTGCCTCCGGGTGCAGATCAACGGCGTGGAGCTCATCGCCTTGGTGGACTTTGGCTCTACCCATTCATTCATCCACGCCGAAGTTGCACGCCGCCTCGGACTCGGCGGGGGCTTCTGGTTACGGTCGCCAACGGCCATCGTCTCCGCAGCTCGGGCGTGTGCCCAGCCACGCCTGTGATGATCCACGGGGAACGCTTCATCGTCGACTGCTACACTCGAGCCTTAGATGGGTTTGACATCATGCTGGGCGTCTAGTAGCTCGGACACTGGGGCCGGTCACTTGGGACTTCACAGCCCTGACCATGGTGCTGTGGCATCAGGGGTGGCCGTGGGTCTAGCACGGCATCAGCGGTGCAGGTGTTAGTCTGGCCTCCCTAGCCGTAACTCGAGACCTCATGGACGCGTTGTTGCATGACTAGGATGACATCTTCAATGAGCCCAGCGGGCTGCTACCGGTTCGGCGACATGACCACCGCATCCACCTTGTCCCAGGAACCGCACCGATCATGGTTCGGTCGTACCAGTACCGGAAGCTCCTAAAGGACGAGATCGAACGGCAATGCGACGCGATGCTCACCCAAGGGATCATCTGGGAGACAACTTCGCCGTTCTCCTCCCCCGTGCTTCTTGTCAAGAAACACGACGGCACTAGGCGGTTCTACGTCGACTCCGTGCCTTGAATGACAAGATAGTGAAGGACAAATTTCCAATTCCAGACATCGACGAGCTGCTTGATGAGCTTCAAGGTGTCCGCTTCTTCACCAAGACGTACCTCCGTAGTGGGTACCATTAGGTACGCATGCACCCCGACAACATCACTTGGATGGTGTTTCGGACACATCATGGCCACTTCGAGTTCCTTGTCATGCCATTTGGCTTGACGAACGCCCCGGCGACCTTTCAAGCTCTCAAGAACGATGTTCTTAAGCCGTTCCTCCGCTGGTTCGTCCTTGTATTCTTTGATGATATACTCATTTATAGCTCCTCATGGGAAGAACATGTGCAGCAGATCTAGCTCGTCTTCCAGTTGCTGCGCTCTAACAAGCTCTTCGCCAAGAAGTCTAAGTGCTTTCACTACAAGAAATGTCTTGATAGATGACGTTTTATTTATGCAATAAAACAATGATTTTTGTCACAATTCCCCTTTTGTGACGCTCAGGTGACGAAAATCTTTTCGTCACCTATCATGCGTAATAAAAGATGTTCCGTGACGAAAAAATCTAAATGATTTTAATAAAGTGGGACTATACCCTACTCATAAAAGGATACATCTCTTGTTTAGTTTCATATAACTCAAGGCAAACTTTCAAATTTCAATGCATTGTAACATTTTCAAACTTGTATGCACCTCAAATTTGTACACAACATCATGTTTGACACAAATTTATGAAACTTGAAGTTACATTACCAAATGCTACCTTAAAACATGTTTTCTATGCTCTACTTTGTGGAAGAAACAAAGCCATATGAAAATGATCCAGGAAATAGCAAGTATCATAGATAAAACATAATTAAATGAAATATCATGAATTTAGAAATATTTAGGGAAAAAACCATCAAATTTAGAGTTAATATGAGGGAGAAATACCAATTACAAAATTTAGTTCCAGATTAAAAAGAGAAAGATGAATCACGCCTGCGTTCTTGGTCAAGCACATTACCATTGTTTAGCATATTATAAAATGTTGCATTACCGTTGATAGTCGTGACTGAACTCATGGTGCAGTGGTAGGACGTCTTTACCAGGACGTATTGAGTTCCGGTGTTGCCGCCTCTGATTTTTGAGGTCTCTGGTTCGATTCCTTCCTGCGCTCCATTTTAATTTTTGCTCTATATTTTTTTCCCATTTAGTACCGGTGTGTGCTAGTAAGAAATAAAATAACCCGGTGATAAACAGAATGAACTTATTGTTCTAGTGGTTAGGTCATCTCTTCGACAGAGGGAGGTTGTTGGTTAGATTCTATCTTTCCTCTAGCACTTTTCTTCAATTTTTTCCTTCCATTTTTTCTCCAATTTTTTCATGACTTAAAACCCTGTATGTATTTGCTGGCAGGTTCCACAGGCCGGTCGGTAATCTCCAAACGACATTTCAAAAAAAATATAAACAAAGTAATTAAAGAAAATATATGGCCGATATGTTCTATTTTTCTTTTCAAATTTTCATATGAAGTTGAGATGTATGCATGTACTCATAAATATATTGAAAAATTATAAACTATTAAATAACTAAGAAAATTATATTGGTCCATATAAAATTTTGGAATGTTATCTTATAAATTGTCATGTGAACTTGAAAAAAATATATCCAAGTTATCCTATTTATTTTAGAATAGGTTTTACACTTGCCTTACCCTAACTAGTAGATCTAAAAACTCACATGTGGCACTCAAATAATCATGTGGCAGAATGACCCAACGTGACAGGTGGGCCATGCATGCTTGCCAACAAGGACGGTATAAACATTTTCTTAAAGTAGAAAAAAATAAATCATGACGGATTGGTGTCGTCATGAACTTCATCACAATGATGGCTAAAATAGGTTATGACGATTTCTAATTGGTATTTGTGACGTACACCATATTTTTGTCACTAAGTTGCACTTACTCCTACAAAATGTCATAAATAAAATTATTTAGTGACGAATAAGTCTGTTGTCATGAGGATTTTGTCACTAAAGGTCATATGTGTTGTAGTGTTCTTCGGCAAACCGACCGCTGCCTACCTTGGTCATCATCTCGGCTGCTGGTGTAGCGATGGACCCGACCAAGGTGGCCGCCGTGGATGCATGGCCTCGCTCTCGAACGGTGCGGGCGTTGCGGGGATTTCTCGGCCTCGCCAGGTACTACCGCAAATTCATCGTGGGCTACGGCGCGGTGGCCGAGCCGCTCACAGCCCTGCCCAAGGGCTCCTCCTTCACCTGGACTCCATAAGCGGACGCCGCCTTTCTCACGCTCAAGCGGGCGCTCATGACGGCCCCTCTCTTACGCCTTTTGGACTTCAAGAAGTGCTTTTACGTTGACTGCGACGCATCTGGCGCAGGCTTTGGCCACGGTTCTTCATCAAGGCTAGGGCGCCATCGCCTACTTCAGCCACGTCGTCGCTTCCCACCATGCAAAGTTACCGGCCTACGAACGTGAGCTCATAGGGCTGGTTAAGGCAGTTCATCACTGGAGGCCCTACATTTGGGGGTCGGTCTTTCATAGTCTGCATCGACCATCACAGTCTGAAGTATCTCCTTGATCAGCAACTGGCCACAATTCCGTAGCACGCGTGGGTAACAAAGCTATTTGGCTATGATCTGGAGGCGGTATATCAGTCGGGCAAGCATAATGTTGTTGCAGATGCGCTGTCACACCATGATGAGGTGGCGCTCACGGTTCACGTGCTGTCCACGGTGTCCTTTGACGTCTTCGACCAGCTTCGACGCGAGCTGGCTGGTGATCCTCGCGCCCAGGAGCTTCGCTACCTGCTAGCTGCAGGCACAACGCTGGCTGGTTGATCAGAAGTGGATGGGCTGCTGCTGTTTAATGGAAAGGCTTTTGTTCCTACTACGTCGTCACCATCGCTGGAGCTTTTGGAGGATGCTCGTGCTGCTTGACATGAGGGTGTGCACAAAACTATGCATCACCTGCGTCTCTCCTTTTACCATCCTTCCATCCATCGTTTTGTTCATGATTTTGTTAGGGGCTGCGACATCTGTCAGTGCAATAAGACTGAGCATTTGCATCCTGCTGGTTTGCTCCAGCCATTGCCTGTGCCGGAATCGATTTGGAGCGACATTTCTATGGATTTGTTGAAGGATTTCCTAAGGTGGGAGTCAAGTCAGTTGTGCTTATAGTGGTGGATCGATTTTTGAAGTATGCTCACTTCATTACATTAGGTCATCCGCATTCCGCTAGTTCAGTGGCTCGGGCATTCTTCAATGAGATTGTGCAGTTGCATGGCTTTCCTTGCTCCATTGTGAGCGGTCGGGATCCGGTGTTCACAAGTTCTTTTTGGCAAGAGTTGTTTCGGCTGGCTTGTGTCAAACTCCTTCTCAGTTCAGCGTTTCATCCTCAAACTGATGGCCAATCTGAGGTGACCAATTGCACCATCACCATGTATCTTTGTTGTTTGGCTGGTGATCATCCTCATTCTTGGTTATAGTGGCTGCCTTGGGCAAAATTTTGCAAATACACCTCGTTCCAGACAGCTTTGGGTGTCACTCCATTTCAGGTCGTTAATGCTCATCCTCCTCCGGCTCTGTTGCAGTATGAGCCAGGTTCAGCTGCTGTGCATGCCATTGATGTGCAGCTTCGGGATCTTGATGAGTTCCTTTCTAAAGTCAGGGATCATCTGTTGCTGGCTCAGGAGGTTATGCGGGGTAAGTATAATAAGAAACATCTGGAGCTGTCTTTTGCTGTTGGAGATTGGGTTTGGCTGCATTTACACCATCGCACAGCCATTGGCATTACTCCAGCTCGGGCGTCCAAGCTGGGACCAAAATATTTTGATCCTTATCAGGTGGTGGAGGGTGTTGGATCAGTGGCTTATTGTCTTTAGTTGCCAGCTAATGCCTGTATCAATGATGTTTTCCATGTTGCCCTGCTCAAGTCTTTTGTTGGAACTCCACCTATTGGTGATCCTGTTCCCCTTACGGCTCTAGTTCATGGTCGTGTGGTGCCTGTTCCGCTGCAGATTCTTCGTGCTCATCTTCACAGAGGTTTGTGAGAGGTGCTGGTGCATTGGTGTCACACCCGATTTTAAGGACAAAATCGAATGCATCGCATATGTGTGCCAAGATCCGTTCATCACACATATGTTGACTTTATCAGTGAATATATCAAAAGACAATGTTCAAAATACAAAAGAGAGTACATAACTTTATTACACTCATCGATATTTAGACACGAAGGTCTTAAACGTACACCGATAAGCTAAAACGCTAAAACAGCTCCTTGACTTCATCCACAGGCACTTGACTGGTTGATGCGCCTAGAACTCATCAAAGTCGTTGAAGTACTCTACTTCATTTTTATTTTCTGAACAGCAGTTGTTTAGCAAGGGTGAGTACACTTATGGTTGGTACTCAGAAAGTAGAGGAATATGCAAGGCCATCAAAGGGGGTTCAGGCTCATGCGGTTAGCACTTTTAGTTGATCAAGTTTTATTAGCAAGCACCTATTTACTAGATGTAAGTTTATACCAACCCAAAATTAAGCAGGATAACCCAAAATTATTCCACAAAGGGACCAAGAACCATAGGTTAAGTTCATGTTTAAGTTCAATTATCATGTGAGAGTCCAAGCAGCCCTTAACCGTGGGCACGGCTGATATATCAGTTTTACACTCTGCAGAGGTTGTACACTTTACCCACAGCTCGTGTTCCCCTTGTCGCCCGGGTTTGCAAGGCCCTTAAACACTTCCTTTGGTGAGTGGCGAGGGTTCACTACGAAGCCTTTACAAAGACCCAAAGCTAACTAGCAGCCCGCTAGAGTTTTAGCAGCGGTGAGGTCCACAGCACTTCCAAGAGAGGACGTACCTTAGCAAAGACTACTCCGACAAAAGGACCGAGCTATGACCCCTCACCGGCCCCCTTCTTGCCCTTACGGTAAGGCCACTAGCTAACCTCAAGTCAAATTAATTAGCTAAGTCAGAGCCATGTGATACTGTGGTTGCACTATTTTCTTGGGTGGTTCTCCATGTTCCAATTAATCATGATGATCTTGTAATTAAGCAAGTATATAACAACATAAGTAAAGCATGATTAACATTTGCATAAAAGGTAACAGAACCATCTCAAGTTTAAGCAAGCTAAGCATTTCTACCCATGATATAACCAGGTGATTCAAGGTTTAAGGCAAAAAGTCTAGTCATGTCCTAATGGGTGACCCGTCAAAATTAATGCATAAACAATAAAGTAAAGGTGAATTTCATGAATGTAAATGGGACAAAAAGAAGATTCATGTAGAGGGAGGCCACTTGCCTTCCTCAACAAACTGCTGTTGGTCTTCTTCAAACAGCTGCTGATCTTCTCCTTCCTCGAATGGCACGTTTTGTACACGATCACACAAGACATACAACACAATAAATAAAAACAATACACTAAAGAGTACTAAAAACACAGAACAAACACCCTAAACTAAAGAGCATGCAGAGACGATCACGTGGCCGCGAGAATCGCCCAAAATGGATTTAAAACGACGCAGATACACTAGATACAAGGTTGCAGGGACCTATATGCAATAAAAACTAAAGTCTGCGTACTGTTTTGATAAAAACCAAGGACCTAAACATAATTATTCAGATAACAGAGGGGCTAGCAATTGATATAACCAGGATATGGACGGTGGGTTCAATATACAGGAAGATCAGGGTCCTATAAGGGCATATGTATGAATATTTTCTACTGCAATTGGACTGCGAGTTAAATATCACAAAAGACAGGGACTCCTAAACAAAAATGACAGGGCGACGGCAGGTTTGACTCTGTTGATCAGTAACTTGACCAGACGACTTCTGATCTGGGCTCTAGATCAAGCGATGGACGGCGCAGGGCAGCTCAGGCGGCCGGCGATGGCACAGACAGCGGCGCCGCCCTCGTTCTCGGCGGAGGTTCGTCGGAGAGGCCTCTGGACAGGGCTACGGTGCACGAGAAGCTAAACAAATAGCACTGTGATAGAGAGAGGCATGGGAAGATCACCAGAGGGGTTTTCGGTGTTGATTGAAGGGCGGAGGAGGCTCGTCGGCGCAGAGGTGCGGCGGCAGTCTCAGTAGGACGGCGAAGGAGGAGCTCCGGTGGCTGCTTCAACTCCTGGATGCCGGGTTTGAGCTCCAGATGATCCTGCGAATGAGCGAGTGAGACAGAAGGGGTCAAAGGAAGCCCGAACAGGAAGAACCCAGGCGGCGGCGGTGCTCTACCTCATCGGTGGCGACAGAGAGCTCCGGTGAGCAAATGCGCGCAAAAGAGAGGAGGTTTCGGTGTGGGAAGTG
Organism: Alloteropsis semialata; assembly: GCA_004135705.1. Lineage (NCBI taxonomy): Eukaryota > Viridiplantae > Streptophyta > Magnoliopsida > Poales > Poaceae > Alloteropsis > Alloteropsis semialata. The sequence continues at coordinate 42,394,801 of CM014272.1, read as the reverse complement.
TTCGTGCGTGACAATGGAGCTTCGGCGGGTTTTATAGAGGACCGAGGGGAACAGAGAGGGCTCGACTGAGGGGGATTGAAGAGGGGCGTGGAAGGTCCAGCCATGAATGCCTTGAAGGCCTCGGCCGTTGCAGAGGGGAGGGAAGAGGGGAGAGAGAGGCGGGACCGGATCGGGTGTTAACGCAGAGGAGGTGTCATGATGCGGCTTGAAGAGGGGAGGGGATCACGGGCGCGGCGAGGACGTGGGCGTGAGTGGCAGCGGCGGGGTTGCGATGGCTCAGGCGTCCGCGAGCGTAAGGAGGAAGACGAGGCTACGTGCGGGGTCCACCAAACAGTGAGAGAAGAGGGAGAGCGTGCTGGTGGAGAGGCCTGGGCCGAGTGGGTCGTAGCTGGGCCGAGGAGTTGGGTCAGCGGGTGGAAAGAAGAAAGAAAAAATAAACTGGGCCAGGCCAGATTGGAAGAAGGGAAGGGAGGGAAAAGAGATTGAATTTGACTTTTATTTGGATAAGATTTGGAGAATTTGAGAGGAATTTGGATGGGAATTATAGTTTGAGGTGGATTTGGAACTCACACAATCAAACAAAACAAATGCAAAAGCATGAGATGCAACATACACTTTTTGAACTAAGATTAATTAATTATTGTTTAAGTAATTAAGCCCACAAATTAAATAAAAGAAAATGCATTAAACCCTAGATAAACCTATATAAAAACAAAGTTGCTATAATTTATTAAGTGATGGAATTTGGGTGTTACAAATCCTACCCCCCCTTAAAGAGAATCTCGTCCTCGAGATTCGGATAGATTTGGATACAACTGTGGGAAGTCTGCAATGAGCTCATCTTCTCTTTCCCATGTAGCTTCATCCTCCGAATGAAGATTCCACTGTACTTTGCACATTTTTATCACTTTGTTCCTCGTGACTCTTTCAGATGTTTCCAATATCTTGACCGGGTGCTCTGAATAAGTCAAGTCATCTTGTACATTGAGTTCTTCTAGTGGTAGTTGCTCTTCAGGTACTCTCAAGCACTTTTTCAACTGAGAGATGTGGAACACATCATGAACATCTGACAGTCGCTAGGGTAATTCCAACTGATATGCCACTTCACCTTTCCTTTCCAAGATCTGAAAAGGACCGATATAGCGAGGTGACAACTTTCCTTTGACTTTGAATCTGCGGAGACCTCTGTGACACCTTGAGATACACATAATCTCCCACTTCAAATGTCAATTCTCTTCTCCAGGTATCGGCATAACTCTTCTGTCGTGACTGAGCAGTTCTGAGATTATCTCAGATTAGCTGGACTTGTCTTTTAGCTTCTTGCAGAATTTCTGGTCCGAAAACCTGACTTTCACCTGTCTGACTCTAGTACAGCGGTGTCCTGCACTTCCTTCCGTACAGAGCTTCAAACGGGGCCATCTTGAAACTGGCTTGATAGCTATTGTTATAAGAGAATTCTGCGTACGGCAAACACTTATCCCAACTGCCTCCATGCTTTAAGGCACAAGCTCGTAGCATATCCTCTAGGATTTGATTTGTCCTCTCAGTTTGTCCATCTGTTTGAGGATGATATGCTGAACTGAAATTAAGCTTGGTGTCCATTGACTCATGCAGTTTCTTCCAGAAACGGGACGTGAACTTGGTACCTCGGTCGGACACTATCTTCTTTGGCACTCTGTGTAGACACACAATTCTGGACATATACAATTCTGCTAACTTGGCTCCCGAGTATGTAGTTTTGACTGGAATGAAATGAGCAACTTTGGTCAATCTGTCCACATTGACCCATATAGAATCATAGCCATCCCAAGTGCGAGGCAACCCTACGATAAAGTCCATACCAATTTCTTCCCATTTTCACTCGGGTACTTTCAACGGCTGAAGCAAACCTGCTGGCCTTTGGTGTTCTGCTTTCACTCTTTGACATACATCACACAAAGCTACGTGAGTTACCACGTCTCTCTTAAGACCATACCGCCAATATTTCTCCTTCAAGTCTTGGTACATCTTGGTACTGCCGGGATGAATGGAATAAACGGAATCATGTGCTTCCTTCAATATGAGCTCATGAAGATGATTGATGTCGGGTACACAGATCCTTTTCCTGAACCAAACAGTGCCTTGTTCATCTTCAGTGAAATCGGTTGTTTTCCCTAAACCAATCAGAGTCTTGATTTCTTTGATCTTAGCATCTGTCAACTGTCCTTGCCTGATTTCCTACTCAAGAGTAGGTTCAATTTCCATAGTCATAGCTTCTGAGTTATAGAGAATTCTGAGATTGAGTCGTTCCATTTCCCAACATAATTCTTGAGGCATCAATCAGGCTATAGTCATGTTAGCTTGACTCTTCCGACTCAAAGCATCTGCCACGACATTGGCCTTGCCGGGATGATACTGGATATCCAAGTCATAATCCTTTATCAGTTCCAACCATCTTCGCTGTCTGAGATTGAGATCTCTCTGAGTGAAGATACATTTCAAGCTTTTATGATTCATGAAAATCTGACACTTATTTCCAATCATATAATGTCTCCAGATCTTCAGTGCGTGCACGACAGCGGCTAGCTCTAAACCATGAGTTGAATAATTTTGCCCATGCTTCCTCAACTACCGAGATGCATAAGCTACCACTCTGCCTTTTTGCATTAACACACAACCAAGACCAAGTTGTGAAGCGTTGCAGTAGACATTGAACCCTTTGTGTATATCTGGCATTTTCAACATTGGGGCCGTGGTTAGCCTCTTCTTCAGCTCTTCAAAGCAATTCTAACAAGCTTCATCCCATTTAAACTCTCGTTCCTTTTCTAACAATGAAGTGAGCGGTTTCACGATCTTGGAGAATCCTTCAATGAATCTGCGGTAATATCCTGCCAAACCAAGGAAACTCCTGATCTCGGACACATTCGTGGGCAGTTTCCAATTCAACACATCCTGAACCTTGCTGGGGTCAACTGCTATTCCTCCATCCGTGATGACGTGGCCAAGGAAAGAAACTTCTCTTGACCAAAAATCACACTTACTTGGCATACAGCTGATTCTCTCAGAGTTTCTGTAACACCAATCTTAAATGTTCTTCATGTTCTTCTTCATTCCCAGAAAACACAAGATATCATCGATGAACACCACTACAAACTTGTCTAGATATTCCATGAACACCTTGTTCATCAAGTACATGAAGTATGCCGGGGCATTGGTTAATCCAAAAGACATCACTGTAAACTCCAATAGTCCATATCTGCAAGTGAATGCCATTTTGGGGATATCTTCTGGTCGGATTCTCAACTGGTGATATCCTGATCGCAGATCGATCTTGGAGAATACTTTAGCACCTCTCATTTGGTCAAACAGATCTTCAATTCTGGGAAGTGGGTATTTGTTCTTGATGGTAGCATCATTGAGAGACCTATAGTCAACACACATCCTTCTAGTACCATCCTTTTTATCAACGAAGACAACAGGAGCCCCCCAAGGTGACGAGCTAGGACGGATAAATCCTTTTCCTAATAGCTCTTCTATTTGTTTCTTTAATTCACTCAAATCCTTAACATCCAACCTATAGGGTCTTTTGAATATAGGTGCAGTGCCAGGTAAGAGATCAATACGGAACTCAATGTCACGGTCGGGTGGCATACCTGGTAAATGCTCCGGAAAGACGTCGGGGTACTCACACACAACCTTGATCTCTTCCAAAGATGTTCCCTTGATCTGATTCACAGTTGCTTCATCCGTGGATGGCATGCTAGCCACGAACTCAATCTGATCTCCCTGAGGGCTGGTTAAGAGTACTGACTTCTTAGCACACTGAATAACTCCTTTGCATCCAGATAACCAATTTATTCCAAGAATCACATCAATCCCACTGGACTTTGGGACTATCAGATTGGCTGGAAAGTCTACCCCCATGATTTTCAGATTCATCCATGGGCATATGTGACTAGCCTTCATCTCACTGCCCGGGGAACTAACTAGTAGAGTTTTCTTCATAAGGCTCATAGGTATATTATGTTTTTCCACAAATTGCTCAGTAATGAAAGAATGCGATGCTCCAGAATCAAACAAAACTGATGCAAGTTCAGCTAAGACATGGTTCACCCGACCATGCATGAAGTTCTGCTGACCCTTGTTGCCCTGAGAGTTCTAATTCCCATAGCGCATCTATGGAGTCTGTGGTCCAGGCCTCTGACCATTGGTCTTCTGACCCTGAGGTGTCTGCACGTTGCACTTGGGGCAGTTGTTAGCATAGTGCCCCACTTCTCCACATTTGAAGCAGCCATTGGGTGGAACCGGTGCGACTGGGTTGTTGTTGTTGTTGTTGCCATTGCGCACTGGAGTACCAGATGAACTGCTAGACCTATTCTGCTGGAAATTGGGATTGCGCTGGACCTGTTGATTGAAGCGCTAGGGCTGCTGCTGGCTGCGGTACTGCTGGTTCTGCTAATAGTTTTCGCCTTGTCCTCCAGAGCGGAACTGTGATCCCAGCTGAGAGTTGAAGCGCGGGCGGCTGTTGCTTGACTGTCCCTGTGACTAGGACTTCCTCTTGAGCTCACCGAGCTCCTTGCGGGTATTCTCCAGGCCAATAGCTTTGTCCAAGAGTCTCTGGAAAGTTGGGAAGGTATGGCTCTGCAGCTGATACGTGAGTGGCCGATCAGACCATCCAAGAAGCGATCCTGCTTCTTCTCATCATCGTCCACCTCATTGGGCTCGTAGCGGGACAGCTGGATGAATTTGTCCCAGTACACGCTCATTGACATATGGCCCTGCTTTAGAGCCAAGAACTCGTTCTTCTTCAGCTTCATCACACTAGCTGGGATGTGATGCAAGCAGAAACTGTCTATGAACTCTGCGCAGGTAATAGTGTCGGTGTTGGCGTGAACAGCTGTGTATGCATCCCACCTAAGATGCAGCTCCCTCCAAGTGTCCAGCAGCATACAAGATTCTCTCACGGTCTGTACACTGGGTGATGTCCAGCTTCTTGCTAATAACTTTCAGCTAGTCATCAGTATCCAGAGGGTCCGCCGAGTGAGAGTAGGTTGGCGGGTGGTGACTCATGAACTCCCGGTGCCTGTCCCGGGCTTGCGGAGCCATCTGTGGCGGTTGCTAGTTCTGCTGTGCTTGAATGTTGTGCACAGTCTGAGTGAGGTCCTGCAGCAACTGCATCTGGGCTGCCAGAAAGTTCTCCATTGCTAGGTTTGGGGGTGGAGGCGGTGCTTGATTTGGCCGATTGATTACGTGAGCACGTCTAACACTTGGAATGTCAGGTCCTCTGCCTCTCCTGGTATTTACCATCTGATTATTAGGGAAATCCTTTAGATAAGATAGATAAACTGATAATAATAGAAAGAACAGAGCCAAGATTGAAACTAAAAACTGACTTTAACTTTAATTATTTAATAATGCATTTGTGGCCATCACTCCACAAAAACATGACAATCATTACAAAAACTCCAACTCAAACATAAAACAAACAAGCAAACATAAACATCGCACGTCCTTGCAGGAACGGTTCTAACGCGATGACTTATTATGGTGGACTCCCTAATCCTAGCGTAGGAGACTGGTGGAAGAGCCTAGTGCACCGAGACGAAGCCTCTTGCATGGGGCGAAGCGGCGGGGAAGTCGGCTGTCTCTGCCTCCACTGGGGGAACATGTCCCGCCACCTGTGCCTCCAGCTGCCTGTTCCTGGCCTGAGCACTGGCCAGTCTCTCACAAGCCTCCATGAGGTCTGTAGCAGTGCTCTCCACGTCCGTGTTGAGGCCAGCGGTGACACAAGCGAGGATGTCGATGCGGGGCTCTTGAGGTCCTCCCAGTGGCACGTGGGTCACTGTTGACGGTCCATAGACGCGCCAATTGTGAACCGCAAGTGCACGGATCATCGTAGCTTTTCCCTTAGAGTATTCCATCCAAGGTTTATCAATCCGTGGATCGACAATGCACTTACTAGGGTTCCCCATCTAATCTAACGGATCTATTCCTAGTATTAAGCATTGATTGCATATAAAGGGTAAACCTACTATAAGATGTGAGTATAGTGTATAGGTTGATCACATCCATGAACATAGGCAAAGATTAAGCACAACCAAATGGGTAAACGAGCCTATCGCCTTCTAGTTGTAGTTCTAGCCAAATAGAGTAACGCATCATGCATCTCATCCAAAGCCATCTTTAAACAACTATCCTCCGGTCAAACCCCCGAAAGCCCCACCTTACACGGGATCACACCCTGTCACGATGCTCCCTATCGGCGTGGGTAACTTAAGAGCACGTTCGCGAAGAACGTGTTGAACCTCTTGGTAGATCCGGTATGAACCTCGAGCCACCATGGCTACAAGATCACCCCGAGCAATTTATATGCATTATAGATTGGAAGCAAAGCAAACCCAAGAAAAGCACAAGATCATAGAAGGAGGAATCGAGTCACTAAAAGATTGGATGACATGAATACATTACTCATATAATAGATGTTTATGGATCATCACCACCGAGCGCATACCGTTGATGACTCCAACTAGCTCTTGAACTCCACCATGGCACAACCACACCGGGAGGCCGTGGTGGCTAGGGTTGGCCTAAGCCATCCCCTAGACAACTTCGAGGATTTGTGGTGGCCGTCGTCTCCCTTTGATGTATGCCCTAGGTTTCGCCGAGTTCTGGTGGATGGATGTGAATTCCCCTCGGCACACGATCTATAAATAGTCCGAGGAGTCCGTGGTTCAAAGGGGAGGTCGGACCGGCGAAAAAATGCCCTAGGCCGGCCGGCCTAGGCCCTTTTTGGCCTGGCTCGGCCCCATCTTTCGCGTGTGATCTTCTCTCGACGATCCTTGTCCATGTATGCATGATGTCCTATATGGAAGTTGCTCCGAAAACGTCGGTTTGGGTCTCTTTTGCTTGGCTTGATTCCGTCGTGTCTGGGTTGCTTTTGGATTTGAATATAAATGCCCCATATTGGGCCATTTTCCTACAAAAACACAATATGCTCCAAAATACAACACATATACGAAAATGGGGTTATTTCAAGTGCCAAGTGGCGGGTTAGTATACGAATTGGTCCCAAAACACCACTTAATTAGCACTAAAAGTGTATGTATAACGAGTGTCAACATTCCCCCCATGCTTAAACCTTGCTCATCCTCGAGTAAGTCCAAGATCTTTGCTTAACAAGGAAATCAGTGTTGCCCTTCAAAGTCTTCCCTACACTTAGTTATACACAACAAGACACATTGCTCTCAAGTGTTTAGCATTTAAAATTCAAGTTGTGACCGGCTACTTTTTATTATGGAAAATATACTAGCAATAAAGAACAAGCCACAATAATAAATAAATACAATGCTCTTGAACTTAAGCGAACTTTAGACCTTTACCTTGTTCCATCGTGAAGAGTTTTCAAAAAGATGCATATCCAATATAAGTGAGATTCTCTTGCAAAAGCTCATGGGAACTCTCATCTCATCAAGCCGCTCAAGCCTATACTAGATTATTTTCAACCTATTCTACTCATACATGAAAGTTGAAGGCTTATGTGGAGCTTGGTGGGTAAAAACAATCCTAGCAAAACATTATATCTCAAATATTGATAAACTAAGAGAGAGATCTATTGGAATTACCGAGACTAATCAAAAAGGCCATGGAGAAATATTGAAAAGAGAGAGGGATGGAACACACACACATTTAGATAGGTGGACATGTGCAAATGGCAAGTGGACGATCCCAAGGCACAAATGAAGTCCCCGTTATCGAATTGCACATGGTTGGAAAATTGAGTATGGAATTGTCTTCAAAGCACTTGGAATTTGATGAAGCTAAAAGAAGTAAGGAGCATTATTATTCTTTCTTCTTTTCTTTCTTTTATTATTATTTTTCTTCATCTTTGTTTCTTTTCTTTCTTTCTTTCTCTTTTTTTTTCTTTTTTCTTTCCTTTTTGATCCTTAGAACCTTTGGCAACATAGTACTTCTTCAGCATCCTCCCCACCATGCTTAAACGATTGCTCGTCCTCGAGCATAGAAGTGAGGGTCTATAATTGCTGAAGTAAGTACACAAAATCCATCTTGACCTTTGAGAAAATTATTTGAATCTTCAGGGAGTTTCTTCGTCGATGCCTCCCAAATTGATGTTATCTGTTTGATTCTTCTGAATTTTCTTCGAGATAATGATCCATACTCAATTATAGGTTGTGGACAAGGAGGTAGTCACAAAAACATATTTTGGGTTTAGGGTGGATATCCAGCAAAGTTTGCAAAGTTTTCAGTGTAGAAACTCACAATGCATGGATAGAAAGGCTAGCAAAAGGAAGGTACGCAAAAACAGAATGGCTAGCTTCTTAGTCTCGAACCATAGAAATCAATCTTAATCCAACTCATCAAAATATAAGTTTGCAAATCTAAGGTTTTCATCATGAAAGATCATGTATATGTAAAGGCTTTGTTAGGTAGAACTTTGCAAGAGATTCACGAATGTAGATAGCATAAGAATCAAGTTTTAAATAAAACAATACAAGGCATAAGGTCATCGGTAAGCTTAAATCAAAGAGCAACATAAAGAATATGTGGATCTAGAATTTAGTCATTTAACCTCCACAAATAAAAGAGCCGGTATTTAGTCAACTTAAGATCATTTAATAGAGAGCAAATAGTCAACTTATATACAACATCATGTAGGTAGAACAAAGCGGCAACTTTCATCACTTTTTCATAAGCAAAGACATTCAAAATATTGCATTGTGGTGAGCACAAAGTGATGGTGATCTTTATTTATAGAAAACAAAAACAAAACTAGGTTGTCCTCCTAGTAGCCATGTTATTAATGAGAGAGATATACAAAGGTTTCTAACCTATGGTCGGTGGCATACATATATACAAGCATTTAGAAGCAGATGAACGAAGAGAAGATTGAGGGAGAGTTACTTTCTTTCGATGCTTGTAGTGGAGTGTAGCGTGGCTTCCCCATGCTTAAGCATTTTGCTTAGAATGGAAGAAGAGAAATGAGCATCTTGTGGTGAACACGATTGTTGTACTCCATATGGCCTTTTCCTTTTCGTCCACCAACTCCTGAAGAAGATGGTGAACCGTCATGTGATTCTTGAAGTCCTTCCGCTACGTGTTTGGAGATTTATCTTTATGCTTCTTCATCTTTGTTGCCTTACCTTTCCTTCAACCCTTTCCCATTGTCATTAAGCCATGGTCCCAATCATTCTTCGCACCGTTATCACCTCCTTGCTTGTTGCCTTCGTTGCTGCCCCATCTTCCATGAATTTTTCTCTAATTCCAGAGCAGAACATATACTGAATCCTTGCTCCATTGCAAAGTGCACAAATTTATCTTTCCAATAAGTCATCATTTTCCCAAAAAGGATTCCGAACAAAAGAGTTATGCCCATTTTATTCCAGCACTGCAATCTGTCCCAAGCTGATTTCAGAACACGCGGCGCCCAATGTTTTTGTCGTATCTCCTTGTATGGGTCTTCAAATTCATTGATCTCAGATGCGTTGGAACGAGAATTTGATGGAGCTTATGAATATCAACTTTTTGTTCCCTGTACAGCTCTGAACATGTGCAGATTTTTGATGAAAACAGTAGCATCCCTTTCAATCTTTGGAGATGTTAACGGTCTTGGTTGTAACTTTGATCACGAATTCATGGAATTCTTTCTTCATGCCTGCAAAACAATTGAGACGTACACACTACACCTGGGGTGACGGCCAGGAGTATAAGCAAATGTCAACAACCAATGACATCCCTAAGACCTTAACTTGTGGCATAATTAACATAGTAAAAGAGAAAAACAAAAACCTAATGGGTGTGCGTGTGTGCAAAGTGAATGCATGAAGTTAGTAACATGAAAGGCGGGGACCAAACTTGATAGAGATCAAACAAAGTTTTAAACACCATGTTTACTACTATGTTGCCGAAACTCTCGGATTAAACACCATCTTAAAGCCGAAGAATTCAAGCGCTCGAAAAAGTTTAGAAAACCTAGTTATGCTAATGAAAGTGTAGGTGTTGAGTGGATGCAAAGTGAGTATGCAAATGAGAGGAAAGCATATAAACAAAGACAATGTTTACACCTAGTTCTAAATACCATGTTTACAACTAGGCTGTCGAATCTCTCCAAAGTCATAAAGATCTATTAACCAAGGTTAAAACACATGTCTACCCCAAGGTCAATATTTCCTCATAGCACAAGAAAAATATGGCGCATTGCAAAGCTTATAAACCAACCAATGCAATATAAATGCTAACAAGGCTCTAAAAACTAAATGATGATGGTCCACGATCATGTCTAAACACCATGTTTACATGAGATTGCGAATGGAAAATGCCCCACGAAGCATTGACATGGATATGAAAGCATTTCATCATTGAGTTTCGTGAAAGAGCCAAGCTAACAAATGCATGATGGAATGATGGAATGGATGCAAAATGCAAATGCAAAGAGTTAGCAAAAACAAGAGTTAGTAAGGTTTGAAAGGTCTTTCAGTGTTGTTCCGTAATCAATTCATTCAAAAAGTAATTGCTTAGAGCGACAAAACTTGGCCAACCATGTCATAAGAAGTGAAGCATTGTCGTCAAGAAAACCATTCATCGAAAAGAACGGAACAACCTAGCTAACGAGGTTTAAGAGAAGGTTCATGGGTATCCTATATTTTTGGCTTAAAACAAGCATTTTGAAGAGAGGAGTCAAGTTTAGAAAATCTACCTGTGGTGGTTGAAAACAAAAAGAAAAACAAAGGTTGTTTCATTAGGTGGAAAACAAAACCTATGGTTTTAGGATGGCTATAGGTATGAGAGATTTTCCTAAGGGTTTAGGATCTCGTAGGGAGGCTAGTCAAAGTTTTCAGTTAGGACAAGGAATAGAGATAGACTTGGCAAATCCGAATGATGACGGTAAGCCGATCAACACAAGTCGATCCTATCCTTGTTGGCTCCGGTTTTTGGCGGGGGTGATACGAAGGCTTAGGTGGGTTTTAACAAAAAGTTAGATTAAAACAAAACATGCAATGCAATGCAAGGGTGAGAACAATATGGCATGAAGTGCAGCACAAGGTGGATGAACAAAATGATACGACACGTAGTGGTGGTCTAAAAACAAAACAAAAGTTAGCCTAAGTCAACTAGCCACAAGTTTAGAATCAAAGGGTGGTGTCATACTTCATATATCCTCTAAAAAGACTCAAAGAAAAAGACTCTAAACACTAGTAGGCACACAAAAGGGTCTACAAATTTTTCAAGATCAAATAACAAAGTGCTCCCTCAATAACATTTAGATCACACAACGTAAAGTTGTAGCATTTATTAGAGCAATGGTACAATGTTACTTGATGATTCGATTAAAGAGCACAATATAGACCGTCATCTTATATAGATAATAAACAAAAAGATTGGGTTGCCTCCCGCAAAGCACTTCATTTAAAGTCATAGATCTAAACTTCTCACCTCGATTATTTTCATGCGAAGCCATGGTCTTTCATGCGAGAATCCGAAGTATCCATGCAGCTTGATGTCACCTGGTGTAATTCGTCGTGGTTTGCACAAAACATCTTCATGTATCGAATGTCGCCTTATTGTGTCTTCTATGCCAACATTCTTGAGAATCTTTCTTTTGTTCTAAGCTCCTGAATTTGATCATGTACGCTTGATGAAAGCATTGCCCAAGCTCCTCTTCATTGTTGTCATCATTATCTCCTCTACCTTGTTCTCATCAAGTTGCTCCTGCCTTTTCTTCATGGATTTTCTCCTTTGTCCAGAACAGAACATATACCAAAGTATAGATCAATTGAAAAGTTTGTGAAATTACCTTTCCAACGAGTGGTCATTCATCCATAACGGAGTTCAAATGAGGGAGTTATGCCTTTTTCATTTCAGCGCTGCGTGCTGTCCAGGATTGATTTCAGAATGCACGACCTTCGATGATTTGGTCATAACCGCTTGTAGAAATCTCTGATTGACTTGATTCTTGATTCGTTAGAACCAAAACTTCATGGGGCTTTTAAATATTCAAAAATATTCTATTTGTTCTTCAGAGGTTGTGCAGAATTTTGATGTAAACAGTATCTTCTTGCGAATTGATCCTGAGATGTTGATGATCTTGATCTTGTGGACTTTGGAGCGTCGTGTTGTGCATCCTTAGGACTCAAGGTCATCACCATTGATTCACCAGCAAGTGGCATTCCAATGATGTGTCTTCTCCATAATTCTTGCTTTACCCAAGGTGTCGGGATCATATGGGGCTCTTGCTCTTTATGTCGATGATTTGAGCGGTTTCCTTCGTTGGTAGCCTCACTCAATTAGAAACTCCTTGAGCATCCTACTAGAGAAGATTTGTGGTGTAATGGTTCTTCTAATCTTGTTGCCTCCAATGTTGATCAACTTCAAATCATCTTCTTTTGTGCTCAAGGCCCTCCAATCATCCCTTCAACATCATCAGCTTCTCCATTGCTTGCTGCTGCCTCTTCTTCATTGAATTCCTCTTCATCCAGTGCAGAACATGTACCAAACTTCTGCTCCATTGCAATGTGCATCAAATTCTCTTTCCAACAAGTGCTCATTCACTTCAATCGGACTCCAGATGAAAGAGTTACACTTGTTTTACTCCGGCACTACGTTCTGTCCCGAATAGATTTCAGAGCGCGTAGTGTTGAAAGATTTTACCATAACTCCTTACACCCATATCCAAAATTCATGATTCTTGATGTGTTGGAAAGAAGACTTGATGGAGCTTCATATTTTCTAATTTTCCTCAATGGTACCTCTCTGATCATGGGCAAAAAACTGGTCTCAACAGCAACCTTCCGGAGATGTTGGTGATTGGATCTCACGACTTCGTTGGGGTATGATTCATCTCCTATAGCTTGGACAACAAATCTCCAAGAGACATTAGTCTTTAAAAATCAATTGACATGGTGGCATACCTTGTTCATCTTTACTTGTTTTGTGTGTGGGCTCGATAGCGGATGATGGGCCACTAACAAAAGTTAGCACCTACCACTAAAGAGCGGATATTGATGTAGCCATCAACTTGTTTGAGTGAAATTTGGACTTGTCAAAGTCCGGATGTTGAGAACTTCTCGATCGCTATGTGTCTAGGGTTTTACCTGCATTCATTGGACATAAACAAGAAACATAGGATATATGCAATAATAAAATTAGGGTTAGTCCGAAAAATTAGATAGATTGCCCTAGGGTTCGAGTTGCCGATCCCCGGCAACGGCGCCAGAAAAGCTTGTTGACGGTCCATAGACGCGCCAATTGTGAACCGCAAGTGCACTGATCATCGTAGCTTTTCCCTTAGAGTATTCCATCCAAGGTTTATCAATCCATGGATCGACAATGAACTTACTAGAGTTCCCCATCTAATCTAACGGATCTATTTCTAGCATTAACGTTGATTGCATATAAAGGGTAAACCTACTATAAGATGTGAGTGTAGTGTATAGGTTGATCACATCCATGAACATAGGCAAAGACTAAGCACAACCAAAGGGGTAAACGAGCCTATTGCCTTCTAGTTGTAGTTCTAGCCAAATAGAGTAATGCATCATGCATCTCATCCAAAGCCATCTTTAAACTACTATCCTCCGGTCAAACCCCCGAAAGCCCCACCTTACACGGGATCACACCCTGTCACGATGCTCCCTATCGGTATGGGTAACTTAAGAGCATGTTCGTGAAGAACGTGTTGAACCTCTTGGTAGATCCGGTATGAACCTCTAGCCACCATGGCTACAAGATCACCCCGAGCAATCTATATGCATAATAGATTGGAATCAAAGCAAACCCAAGAAAAGCACAACATCGTAGAAGGAGGAATCGAGTCGCTAAAAGATCAGATGACATGAATAACATTACTCATATAATAGATGTTTATGGATCATCACCACCGAGCGCATACCATTGATGACTCCAACTAGCTCTTGAACTCCACCATGGCACAACCACGCAGGGAGGCCATGGTGTCTAGGGTTGGCCTAAGCCATCCCCTAGACCACTTCGATGACTTGCGGAGGCCGTCGTCTCCCTTTGATGTATGCCCTAGGTTTCACCGAGTTCTGGTGGATGGATGCGAATTCCCCTCAGCACATGATCTATAAATAGTCTGAGGAGTCCGTGGTTCAAAGGGGAGGTCGAACCGGCAAAAAAATGCCCTAGGCTGGCCGGCCTAGGGCTCTTTGGGCCGGCCGGCCTAGGCCCTTTTTGGCCCGGTTCGGCCCCATCTTTCGCGTGTGATCTTCTCTCGATGATCCTTGTCCATGTATGCATGATATCATATATGGAAGTTGCTCTGAAAATGTTAGTTTGGGTCTCTTTTGCTTGGCTTGATTCCATCGTGTCTGGGTTGCTTTTGGATTTGAATATAAATGCCCCATATTGGGCCATTTTCCTGCAAAAACACAATATGCTCCAAAATACAACACATATACGAAAATGGGGTTATTTCAAGTGCCAAGTGGCGGGTTAGTATATGAATTGGTCCCAAAACACCACTTAATTAGCACTAAAAGTATACGTATAACGAGCGTCAACAGTCACCTCTGTGCCACTAGCCTGTCGCGGAAGGTGGCGGTACTCCGTGATGCTCATCTCACCACGGTGTGTGTGGCTGAGGGACCACGGAGCTCTCCTGGCGGCACTGCTGACGGAGACGGTGACGGTGGAGTAGGGGATGTCGGAGTCGTGCATCGAGCGGGTCCTGTATCCACCGGTGTCAGAAGCCTCCTTGATGTGGACCCGGGTGATGAAGAAGTCCGGCATCCCTGGATTGGAGACACGCTACGACATGTAGAGGGGCCTGACGTTGTTCCCCAGCTCCTGTAGCACGTCCATGAGCATCTTGGGGAAGGTGCCAGTCTCATTGACTGAAGTCTCTGACTCGTAGGTTGCTTTCACAACCTCAGCTTCGCCAACTTGCACGTCGTTCTGGCCGACGCCAGAACCGTCGTCCTGTGCCTTGCCCTGGTCGTCCTGACCAAGGCCCTGGTCATCATCGTCGTCGTCGTCGTGGCCGTCATCCGGCTGTCCTCCAGCAGCGGGTACTGGAGCGTCCTAAGCAGGAGCGGCAGATGGTGCTGGTGGAGCGTCAACTGTGGGGTCCACCGGGGCGATATGTCCGTCTGCCATCTCGTCGAAGAAGTAGACCTCCTCAGGCTCCTCCTCCTGTTCCACCACTGGTGGAAGCTATGGAGCTGGCTGTGCAGGAGCGATGCGCCTCCTGCCTCCGGTGCTTGTTGGTATTTTTAACGATCACAGATAAATCCGCAAGCGTACGGATACCGATGTAGCTTTCACCCGAGAGTATTCCAGGGTATCGAATCCACAGGGAACGTGTGTGTACTAGTGATGATTTAAGAAGGTAGAGAGGGTTATTTCTAGGTATTCTGGATAATCAAAAGATAGCTCAAGTCATTTACTGTATTACTTGCTTCGGGACACCCAACCGTCCAAGCCCCGAAAGGGATGAGAAGGGGGCAAGGCAAGCCAGGCAATGGTCCTACTACTCTCTAGTGCTACTCACGTGGTGGACTATGTAGGCCGTCAGGGCTGTCACCACCTAGGGCTACCACTACAAATCCGTGGCACTAGGCACACTCCAAGGTATTCAACAGACATAGACATCCATCTAATTAATTGAATACTATCTTAGCTTTGCAAGTACTAAGACACCTATCACAGCGAGGAGCCCACAAGTAAATAAAGTAAAGCTTGAACTTAAATAAATAATAATCCAAAAATACTAAGAAAATACCCGGATGTAACTCGAACCTGAGCCGCACCCGTCGAGGAACAAGAAGAAGAGAGGAGCCGACATCCCCGGCTTCTCCCGGACTCTCGCCTCACCTCTCACCTATTCTAACACTACATTGAATTTGGAACTTGGAGCTCTTGCTTCACTTCTTGTGTGTCTTGAATGAGTGGGAGAGGTCCTCTATTTATAGTGGGAAAGGTGTCTTGGGAGAGTGGATATGCTTCGAAGATCCTAGGAGAATATTCCCCTCCAAGTGCTCTCTTGCCTCCACCTGGCCTCAAACCGACGTCCTCAGAGTCGGTCACGCCCCAAACTCGCGCCCCAGAACAATTCCACGATGCCCTGGAGTCGGTGGGGCGCAGAACCGGTGGGAACCGTGGAGAACCGACCCTCCTGGGTCAAAAACCGGAGAAGAACCGCGCCCTGATTGGTTGCCTGTACGTCGGTATAGCAAAACCGGAGCAAAACCGGCAGAACACCCGCAAAACCGGCCGGCCCGATGGTTTTTCCTCGCGCGACCCGCGCCTGGCCGTGGCGCGGCCATTCCTTTGGCGCCACGTGTCCTGGCCGGGCGACCGCGTCGCCCTCCCGCGCGAGCACGCGTGCGACGGGAGGTGGGCCGGTGTTGGGCCTGCTCCTGGGCCGCGGCCGCGATGGGCCCCGCCTGGCCACGCTCCCGCACAGCGCGGTTGACGCGGGCCTGCGCGTGGGCCCCGCTGGCGTCAGCGACAGGTGTGCTGACGTCAGCGATGATGTCAGCACATCTTATTATTATCTTCTCCATCCGATCTCCAAAAAATAGGAATAATATATCCATCGGAATCATCTACGAGCTCTACGTAATGGTGCTCTCCAATTGGGCATTTGAGATAATTTGTGATAATGATATATTCGAATCTTTCTCAATCCTGTAATGTCATTTTGGGCATTTCCTGCAAGACAAGTCAAAACACCAACACTCGTGGAATTCATTAGTATTAAACCCTATCACTATGTTTGGTGGTTATATTTCATATGTTTTCTGCAGGAATTGACGGTCAAAAGTAGCACTTAAGGACCGTCAACAAGCTCCCCCACACTTAGCCTTTACTCGTCCTCGAGTAAAGTTCAAAGACTAAGGTGGAACATCATAACTCCTTTTTGATATGATGCAAACATATAAGTTATTCCAAGACATACCTGTACTTGCGAGTTTTGAGGTGTCTATCATGTCATCTTGGATGGTTGAGAAATGGAATAGCCTTGATTCAAATCACCTCCACTCCTCTGTTAAGTAACTTGGGTTTTTTTAAAAAAAATTTCAAAACAAAACCTTACCTAGCTCCTCGAATGATTCTCTCAGATCGCTCAATGTGTATTATTCCTCACCAAGGCATTAATTTGCCTTCCTTTATCCTACTTCTAAAAGGCTTATGTGGAGCTCAAGGTAGGAGTAAAGGTAAAGCATACTTGTATCACATATATTGCAAAATCAAAGAGTGGATCCAAGAAGAAAACTATTCATACAATCTGATCAAGATGTGCACGTGTGTGGGAAAGTGGAAAGTGTATGAGAACTCCTTTTTGTATGATAGTGTATGAGAACTCCTTTTTGTATGATCTTTCTCCTTTGAATTTATTTTGAGAGCATGGCTATCTCTTTTTTTCTTTTTCCTTTTTTTTCATGCTCAATGCTTTTATGAGCATGTATTTTTTTATTTCTTCTTTTTTTTCTTGGATCTTAGTGTGTCCAAAATCTTTTTCTATAGCCCATGTCTCTTTTGCAAAGGATATTTGGAGAGAGATGCATAAAATATATGAAGCATTTATTTGGTGGAAGAATGGATATTACTAACTTCCAGTGTAGAAGTTTAGCATGTGTATGTGGAGTGTACGTGATCTTGATCAAGAAAGCATGAAGAGCATCTTACAAAGGTCACAACAATTTGACAAAGCTCAATGCAATAACAAGCAGCATATGTATAAGGTTTTCAATGTGAACAACATATGGCTTTGGTAGGAATGGAATATCATTGAGGAGCTTTATAAGGCTATTGATTTTATACTTTTGCAGGAAAAACATCCCAAGTACTTCATACAGAAAGAGCAAGATTCATCTTATCATACCATATCTCATTCGTCAACCATTTAGATAGCATGTTTCCCTAAAGATATATTTTCACAAGCAGCAGGTAAATGTGCAAGGAATAAAGAATATGCAAGCCAATCAAGGATGAGCATAGGGATCATAGGAGCATCAAGTTTTATTTGAGTTTAATTTTAATGATCATCTTAAGATTATGTTTAAACTCCTGAGTGAGAGGGAGAGAGGGATTGGCATGCAAACCATCGCATTGGACGAAGTGGAAGATGAGGTGTGCCAGAGGGCCTTCAATTGATGAAGAATTTGTTCGAGCCCCTTTGGTTCCCGACCGTCGTGATCTTGTTGATGTCGGTCCATGCGATGTTGTGAGGCATAGTCGTGGGTGGTCTCGAATGTGTGAACGTGAGAAGCCTGAGAAACCCCCACACTTGATCTTGTACCTGCATTTATTCAAGACTAGGTGGAAACAAAACAATAGCTCTACTGGCCTTACAAACCAGGGAGCCTGATCTTTATTCGAATTCAAATGTTTTTGGTGTTTTTATGTTATACAATTTTTTTATTGATATTCTTTATTTTTTTCATGGCAAACAAAGCTTGCAAGGTAACTTAGCAGGGGGATTAAAGGAGAAGAAATGCACAAAATGTTTTGGAAACTTCCCTGGCGACATTCCCCAAACTGAAATCTCGCAGGTGAATGCGAGATTGAGCTTAAGAGTGCCAGAAGATTTCTCCATGTTCATGTTGCTTCAGTGTGCAAAATTTTTTTTCCCTGTGACTAAAGGTGTTGAATGTTGAAGTTATGCTCACCATCCTTAAGTCAACACTTCATCCCTGCAAAAAGTCAGTGGACAACAAGTACCCGAAGGATTATATCAAATAAATCATTGTTGCCATCGGGTTAGTTGTTCACATCCACACTTAAAAACAAATTGGTCTTTAACATATTAAGCGTAGATCCTGTTTGCCCTTTTTTTATATTTATTTTCAAGTGTTGTTTTTTTCTCAAATTTTCACCATTTTTTAAGCACAACTCAAACAAGGCTGAAATGCATCAACATGATCACAAGGGAGTTTTGCAATATACTCACAGCGAACCTTCAATAGGTGATGTACCTCCTTGTATGTCATGCAACATTGTTACAGTGCATCCCATGCCTTGGTTCGTCTCCAATTTTGAATCACGCTTGACGACTTACCCGCTCGAATTTGAAAATTTTCCTGCAGGGGTTAGCCCATATATACATCCAATATCTATAAAAGCATTTGCTCAAAGGTTCATTAATCAAACTTGACACCATGCCTCATTTGATTAAAGAAGACCATTTTAACCTAAGCACCATGCTTAATTTAAAAGGGTCTATGAATGTATTCCGCGAGAATACATTCAAACAAGAGCTCATGAACATAGATAAAGGAGGCATGAGAACATAACCAAGCAATTTTTAAATGGAGGTGAACATGAGTATATAAATGGTGAACTTCGGGTTACCTTCCGGAAGGACTTTGTTTTATGTCAAAGGCAAGACATTCCACTTACCTTAGCATACTCACCGCTGGCATTAGATGATGAGTTGAAAATTTCCATCGCGGCAGCTCCTTGGATCTTGATGATGTCATTAATGGTGACGTGGTTGCGCGTGGACAACTTGTGCTCGCTAAATGTTGGGAGTGCTCCCAACAAGTAGTTGACACAAATGCAAAACACGAGTATGCAACAAACACCCTTTTTCATGAAAGCGCGCACAAGAACCAAGGATGCAAGGCAAGGCAGAGCTAGGAGCCATATGGGGACTAACGAGGTGCAACACCACAATGACAAGTACCCTCGGATGTCTCAATCCCACTGAGACTCGATAGCTATTTTTTTTGTTTTTTTTAAATGCAATAATGGTTGGGAAATAACCATGCCAACTAATTTAACATGGATGAACAAAACAAACATGCTGAGTGATTAGGAAATGCAAATGAGAGAGAATTAAAACATGATATGCAATTTGTAAGAAACTCGAGGCCTGGCGTTTCTCATGCGCGACTGATCAACCCTTATCTCTAAATGACGTGGTGGGAGCCAAATCCCTTTAACCCTATTCGACCGGTCTACCAACCACGTGCTGGCAATTAACCGACCCTATAGGGGCTGCATGAGTTGGACTAGGAATCCGAATAGATAGGTGATGAAGAATTTCGCCACCCACCTAGACTAGGCACAGTGCCCGAATACAGTTCAAAGCCGAGGAGCCACCCATTCAAAAAGAAGGCACAAGAGTTTGCTTGCAAATGATGCTCAACATGAATGATTCGAAACAAATATGATGTGCAACATGAATGCATGCAAATGCAAGGGATAACGCCTGGTTACCTCCAGGCAGGCATTTGGGATTTTTTTTAAATTTTTTTAATAGCAAGAAAGGATACATGAACTAGCATCATCTATAAACCAAAGATAAAAAATTTGGCATTGATGGAGCTTGTCATGAGATAAGTACAAACCTCCCCCACACTTGGATTTGTGTCACTTGACAACAAATTCAAGTGTGTGTCAGCCTCCTTCGAGTTTTGTTCCATCACCCAGAATTTACCAAGGTGTTGCAAATGATGCAGCTCTCATGTTCTTAAGCATAGCATACCCGCCGTTCTTTTCAGTTTCAACCTGTAATGGTTAGCGACCAAAAATACCCGAGGGACAACTCAACCGAAGAACATGCTCTTGCAATTTTTTTTCATGTGAACGATGGATGGGTAGTGATGAAAATGAATGGTAAAAATAAATGAAATGATGTGATGGCATGGATGGGGATACATGGGCGAACTCGGTTCGACACTAGTACAGCAACCGTTCCCCGGCAACGGCGCCAGAAAGCTTGTTGGTATTTTTAACGATCACAGATAAATCCGCAAGCGTACGGATACCGATGTAGCTTTCACCCGAGAGTATTCCAGGGTATCGAATCCACAGGGAACGCGTGTGTACTAGTGATGATTTAAGAACGACCAAGGACAAAAGAAGTGATGAATGTGTAGAAGGTAGAGAGGGTTATTTCTAGGTATTCTGGATAATCAAAAGATAGCTCAAGTCATTTACTGTATTACTTGCTTCGGGACGCCCAACCATCCAAGCCCGGAAAGGGATGAGAAGGGGGCAAGGCAAGCCAGGCAATGGTCCTACTACTCTCTAGTGCTGCTCACGTGGTGGACTACGTAGGCCGTCAGGGCTGTCACCACCTGGGGCTACCACTACAAATCCGTGGCACTAGGCGCACTCCAAGGTATTCAACAGACATAGACATCCATCTAATTAATTGAATACTATCTTAGCTTTGCAAGTACTAAGACACCTATCACAGCGAGGAGCCCACAAGTAAATAAAGTAAAGCTTGAACTTAAATAAATAATAATCCAGAAATACTAAGAAAATACCCGGATGTAACTCGAACCTGAGCCGCACCCGCCGAGGAACAAGAAGAAGAGAGGAGCCGACATCCCCGGCTCCTCCCGGACTCTCGCCTCACCTCTCACCTATTCTAACACTACATTGAATTTGGAACTTGGAGCTCTTGCTTCACTTCTTGTGTGTCTTGAATGAGTGGGAGAGGTCCTCTATTTATAGTGGGAAAGGTGTCTTGGGAGAGTGGATATGCTTCGAAGATCCTAGGAGAATATTCCCCTCCAAGTGCTCTCTTGCCTCCACCTGGCCTCAAACCGACGTCCTCAGAGTCGGTCACGCCCCAAACTCGCGCCCCAGAACAATTCTACGATGCCCTGGAGTCGGTGGGGCGCAGAACCGGTGGGAACCGTGGAGAACCGACCCTCCTGGGTCAAAAACCGGAGAAGAACCGCGCCCTGATTGGCTGCCTGTACGTCGGTATAGCAAAACCGGAGCAAAACACCTGCAAAACCGGCCGGCCCGACGGTTTTCCTCGCGCGACCCGCGCCTGGCCGTGGCGCGGCCATTCCTTTGGCGCCACGTGTCCTGGCCGGGCGACCGCGTCGCCCTCCCGCGCGAGCACGCGTGCGACGGGAGGTGGGCCGGTGTTGGGCCTGCTCCTGGGCCGCGGCCGCGATGGGCCCCGCCTGGCCACGCTCCCGCACAGCGCGGTTGATGCGGGCCTGCGAATGGGCCCCGCTGCGGGGCCAGCTGGCGTCAGCGACAGGTGTGCTGACGTCAGCGATGATGTCAGCACATCTTATTATTATCTTCTCCATCCGATCTCCAAAAAATAGGAATAATATATCCATCGGAATCGTCTCAACGAGCTCTACGCAATGGTGCTCTCCAATTGGGCATTTGAGATAATTTGTGATAATGATATATTCGAATCTTTCTCAATCCTGTAATGTCATTTTGGGCATTTCCTGCAAAACAAGTCAAAACACCAACACTCGTGGAATTCATTAGTATTAAACCCTATCACTATGTTTGGTGGTTATATTTCATATGTTTTCTGCAGGAATTGATGGTCAAAAGTAGCACTTAAGGACCGTCAACAGTGCTCGTGCATGCTGTCTGCCTCTGCCTGACTATCTATGATAGAGCAAGAACAAAACTAAGTACAAGAACAAAATGAGATAGAACAGGAATAGAGTAAGTTTTTATGCAAATAAAATTTTTTCTAAGAGCAGAAAGGCTGACTAAGAATGTAAATCCTATGTTTCAACCATTTTCTAACTAGGATCACGTCCTACAGTCAACACAACTCTGATACCACTTCTGTCACACCCTGATTTTAAGGACAAAATCGAATGCATCGCATATGTGTGCCAGGATCCGTTCATCACACATATATTGACTTCATCAGTGAATATATCAAAAGACAATGTTCAAAAGCATACAAAAGGGAGTACATAACTTTATTACACTCATCGATATTTAGACACGAAGGTCTTAAACATACACCGATAAGCTAAAACGCTAAAACAGCTCCTTGAATTCATCCACAGGCATTTGACTGGTTGACGCACCTAGAACTCATCAAAGTCACTGAAGTAATCCACTTCATTGTTATTTTTTGAACAGCAGTTGTTTAGCAAGGATGAGTTCACTTATGATTGGTACTCAGCAAGTAGAGGAATATGCAAGGCCATCAAAGGGGGTTCAGGCTCATGCGGTTAGCACTTTTAGTTGATCAAATATTATTAGCAAGCACCTATTTACTTGATGTAAGTTTATACCAACCCAAAATTAAGCAGGATAACCCAAAATTATTCCACAAAGGGACCAAGAACCACAGGTTAAGTTCATGTTTAAGCTCAATTATCATGTGAGGGTCCAAGCCGCCCTTAACCGTGGGCACGGCTGATATATCAGTTTTACACTCTGCAGAGGTTGTACACTTTACGCACAGCTCGTGTTCCCCTTGTCTCCCGGGTTTGCAAGGCCCTTAAACACTTCCTTTGGTGAGTGGCGAGGGTTCACTATGAAGCCTTTACAAAGACCCAAAACTAACTAGCAGCCCACTAGATTTTCAGCAGCGGTGAGGTCCACAGCCTTCCCAAAAGAGGACGTACCTTAGCAAAGACTACTCCTACAAAAGGACCGAGCTATGACCCCTCACCGGCCCCCTCCTTGCCCTTACGGTAAGGCCACTAGCTAACCTCAAGTATAATTAATTAGCTAAGTCAGAGCCATGTGATACTGTGGTTGCACTGTTTTCTTGGATGGTTCTCCATGTTCCAATTAATCATGATGATCTTGTAATTAAGCAAGTATATAACAACATAAGTAAATCATAATTAACATTTGCATAAAAGGTAATAGAACCATCCCAAGTTTAAACAAGCTAAGCATTTCTATCCATGATATAACCAGGTGATTCAAGGTTCAAGGCAAAAAGTCTAGTCATGTCCTAATGGGTGACCCGTCAAAATTAATGCATAAATAATAAAGTAAAGGTGAATTTTATGGATGTAAATGGGACAAAAAGAAGATTCATGTAGAGGGAGGCCACTTGCCTTCCTCAACAAACTGCTGTTGGTCTTCTTCAAACAGCTGCTGATCTTCTCCTTCCTTGAATGGCATATTTTCTACATGATCACACAAGACATACAACATAATAAATAAAAACAGTACACCAAATAGTACTAAAAACAAAGAACAAACACCCTAAACTAAAGAGCATGCAGAGACGATTGCATGGCCACGAGAATCGCCCAAAACGGATTTAAAACGACGCAGATACACGAGATACAAGGTTGCAGGGACCTATATGCAATAAAAACTAAAGTCTACGTACTATTTTGATAAAAATTGAGGACCTAAACATAATTATTTAGATAACAGAGGGGCTAGCAAGTGATATAACCAGGATATGGACGGCGGGTTCAATGTACAGGAAGATCAGGGGCCTATAAGGGCATATGTATGAATATTTTCTACTGCAATTGGACTTCGAGTTAAATATCATAAAAGACAGGGACTCCTAAACAAAAATGACAGGGCGACAGCGGGTTTGACTCTGTTGACCGGTAACTTGACCGGACGACTTCTGATCTGGGGCCTAGATCAAGCGATGGACGGTGCAGGGTAACTCAGGCGGCCGGCGATGGCACAGACGGCGGCGCCACCCTCGTTCTCGGTGGAGGTTCATCGGAGAGGCCTCTGGACAGGGCTACGGTGCACGAGAAGCTAAACAAATAGCACTGTGATAGAGAGAGGCATGGGAAGATCACCAGAGGGGTTTTCGTTGTTGATTGAAGGGCGGAGGAGGCTCGTCGACGCAGAGGTGCGGCGGCGGTCTCGGTAGGACGGCGAAAGAGGAGCTCCGGTGGCTGCTTCGGCTCCTGGATGCTGGGGTTGAGCTCCAGATTATCCTGCGAATGAGCGAGCGAGACAGAAGGGGTCAAAGAAAGCCCGAACAGGAAGAACCCAGTCAGCGGCGGTGCTCTACCTCGTCGGTGGTGACAGAGAGCTCCGGTGAGCAAATGCGCGCAAAAGAGAGGAGGTTTCGGTGTGGGAAGTGTTCGTGCATGACAATGGAGCTTCGGCGGGTTTTATAGAGGACCGAGGGGGAACAGAGAGGGCTCGGCCGAGGTGGATTGAAGAGGGGCACGGAAGGTCCGGCCATGAATGCCTTGAAGGCCTCGGCCATTGCACAGGGGAGGGAAGAGGGGAGAGAGAGGCGGGAGCGGCTCGGGTGTCAACGCAGAGGAGGCGTCATGACGCAGCTTGAAGAGTGGAGGGGATCGCGGGCGCGGCGAGGACGTGGGCGTGAGCGGCGGCGGTGGGGTTGCGACGGCTCAGGCGTCCGCGAGCGGAAGGAGTAAGACGAGGTTGACGTGCGGGGTCCACCGGACAGTGAGAGAAGAGGGAGAGCATGCTGGTGAAGAGGCCTGGGCCGAGTGGGCCGTAGCTGGGCCTAGGAGTTGGGTCAGCGGGTGGAAAGAAGAAAGAAAAAAGGAACTGGGCCGGGCCAGATTGGAAGAAGGGAAGGGAGGGAAAAGAGATTGAATTTGTCTTTTATTTGGATAAGATTTGGAGAATTTGAGAGGAATTTGGACGGGAATTATAGTTTGAGGTGGATTTGGAAATCACACAATCAAACAAAACAAATGCAAAAGCATGAGATGCAACATACACTTTTGAACTAAGATTAATTAATTATTGTTTAAGTAATTAAGGCCACAAATTAAATAAATGAAAATACATTAAACCCTAGATAAACCTATATAAAAACAAAGTTGCTATAATTTATTAAGTGATGGAATTTTGGTGTTACAATTGTTGTGGGGGGGGGGGGTTTCAGTTAGCCGCCGATGCTTCCTAGACACCGCTGGATCAGTTCAAGATGACCAACCCAGAGTTTCAGCTCAAGGACGAGCTGTTCTCGGGGGAGGGGGAAATGTTGTGGACTCTTTCTTCTATAAACATACATATAGTAGAAGGAATAGGAAAGGAGAGTCCACAACTCAAGGGCCAGCACAGGTGCCAGATCAGGTGCAAGTTCAGGCGCCGGCCCTTGATGGTGGTTGAGTTGGTTTAGGAAACTAATTCCCGGGAGATAGAGATAGGAGTTTGAGTTAGTTAAGATTGTATTGGAAAAGGGTCAGGGTTCCTAACTATAAAGGAAGCCCCATAGTTTGTATTAGGGCATCGAAGAAATAAAGCTATCCCAGGTTTGGGGCGAGCTGTCTTCGACGATGGCGCCCATAGCAGCTCGCCGCCTCATTATTCTCTGTGTTCCAATTCTCAAGCCCATCTCTTCCTCTGCTCTCCTCTGTCTCGGACCCCTCACCATCCACGTCGTATCAGTCATCTTTTGATGTTGAAGGTAAGTTATAATTCAATATTATTTCTGAATTCGCAGAATGAAATCACTAGGTTCAGGCTTAAATGGGAGAGAATAAATTTCAGGGATGGTTTTTAGAAGCAGGTCAGTATTTTTAGATCTACCAGTATCTAGAGCATAATGACATTTTTTTCAACCTAATTCATTTGGAGATCATGTTGCTTACATTATTTGCCCACCTTTTGGAATTCCTAATGACCAAGATCAGTTTGGGCTTTACCCGGTGGATGTTGGCTGCTGAATGTCAGAGTACCTTTTTGTGCTTTGTCAGCTGAAAAGATCATGTCACTGTAACTTTCTTGAAGGGGATTCTTTTTTCCTTATAGGGAGGAAACACCATTTGAAAATGTATGTTACTTTTTACATATTCTCAACCATAATGTGTATCTTTTAAGGAACACTTTAGAAACTTACCGTCGAACTATTCTGGTACACTTCACTACCAGAGAGACGTTACCGTTTAGATTTTTAGCACTCCGTCATGTTTTCCATCCAAAGCTGTTGTTTCTTCATGGTTTATGTTCTCTCTACCATTCTTAGATGCCAACCTTTCTTCTCTCCAATAGAGAAGAGAGCTCTCCCATCCGGCTAAATCAAAGAAGCTTGTGCTTGCTGCATTTCGTTCTGCGAGCAGGTGAAAGGTGTCGTTGCTGTAGCTTGCAAGGATCCAACTCATCCTTGGTGATGGAGGCTTGCTTGCTGCTGTGTGCTTCTACTAATTTCTGCCATTAGGAGTAAATAAAGAATTACTTCCTTTATATACAGGGATTAGGAAAAGGAGGATGGTCTCGTTCATTAGCTTCCCATGCTGGGTGAGCTATGGTAAATTGGTAATAGTGGGTACTCTAATTTATCATGTCATCTATTGATTAGCTTGATTCAAATGTGTTGTCTCCACTGTTTCATTTGTGGCAACGTGAAGCACAATGCTAGGAAGTAGTGGTCCTTGTGATTGGTGGATTGATCTTGTTAGGTGTGGCTTGTTTTGTATGCCTGTAGTGTTTGTTCTCTGTTTTGGATGCAACCATGATGGTATTAATTTTGGTTTTTCAGCATTGGTGGTTTTTCCATTTGATGGTATGGAATCATTTCTTTAAAAACAGACAGGAAGGTTGCATTTTGAAGTTGGAAATGCATCGATTGCCTTGCATGCCACCTGGTGCTTCTAGATGGTGATCTTAGACAGCGTCTCTACTAGCTGTAGTCCATGCTCACAACCGCCAAGAACTCACGCATCCGAGATGTTATCTTACCAGGTACTTCTAAATTCTAGGCATTCATCATGTTTTGGTGAGCTTCATTTGAACACTTTGCTATCATGGAGACCCTCCCTAATTAAGTTTTATGCTTAGGTTGACATGTTTTTTTTTCTCGAATACGCAGGAGAGCTGCATATCTTTGTATTAAGAGAGAGAATAAACGGTCCCTTACAAAAAACACCACCTCACTCCGGACCGAGCTGTGAGGGGCTGAGTTTACATCTAGTTGTACTTTATAGGGAAAAAAACCACACAAAAAAGCGTGACCCAGAAAGCCTAAAAAACTAAGCACTAGCCTAGTCCAATAGCGTGACCAGCGCTCAAGGAGCTCAGGCTCCGAGCCCCTGAAAGACACCATACATGGTATTCATCCTTGAAGGCTTGATATAAGACGGCTAAACTCGGACTGGAACCATCAAATACGCACATGTTCCTGTGTTTCCAAAGAAGCCATGCCCCCATCACAACCAAAGTGTTAAAACCTTTCCGTTTCTCCTTCTCGACCTATCTAACACTTTTCCTCCACCAGTCTGCGAAGCAGGATTCATGTCGTGAGGGTACACATTGCTGCCATCCAAACACAGATAGAGTCCGAAACCAAAATTCTCTGGCAAATACACAAGTAGTGAGGATATGTTGGATATTTTCAGCTTCTTGGTCACACAGCAAGCAACGGTCCGGATGAGGAAGGTTTCTCTTTGCCAATCGATCTGCTGTCCAACACCTGTTTCTCACGGCAAGCCAAAGAAAGATTTTGCACTTAGCTGGAGCCCAAGACTTCCAGATTCTGCGCCAATGATCAAACTTGATTGCGCCATTGAAGAAAGCCATGTATGCTGACTTAGCTGTGTACTGTCCTGAGGCATCCAACCTCCAAATATGAATGTCATCCCCTTGAGAGAGCACCATATCTGAAAGAATGTCTGCTAGCTGAAACAGTTCATACAGCCCGACCAAAGATAGTCCCCCTTGTATGTCTTGAGTCCATAACTGGTTGACCAAAGCGTCCGACACCAGTCGTGCGTTGCGAGTTCGTGCCGGAACTGCAGCCACTACCCCTGGTGCTAGGTCAGCGATAGTGTTGCCATGAATCCATTTATCCTTCCAAAACAGAGTAGTAGTCCCATTACCAACTGTCGAGTGTATGGCAATCTCGAAGAGTGTAGACACATATGCATGGGAAGGTATATCCAGGGAGAGCCATGGCTTAGATGTGTCAGTTTTCCGGAGCCAAAGCCATCGCACCTGCAGTGCCCAACCCATGACCTCTAGATTAGTAATTCCTAACCCCCCAAGCTCTAGAGGCCTTTGCACCTTCTCCCAAGCCACTAAACAGCATCCTCCATTTACTTGATGTCTGCCCTTCCACAAGAAAGCTCTCCGGACCTTGTCGATCGCCTTGATGAACCACTTAGGAACATTTATTGCAATCAAGACATGCACTGGAAGTGCTGAAAGAACAAACCGAACCCAAGTTGCCCGACCTGCCATATTCATGAGACTAGCTTTCCAACCAGGCAGCTTATCGCCGATCCTTTCTATCCAAGGAAGAAGGTCAGCTTTTCTTAGCTTCTTGTCGGAGATAGGCAGTCCCAAATAAGTGCAAGGAAAATTTGCCATTGTGCAGGTCATTGTGTTAGAAATGACTGTGGTTTCAGCTTCTGCACACCTAATAGGAATGGCACAACTTTTCTGAAAATTGGTCCTAAGACCTGATGCTTCCCCGAACACTTCCAAAACTTGTGTGGTTAGGTTCATCTCATTTTCCTCCGGTCGAATGAACAATGCAACATCATCCGCGTAAAGTGAAATCCGCTGTCCAAAATTCCCTCTTGTAAGTGGCTGCAGCAAGCCAACTTCCTCGGCTTTGATAAATAGGCTGTTTAGCACATCCATGACCAAAATAAATAACATGGGTGATAATGGATCACCTTGCCGGAGGCCACGCTGATGCCTAATTGCTTCCCCCGGTTCTCCATTGACCAAGATTTTTGTGGATGCCGTAGTGAGAAGAACAGAGACCAGATTGCACCAAGAAGCTCCAAAACCCAAATGTGTCATGACTTCCAACAAGAACGACCAGGAAACTGAATCAAACGCTTTTGATATATCGAGTTTCAAGAAGATGCTTGGTACCTTCCTTCGCTGCAGCAACCTGATCGTTTGCTGGACAAGCATGTAATTGTCGTGAATGCATCTCCCCTGCACAAAAGCACTTTGATTGGTGGCCACCAACACTTTGAGCATCGGCGCAAGACGATTGGCCATTACTTTAGTCACTAACTTTGCAAAACTATGCACTAAGCTAATGGGCCTGAAATCTGTGGGCAAAAGAGCTTCTTCCTTCTTCGGAATTAGCGTAAGATAAGCCGAATTTAGGAGCCAAAGCTTCCTAGCGTCCCCCTGCTGCAAGGTGATTATTGCAGCCATGAAATCCGGCTTGATAGTCTGCCAGCAAGCTTTGTAAAATCGCCCGGTATATCCATCCGGCCCCGGTGCTCTATCAGCCGGAAGTGCCTTGATTGTTAGCCACACCTCTTCTTCTGTGATCGGTTCATCCAAATCTGAAAGATCAAACCCTTCACGATGGAAGAAACCGAGTTCTAGCGTGGAGGCCCGAACCAGAGGAGTACCAAGCAGACCGTCGAAATAATCAAAGAGCACTGCTTGCTTGTCTTCCTGGGTAGTGACAACCTCACCATCATGTAATAGCTTAGGGATGAAATTTTTTCTCTTCCGAAATCTTGCTTGACTGTGAAACAGGGCTGTATTGGCATCCCCATCCTTCAGGAATCGGATCCGCGACCGCAAGCGAGCCACTGTTCGTTCCAGGGAGGATAAAACCAAACAATGTCGTTTTGCTTCACAACGCAGCCAGTTTTCTTCCGGGTGCAGCACCCTGCTGTCTTGTGCAATCTCAAGACGGTGTAAGATCTCACGGGATATACCAAGCTGTGTTTTAATGTGACCCACCTGTTTTTGACTCCATGATTGGAGGGCCTTTGTGAGTCTCTTCAATTTCATAGAGATCTGTTCTATTGGACAAGAAGCATTGACGGGCTGACCCCAAGACTGTGCGACCATTTCATGAAAATCAGTTAGCTTGGTCCAGAAGCTTTCAAAATGAAATCTCCGTTTGCCCCGTCTCCCTTCTTTGAGCCCAAGAAGTAGAGGGCAATGATCCGAAATTTGGGATGCTTGACTTTGGAGGATACAATCCGGGAATATCCCTTCCCAATCTGCTGTGCAAAGGACGCGATCAAGTTTAACAAGAGTAGGCGCCTCCCTTTCATTCGACCACGTATATCTCCTACCAATCAACGGCACCTCTTTCAGCTCATAGTCATTCACAAAGCGGCGAAACCGACCCATCATAGCACGATTTAGATTCTCATTTTTCTTGTCCTCAGCTGAATAAATCATGTTGAAGTCCCCGCCAAGTACCCAAGGGCCGGCACAGTGGCTTCTGACCTCCCGAAGTTCCTCAAGAAATCCGACCTTGTCTGCATCTTGATGCGGACCGTAGACCCCTGTAAACCACCAGTCCGGCTCATCATCAATCTTGAATCGGATAGACACTGAATGACGATGTACCCTATGCTGATCCGAGGTTGACATGTTTAGCTAAAGCATGTGTACATCAAATGAAGTATGTTGACATATTTTCTGTTATTTGGCAGACCTCCAACCATGGTGAAGGACATATTGGCGTAACTACAACAATACAGATGACGGTTCAATGAGATAAAAAGGATGTTGGGTGAAACTAATATGCAGGAAGTGTTCAAATGAGATCTTGCAGTGTACTAGGCAGCATATGGTGTCTCAATCTTTTCCATCTGAGTTTCAAGAAGTAAAGATGGGCTCAAATGAGATGTTGTTCCAGCAGCAGATTAAGGCAAGTTGTTTCTCTTTTCCTCCTAGCTGTTCTTTAACTAAGAAGAGATCAAAGGACAACTTCTTTTCTGGATAAGTGGGAGTATTTTGTCCTATGAGGGAAAAAAGGCAGCAATACATTTTGCCCTGTGATAAAACATGCCTCATGTTATGTGTCCTTATTTTGTCTGTTATGTAGCTTTTAACAAAGCATGCCTGCAATGTCTTAAAACTTTGCACTGATAATTTTTCAGTACAACCCTACTCTATTCTGGATAATAGTATAAACAAAAACAGGTTCAACCTCCTTTCCTGGATATAAGATAAATATATTCCCCTAAATTTTTCCTTTGATGGATAATATCTAGAGCTCTCTATTTCTTTAGGTTTTCTGCTTCAGTTTGATTTTCATTATCGATTAGTCAAGATCTGTGTTTGCTGTGCTATGGCAAGCCCCTCTGAGATTGTTGGGGGTAGAAGGTACATATCCACCTTTTGCTTGTAGCGTACAGTTGATGTATGTAAATTTAGAGGTTGTCTTGTAAGGCTCCACAAATTTTCTTTTGAAGATATTCTCACCTGCCTACTGAACTCATAATCCTGTTAGAGAGTTACTTTTCTTTGTCTTCATTGCCATCATGCTTCCTACCGGTGCTCAAGGTTTGAGTCCTTTTTCATGTAAGAAGCTACTGCCGTAACTTTTTGGTTGAAAGACAACCATCTGCCTATTTGGCTTCTGTATTTTGCTGTGCTCTTCTCTAGTTTTAGAGTTTAGGGCTCATCCTTCCCATGTTTTGATGTTCTATGGGTTCATCTACACTTGTATTATGTTTTCAAAGACAACTCTGTGGGCCATCAATCAATCTGGAAAAATATAGCCAATTGAACAATGCTATTTGGTTTTCTTTCCTCTGTCAGCAAGGTGCATTTGGTACTGTATGTATTGTATCTTATTCCAAAAGTTTCACTTTAGATAGAATTATTATGCATTTCTGTGACCTTGCATAACTACACAAGTGTGATTTCGTATATTGGAAGTACTTTTTCTGTATTCATACATGTTTCAAAGCATTGCTAGCAATGACCATAGCTGGAGGGCTAATCTTTTTCCCTGAACATTTTTTATGGTAACTTGTACTGCATGGTAATTTTTGTTTGTGTTCATAACTAAGGAATGCATTGATATACATGGAAGCAGGTAGCTTGGCAAAGTTGAGGTACCGTTCACACTTATGAATTTATGGCAAGTCCAGCTTTTCATCAAAACTTATTGTGTCACATTTCCTACATGGGTATTTCATAATCATCTGGCTGTGTCTTTGCAGATGAAGAAGTCAATAGGGTGTTAAGTGATATATTCCTAATTCTAAGTTTCTTTTAGCTCTTTTTTCTGTGGGTAACTTGTGTATGCCTTCCGATAGATATATGAAAAATGATTTATGTCATATATCTAGGAGAGATATGCAGACAAATTGATCAGCAGTACATTTCAGGTGCAGTCCTGTATTTGAGCCAAGAGTAGGTTGTCTTGTGCGAAGAGGCTTTAGGCGAGCTGGAAGTCCTTACGAATATTGGAACTAGCTGCTGTGCCAATTGTGTGGACAAGCAGCAGGATCAAGATGGTTTATACCGTTTGTTTCAAATTTTGTATGTGTAAGATCATTTTCCATGCTATGACAAGGTTGTTTCAAATATGATCCCAAGGATAAAAAAAAAGTGATGGCTCAACTACTACAATGTGTAAAGTCACCCAAAATGGCTCTATCCATGTTTAAGTTATGCAATTATCTTGATGCTCGTTGTGAAAGGAACAGTAAAGTGGTTTCCCAATTGCCTTAACAAGATCGCCGAGGAGTTCAATGTTGCAGCGAGCTTTCCTATTTAGCCCCGTATTTATGTCTACTGCTTCTAATATCTAGCTAAATTGCTTGCTTATACTTGCATAATAAATTCTTGTGATAGTGAACCTTACTTGCAAAGTGCCATGCCTAAAAGTTGAATACAAATTATAAGCTGATGTCTGCAAATTTTGTTTCCTTTGACCATCATGGTTTCCAGGTTACATCAGGTGAAATAATGAACTAATTTTTGCTATTCCTCTAAAATATGGGTTTAAAGTTACACATAAATTTGCAGTTCTCTTTAATGAATTTTTTCTATTGAATCTTTAATTTGATGGTTAACAATTTTTTAAAATCATTTATGCTTTGTTAGTTACTTTATCTAAATTCTTGTCTATTAACTTTGTAAATGTATTATTATCATATATAAACCTTGCTACAAATATAAAGTTACTATTTACTAGATTATTCTATTAATATAATGTTTTTGTTTAACATATTTTATGAAAAACAGAGGGGGTGGGGCTCTAGAAAATTGGATGTTAGAAATGTTTCTGCTGATTCCACCTTTCCTTTTTAACCGCGCGCTCGCGCTTACACGCCTAGCGCCTATGTACCCGCCCTACCCCACACGCGCCAATCCTGCGGAAATCTCGTACCCTTCCAAAGTTCCATCCGCTTAAGCCGACACCGTCTTCCCCATCAATGTCGTGCCATTCTCTCCGCCCTCGCTCCCATCCTCTTTGTTTTGTTTCCTTCTCTCTGTCCCTCATCATAAAACCTTTCCGATGGTTTTCACCCCAAAAATCTGTTGTTGGGCACGAGCCAAATTCGTGCCTATCAAGGTGGCGGGGGGG